>OY292409.1:11044910-12244910 GCA_958496275.1 Zele albiditarsus | reverse complement strand
ATTAACCACAATGTGTTCTCCAAACATTGATTCTTCAATTGTCGCAGAAAGAGACGTAATTTTCCCATTGGTAGATATATCAAGTGAAGAGAAATGTGAAATAGTAATGAATTTTAATAATTAATCATTTTCAATTTTCCGTCAGACTTTGATATTGATTTTTGTATATATTGAGATTTTGCTGAATATAGTTTATTGGTGTAGACACATTTCAGTATTTAAATCGTGTATAATTTTGTATGATGATATTGATCGAGTGTATATATTTAAATGCTGAGTGACGATGAGAAAAAATATATTTTTCCATTTGAAAAAAAAAAATATTTATTATCCACTTGCATCATATGTATGTATAGCCGTTTACTCGCGCGCCACGTCGTCGTGTGGCTCTCTATCGTTTCTTGGGTTATTTGCTTCCTCATCTTGTCCGGTCAGACCTACGTTCAGATTCTATTATTGTACTCACTTCCTCCTGGCATATTTATACGACCGGTATATACACCAGACAGCAATTTACACCTATAGTATCTTTCCTCAATGCACTGAGGAAATTGTATTTTCAAATAGTCAAAGTTATTTTACTGCGCAAAACAAGTGTAATTATGAAGATATTCCTTATATTCTAATAACTCTCTGAAACGAGGAAATAAAAAGAAAAACTCTTGTAATTTTATCGATAATAAATCTCATTCTTTTTATAATTTTTAGAATATTCTTTCTCCTTTTTTTTTTTCTTATGAGATATAACTTTATAATCTCGTAAATATGGCCCATTTTTCTCATAAATTCTTCGTCATTAATATGCATGAAATATAAATACAGCTGTATATGCTGTGCTCAATGACGAAAACTTACGTTTAACTCTCTCTCTCTCTCTCTGACACTTCTCCCCTTTCAGCCCTACATTTCTTCTTTTTTCTTTTCTCTCTTTCCTGTATATTTAATATTCCAGTCAAAGCCACAGTTGTCGCAACATCGTGTGGAAAAGACCAACGCGTCGTCACATTAATTCAAAGAATATATATATATATATAATCAAACATCTGGACAATAACAAACTAAATGGAGAAAAAAGAGAGAAAAAAAATGTTTTTTTAATATCAAAGAATAAGGAGAATATTTCGTGAACAGTTACATATAGCCATTGTGTTATTTTCGATAAGATAAATATATCCGAATCCGTTTCTCACGCTCAGTCACACATGCACAATAAAAATCTTCCGTTTTATTTTTTTTCTTTTCTTTCCTATTCTTCATGATTTTTTTTTTTTTGCCTCTCAAATAAATTTTCCGAAACTCTACATAATCGTTTCTCGACACGACGATGCTATTGTATTTTCTTATTGTCGAATATACTCTTTCTAGTAGCTGAAGCAGCAGCCACCCGCACTACAAACGATTATAGACACACACACACACACACAACACTCTCAACAACAACACACAACTATACACTCGTATATAATAATAAGCGCACAGTTTTGAGAGTGATGCTGTGCGTTATACATAGCAGGTAGACATCCAGGTACATACAGGTAGCGAACTGTTCCTTTCATCCTTATAGCATAGATGCATTTGAATTATTTCCGTAACGAAAAGAACTTTTGTTAAATACATGTATGTATAGATACTTAAATATATGTGTGTATTATATATATATATATGTTTTCCTTATACTTTTCGTATAATTTATGACACTGTCAAAAATTTCATATGTAGTTAAATGGATAGGGGAAAATTTGACTAACTAGGGAAGTCAAGAAAAAGAGAAAAATTTTGTGTTATTTCTTTCTTTTTCTTCTTTCTTTGAACAACCTATTTTTATGTATGTATGCCGATAAATATAGTTGGTGAAATCCTGGACGGGCAAAGAAAGGAAAGAGAGGAATATACAATTATTATAAAGGCGAGCCTCCACAACACCGTGAAGTCACTTCCCGGAAACTCTAATCCAGTTCGTCATTGGTCCGAAGGAAGCACACTGTCGTAGACGAACTACTTGGTGTGTTTCCGCTTCTGAAAAATTGTTACCGGTCTCGGACTTTATATACACGTATACAGATATATAGATATGTATTGTGTGTATATATGACACGCTATTGTTATACTTTGTAATGCCACAGGCGTTAAGAAATAGTGGAAATTTTATTTGTGTTTTTTTTTTTTTTTTTCATTATTTTTCATGTCAATTAAAAAATAATTTCCTTATAAAAGACAAGAGAAAAATATATGTATTTATATACGATATATTATTTATTTATTTATTTTTTTTAAATATTGCTTCGGGCTTCCCAAAAAAAAAGAAACATATCAATTTTATTTCATGAATTTTTCCTCATTATTGTTGATAGGGAATTTTTTACTGATAAAATTCATATCAGAATATTTTTTGCCAAAATTTATTTTCTCTCAATTGAGAAATGCACGCTCATTTATGCACAGTTTAATATTTATATACTGAAAATGAGCTGAATGATGTAATGATGTTTTCATATTCATCACATACATATATGTTTATTATAATTAAGTGATTTAATGGTGACGATTTAGTCTCGACACCATTTATTTCGGATTACACTTTGAATTAGTGTATGCGAAGGAAGAAAAAGAGGAAAAAGAAAAGCAAAACTTGCACCCATCTACAGTGTTTATAACTCCAACACTATATATATATATATAAATATATATTGCATATACCAAAACGATTATCATCATTAACAGGTCTTGCACATAGTAATCGACTTTGCGCCATTGCGTAAGAATTAACTGAGCGCGAGGAGAGAACTTGGGAGCCGTCGAGCTCACAGCCGCACTCGAATCGATGAATCGTTGTGTAATCCACATCTTACGAAACAGGAAATTAAAAAAAAAAAAAAGGAAGAAGTTGAAAAAGAAGGAGGGAGAAAGAGAAAGAGAGAAGAAAAAAAAAGTGAGAAACTGGAAATAAGAAAGTCGGAACGACGATCCTACCTTCATGCATATATATATATATATATGTTTATGTATGCGACGAATTACGTCATAAATTTAAACCTTTGACATACATATATTCATGAGTTATTATTCGGATTTAATTATGCAAAGATTATTGCACTGTCAAAAATTATTTGTGTTCCTTCTTTTTTTTTTCATGGATGAATGTACCCCCCCCCCCCCCCCCCCCCCCCCCCCGACGATAAAAGATTTTGTAACAGTTTTGTTTCCAAATTTCAATTGAAACTTCAATTGTGAAATATTTTGATAAAGTTTTTTGAATATCAAATTAATTTTTGTGTTTCATCGTTTATTTATTTATTTATTTATTTTTTTTTTCAAAGTAACAAATAATAATTCGTTGAAACTTTCATAGTTGAATGTAACTGTGTACTTTTTATTTAATGGATTTGTCAGATAAGATATTGAAATTGGTTTGAAGCGGTAGTTGACAGTGAATAATATAAATGAAGAGAACAGAAGAACGTGAAAATTGAATGTAATTAGAGAGATTTTTGGTATTTGAGATTTAATTATCGTTTTATTTAATCATTGAAATTTGAATAGATTTGTTTTCAAAGCGATGAAACATAAATGATGATTTTACAATAAAATTCAATTGTATGTCTTGCGGTGAGAGCCGATGTCTTAATATGTACTCTCTATTTTATAATAGTTTTATATTATTATGGGTATACACGCTTACATGTATGGTGAGTTTGTAATGTCTTGAAGTTCCTCGGAAGCAACTGACAAAGAGAATGGTAGTGGAAATATAGGTTAGGTAGAGCGTGACGTAAGGGGCGGGGTCTTGAGAGTGAGATGACATGACAATACGTACGAAAATAAAAGGACGAGACCGATGAAATTCCAACGCCAACTCCGCTCCTTCGATCTTTAAATATTTTTTTCTTTCTTCTCTCATACTAATACCCACTCTTAACTATAACACACGCGTATTCATATAAACTCCAATGATAATTGGGAATCTACATTCCAAACAGTACTTGATGACTCAATAAAATTTCCTAATTAATTCCGAGAGTTAATAAATGAACAAAAACAAATTATTATCAGACAACAAAAATGTCATAAATATATTCATATTTTTCGTGCATCTCAACAATTTCATGCACATTCAATTACAATGGGAGGAAAAAAAAAAGTTATACAGTCAAATTAAACTGACTTAATTCAGCAAATCATTTTTTATAACGAACAATAAATGACATTCGATGAATCAAAACAATTTAATTCAATATACCATACACATTCCATAATTATATTTAATTCTATTCTCTCCCGTTCTTTTCCTTAATTTAGTTAATAATATTTATATTCAACTATAAGTTCAATTAAAATAACTTTAATTAAAAAAGCATTGAATAAAATAAAACAAATTAATTTAACATACCAAGGACTTAATAATTACATTTTATCATATTTCATCTTTCTTCATGTTCTTTTTTTTTCTTCTTTTTTTTTTTCTTTTCCATACCTTAAGAATCTGACATCAAGCGCACAAAGTGCAGCACATCAAACGTTATATCCCAAGGAAAATCACTGTGCCGTTAAGAAATATGTCTGTCTATGGTTTGTGTGCGAGTGTAAGTATATACGTATGTGGAAGGAACATAACGGGGTCCAATCGAGTGGGAAAAATGTGGAATTTCGATGAGATATGAGACTGAAGCCATACACACGTTGTCATATGTATACTTGAGTGCGTGTCTCCGTGTCCGTCTCCATGTCCACATATGTATATATATATATATATATATATATATATGTATGCTGTGTTTTTACATGCCAAGGGTGAAATTAAGGAAGATGGTGAAGGGCAGAGGGTTCGAAGGCAAAGTATGTGAATCGTTGAGGAGGTGGAGCAACCCGACTCCTTCGGTCGATCAGAGAGAAAGAGAGTATATCGTAACATATTGTGAGTGAAACAGAGAAAGAATGTTGTGTATGTGAGAGATGGAGAGTAGAAAAGAGAGAAAGAGAAGGCAAAGAAGACGAGGGAGCCAGGGAGGTTTCCTTTTCAGGCAGGTTTTAAGGTCTGGACCGCTTGGTGAAGAGGTCCGTTCCCATGACGAGAAGCTGGTGCCGAGTGACGAGGGTGAACCGGGCTTTTTATCGACTTCCGGTCGATGTTATACTCCGCACATGCACGTGCACCAACGGCCTCGCTGTGGCTGCTCTCTTTGTGGGGGCCACCAGTGATTCTCAATCAGTTATCAAACGACACTTGGACTGTGTGCCTGGTGCAGCAGCACAGTGTAACAGGTTGCTGAGACATCATTATTTATTTTTTTTTTTCCTCCATTTACTCGGAAAAAGAAAAAAAGGAATAATAACTTTTAATTATCTTCTCATAAATCATATGACTAAAAATATATATATATATTTTTTTTTTTTCTTCACTACAATTATTTGTCTTTGCCGTTATGAAAAATTTTGTTACACGTTACAATTTGTTCGCTGGATTTATTTATGAATTATTTTTCTTCTCTTGTGGCGTTATGTTTTCTTGACAATATATGGAGAATGTCACGTACAAGAGAAAGATTGGAATTTACCAATAGTAAGAATATATATATATATATATACATATGTGTGTAAAAAGCTCACAGTTTACGATAATGCACATTCCGTAAAGTGTTCATGACGATGGAGAAAATATTGCCTTGAAACAATTTTGAAGAACGTGTTGTATCTAACACAAATGTGTTGGCAATATTGTATACGAAAATTCTTTCGTTATTCCATAACGATAAGAGATATTGTGCCACAATCTAACTCATACATACATATATATATATATACTAGACAAAAGTGTGAAATACGGAGAAAGGATAAATCTCCAGGTGACTTTCGCAATGGCAGTCATGTATAATAGTGTAATACGTTATATCATATTCCTCATTTTCATTTTCACTTCCGTCAATATAAAAAATTTAATTATTTTCGACTTATGTATCTGAATACGTGAATAAAAAGTTATTTTCAAAATTTATATATATTATATATACATAATAATATTTTAGTCAATAAATAATATCTATATCTTTTCTGAATATATTCATCGATTATTAACTGGCATGTGAATTAACATAGAGGATAATGCGCAGTAATAACTTCCGGGTGTTTGCTTGCGGTTGTCGCAACAAATTAATCTCTCGCACTATTTTATATACCTATAGTTTTTTAGCTTATTATTATTTAAATTAAATGTAAACACTCATTCTTCGAATTATATGAATAAAACGTAATATTTTCCCCATACGTCACATTATTTTCACAGAAAGAAACTCATCTTCGCGAATATATATATATATATATATATATATATATATATTTATGTCTTTACGAATTCTTGGTTCCTTGTGTGCGACCCTGGATCGGTCGGCGACCCCGAACATCATGCCTGGCGCCTGCCGGCCTCCTCTCGTGGCTTTTTTTTTTCTTCTTCAAAATCCTACTTGCCATCATACACATCTATATAAAGTGTGAATCTTCTTCGTAGAATCGTATATATATATATATATATGTGAACATATATAAGCCCTCTTAGATGCATTCAATTATTAATGCATTAAATTCCGTGTCATTATATAATTGAACACATTCATTTTATTTTTTCTTCTATTCTTGTTCATCTTTTATTATTATTATTTCTCTTCAGTCACCGCATATTCTCCCTGACGAGCTAAAATAAATTAATTGGCCTGAATTATTTTTAATTATAATTCTCCAACGTTCAAAATGACAATTGAAATTTAGAGAAAAAATAATATTATTATTTATTCAACGAGTTCAATATAATATTAAATTATTATTTAATATTATTGGATAATGATGTGAGGTGAATTAAAATAAATGTGGTAATAATGAAACACGTTCCACGCTATTGTCTTCCCACTAAAATCTTAAGTGAAGAGAACTCTGCTAATTCAACCACTGCAGAAACGATATTTATATATATATATATATATGCATGTATATGATAACGATGGACGGGTTGAATAGAGAAAGAAGTAGCGAGGAAGAGAGAAAGGGTAGAATGTTTACGCTGACACATGCATAATGAACGATTATGCTTGCGCGCGCGTTACGCGGCGCATGCGTAACTATAATCATTCTATATGTATATATATATTTATATATATATATATATATATATAGAATGATTAAATGTCCGCTTGTATTCCCCTCAAAACCCCCCCTGCTACCATACACATGCGTGCATGGTGTTGGGGCTTCCCACTCTCGTCAACATTTACATTGCATACATCACCACTCGCCATCTCATTGCCTATATAATCGCCTTCTCTTTTTTTTTTTTCTCTCTTCCTCGCTCTCACTCATACATTGCGTGCATACACGAACGTGTTCCCGCGTGTCTATACTCGTTGGGTTTGTCTCTTGTGTGGCGTACACTTTATAAAGCCCATGTCGTTTTGTGTGTCTTTCCACTCTCGTTTGACGCCTTTGGTGCTGTCTCAACAACGTGAACCACGACAGTGACGGTGCCGACGGTACCCGAGTGCTTCAATCGGATGTTACCGAGTGATTGTCCGCTGTCGGCTCTGTTGTATTTACCACATCAGTTACGCACATTGGAAATTTATGAGTTGACAATTTTTATTATTTTTCATTTTTATTCTTAGGGGACAATGGTATTGTCACTGATCGAGAAGTCATTTTTTACTGTCGAACGTGATAGGAATTGATAACCATTCGTGGGGGTGGGGTGGGGTAGGGGGGTTAAATGTTCGAATGAACGCAAGTTGGATATTGCAAATTATTTAGATATCATTCGAAATAATTTTGTAACAATTCATCATGAAAAATTTAATAAAAATAAAAGCTTCTCTTCAAAATTCCAATTTTGATACTTGAACAATCAGGTATTTGTTATCTATTATCATTCTTATCAGTCTCTACCACATTCGGCACTGGAAAATTCGAAATTAAAGTTTTTTTTTTTTTCCCCCACTGTTTAACGTGGTGTTGTGTCCATCAACACACTATCTTTGGAAAAAAATTACCTTGGCAATTTTAATAGATAACATTATTCGATACATTGCTCTATTATATTATTATCAAATACGTTATATTCTCGTGATTATTTAAATATATATATTCATCAGCATGTTAAAAGTAATCTCACTTGTATAAATAATATTATAAATTCTATCGGGGGGGGGGGGGGGGGGGGGGGGGGGAATACATTGCGTGATTGGAACGTGACGAATAACATTTTGCCACGTTCAATGTATATGTATATATTACAAGTGTGCATTGGTTTGTATATTATATTGTCGATAGAGAGAGAGAGAGAGAGAGAGAGAGAAAGGAGAAGGGACAGAAAGAAAAAAAGAGAGCACAAGGAAAAAAGGTGAAAAACATACCACACGAAACGAGTGTGAATGACACCAATGAGTTGAGAATGGAAAAAAAAAATAAAAATATGCATATATAATATCAGGAATAAAAAAAAAAAAAGAGAAGGAGACTGCCGTGCGATAAAGAGTGAAAACGGAACGCAAACGACTAGATTAAATTGGTTATATTGTTATATATACATATAGACTATGCAAAAGAGACAGCAAAATGGATTATGCAGCTTTTATATCCTTATATATATATTTGTGATAAATCTCGATCGCGCCAAGCCGTCGAAGCGTCAAGGACCCTTCCTGGTTCAACCGGCGTCTGTTTTGCTTCCTCCACTTTACTTGTATTATGCTCACCCGTAACCAACCACCACCACCACCACCAACAAACCCCCCCTCACTCTCTCTCTCTTTTATACTCACCACCCACACACACGCCTTTATATTCTTCCCGGTTGTATCATCCGTGGTATTACACCTCGCACGATTGCTTGCACGTGGCGCCAACTCTCTGGATTCGAAATCAGTGCCAAGCCATCTCGCACTGCTTCCTTATTTGATACATATATATATATATATACGTATAGATGTGTATACCAATATATATATATATATATATATATATATATATAGCAGTTAAATGGCAATTGTAAAATAATACTGATGGTAATTATGATTTATTTAGTGATAACAATTTTTAACGACTATGTTAACAATATTGTTTCATATTTTTCGCGTGAAGAAAAAAAAATGTGATATAGAGAAAATGGGTAATTATTACCTTTAATTAGAATATATATATATATTTTTTTGTTTTACAATTGTGTTATTTTTTATTTTTTTTTGATGAGATATTTTTAAAATTTTGTTGGTACGGTAAATGTGGATAATTATGATCTACACAAGTGATAAAAGGTTCAAATTACGATATTATCAACGTGGTTGGATATTTTTGACGTGAAATAAAAATTTTTAAAAGTTTGAAGTTCTCTCTAATGATTACATTTAATATACATGGATTGTATATGTTATTTTCGTTTCTTTTTTTTTCGTTATAATACTCCTCTTTCACTTCATGTTTCATGTTTTTGGAACTCTGTATGGGTGATCATGATAGCAGTAATGATAAAAATAATATCAGTGACGAATGTCTGGATAAAGTATAGAATGTGTGATTGGGAAATATTTATTTTTCCTCAAGATTTATTCAGTAACTCGTTTGATTCATCTTCAGTGTTAGTTATTCGGCAATTATTCACAATAAATTTATAGAGTATCTCGTAGCATCTCCTACAATGTTTTATTTATATCCAGATGAATTTTTTCTATACGTCTTACATTGACAGGACTATTTTGTATTACAAAAAATGCGAAAAATGTCCCTGCATTTTCACTGTATAATCCGCATGACAAATCCAACAATTTTTAATTTAAATTTTCCATGACCTAGCTCACAATATCAATTCAGATGTTCTCAACAAACATGGCAAAATATAGATTTCATACTGAGTGAATTCCTTATATATATATTCACAAAATTAACTTGATTAAACGTCACAACTATCTCACATGGTAATAGTAAAATAATTCTGATAATAATGACAATTTATTCAGTGATAACAATTTCCAATGACAAATTTTAGCAATATTACCACATATTTTACAAGGCGAAAAAAATTAATAAAAATATCAACAACAACAAATTATCCAAAACGTCGGAAATTATCACAAATAATTCCAACACATATATAAATTTCCATTCAATCATCTTAATAATTTATATTTGCAGAATTTTGTGTCAGGAGATATTAAATACTTTGGAGAAAATAAGGAAGCGACAAATAGCATTAAATTATTTCTTTTGTCTTTCAATTCTATTTTATTTTATTTTTTTCTTCTTTTTTTATTCTCTTTCATTCCGCCTCGACAATTGCACAAGTGACATTATTAAAGCCATTTAAGCGTTATACACAGCCCCTTAGGCAGAAACAGACACAGAGTGAGTGAGTGAGAGCACGAGGGAAAGAGGGACAGTAAGTAGATGGGTAGAGAGGCAGCAAATGCCGAGAAAAGAGAAGGGAGAATTGAAGTGAAAGAGAGAAAAGAGAAGAGAGGTCACTATACTCTTCCCAGGAGCGTAACTTCTTGCGAGATCGTGTACGTAGCAAACGTGCACGGGCCCAGTCTTGCTCTTTCTCTCTTCCCCTTTTTCCGTGGGTATATCGCAGAATCGACTCAACAGTGGTTCTCAATTTTCTCACCTCGATACTTCCGGCATTGCGCCATTCTTACGCGCGCATTCTAACTAAACTCGCGCGAGAAAGCGAGACCTATAGAGGTCCCGATTGCCGTTGCTTGGCCGATATGCATTATGTAAAGCTCTCGCGTATACATAGTTGTATGAATAAAGCATGCTACGAACTCCTGACATCGTCGGTGGTGGCTCCCCTGACATGTGTGTTGGTTGAGTAAATAGTTTGAGATGAATGTATGTATGGTACGTGTGCATGTATGCGTGTACGCCGCACCTCTTTTTATTTTTATTATTTCTTTTTATTTCAATGTTGCTTTTTTTTTCTTTCTTTTTTTTTTTTTTCATCTTTTTTTTCTTGTCGATTCTGGCAATGCGAAATGCGCGAGACGACCTGGCCTGACTTGGCCTGGCGTGACTTAGGTTGTATGAGAGCAACCGGCTGGATATAGTATTATACTGTGTTACTGTTGTGTGTGTCGACGTTTATGTCGTCATCGTCATCGTCGGGGTCTTCGTTGTTGAGACTGAACGGATAGGACGAGGTTGCGCGTTTCAAACGGTGGGACCTTTCGCCATATTGACTTCCGACAAGTCGATTAAGGCGATCCCGTATGTCGACCTCGTATATGTATGTTTAGATACTTTTGCGTTCTCACATGTGTGCAGTATATAATTTTAATGAAAGAATATATGTACTTGGAAATGTAGGCGAAAATTATTGCAGATATTTTTTCTGTTTTGATAATATACAACTGTTTGCAATTTTCTTTCTTTTCTTATTCAAAATGAGGAAATGAATTGTATTAATAATGTAGAAAATTTTGTTGTATCATTTTTACTCTTGATGTTGATAGAATTTCTATTTTTGTTTCATGTACAATTTCAATTAATTGAGATAATATATGATTAATGTGTATTTTATTGTATAATTTTGTATTTTATTATTGTGAAATACAGAGGCATTGTATGAGAAAATAGCAATGAAACATACATATCAATATGTTTACAATCTGTATCGAATATACGTGAATTGTGAACACGTTTGTTGTACATTTGATAATTAATATATTCTCGCAAAATATGAAATATGATAAATCATTTTCCCTCTACGAAATATGTTTATCGCATATTGAGCATATTTGTACTATATATATCGTTCATGACGTTGCATGCGAATACAAATATGAACATATATACATATCAAAATATTTGCAACATCTATTTTTACAAATATATATTTACGCTGACTACCGTCCAATATATCGTGTAAACATATTGATATAATTATATATTCTTGTATATAATATGTATTTCAGTGCATGCTCCTGTTCAGTAAATTGTACATACATGCAATAGATATTCATACATATATACATGCATAAAGTAGTAGTAAAAAAAAAAAATTATTTACATAATTTATATCAAAAAAATATAATTTTGCTTGTAATACACTATCGTATCCATGTATACAATAATTTTTCACTCACCAACAAGTGCGTAAAGCAAATGGTGTTCATGATTTTTAAACTTTTTTTCGTCTCACGTTTATTTATTATTTCTTTTATCACTCATGTACTTATTTGTAGATCCTGCTGTCACAGAAATTATTCAATGTGGTTACATATCTCTGGTGTTTACATGACGTTGTCAATATATGCATGAATGTACATATATACATGCATACAGGGCGTGTATCAGTATTAATCGAACCGGAACTTGAATACGTAATGGCTAATAAAATAATAAATAGAAAAAAAAATAATATTGATTATGATTTAATGCATAGTATCTAGGGCACAATGTATATAAACGATTGATATTATTCATACTTGTTTTTGTTTTTTTTTTTTTTTATTCACCCTTGAATTAATTTGTTAAATGAATTATTATTCAAATATTCGATAATGGTGAAATACTGCGATTGAAAACGAAAATTTTTGTCATTTGAATTTTTTTCTCTTCATCAAAGAATCCATTACACAACCATTCCATATATGCTTTTATGGTGATAAAAGTTATGTATCTATTTCGAAGAAATTCCCTTGTCAAACTTTGTCTTCACTCTTCCCCTCACATTTATCATTCACGATACATTGTATATACATATATACACACACCCATCATAGCTGAGGGCCACTTGATAATTCAATTTCACAATCGACTACTTAATTATTATTTCTCTTTCTTTCTTTCTTTTCTACTCCAATGTCCTTTGTTCTTTTACATAGCAAATGACCTTCCGGTTTTATTAATTCTTTCTACACTTAAATGCGCAAAATATTGTGATTAAATTATATATTTAATTCCATTTACTATAATGTAATTGAGCATGAGAAAAATATACCATCTAGTTATCGATATATATATATATATATATATAAAGTGTTTATGTGCGAGAGATACAGCACCGCTAGGAGAATCTGGTCTGTTACCTTTCTTGCGTAAGAGTTGAAGCAACGCGGCAAAACGCGGCGTGAGAGACGAGGCGAGGGCTATAGTGAGGCAAAGGTTTCAAGATAAAAAAAAAAACTGTGAGAAAGAGCGCGCGCGAATAAACGATGTATTGAGAGTGAGAAAGAGGGAAAAGAAACGAACGAGTGAGAGGGAGTGAAGAGGAAATAAGTTGGATGGCGGCGGCGGCGACGACGGCGACGACGATGACGACGGGGCGACGCGGAGCTGTTGAGAAGTGGTAGTGGCGGAAGAGGAAGGAGGCGGATGAGCAGGAGGTGAAAAAAAAAAAAAAGAAACATGGTAAAAAAAAAAATTGTAGAAGGAGAAAAAGAGGAAAGAGAGAAGAGGGCACGAAGAGAAGGCGGACTCCCGGCACGCGAAGGTCGATGTGCCGTTGTCTCGCGTTGCTCTCTCGCACCAGGAAATTGCCATCTTCCACGTCATGGCCTTCCAATGGCGATGATACTTTAACGTTGATATATCGTCACATATGTGAATATTCAAGTCATTCGTGTCAAATATTGGTTTATATTTCAATTTTTTTCTTTATCTTTCAATTCCATAATTCTTTATTTTTTTTTTCCATTTTTATTTCCATCATTATCATAATCATTATCATAACCATTATCTGAAGAGCATTAATATCCAATTAATGCTTCAGTATCAATTGGATAATCGGTGTGTGTAATAATAATGAAAGTTTTAGGAGTGATTATTGATTGATAGTTATTGTGACAATTGAAAGAGGTAATATAATCACTTGAAGTGAAGTAGGAAGAAAAGAAAGAAGAAAAAATATGGAAATAAATTTTATTTTGATTTTATGAGGCCGAGGCTGCGCCCACTATGCAATTAAAATCACCCGAGTTCTTATTTTTTCTTTAACATACAGACGAGGTCAATTTTTTTCCTTTATTTTGAATGCAACGGAAGCGCCTTCGACGTTGATGGAAATACAGTATGCAAATCCGGAACGGAGAACGGATACTGTTCTTCCTGCTTGTAAGACTGATCATATATATATATACACGTATATGTATAGATGTATATATGAATGTGTATGTAACTCCTTATGCTTAGGCCTTCACATATTTCACGATAAAACTCTCACCACGACATACCAAAAGTACAGTCAATAATGCGAGCATATAGAAACTACAATTACCATTTACACATATCCCTGAACATTTAGACTCGACGGTTATTACAATTATTTATCCATTTTAATGAGCTAGCGAGGAAAAGAATATAAATAGATGATAATCTCGATAAGAAAAACGCAGGAGATCGTTAACTTTAATTTGAAATATAAAAGTTTTTTCAAACTCATCATACTTGGTCATAAAATGAGAAGTATGTTGATTTAATAATGAAATCATTATGATTTAATAATAAACAGATTGAATGAGAAAAAAAAAAGAAACTCTTTCTTTTTTGTTGTACTTGGCATAGTATTTATTGATGACGATAATTATTATCATTAATATTTATATATATTAATGATTGTGTGGTGTTATTTTTTTTGTTACAGACAAACGATAGTGTGAAACAACGTGTTATGAAACTATTGCCGACTATTCAGTTGCCGCAACTACCGCCGGTATCAATAGCTGGCGGCATGACGGGAATGGATTCCCGTCTCCCACCAGGGATATCACTTCCATTTAGTCCAACTGATTTGTTATGGCGATATCCAACTATGAGCTTTCCATCGCATCCACCACAAAGTCCATTGCTCGATTTCAAAACACATTTGCCATCAAGTCTTGGTAATTATGAAAAATAATTGTCCGTTTATCTGTTCGATGAAAACAAAATTTATCAATTAACCTTTTGCGTCTTAATGCAGTAAATATGATACATTTATTTTCCATGAGCGTAGTATTTTAATGTTGTCGATGTGACGTGTAGATTGAGTTGGTTTTTGCTCGGATGTATCACGTGTATTATTACAATTTTAATGTAGACACAATATGTGTGGATGTCAGTGTAGAAATAATGTTTGAACAAAAATTAGTAAATTTCTGCCTCAAAATAAAGAAACTTTGGAATCTCCATTTATTTTTTTCCTAATCATTCCAAACAATATAAATTAAAAGATAAATATTTTTCCAAACCATTACCCTGATGTTCCACTTTAAAATATTATTTTTAATTTAGTTATGATTTCTGTTTCAACAGCCTCTGATCCGCGAGTATGGTCAAGAGACGATGTCGTAACATTTTTGCGTTGGGCTGAGAGAGAATTTGATTTACCATCATTTGACATGGATTTGTTTCAAATGAATGGCAAAGCCCTATGTTTATTAACAAAAAGTGATTTGGGTGAAAGATGTCCAGGCGCTGGTGATGTTTTACACAATGTACTTGGCATGTTGGCGCGCGATTTCAATCAATTGCAACGTTGTCTTCCAAGCAGTCCAGTAACACCAACACGATCTTCAGCATATCCATTAAGTCCACATTCACATCCACCAACGCCAACGTGGATGGAAAATCCCTATGCCGCAAATCTTGCATCATTAATGTCTGCTAATTCAGTGACGCTGTCGCCAGCGCCGTCAGTTGACAGTCAAGCTGGTTCACCCGGTCATAATGAAAGTAATCACATTCAAGTATATAAAAGTGATTCAGATGAGGACAATCATCATGGTAGTAATAGTCCACCCGCAACACCAACAGCACTCACTGCACAGAGGCTCAGCGAAGTTTGCGTCAAGGATGAACCAAGTCCCACATTGCCATCACAATTGATGCCACTTAGTGGTGGGTATAGACCTGCAACCAATGCAAGGGAATTTTTCCCCAATGATTCCCCGGAGCCTAATACAAGTACGTATTTTAATTCATTGATTATGCGAAGGCAATTGTTTCATTTACCAATATTAATTTGTGTTCTTTCTTTTTTTTTTTTTTTCGTTTCATCTTAAGATGGCCGGCTACTGTGGGACTTTTTGCAACAATTATTGAATGATCCGTCACAGAGATACACACATTATATTGCGTGGAAGAGTCGAGAAACTGGTGTATTCAAAATTGTTGATCCACCTGGACTCGCACGTTTATGGGGAATACAAAAAAATCATTTGTCGATGAATTATGATAAAATGAGTCGTGCATTGCGCTATTATTATCGTGTCAATATACTCAGGAAGGTTCAAGGCGAACGTCATTGCTATCAGTAAGTATATTCATCAAAGCAATGTTAGGAGTATTGTTCTATTTTTACTTCGGTTTTAAATTAATTTCATAGAATTCTAATACAATTTGGGAATTTTCTGTTTTTTCTTTAGATTCCTTCGTAATCCTACGGAATTGAAAAATATTAAAAATATTTCATTGTTACGTCAACAAATGCGAATTAAATCGGAGCCTGATGAAGATAATGCAATATCGGTTAATGGAATGGAGCCGGAAGTTGATATGCCAACTGATCTTTCAATGTCAAGTTTATGTCAACCAGTACTGGAACAACAACCACTTCCATTGCACGATCCACCAGCCAAGTATCGAAGTCACGCATACAATCTTGTTAAAACTAATCAAGAACCTGAAGAGCGAAAGTGACGCGAAACTTAACATCGATATACACGGATGAAAAAAAATAATAAATAATGAATAAATAAAATCGCGCGGATTTATTAATCATGAGTAAATAGTTCGCTAATGGTGAAAAACTAATAATTAATAAATGATAGTAATGACGTTTATTGTGAGATCAATTTCTCACATTGGATTTTATCTTGTCGTATTTTTGCACAGCACCAAGTGAATCTATAAGAAATCCAAGACTGATTCATAGAAATCGACAATCTTTATAACGCGGATCGCATTAAGAAAAAAAATGCTCGAACATTTTTTTTTCTCGAAGAACAATCCGAATAAACATATACTTGTATATACATATATGCCACCATTTTAAATGATCTGGGCTTTATATAAAAGCAGAGAGTCTACTTTCCGAATTACCATATGAGATTCCAATTGGATTTTGGTTTTCAACTGGGAAATTTCTGGTGGATCCAATCGTGATAATATTATTCGCTTTTCTTTTTTAATAAAATAAACAAATCATGTCAATTTACCTGGGAGCGGCAATGGCCGCGGTGTTAGTGACAGAATACATACCGATGTCTAAAATTATTCATTTGCAAATTTTAAATCATTTTTTGACATCAGTCGCGCACCTGGATCCAGGACATTCAAGTAATTTTTTTATCGATCCTCTTTTCATAGAATTGAATAAAAAATAATTGAAGATATGTGAAGAAAAGAAAATAATAATATACATTAAAATAATAATGTTAATTGTAATAATTAATCCACTGGGAGGAAAAAATGAGAACAAAAAAGGAGTAATAGAAATGAAAAATATATATTGAAGTAGCGATATAATATTGCTATCAAAGAAAATAATAAGTGTGTGGTATAAGTGCTGGAAAATAGGAAACAATTGTGTTTTTCACTTCAAACATAACCGAGTTACGTTTCATGATTCAGAAGAAATATAACAAATGGAGAATAGAGGAAGAAGGACTGTTTATACGGTCACGCATATAAATTTTTGAATACTAAGTGATATGGTATGATGGATAAGTAATAAACAAATTATGAAATTGAAGAGACAACAGTCCGAGACGAACTCCGACAAATCTGTGCCAAGAATGTTACCTTACCATTAGAATGAAGATTCATTATGTTTGTACGTGTGTGAGAGTGTATGTACATGCGGGCTGTATTGAGCTTCCATCGTACATTAATTAAATAATATAGAGTTTTGAGAGCTCGCCAATAAATGCACTTCAATCCTCCCAATAACTTTGTAGAGAGTTAAAAAAAAAATTGCTTGTCAACGGTTTGTCGATGAAAGATAAGGGAAAATGAAGTGAATGTGCATAATAAAATTTGGCAGGTTGCAATTTTATGAAATAGGCTATATAAAAGTGTAGAATTGTAAGATTGCTAAATGGAGAAAAAGAAAAAATAGGTTTCTACTAGAATTTCACGACGATATATTATAATTAAGGAGGAGATGGACAGACCGAGAAGGTGACAAATTTATTAAAGGAGTAGAAAGAATTTTATGGAAATCCGGGGCCAGAGTTATATTTAAATTTATATATAAATATATACATAAAAAATACGATGATATATATATATATTTTTTAATACCAAAATTTATATTCGAAATTTGTACGTTATTGTGGAAAGTGTAAATTGTGGCTTTACATTCCGCAAAATGCGTCTCACGCTCGCCATTCGAATATTTCTTTGGAAAAACCAAACACTCACATATACATGTAATACATGCACACATGAGAGCCACTTAAGTTCTATATAAAAGGTGGAAGCATTAAAAAAAAGTTAATTCGTCAGTGTGTAATATGTAATGCTTACCCCATTCAACGAGAGAGAGAGAGAGAGGGGAAGAAAGAAAAATGTGCGAAATTTGAAAAAACTAATGAACCGTGATCTAAATTTAAACAAACAAAAAATTATAATATTGTATTTTTTCACAAAAAGAAAGATTTTTTTGATCCGCGACAATTTCGAATTGACGTAAAAAAAAAAGTTGAAATATGAATTAATAATGTCAGTTGGAAAAAAAAAAAAATTTATTAGAATTGAAACCTATATCTGGCTTCTTGTATACTGTGATCTCTTTAAGGTACAGGTAAAAATAATAATAAATTTCGTTCATTATAAATATATAATGAATTTGAATGAATGGAAGATGCAAAACATAATAAATGTTTTAATGAGAGCATAATATTTGATAAACATTAAGGAAGAATATATGTATATGTTTAATTTACATCTAATAAAATGTATATAATTTATATATTATGAAAACGGCCATTGTGAATGTGAAGAAAACAGAAAACAAATTAATAATTGCCGTTATTAAATAATATTTCGTAGATGGAAATATGTATTGTGGCAGATTGGGAGCATATGATTTATATAATTGTGCTTTCATCAATGGTAATATTGTGAGAGAAAAAGTAAGCAAAGTAAATAAATAAATAATTAAATAAATAAATGAAAAAACATATATACAATATCGTATATAAGACAGAAAAAAAAGTATCGTGTAAAAAAAAACAAATATATGACACATGTAAAATTTTAGATTTAGCGCCATTTTATTGTAATTGTTATTGAAAATGCTCCAGACGATGTAAATATAAACTCATCTAATTATTAAGAATGCTCAAAGGTTTATGTTATTTTATTTCATTGTTGTAGTTTTATTATCTATTTTCTTCAGTTCATATTCATACAAGCCAATGCCTTCTATTATGAAATGGATTTATTATTTTATTGGTTTATCTAATATACATATGAAAAAAATGTGTGATTGATTGCAAAAATAGACGTAGAAGTTATGTGACAAATAATTGCTACATTATAACATCATTCTCTTGAAGAATTGAAAAATATAACTTCGTCAGCTATAACTGCAGTTGTTGGCCTTGGATTTCCCGATTCATCTTTAACTTCACCATAACTCAATCGTCCATTAACCAAAACGCGTTGACCTTTTTTCAAGTATGAATAAATCGAGTCGCGTAAACGTGGTCTGAATACACAAATTCTATGCCAATCTGTCCGTTGCACATAATCACCTGTGAAAATAAACCCATATAATGGAATTGACAAATGTGAAATGTGAATACCCACGAGAAATTAAATATCAATTCGACGGAATTTATCATTCAAACCTCCGTCATATTTGTAGTTAGTGTGTGTAGCCAAGGAAAATACAACAACAGGATGTTCTTCCGTTCCTCTTTTTTGCGGATCCGCACCAACTCTTCCAAGTAAACATACTTGATTCAAAGCTACAAACAGAAATGTACATAATTATGAATATATATTCCATAGATAATCTACAATTGCTAGTATATAAATTAAAGATTCACTGTATAAAATAGCACCAATGATATCTTACAATTTCAATAATTTCAGTTCTATTTTGTGTCAGTTATACATGTATGTTCATAATCAATGAAATAATAACTGATGTGTGCTTGAAACAACGTTATTACAAGTAACATTGTTTCAGACAACACCCACATGCTCTATTAATTACCTAAAAATGAATGTCATGAAAAATGAAACGAAAATACAGTTAAAAACAATTATCATCATACTTTTTTCAAGATTTGATCCTTCTGAACCATTGCTCGACATTAATCTCGCCGCTGGAAGCCGGCTCAATTGTTGGCACGTGAGAGACATAACCTAAAAATGAAATAAAAAATTGCAGTAATAAAAGATATATTGTCAATGTCATTAATTGATGAAGAATAAATTGTTAACGTTGCTTAAT
Organism: Zele albiditarsus; assembly: GCA_958496275.1. Classification (NCBI taxonomy): domain Eukaryota; kingdom Metazoa; phylum Arthropoda; class Insecta; order Hymenoptera; family Braconidae; genus Zele; species Zele albiditarsus. Next base: position 12,224,494 of record OY292409.1, on the reverse strand, counting down.
ATGATAAATGATATAATTACCTTATTCAAAAACATGTTTGCTGATTAAATCACAACAAACTTGTGGTTTATTGTGTGGGACCAACAATGAGTTGATGAGATATATATATTACAATTCCCGCATCGCTTTTACTATTAATTCAACTGTACCAACAGAACAATAAAAAAGCGCGGCGCCGTCTGTGTTCGTCATCATATATACGGTTCTCAAATTTTATCGCATCATTATGGTAGCATTGTCAATCAGCTGATTATTTATACATGGATATATCTATATACATTTATATATACAGTATTGTCATATTTTAATATCCGCCAATGTTTATTTATGAATGCAAATTTGAAAACAAAATTGGCAAAATTGGAAGAATTAAATAAATTCGGTTTAATACTGATGAAACTTAGTAATCAAGTATACAATAATTAATTATTAATTTTTCCAGTTGGTTTATTTATATAGAAGCCACGTAAATACATAATCACGTCGGAATGTCTACCGATATTTCGAAGAATAAATTGAAAGCATATGAAAAAGATTCACGAATCGTTTGTCAGTATGGCGTGAAGTGTTATCAAAAAAATCCGGCACACCATAAAAAATATAAACATCCTCCAACTATTGAACAAGTATGTTTAATAATTTTTGGAAATAGTTTTCTCTTATTGTCAATCAGTAATTTGGACCATTTTTTTATAGGAGAGTTCAAGAGAAGAAACAACAATGAAGAAAGGTATGAAACGTAAAATGGAAGATTATGCGGATGATGATGATGATGAATCTTATGAGTCAGATGAATTACAATCTAAGTACAGAAAAGTTGATGTGTCTTCTCGAGTTACAGATGCACATTGCATATCACCATCATTATCAGAATCAACTGGTGACGATGATTCTGATAATTTGACTCATAAAAGTGGTGATGAGAAGGTTTGTGATGATGAACGAGATGATAAAGCAAAGAGAGCAGTTGGTATGTCATCTTCATCGTCAGTTGATGAGACAAAAACGACAACATCATTGGATTCGTCATCAAAGCTCTCAATTAATTTAAATGATGCAAAGGAAATTATTTCGAAAATATTTTTAGTCAATATGCCGGATGATTTTTATAAATTTTATGATTTTTGTACTTTAATATCAAACAAAGATCCATCATCAGCTTTAAAGTTAGTTGATTTGAAACTCGTTGGTCCATTCGATGTATTAAATGGAATGATTCAAAGAATTCCTAAAAATGATGCGGATAAAGACAAATATTTGCGTCACTGGAGATACTTTTATGATCTACCTGAATTTCAGGTATTGTTGGAGAACAAAAAATTTAATAATTCATTGAGAGATGGCTACAATTTATCATGATTATTAATAGATAAATTCGTAACCTACAGACAATTCTGAAAGGTAATGATAAGGAAGGATTACATTACGGGTATTGGCGTGATGAATGTAATGAAAAACCTATTTTCGTTGCAAAAAATTCAGCAAATACAAGTTGTAAAATTATATCCGTTGCCTCGAATATATTTGGTGCTGTCAAGTATGCATTCCTTTTATTGCCACGATGAGAAGTGTGTCAATGCCATTTCAAAGTTCGATTCATTCAATTCTAATTCCCAATTTCAGATTTCATATTGAAGAACGATTGAAGGTGGCCAGTGTATTTGATAAGAGTAAAATAGCACGCATTTTAAAAATGTTGACAACGTTTGTTAAAGATCATGGAATAATTATTGAGAGATATTCCAATGAGATGTGTGATAGAGAACGAAAAGTTGTAGCAAAATCATTTCACGGTGCAGGAATTGTTGTACCGTATGACAAAAAAACACAAGTGGGATACAGAGTCTTGGCAGCGACTGACAGTAATAAATTATACTCAAAAATTAATATATGATATCGTTTGAGTCGGCGAAAATGAATGAACAGATGTAATTAATAATTAATATAATATTTCCTCCTTCACAGGTCATCTTCAGAAAATATTGGATAAAATAGCCAAAGCTGAATATGAGGAGATAAGAATGAAATATATGAGTGAGATTGAGGAAGTAGTGAGAATGGCAGCAATTGCCGCTGATGAATGTGATTTTGGAACACCTCTTGAATTAGCCCATGATTTATTCTCCAGCGGTATTGAATCCACTCAAAGGACTGTGCTACATATGTTTTCAATGGCTTATGGTCTTCTTCATCGACCACAATTTGTGAAAATTGCTGTGGCACACATGAAAGATAGAAAGAAGGGATGTGATCTGAGTGTAATTTAGTTGAGCAAGTCATCTGACTGATTGATAAAGATTTTGTTCCCGTTATTTTCTTCCCACATACTCTAAAACGCAAAAATTCTCTCATTGCTGTAATTTCCTGTTGAATTAATTCTGTGTGAGTTCAGATTCTGTGTCAACAGTGACACAGTTTGGATCTTGATCTATTAATATTCACGATAAATTAATATTTTTCTTCAATTTTTTTGATTGTGGTTGGAAATTTTCCTTTTTTCATTCCTTCTAATTTGTTCTATTGTTAAAAAAGAATGGAAAATTGATCGTCTATTTTATAATTGAAGTCAATTTGACGAACCTGTGGTGATATCTGACGGATCATTCTATGAAATAAATTTTGTTCTCGGAATTTCGAGTCTTTTATGGGACATGCATCGCCATCTACTGAATAGCAATATTCGCAGAATAGCGCCATTAGTTCCAGGAATTGCTAAAAATGTTAAAAAATCCAATTCTTGTTTTTAAAAAATACCGTCAGATGGCATTGCTGTACCGCGTGTGTTTTGGATATACCGTAATATTCGATATACACGGTTATTTATTCAGAAAGAGAATAAAAACACATTCCTCTGATATTGTTGATATATATTATTTATATTTGCAAACATAAATCTGGACAATGGGTGTACCAGCATTTTTTCGTTGGCTGAGCCGGAAGTATGCGTCAGTAATTGTTGAATGCATTGAACAAAAGGTTAGTGAATAGGTTATTTTGAGGTTATGTTTAGATACTTATGTTCAACATTATTGTCGTAATTATGAAATGTTGCAAATGTTTTGATCGAATTTATAGTCAATTGATGCCGATGGAGTACAGGTGCCAATTAATTCAGCTGATCCTAATCCAAATGGCGTCGAATTTGATAATTTATATCTTGATATGAATGGCATTATTCATCCGTGTACACATCCGGAAGACAAGTGAGTAATTCAATGATTTTTTGATTTGACTTGAAAATATTGGACAAAACTAATCTACAACAATTATTATTATTGTATGATCATTCAATTATATTTATTTATCACCGATTTTCAGACCGGCGCCCAAGAATGAGGAAGAAATGATGGAAGCGATTTTTGAATGTATTGACCGATTATTTCACATTGTACGACCCAGGAAAGTTTTATATATGGCAATCGACGGAGTGGTAGGTTCTTGTACTTTATTAATTTCGTTTTCACCTTCTCCAGTAATATTAACAATTTTAATATTCGCAGGCACCACGTGCTAAAATGAATCAACAACGATCTCGAAGATTTCGCGCGTCAAAAGAGACTAATGAAAAATTATCAGAGATGGACAGGATACGTTCGGAATTGGCATTGAAGGGAGCTTTTTTGCCACCAGAAAAACCAAAAGGCGAGCATTTCGACAGCAATTGTATTACGCCAGTAAGTCTAAAAGGATATTTAAATATCAAAATTATATAAACTATTATGGAATAAATAAATATTCAATTATAATTTCATCGTTAAAAAACAATTTTTAATTTTAGGGTACTCCATTTATGGCTCGATTATCTGCCTGCTTGCATTACTACGTACATGAACGATTGAATACCGATCCTGGATGGCGGAATATAAAAGTTATTCTCAGCGATGCTAATGTACCCGGCGAGGGAGAACATAAAATTATGGATTTTATTCGTCGGCAAAGAGGTGAATTAAAATAAACGGAATCATATAAATTAATCTATGAATGATAAAAAATTTTTATTCAATCATTTATTTCTTCTTTTAGCGCAACCTGATCATGATCCGAATACCCAACATGTTTTATGTGGAGCTGACGCTGATTTAATAATGTTAGGATTGGCAACACACGAGCCAAACTTTACAATCATTCGTGAAGAATTCAAACCAAATAAACCACGTCCGTGTGACATTTGCGGACAATTGGGTCATGAAATGAAAGATTGTACTGGCTCTGAACCCGATCAACAAAAAGAAGAGAATGCATTTGGTTCTGAGTGCCAGTTTATTTTTGTGAGACTCAATGTTTTACGTGAATATCTTGAACGTGAATTACAAATGCCTAATTTACCATTCAAATATGATTTCGAGCGTGCAGTAGACGATTGGGTATTTATGTGTTTTTTCGTAGGAAATGATTTTTTACCGCATTTACCATCGCTTGAAATACGTGAGGGCGCAATTGATCGACTTGTTAATTTATATAAAAAAACTGTTTATAAAACTGGTGGATTTTTAACTGACAGTGGTGACGTTAATTTGGACAGAGTACAATTGATATTATCAGAATTGGGTGAAATGGAAGATGAAATATTTAAAAAACGTCAACAAAATGAAATTGCATTTAAACAACGTGAAAAAAATAAGAAAAGGAGATTAGAGGCAATCAGTAATTTTAAACCAAATTGGATACCAACTGGACAATTTGCACCAAAAGTCCTAGGCGGTGAAGTTAAACCGGTACAAAATGCACGGTATGAGGCATACCAAATGCGCATGCATGGTAAAAATTTTCATACAAGTGCAAATGAACGTGCATTGGAGAGTGTCAATGCTACTACGGCATTAGAATCAATGCTGGTACCGGAGAATAAAAACAATCACAATGTTAAACGTTCTCATGATGAAGTTCAAGAAGAGGAGGACTACCAAGCAAATGATGAAGTACGTTTATGGGAGGATGGATTTAAAGATCGTTATTACGAATCAAAATTCGATGTTAAATCAGACAATCTAGAATTTCGTAATAATGTTGCGCTACAATATGTACGTGGACTGTGTTGGGTATTGCGCTATTACTATCAAGGATGTGCATCATGGAAATGGTATTTCCCTTATCATTATGCGCCGTTTGCAAGTGACTTCATCAATATAAGTGGATTGTCAACAGAATTCGAGAAAGGAACAATACCATTTCAACCACTTGAACAATTGATGGGTGTTTTTCCTGCCGCAAGTTCACGTCACGTACCTGAACCATGGGCACCATTGATGAGTGATCCAAAATCAACAATTATTGATTTTTATCCAGAGGATTTCAAAATTGATTTGAATGGCAAAAAATTTGCATGGCAGGGTGTTGCACTGCTGCCATTTGTCGATGAAAAACGATTATTTAAGGCTTTAGAGCCTTATTATGACGCATTAACAGATGCTGAAAGTAAATTATTTTTATATCTTGCAACCTGAATCCCCGCCATTACATATACATTAATTCATTCATTCATATATCAAACATATGTTTGACTCCAATTTTTTTACTTATCCCTTTTTTTTCCGCGTCAGCGTCTGAATAATGATGATAATGTTCCTTTCCTTTGTGCTACAGAGAAACGTAATATGCGAGGTGATGACAGACTGTATGTTGGACCTGCCAACTCGGGCTATGACTTTATAAAGGGATTGTATAAAAATTCTATTGAACCTGACGTTGAGACTGAGATATCGGTAGATGGAATGCGTGGTGTTATTCTGTTAGCTGAGGATTGTGTTGGTGAAGGTGCTACATTGCCATCGCCTATCAATGGACTGCCTGTGAGAAGTAACACGGTTTACTGGTAAATTAATTCAACATTACATTCTTATTTTTATACACTTGCGATTCAAATAATAACTATTTTTATTATTAAACAAATGTATTAATTGATTCAGTTGGGGATCGAATACTAAATTTTGTTTAATTCATTTTATTTTAGCACAAGATACCGTGATCCAAAATATCCCGATAATTTCATCTTCGCGGCTAAGCGATTGAAAGGTGTTACAGAACCATTGCGCGTATTGAAACCACAAGACTTTGAACAAATGAATCGAGGTACGGACAATCAGTGGAAACCACAGGTTGGCTTTGCACCACGAAAACAAAATGCTTCACTTGGTGATGCTGGACATCGTATGATGGGGTAAAAGAAATAAAAATATTTATTTAATTAAATTTTACTTACTCAGTTTCATCTGCTGTATTTTAATTTAATCCATGTATTTTCTCACTCATTCATAATTCACAGACATCATACGAACACAAATAGAAATCAAGGACAGTATTCATCCGCGCCATTGCTGCCAACACCTTATCAACAGCCGCGTGGTAAGTTAATCAAATATTTATTATCTATAAAATAGTCAATGCATGAATATTGAGATCGAAAAAAGGGGGCAGAAAATGGTGGTATACAATAGTTTAAATTAAAAATTCCACGGTATTTAAAAGTCGATCTCATTGATTGACAATAAGAGTCATCACTGTGATAACGATACACGAAAAAAAAAGCCGAAACGGAGTGAATGAAGATAAAAATTTTCAAGGTATTTAAAAGTCGATTGTATTGATTGACAATGAATGTCGAAAATGGACTCAGACCTATCGCACTTGGCCCAGTATTTGCACATACATATTTGCGAGGGCGGCTCACAAAAAAATTGGAATGAGAAAAGCGAGCGAGGATTGGGGGGGGGGGGGGGGGTGCTTCTATAACAACCCCATGAATCCAACAGCCAGTCACTCAGTCAATCGCTCTTCAAAATTCAACATTCATCCCTCTTGCTCTTTCAATATTCCCCTTTGCTTGCCCATCTTTTACCCTCACATCTTTCGTGTTCGCTGGAGTTAAATTAAAATCCACAGCAAATAAGATATTCGTCAATGAGTGTGGAAAGAAAAAAGTTACAATTTAATATTAACCCTTTAATTCATGAATTTATTCTAGCCAATGAAAATAATATTGTTTTTCGTCATCTTTGTTGCTTGAAAAGTTTTCCCATGAGATTTTCGTTATTATGTATTTGAAGGGGTTAGTGCAACAGGGGCATTGAGTATATAAGGTATTTCCTATGCGTTATACCCTTGTTAGATAAACTCCTTTGTCTTATTGAATAATTATTTCATCGTTTTCTAATTTGTACAAAAAATTAATTCTGTCATATTTATTTGATAACTATACCAAAAAATATGAAATCCATTATTCCCCTTCTTTTTTATGCACATGAGTTTTGAAATTCTCTAATCCCCATTGATTATTAACATCAATTAATCTCAATCATAGGCAATAAATGAACGCGCCTTTTTTTCTCCGTTCAACAATAAATATAAATATGTAAAAAATTCTCTACAAAATGCAGAAATATGAATTCAATGTTCTCTACAATTTCCTGACACCCACTTACACAAAATTGTACATGATGAGTCAACGGATTGATTACTGTGAAAAAAAAAAAGGTGGAGAAAATAAAAAATCATTTTTTTTTGTCCGTTCGTGACAAAAATAAATTGACTCAATAAAGTTCAATAATAAATATGTTTATTTTGATGTTGAGATAAAACGATGGGTTGCGTAAAATTGTTAGGGAATTAATAGAATACACAAGGCATGAGCAATTCATACATACATATATATATTATATAGGAGTAGTGTGCGGGACAGCAGGGGGCAAGTGCAGGAATAAATGGAATTGGAGGTGGTGGTGGCTTTATCGTGGGGCCGATATATACAGTGGATTTGCGTTTGGATTAGCTGCAAGGGTAGTTTGTCACGTAGCGGCGTGACTCCGAACGTTTCGTTGTTTGACACGTCGATCAACGAGAGACGCTGTGCTATATAACACCGCTTGTACATTTTGCCCAATTATAAAACAAACCCAGTGCACGCCGTAATTATCCAATTAGCAAATATTCCTCTCTCGCTCGACATTGCTTTCTAGTCCTGACAACGTGCCGTTTGCACTCTTTCTTTCCATCACTTTCTCACTCACTCTGTGTTCGAATTCACAATTGACTGTGATCCTATATCACCTTCATAACGTTGAAAAAAAAGAAAAATTAATTATCCATCGATTTAATTGCTAATGGCATACTCCATTTATGCGCAGCACAGAGTGCTCCATTTTTTGGAAATCAGTTCTAACATGGGCATGTTGATAAAATTAATTTGACCAGTCATTTTTTTTTTTTCTTCAAGTTTGAATATTCTTTTTCTTTCATTTCCAACTTTGAACAAACTATCTGGAGACATCGTGTCGAATTTTTTGTTCATTAAATTGAAAATAGATAGCTGAAGATTGATTTGAATATAAGATTGAGTGGGTTTTCAATTTGATTTATTTATCCTGCTCATGGTTATGGAAATAAATCATTGCAATGGTAACTTAAATTGGGGTGCTTTGAAAACGAGATTATAATACAATTAATTGTTTCATGGAAAATTGTATATCTTTGCCTTTAACCTCCAATTAATAATCAAGCATTTTTTGTAATGAATACTTGTACACACATTTTATTTAAAGTCCTCTATTTAATTCAATCAATTAATCCGAACGAGAAATTGATGAGCAATTGAATTTCTATTACTGAAATCTGGAATTTCAATGTCATACTACGAGAAAATGAAGTTGAATAACATCATTTGATTGTTGATTCCATTGCTTTTGTTTAAAAACATTGTTCCTCCAAAAATACAATTGACGACTTCTAAAGAATAAATATTATCAAACATTTTTGATGAATTCCACGTTGATATAATGAATGTTAATGGATGAAATGACTGAATAGAAAGAAATGGAAAAAAATAAATATAAAATGAAAAAGGGTATTTATATATATGAGCAACCATTTACCAATCTGTCTATCCAGCCATGTCTCTGTTGTTCATTCAAATGACAGGTGGACGACCCTCGTTAGACAAATTATACTGGCGTTCTTCTGGTACGTATATACTTCACCATATACACATTGGTGTGTGGCAATATAAATGTGTATAGTGCGCCTGTGCGAATGGACGCGGCAGGTTCCCCAAGAGATTCTCTTGCTCACTCATCCTTTCTATCTCTCATATAGATATATATATATATATATATATATATATATATTATATGCGCACGCTCGTTCAGGTCGTGCTTTGAGTGGACTGCAAACACTCGAACAGCTAGCGCACGGGACCCTGATGCCGTGGCGCAAGACAACTACATAAACCCAATGCTATATAACCCATCAGTGCTTTCTATGTCCTGGCTACCGAGCTACTGATGTGCGGTAGGTAGTAGCCACATTTTATTTTTATTTATTATTTTATTTTTATTTTTTTTTTTTTTTCCCACCATTTTTTGTTGCATAACTTCTTCTCTCCCTCTTGCTGTTAAAGCGTCATGCTTGTATACACTCCATGAAATATTTTCCAAGTTGAAAAAGAACAAAAAATTATATTCATTGCATTGAAATAGTTATGTGACATATATAAATATTATTTTTAACAATATATATTGAATATAGATGTATGTAATGACAAATGTGGTGCAAATATATTGAAGATTTTTTTGTCAATAATTATTTTCATTTAGAAATTCAATGAAAAAATTATTGAACTTGATATAATCTTTTTTTTAAATTTATCACAAACTCACTTGTTAAAATTATTCTTAATTTCAACAAAGATAAAGACGTAGATGAAAAAAAAAGGCTAAATACTCCTTCAATGATTATCCAATTTTTGCAGTGAATGCAAATCAAATTCATCAAAATAATTGCAACATTAAAAAATAAAATTCTTTCATTAAAATCCTTCATCATACGCATAAACCCACGCAGTTAACTATTTTTTTTCTCAATTCCATCATAGGCATTTTTTTTTTTCCTTCAGAAGTCAAAAAAAGAAGAGGTAAAAGAAAAAAAAAAAATCAATTTCTCAATGAGGTTATAAAGGGCAAAGTGAGATAGAGGGTTGTGTACGTGTCCACGTAGAACCCTCTTGAGCTTTCTCTCTGCCGGCGACTTTCTCACTAATGAGGCACAGCGTAATTAGTGAGACTGTCTGCCAGTTTGCGTCCTCCAAACTACACACCCACGCACACACAAATATATATATATATATATATATATATATATATATAGAGAAGAAGCAAGGACGCGCTCTTGCTGCTCCCTCCTTCATATATCGGATGCTACTCTTCTCAACCTGCACGTACTTGTTGTCGTACCTCTTCATTGTTTCTCTTCATTTTTTTTTTCTTCCCTGCTTTATTATTATTTTTTTTTGTTTTCTTCATTCTCATTTTTTGTTCACTTCTCTTTTGTTTGGTGTCACGTACAAGCGCAAAAATTTATATACAGTTAATACTTGTACATTGTATAATTCATCTTCAAAATTATTTCAAGCTTGTGGAAGAAGTGAAAAAAAAAAAAGAAAAAAAGAAATCTTAACATTCTAAAATTAGTTCCTCTCTTTTTTTTTTCTTTTTTTCTTTTTATCATCATTATTATCGTTATTATTTCTTCTTGACACTTTTGAATTTTCTTTTTTTTTTTTTTTTTTAAGTAGGTTTCTTCGCTATGCGGTTTATGCAATTTGTTTATATACAAGTCAATCGTTTGTGATCCCTATCGCGTCATATCAGCCACGCGTTGATTCAAATGCTCTAGATATATCTGTATATATATATACATATATATAGAGTTGTTGTTGACAACGGGCGTCACTACCAGTGTCGCGGCTAATTTCCTTCAACATTGAACGCCATTGTGCTTTAAAGGGCTCCTTTCACCTCCCCCCTACGATAGATCTTATATATATATGTGCAATGCCCTCTCATCTCCAATGTCCTATCTATACTCAATCCACCACTTATCAAATGCTATATACAATTTGCAATGCTATACAATTCCATTGTTGTATGATCATTGGAACAATATTTTATATCAAAATGATTGGTGTTATTCATGAAATTTAGTGAATTGTTATTGGTATTTGAGAAATTATAATTTAGAGATTGTGATTGATTGTGGAAATGTGGCAATTTTTTGATATCTTTTTTTTTTTTTTATTACATTATTGTCAGGCATATTGAAAAATGTTTTTGAAAGAGAAATTTAATTGTTTGCTGCTGTGGTGAATGATATTATTTTTCGTTTGATTGAAATATATAACCAGTGGTGACATTGTAAACAATAAAAATTCATAAAAACATATTGATATTATTTGATATTGAAATTATTACACTTGGTTGGAGCACTTTATATCGTTTACTGTGATACATGTATCCAACAATTGCTTCAACGATTGATATTTGATATTTTCCATTTTATTTCATTATTTCTTTTTTTTTTTTTTTTGGGTTTATTGATTCTGAAGTGTTTCAATATTGGCAATTTTTTCGTGTGATGGAATATTTTATTACCTTTTTGTTCATGTACATGTATACAATATATATATATATATATATATATATATATATATATATATATATATATATATATATATATATATATATATATGTATTTGGTTGGAAGACATTCGATTACAGTTTATTCGAGTGAGTGGAAGTAAATTTAGTTACATTTGTTCTAATGGCTAATATATAAACGAGTTCATACGTGTACAGAATTTATTTGCTATTAAATATGTGAGAATTCTTTTTCTTTTATTTTTCGCATGTTTTATATCCAATTTCTATTTGTACTGTTGTAGGCTATTTTTTTTTTTTTTTACTGTTGAAGTGCAATTTGCCGAATTTTATTGTCACTGGGGAAAGAGAAGAAAATATAAATTGGTATTTTGACGAATTAAATGTGGCAATGGCGCGGAATACCGTATAGAAATAATAATCAATTGTGTATTAGAATTGCGTAGGAGAATCTTGATTGTGGTAAACGAAGCGTATTTCCGTGATGCTCACGAGATATTTTTCAGCAGTTTAGTATAGTAGTTTACGGTTGTGTGATATGTTTTGTTTGGATAATTCGAGGTTCTATAGAGTGCACCTGTGTACCATTATACATTTTCTATATGTATTTGCAGGTTTTTTCTTTCATATTGTTTTCTTTCTTTATTTATTTATCTTTTTTTTTTCTCTGATCTTCTTTGTCTACATATTCACTTCTTATCCCAATAGCAATCGCCATTTTTTCATTGAATATTCGTAAAACGATTTTTCATAATTGTAAAAGATATAAATTTAATTTCTAACTCATGAGCTGATTTTTGGATTTTTTTCAAGAATTAAGATATTTTTTTATTTTCGTTTCTCTCTATTAAACCAAAATATTCGCGTGTATTATCCGTTTTTCATTAATGGAGGGAGATGGAGTGTAAGAAAATAAACAAAAGAAATTAATCATGGCGAAAAATAAACAAAATTTATGAACTTCAATTTTGATCTTTTCATTAATTCTTTTTCTATTACAAAAATCAGGTGCGCCTTCATCAATAAATTGTCAATATATATTCTTTTTTTCCCCCCACATTAAAATAAGCAGTAATAAATAATAAAATTAACGAAAATAAGAAATGGGTGAAAATGCGAAAAAAATTTTATACTTCAATAAATTATTTTCACGTTTTTATTTCTAATACATATATAAAAATATATTTCTTATTATTTTTACAACGTTCAATTTCTCATGAATTCAACATACGTAATAGTTCTTACAAAGTGCCCTATTGACTAGTGGATGCATCGAAGCGTCAAACAAGTATACATATGTATACACATAACCACAATCGGATGTGAACCACCATCAGGTCGTTGCGTTCTATAATGGTAATATCAAAAACCACATAAAAGCAGAAATCCGACAGATTGAAGAATCCTGAACAAATAAGGTGAATTGGATGGAGGCAAAAGTGGGCGCGCGAGCGAGCGACGCGCGGTAGGGCGGCGGTTTTCCACCTCATTTCCACGTCGAGTGACTATATACCAGAGAAACGTGAATTGTATTGTGATGAGTAGGAGAGAAACTCTTCTACCATCACTATTGTACTCCTCCACAATATATATCTATACACATAGATAGAAACTAGATGTACTTGTGTGTCCATACATATATGGATGATCCGTTGAATCGGATTTTTTTTATTTCTTTCACCCAAAAACACCCAGATCAAAACCACCATTTTGAGTTCATGAATTTTTATTTTTTATATTTTTTCTCCATCTTCAGCTGTTTGTTCTCTATACTCTTTCATCACTATAAAAATAAAAAGGGCTTATTTCACGTCGACTGTAAAATTGTGAATAATGACACACACACACACACACACAATAGTGTGTGAAAGAAAAAAAAAAAAAAATGAGGTGAAAAATTATTTCACAAAATCATTCAGTCATTTCTTTTTCTTTTTTCATGATCATTTTGTCATTTATTTTTTATTCTTCAGTGCCCAAAATAAATTTGCATAATTGAGAGTGTTTACAAATAATGTTTTTAAACTTTCATTTGAGTTGAAATAAAATTTAGAAAATATTAAACCACGGTGTGATAATAAAATTGTGAAGAAAAAGAAGAGTGAATAATTAACAATAATTTTAAAATAAAAAAGGAGAACTATTGGTGATATTGAAAGGATGAAAATATTGAATGTTAAATAATTTATTTTCACGAGATATTCTCCTATTTTTGTATCGCTTATATTTTGACAAATAATTCAGTTAATTATTATTAATATTTTATTTTTCATCGTATTTTTAATAAATATATACGGAGATATTGACACATTGATGTAATGTGTATATAGTATTTCAAATGAGAAAAGAAAAAATAAAAAGAGAAGGAAAAAAAATAGGAAGTCGTGCGTAAAGTATCGGATTACTTACTTTACCGATCCTTTGACGCTCTCAAGGCGTCAGAAGCCAGAGAATAGAGCCTATATGAATCTGTCTCTTTGAACTACTTTGTGCACAGTGGTGTGTGGTGTTACACACAGAATTGGTTTCACCTTATTGTTGACCTACCATCAAACCACCAAGATCGTATCGAGTTTCGTCGATTCAACTTGACATTGCGAGTAAAAAAAAAAAAAGAAAAAAATTCAAAACAAGAGAGGAGATAAAAATATTTACAAATAAATATGAAATTTAATGTTGAAGATAAATTTTAAATGCAACCATTGTTTTTTTATCCAAGAAATTAAAATTTAATTAATGTTATTAATAAATATTCTACAATTGAGAATAATGATAATAAAATAAATATATCTATCAATGTAAAACAAAATTTCTTCGTGAATTCAATGTGTATATAATTGACTTCTATTCTAACACAAATTATCTCCACTGTATTTAAATGTAAGAAACGAAAGAGAATAATAGTGAAAGAGAGATGTAACCAAAGCGTATTTACAACTGTTGGAAATGAAAGGGGAGAAAAAAAAGGTATATGCAAAGAGACTCAAAGAGAAAGAACGAATTGAAGAAGAGTGGGAAAAGTTGACAGGGTTGCACAGCAGAGAAGGCAACGATCGCAAGTGTAAGAGGGCGAAGCAAAGAGTGAAGTATCCTCAACGAACTCTAGGATTCTCCTCCTCGTTGATCTTGTTCATATATATATATATATATATATATATATCCTGATGCGTGGGGGGGATCTCACAGTGAACAAGGATCTTATACTCTCTTTATTCCACGCTATATCCTCATCCACACTTCTCTTCTACTCTGTCTCTTCCCCATGAATTTTTTTCTTCCACTTTCAATTTCACAAAATTACCAATTAAACAACACACACACACACACATACTTCGAAATAAATTGAAGAAACAACAGTATCAAATATCACCGAGAAATTCAACAAGAAATAAATAAGAAAAAAAAAAAAAAAGAAATATTTAATAAATGCATTATGAAAGAGTGGAAAAAATTTTTACCAAGGGTGAATTTGTGTTATTGACAGTGAAAGGTCGCAATGAAGTTCGGATACGAGGTGTTTGAATGAACAAAATGCAAGAAAAAGAAATGTAAGAAAGAGAAAAATAAAAAAGTAGAAATGAAAAGAAGAGGAAATGTATGGAATGAAATAAAAAAATAATAATGTGAAGAGTTCGAAGCGCATAATAATCAAAGAAGTTCGAAAAAATCAGGATGCACTTGGAAGCACGTACTCGGCGTATAGAGAGGCATTCAGTCAGGCTCTGAGTTTCGGAGTCAAAGCAAGTGCTCTTGGCGGCACTAACACGCAAAAAAAAAGAAAAAAAAAAGGAATTTTCAGGCTTACGCTCGTTTCCATCTATACATCTATACATATATACATGTGTATACACGATTGCGCGGTAAAAAACCCTCGAGGCACCACGGACAAAGCGCAAATCTTGACGACACTTTTCTTTATCGTACATGTTCATGTATATATATATATATTTATATATGTGTATTGCACTCTTGGCTTTCGTGTGCCATTAGTCACTGAGAAACTCGAGAAGTAAAAGCAAGTCGTGAGATGAGTCGAGTTTATATACGTATTGCAAGTATGAAATAGCGAATGTATAAAAAAGAAAAAAAAGGAATGATATAAAATAGCTTCTGTATAGTACAATTTAATAACGAATAAGAAAACGTTCCGGGTATAGATATATAATATAAATAATGCACAAAGAAAATAGTTGTAATATAAATTGTCATTGTGATAACATTTCATGTGAATTGAAATATTATTTTTGTTATTTAGTATATATATAAAATTTATATTACATTACTTACCATTGGAATACTGTTACAAATGACAAATATCATTGTGCAACTATAGTTTATTTAAATATATATATATGTAATAGTAAATGCACAAAGAAAAGAATATATAAATATAAAAATTACCAATATGATTATATTTTTATTATGATGATAACTAAATTCTTTTTTTTCTTTTTTATATTTTATATTTAAGATATTTGTATAAGATTTCTTTTTTATTGCCATATAGTTACAAACGAAAACACTGGCTTGGAATTAATGTTTATAGATGTATATATACATATATATATACGTGAGATTTGTAATACCGGAACAAATTAAGGGTCGTTGCCAAGCATATTGTTTTGGAACAATGTCGAAGGGATTAGCATTGAGCAGTTCTGTCTGTGCTCCAACGATTTCTCTAACTACACGTAATATACCCACTGTATAAAATACACATACACACATTTATAAATGCAGCAATATATATATATATATATATTTGTGTGAAGGGGTGCAACGATTCAGTCAGAGAAAACAAAAGAAATCGACCAAGTCCTATGAGCAATGGATTTACAATAATATATTTGAATATTTAATACAAAATATTTGATTGTCAATGAAATAATTAAATAACAATTCGACATCTTATACAGCAATATAAACTTTATCTACTGACCGACCAACACAAATTTATATATATAGATATATATATATATATAAATTTGTGCTGTGCACCAAGGTATCGGTTTAAAGACGCCATCGTTGATTGGATTACAGCAAGAAATCGATATATACTCTGCATCTCACTCTCTCCTTCCCTTTACTTCTACCTTCCACTTGCACTCCCACACATCTTTCACTGCTCTTCATCCTGCTCTAACCGGCATTCGCTCTCTCCATCTCCTTCTCACGCGACGTTATATATATATATATATTTAGGTAGGTAGGTTTTCCCCCGCCACTTGGCCCATGACGGCCTCTCCTGGAGGATCCTTGAGTACCCTCTCATAGCCCTCTCCGTGTATGCGCGGGGGCCCACCCAACCGAGGGCTCTGTCCGGCAGTCTCCATGCCAACACCCGCGCTCGATAAATTTATTGGTCGACAACGCGAACCGTAGAGCAAACGCGGCGAAACGTGACGGCACCGCGCACGATGCTTTATTATATATTTGTATGTAGAGTTATCAATTTTGCTTATCCTATTTTTTAATCTCAAAATTTTATCTTTAACATTGTATAATATTGAACACAATTTATCTTTGAAATCCAATTTTTTCATATCATTTTTAACATTTTTCCCCACTACAAAACATTTATAAAGAAAATATATTACTAATATATTAAATATGTTGTTGATATTTGTCATTAAATAATTATAATTATAATCTATTTATTAATTTTTATATACAAAATTTTTGCAACGTGTATAAACCAGTAGATTGAATTATGGCGATTCAAAATGAAGAGGGAATGACGACATTATATACAGCGCGTGCGAAGTTTTATTAAATAAAACGTATTTGCAATGAGGTAAATTTTGCAAGGGGATATGAAAGTGTATTCCTGTGCGTATGTAACACATAAAAAAGAGAGAGAGAGAGATGATGAGTGTATGGCTATTGGATATGAGGGGGGGGATATTACACACACGAGATACTTGACCCTGCACATCATTGCTGTACCAGCATAGTTCTCGTGTCCCTGCATTTAATACTATCATAATAAAACCTGCAATAATAATAATAATAATAATAATGATAATGATAATAATAATAAATAAATATAAATATCTTTATTGCTTTGATTAAATAAACCACACATGTTTATTCAGAACTAACGCGGATTTTATTTTATATTGTGGATATTTATTATCCACACTCTACTTCTTTGTTTCATCAATTTAATTGACAATTTGAAACATTTATATTAATGTGGAATAATAATTTACAATTATTTTTATTATTTCAAAAATAATTCACTGAATTAGAAAATGTATTTTTGATAAATGATAATAATGAAAATTATAATAATGATGATTTTAAATTGGTATACAAAGTGAATATAAATTGCTTTTATTTTCAATTGAATAATGTGATGGTTTTTATGAATTAAATATGTTTTTTATTGATACTATTTCTATTCGAAAATTGCAAACGAATATGTATATATATATATATATATATGGTATTAATTCAGTGAATTGAAATAATATTAACACATGTTAAAGCGTTTTTATTATGTTATATTTTTATATACAATAATAATTTGATGATTTGAAATTCGGAAAATTTGAAAAACAACTCAATTGAATAGTATTGAATAATAAATATTGACAAAATAAAATTGTCAATTAAAAATCTTTACACTATGTCCAACATTAATTATTTACTCTCACATTGTACTCATTGAACAAAATTATATCGCGTATAAATAAATGTATCAAAAATCAGTAACATTTTTATCAGTCAAATTTGTCTCTATTCTCTATAAAAATGTTTTTTTTTTTTTTTTCTTTCTCTCCCTTCTTTTCTCACTCATACGCGTTGAAATCTACATACTTTATATGCTAAACATCCTATACACTCATATACATTACCGGTTTGTTGACTATAAATGGAAAAGAATATTTTCCTCTCGAGTAAATCACATGCGCGGATAAAATCTCCAAGTGCGAGCGTGCACAAAGCGTAAAACGTCGTGGCCACATAATTCTACAACTCTCTCAAGATTATTTTCATATATATATATATATATATATATATATATATATATATGTTTATATCTATATAGATATATGAAGTGCAGAAGCATAACTTTGAGGACTTTTTTATTTATATTAATGCAGCGTATATTGCTATATGAAGAATTTTTCTCAAGATGAAGTGTGCATCGCTTTGGACACGATTTGAGTCGTGTGTCAGTAGTAATAGAAAAAAAAAAATAGGAATGAATAGCTACACGTCAAAAGAGGATAATGAGCGGGTGGAAAAGTCAAGGAGTAAAGACACAATATATATATATATCTATATATAAATATTATATATGAGTGAAAAACTTGAGTTTATGACACGAGAAATAGTTATGATTAAGACACAACCTATGAACGAGACACTTCATGTTAAATAGCTCTATAGAGAGAGAGAGAGAGAGACACTGATGTTTCGTTTTTTTATTTTTTATCTTCGTTCCTTTTTTTTCTTAAACTCTTCTCGCACAGTGATACATAATCAAGTCAAGCACCGTTATAAAGTTCACTTGTGAAAAAAAAAAAAATTATAACGTCTTGTGTTAAACTAAATTTTTCTATTTTACGGTGGATAACGATAATTTTGTTTTTTATATTATTTGGAAAATTTAATTCTCAATTCTTTTTATATATTATTTATTTTATTTCATTAATTTTCTTCTTTTTTTTTTCTTTTCTTTCAGTAGTTATATTTATTTTATTTATTTATTCATTCATTTTTTTTTTTTTTTCTTCGTACCGCGCTCAATCTCCCACTCATATATGCGTTCTTCACATTTGCCACTTAACCGGTACCTGTCGCCTCAATACACGTGTTTACTCATGCTAAAGTATACATATTGTGCATATATGTATTGCGGTAAAAGGTTGAAGTTAAATAAACGTTTATCCACATTTTTTTTTTTTTTTCTTTCAGTAATTGACAAATAATTTGTCTATTTTCAAATTAATTCATAAACATTCATAAAGATTCATATATGAAAAGATTTAAGAATTAATGTTCCCAAATTTTTATGTTTCAGTTAATAAATTATTTTTATTTATTCTTTATACATTAATAAATTGCAGTATAAAAATAAATTTAATATCGTGATGGATGAAAGTTGTTTGTGTGTGTGTGTGTGAGGGGCAGGGGGGCGGTTATATGTTACAGAAAAAAGAATATACTGTGAATGAGAGATAAAATGAAAGAGAGTAACGAAAAAAAAAAAATAAAATAAAATAATAATAATAAAAATAAATAAAAGTACGATATTGAAACTGACTGTGTATAATGTATATACATATAGTAACGTGGTGGTGAAACGGTGGCAATGGTGGTATAGTCACAGGGTAGATGCGAACGGGAAAATGTAATTTCAGTTGGAAACAAGAGCGAGAGAGGAACGCGGAGAGAGAAATGTTGAGCTCGCCGACCCACATTGGGCTTCGAGTGTTTGTATTGCTGACGCTGCGATCCAATCCAATCCACTACTGTCCATATAGTGGATAGGCTCGTCCAAATATATATATATATACATATATATATATATATGTATGTATGTATATATATAATCATGTAGGGTATTATATACCCATGCATATAGGCTGTACATAATTGTAAAAATATATTAATATGACGATATTGAAAATGAATTATTGCAATGTTGAAATGAATCAATCGTGTAAAATTATAAAATTTCTAATGTGAAATTTTATTTTCCAATATCACTGATACATATAAATTTCTTTTTATATTTTTATTTTTTCATTAAATTGTTCGCCAAATAATTAATTGAACTTTGATATTTTATTGTAATTGATGAAAATAAATAATAATAGAATATAAAAAGAATTTTTGCCGGGTCAAATATACATATATATATATATATATATATATATATATATATATATATATATATGTGGCCCGGTCGCTGAACGACCTATTATCATAAACGCAACAATAACGAGGGATGATCCGACGTGTAAACCATCAGGATGTTTTGCACATCTCTCCCCGTTATACCTCCCGCCATTTATATTTTATATATAGCAAGGGATGAGGATTACCCGTTGATTCGTGCCCCGTCCACCCTCGTCCCTATATATACTTCTCACTGTATGTATACACCATATAGCCCCGTGGCATCCGCAACAGGGGATGTTATTGTTGCCGTGACGAGTCAGAGAGCAATAGCAAGAGAGAAATAGATAAAGAGAAGAGTATGTAGGATATTGGGAACACGTTTAGTTTCTCCCCCTTGATAATATTGCCGTTGTGTTTATCGCCTTCTATTATGAGCTCGATTGAGCTGAGCTATGCGATTAGTATGCGTCACCGATGGCGACCAAGTGAGTGTTGCTAGACGACTGTTATGTATATCCTTGTAACATGTCTTCAAACATATTTTTTTTTAGCAATCTTTTCTTCTAATAATATTTTTTATTTATTTTGCCTTGTATGTTTTTATTTTTTGTTGATTTTTTTTTTATTTTATTTCAATTTGTATTATTACTTCAGGTGTATATATATATATGACAGAAAAAAAAAAAAAAAGTTTGTTTAATTGAATTATTTAAATTGTTCAGTTGAATTTTTGAGGTGTCAGTGTTTTTTGACACGTGAAATTTTTCATGCATACATATTGTTTAATATGATTTTTATGGGTATAATATTGTTAAATAAAAAATTGTTTCATCATTATTTTATTAGTCACCGTTTTTCCGTCAGAATTCACTGGTTAATGCGTGAATTCGGTTTATTAGTTTCGTTGATATACACAATTAAATTTGCGTGAATATAAATTTTAGTATACTCTGTAAAATTTAACAGATGACTGTTGATGAATTATTTTATTAAAATTGTTGTAATTGATATCAATTTGATTAAAGCAAATTTGTTTATTGTCGACTTGTTATATTTGTATATTTACAAAATATAATTATTAATTAGTTATTATATGTTGGCATTTTTAAATATAATCAATAGATTTATAATCATTTTTTTATTCAAGTATTTATGATTGGAGTGTTATTATTATTAAGTTTACAGTTTGTTTATAATGAATTGACGCGTGAATTGTCAAATGACAAGGGTTAACGATAGTCGGGTGTTATATATTTGTATATTGCTGGT
Organism: Zele albiditarsus; assembly: GCA_958496275.1. NCBI lineage: Eukaryota > Metazoa > Arthropoda > Insecta > Hymenoptera > Braconidae > Zele > Zele albiditarsus. Next base: position 12,202,946 of record OY292409.1, on the reverse strand, counting down.
TCTGTTGGTGCAGTAGCAATGGACGTTTGATAAAATTTGTTATTAGCATCCGTAACGCTCGTATGTTATGACGTTTCATGATGCTGACAAATATGTGACCCCACGCGCCACACGTATATGAAACAGACACGCGCCGCCACGCTTCTATTCAACTCTAATATTGTATTGTTCCACCCGACTACTATATATATATATATAATAATAATAATAATATACATACATATACACATATTCTAGACTCTTTTGCTCTCTTGCTACTACATGCTCCAAAAACGTCTCGATAATTTATCGATAAAGCACGTACGTTTGTCTCAACGTGTCACATTTTTTCACTGACATCGAAAATAATTTTTTTTTATCATTTTATTGACTTTCAACAACCCGGTGATAACGATTGGAGTTGTTGCAGAGTTTAAAGATGTTTAGATTGAAGAAAATTATATAATATAATATAATATATTTGTTATGAATTTTTTATATAATGTATTTATAAAACCAGATGAAATTTAGGATTTTTTATATATTTTTTTTAAACTTTATGAATTTAAAAAAAAATATATCTATTCATATCCAATTTTTCGTTCAACTGTGACTGGTTTTAATAGTTGTTTTTTTTTTTTTTTTTTCCAATATTCTATTTCGATATTTGATTGATTGATGGATACTGTGATTAAAAGTATCGGAGAAATGGTACAGTAAAATAAAAAATTGTTATATGTGGTGGCCGTTAATTGTTATCCAAAATATATTCCATTTGTCTGAATTTGTTCGCAGGATATTCGAGTGGTTATCAGACGGCATCAGGTAGCAGTGGATACAGCAGTAATTCGGGGAATTATTCTGGCAATCGGGGATACAATCATCAGAATTATAATAATTCACGTAATGGGATTGGACCATGGTCGGGTGCTTATGGTCAAAATTCATCTGGGTATCAGCAGCCACATTATCAACAACAAAATTATCAACAACAACAGCAACAACAACATCAGAATGCACAAAATCCTCGTGGAAATTGGCATAATCATAATAATGCTAATTCACAATCGGGATATTATCAGAGTCAGGATAGAGTGAGTGTGAACTGTTCTTTGTTTATTCATCTAATTATTAATCTATTTATTATGATAATTATTTAAACACATTATAAATATATGATTGAATTGAATTAGTGTAACAATAGAATGGTTAAAATGTTAAATTAAATTCATGGAGATGTGATAAATATTTTAAATGGATTAATCAAAATTGAATAGTTATTCTAAATAATTTAATACAATTTTTTTATTTAATTCTTTTTTTGTATGTTCACAGAGTCAGCAGTCAAATCGCTATGGAGGCGGTGGCAATGGTGGTGGTGGTGGTGGTGGAAGAAGAAATAGATAAGAGTGAGAAATAAAAAATTAATAATTGGATACAAAGTGCAATTACATTGTGCGACCTAAAAAATTAATGATAATTAATAATTAATAATAAGAATACCTTGAGAAAACTGATGTCTCAGAAGAATAATCGTCTCTCATCCGAGTACATAACATTGTTTTAATGGTGTTTCATATATATGTATGATTTATATATCGGAGGGAAGGGATAAAAAAAAATACAAAAAAACAATCAAGGTTTTATTAAGATTAAAAGTTGTATTTCAAGTTCAATAAATCGAATACAAACGAGTTCACAAACACTCATCATACAAATACTTGCCATGGTATTATCGATATATACATTTATACTGTCACATATATTTGGAATTGGAAAGTCAAACATAATAATAATGATAAACAATTGAATATATATTATGTACACATTAAGTGCACAATTTTTATGAGTATCAATGGAATTTAATTGCCAATGACATTGTTTTTATATTCTGTCATTTAATAATGTAATATTAATTGTGTAAATTCTTAACGAACTCAACAACTCTGAATCCATTTGAATGATCAATTTAAATTTCTCTATTTACTCACGTCTTATAAACATTATATAATTTTTTTTTCGCTGATAAAAAATGAAATATTCACACAAACAAACAAAAATCGTTCAATATTTTTTATAAACATTTCATTTCACCATCCACTCACCCTCCTCAATTTGTTTTTCCATCATGGAATAAAACTGCGGCCAGTGTATGGTAAAAATATTTTTATCTCGATTCATACAAGAGTGAAAATGTGAAAAAGGAAAAAGGAAAAAAAAAAATATAAATAAAGTTGTGATAAAAAGCGACGCGACAAATACGCGGTATATGAACACATCAAAAAACCCAAAACGTACAGTTTGAAAACTTGACAAAAAAGAATTAAATAAAAAAATAAAAGTCTGTGGGGTAGTGTGGTCGTGCACATCTGGTGCAGAGCTATATACGACGACGAACGTGCATTGAACCAGCGAGTGCCACTCGAGAAAACAATAGCGAGCAGCGTTCTCTTGTTCCCTTTTCCTCTCTCGTCTCACTCTTTTTCTCTTTCACTTCTCTACATCTCTCTTTTCTCGCGTCTCAAAAACCATCGTCACCCTGTAAAATCCTGGCTCCTATTCTTGCGCATGATGCGCGACGGATACACATCACAGCCGTATATAACACGACGTGATAAAAAGCATCCACATATAAAATGCAAAAAAATAAAACAAAAAACAAACAAATAATAAAAAAACATAAAACATATTTTTTAATAATGTAAAATGAATATATAATAATTAATTTGACATTAATAATGTATTAGACAGCTAAAATCAGTGTAATAATAAAGATTATTATTGAGAGGGTATTATTAATGACATAATAAACCAACCCGCATAATTTCTCAATCTCTGCGTCCGCTATTCATCACACACTTCTATATAAAAAATTTAAAAAAATAATAATAATGATAATGAGATAAATAATACAAAATAAATAACATTCGAGACGATACTTCCGATAGCCCGCATTATATTGGATCAGACACTTCCCCTTTTTTTCACAACATGTATAATATTCCGCAAGCAATTTGTATTTTTTACCTGCCCCTTTGAAAACAAATATATAAAACAGGTACAGAAAAATGTGTCACAGTGAAAACGCTTTTTATAATCCGTTTGCGCACATAGCGAGATCTGATAGTGTAATTGTAGTAAAATAATTCTGTTGATGATGAAAAATTATATCAACAATATCAACGTTTATTTTAAGAAATTTAACATCGTAAAAAGTGTATGGAAATATTATTGTACATGTTGATAAACGTATAGAGATGAAATTTAGTGAAGGAAATTGTCTCAAATGATTCCACTAACGATAGAAAAAAATTCCCCAACATAAACAGTGATTTGAACACACAAGAAAAATCTATTATAAATAAATGAAAAGAAAAAAAAACTGATTATTGAGATACGTTTCACATTTGTGGTATTGATAATTTTCAAACTACCAAAATAATAAAAATAATTGCATCAATTAAATTTGCAATTGATTGTGGTAGTGTCTTGTGGCCGTGAACGAATAAATTTGAAGGAGTGACATGGTTGAACAAAGCCAATAGAGAAAGAGAAAACAGAAGAGACTTTACACTCACTGTACCCTTATACATACGCTATCTCGAATTCTGTGCCCCTTTCTATACATATACAGTGATGAAATAAAGCACTATCCGCGCTGGGATCTACCCCTTGTCGGTATAGATGTGGTCTCGCACTTTCGTCCTTTAGTATATACCTCCTTCAATCTCTCACTCCATATATCTATATACACATATACATACATGAAATCTCTTTATTCTTGCAGTGTTCTTGCGTCGAGCGACTGGTATATATATATATATATATATATATTGTTATACAATAAAACCATCGGCGTTTGCATTAGAGACTGAGGAGGCATCATTTTGCATTCCACATACGGGCTTATATTATATCCATGTATAAAAATCTATGTATGTATACGTACCAGCTTTTATCATTATTGTTTTTTTCATTCTCAAACAGTTTAAGATTTTGTATGTAGAAAAAAAAAAATGTTTTTTATAAGTGGATAACTTGCTAGGCACTTTTCATTATATGAGTCAATCAAATATTGTATTATTTGAACGTTTTAAATTATTATTTGAATACCATTCAGGATTGAAATTGATTTTGCATTTTGATGGAGAAATTTTGTTGTTGATTCTCCAATGTGAATGTAGAAAAATATCAAGAGTAAAAAAATTGGGAATGAAAAATAAATGAATATTAGTTAATTTCAATATGTAAAAATATTTTTTAAAAACAAAAAATATATGTGAATTAAATTACAATAATTAATTCTCAATTAATTGTAGAGAAGATTTTTGTAACACGTATTATTTATGATCATTATACAGAAGGGATTGAGTTTGATGATTTCTATTCTGTTTTTTTTGCATCTCTCTGTAATAAGAATAAAAAAGCGAAGAACAAATAGATAGTGAGGAAAGAAAAATAGTATATTAAAATATATATGTATATGATGCTGAATTGAATCTCCATCAGGTAAATCTCTGGAGGGGTTATAGAAAGAGCGTTCAGTTGACGATAATCTAGAGTTAACCCCGGGATGAATGGCCACCCTCATTCGTGACCGCACGCACCCAAAGCTCTTTCGTACAGCCCCCCTGAGAGGGTTCACATCAAGTATAGTGCAGCGCACACAGCTTTTATACAAATATATATATATATATATCAACTTCGTGTCTGTGTATAATAATTGAGATACGATCTTTCGACTTCACATATTATGGATTGAGATGAATACGAATATTCTTAAGTTCTCCTTTCAATTATATTTATTGTCATCAATTGTAAATCAATTCAATTTACAGTCTTGATTAATTCCAATTGGGTTTTTTTTTCTGTCATTTTATTTATACCATTATAAAATTAGCATTTAAACTAAATAGTTGTCCACTATTTAAACATCATATACATATGAATATTCTTTTCATTTTAAATTAAAATTGTAGCTAAATCAATTGTAAAAATTCAGTGTTATTTTTCAAACAATGTCACCTTCATTTACTGTTTTGTTTATTTTTTTTTTTTTAAATCCACGGAGTGGATTGTAGGTATCCAAACATAAAAATAAAATTGTGAAGTATAGGATTTGGCGTGCACAAAACAAGACCATATTTTTATAAATTTTTATGTATTCGTCAAGAAGTATAACAGATTATTCATCGAATTAAAATTAAAATAAATTGACAGCAAGAATTATTGTATACAGAATATTTTTGATAATTCTTTAAGCAATGTTATTTCTCATCACTCTCATCTTGTATACAATATTTAATTCACTAATTTTCATGCACACTCAGCACTGAAAGATAAAACAAAAATTAAAAAAAATTGTAAATTGAAAAATCAACATACACTCAAGCGCCATTGAACAATGTTCCTCTCGTTATGTCGTCAACGACCCTCTCGGATTTCCTCTTTTGCTCTAGCTCTCATACACATAACTATATATACATACATACATATATAAAATCGATGACTCCATCGTGAACGAGACGTTGACGATGACAAACGGGGTATATATATATATAAATAAAAATATATATGTACATCAACTCGACCATGCCAGTTACGCACGAATCTGCTTCGCCGCCATGAATATTCGAGTGGGTTGTGCCCGCGGGGTGGTATATATGCGCACGCTGCCATAAAGTGAAAAAAAAAAAGGAATAAAAGTGAAAAATTTGAACGAAGAAGGGAAAAAAGGGCACGCACGTGCGTTATATATGTATAATATAATTTTTTTATATATATATATATATGAAAAATATATATATATATATATATATAGAGGAAGTGAGAACACACACGAGTGGCAAAGCTGAGAGAATGTATAGGCGCACTCTTTTGGGTGGTTGAATCGTCGAGTGGATGCCAGGAGGACTCTTGTATGCCCTTGGTAAAGAAGGTCCAGGTGTAGAGTCGCGTTATAAACCCTCTGTGTCGTTTCACTTCTTCTCTTCTCTCTTCACTTCACTTCACTTCTCTCCTTATACTCTTGCTCTGTACTCCCTATATACATATACTACTTCCTCTTGTAATTTCACATTTTTTTTCTTCCGTCAATTTGAATTATTAAACAGAGTGAGCTTGAGTTTATCATATATTTCGTACGCCAATTTGGAAATACTATTTTTAGATAATTAACTGTTTTACATGATATCACGTTTACGGTATGGATCCAATCTGTCTATATATATAAATGAAATTTTAGTGCAGAATTGGGCGCACAAAAAAAGACCATATTATAGTAAAGTCTATGTATTTTTCGCAGACTTATCTAATTTTAAGTTTTTAATTTTTTATTTTATTAAAAAAAGTGCACTTAAAGGTATATAAAAGATCTCGAGACAGCATGACAAATATATAACCTCCTCCATATATATATATATACACACAGGCACTCACGGTTTTGAATAATAGAGAGTAGAAAAAAAAAAAAAAATTTTTTTTTCACTCCCCTCGTATCTCTTTATCGCTCTTTCTCACCACTTTCCTCCATGCAATTTGATAAGTAGGCATTTGCTGTAAGTGTCCGTGCGAGAAGCGCACACAAACGTCTATATATTATATGAGATCAAACGGCTGCTTATGAATTTCAATACTCAACGGTCAGGTATATATAACTTTTACTACACCCTTTATCCTCGTGCAGAATCAGAGTAAAAGGGTGACAGAGAATGACACCATTTCCTTTCTATTTCTCTGCTTCTTACACGAATAAAAAATACATCTATATAATATTTACATATGTGTGTATTTTCACAAGTGGAATATTTTTTTTTTTATCAAGAAAAAAAAATATTTCTGTTCTTTTTATATTTTTTTCCTCCAAATCTATGACACAGCATTTATTCTTTATATACATGTATATAGTGTTATAATTTTATATATGCATGTATATATAGTGACCTGTGTCTATTGTATTTTCATCTCACTTCTATATATATATATATATATATATATATATATATATATATATATATAACGCTCTTATATTTATTATTTTTTTTTTTTCTTGACTCGTGCTCAAGTGAGCGACACTATATATAAACTTGTCCCTGGGTGTCTTTGATCATCTTGCAACTTGATTGGACTGCACCCTCACTCTCTATATAATATATATATATATATTATTTTAAGAATATAAAATAATAATTCAGTACAGTGAGAAGATGTAATTTAATTTGAAATATAAAGTAACATTATTATAAATTCACATGAACGCATTTTAAATACATATTCAAGTGTGTCATATTCAACTGCTTACATTCATCAAACGAATAACAAGGTGAAGAGTGACGACCCCCCATAAATTTTCCCGCGCGGATCATCCGCCCGTTGATAATGTCGCCGCAAACCATCGAAGAATATACTTCACCACACAAGGGGCCCTCACACGTATATAAAATCAAAGCGTACGGTGTGGCCCTAAAGGCCCTCCCATACACCATCTCAATCTCCCGTTGTGTTTACGTCGACTTCTTGACTCTCGTGCAATGTCCACTCTCGCGGAAATATCGATACTCTCATTCGGAAAAAAACAAAAATAATATAAAAGAAAAAAAAGAAAGAAATAATAATGCATCTTACACATATGTGCACTTGAAAATATCGTAGCAAAAATTTTAAAGGACCGCACATTAGGTAAAATTTTTGCACACTCACTTGGTGAGCATAATATAGCACTGTGTGTGGGAACCAATTGAAAATTATATTTAACTGAGTTGAACAAAGTATTATACACTTGAGTATTTGGTGATCTTGAAACGATTGAATGGCGCGTCTACTGTGGTCGTTGTATGCGTGTATATAGATATATTTCATGTGTATATGTCGCAGTGGGATATATATATATATACATATATGTATGTTAAATAATAAAAAGAGATTTGCTTTTTTTTTGTTCTTTATCTACGTCAAGGACTTATATATGTAATTTGTACAAAAGCCGTGCGGGCGATGCAAATGCATATGGATGTATATGTGTATATTTTATAAAAGAAAAACTTTAGTGCATACCTTTAATGTGCGAGCATTTAAACAATGTCCTATCGAGTACACGCCAATGGATTGTCAAGTGTCCTTTTTGCTATTTATATAGTTCGTATATATATATATATATAAGGACATTTTATCAAATTTATAACCGTCGTTTGAACGCGTTTCAACTTGTTTATACGTTTTATAATGCGTCTTTTATTCGTTACTGCAACACATTTTTTAATTTATTTCAACGGACATTGAACATTTAGTACATGAACATTTTATTTATTTATTTAATTGTTTATTTGCAAAGGTTCTCAATTCATATACGAATGATATATAGAGTGGAAACTGTATATATAGTTTCAAATAATTGTACTCTACATTGCATTTTTCACAAATTTCCACAATCCAATGTCTCAGTTTATTTTCTTACCCAGTAAACATTTTTTCCAATTATATACTTTTCAGTGAATATAAATATTTGAGTAACGTATAAATAATCTGAGCAATCAATATAAATCCTTTCATAATTATAATGAAAAAAAAAAAAAAAGAAAAGAAGAAATCCCTATGACATTTTTAATTTCACAATATCCATATACTATATTGACAGCAAACAATTAATTATAAATTTGCAGAATCATTTTTAATCATTCAATGAAACAAATAATGTAAAATGTTTTTTTTTTTATATATATATATATATTAATACAATTAAATTTAAATATAAATACAATGGAGTTTTTGATGACGCGAATGGGCGCGGGGTCAGCAGTGTGCGCACAACGCCCTGATGCCACCCTCAACGTGAGTAAATTTACTCGACGAGGTTACCAACGCGTTTTTTGCACACACATACTCACACATAGAAATATATCCACATATATTTACTACAAACGAGAGACGCAAATGTTCGTGCTCACGATGAAAGGGGAGTTGGTTTGAAGAGCAACAGAGAGAAATTCGAGGGCGCATGAAAAAACCGAGATAGAGATATAGACATAATGTGTATACATATATAAAGAGGTGGAGCCATTGGGCGCGGTCTTGATTCACATGAGAAACGTGGATAGGCGGAGTTCTATTGCCCCGTTTACTCTGCGCACCACCCAACTAATGTTCAATTTCCCCTCTCTATTTTACCTCGCGGATATATCTCGCGACGGTGGTCGTGTTGCGCGCGTGGAATACCCGCCACACTGCTCAAATACGCCAGAGGATAAATCGAACGCGTCACTGAGTCTGCGCTCGACAGTTTTACTCTTATATATATATAAAAATAAATTTATATAGATATGTATTTGCGATAAAATTCACAGTTTTGTATTTTTTTTTTTCTGCTGGAGTTTTGTTACGAAACGTTAATTTAATTTTTATTTCAACAGAGGAATGCAAAGTTTATATAGTATATATATATATATCGTTGGGAATTATATTGAATTAGTAAAATTTCAGTTGGAAAATTTACGAATTCCTTTTTTTTTTTTATTTCAGATACATTTTTGTTTTTTGTACTTGATAAAATTTTGAGGATTTTTTTTTTATATTTAATTGGAAATTGTTTTGGTAAAATTGTATAACACCCAAAGTTATGTTGGTTTAATGTAATTTTACGTATTGTTTAACTTTGACATGATTAATATGTGTAAAATTATATGCTGGGATTTTTATAAATTAATGAAAGTAATAATTTCCATCGAATAAATATTCAATTTATTAACGTAAAAATATCTATTAATTTCTATTGAATAAAAATATCTCTATCAAAATCAGTATTTTACAATAAATTTTCAAATTTAAGCCATCATCCACTCAAATTTCCATAAATCATTTACACTAACAACAATAATTTAAAAACAACTGCATTCAACAATAGGGGGAGGAAAAAAATAAAATAAATATTGACATTTGAAAATAATGAAATTTTATTCATGTCAAATTGAATCCATTTTAAATAAATTGTGAAACACTGTTCACATTAACAATCACACACATTTACATGCATAAATTTCCACATATACTACTGAAGTATATATATATATATATACATTTAAACACAACATATAGCATATAAGAGACAATTACGTGCGAGTAGGCAATAACGTAACAAACGTGCGCGCAGCAACGTCAAAAGCATTCCGATTGGAATTGAACAGCAACGTGTAGTCGCCGCGATATTGACACTTGACAGTATACTGGCACCCGCGCGTAATTGCACCATAGGTTGGTTCAATGCTGATATGGTAAGTGGATGCGCGACGAATGCATACCTGTGTGCCATATATCAGCCCTTGTGCATTCTCATCTTTGTCATGGTTCCATCACAGGTATTTTTCGTATACATAGATTCTAATATTACCCTATGATTAAATATGTAAAATATGTATACATGCACGTCGCAAAATAATATGTATATGTAGTTGGACGTGATGTAATTCAACATTATATATTTTTCTAACTCCATTGCTGCATAGTTAAAAATTTATAGTAAATATCTAAACCGAAATATTTTTATTAGAAACATACTATTGCACAAGTTACAATTGTTGAAGAAAATGAAATAATATAATTGAATATGTATATAATGAAAATGATGAAATATATCCACTGTAATTTCTTGAAGATATAAAATCTCAAAATTTATTTTTTCTTCCAACAATTCAATTATATATTATTAATTATTAATATCCATATGAATTCTTTCTTTCACTGATTTAAAATTAATTTTGTCATTTTAATAATGTGAAATAAAAAATAACGCATTGATTCATTTATATAATTTAATTATTATTTCATATTTATAATTAATATTGAATTCATTTTATTCATGTGAATTTATTGCTTTTGATATATATAAGAAAATAATTGCTATTAAATTCTCTTCACATATATAAACCTATTCTATGTGAATAGGGTGAAGATACGAGATGAACATTAACATTCGTGTACAACTTTGACAAATATATACATAGATATGTATACGTCTATCTATTATACATGTATAATATACACACCCCTCGTCTTCGTGGCAGTTTAAGTTGCGCCTCCTTCGCTCGTCTGACACCGGCATCTTAGATCACATAGTGTCGTCAAAACAACCCCATGATTTTCATCCTTGTGTATTCATAGATGTGCCAAAGAGCTAAAGGGTGGTACGTACCCAACTTTAGTTGCAACACACACACACACACACACACAATCCCCCTTTGCTGTCATGAATTTACAACCATACCCTGTCGTCTCTTGGAGCGAATTGTAAAAGTACGTGTATATATTTTATTTATTTTTCTTTTTTTTTTTTCATCTCTCTATATATATCTTATTGATACCAATGGGAGAAAAAATTAATTTATCCACCACACTCACAGTCACAATAAGTAAATTATCTATATATCATCCATAATATTAATTCCACAAATCTTTAAACATTAATTTTTCTCACATTCTCATCATCACAATTAGGTTTAAATTAAATAAAATGTATGAAAAAAAGTATCTGGACGTGAAAGAAAAATCTTTGCTTCTGTATATAGGGTAAAAAAAAAAATAAATCTGTGGATGTACTTATAATATATTAATACAATCACTTATAAGAAATGGGCTAACGATAGGTGGGAAAGAGGCGTGAAGTATATTATTCACATAATACACATACGATATAATCGCATCAAATGACAACAAATCCAAACTGCTTTAAGCGTGACTATACTCTATGCCACGTGCTGCTGTCACCACCACATATTATATTATACATCAGCAATACCAGCTGTAAATATATATATATATATATTTAGGTGTAGATATAAGCGGTACATATACAGCAGTTAATAAATATGATAATGGTGGGCACCAGAATGCGTTACGAATGAAGAGAACGAAGGGTGACGATATGTGTATAAGAGTGACCAGTAGAAGCGTCGTCGTTTGGTGTGGCCTGTCATCATCAGGCACAACCCTCGTATGTCACAACCCCCCCATATGCCCTTGTCACACTGATACACATACACATATATTTATATATACAGATATCTCTCTCACCGCAGTTATTTTGACCCATCCGCACTGAGCGTGAGTGCGTTAAAGTGCTGAAACGAATTGGACACACTGGCATAAACCTATATATGGAGCATTGCAACTGAGAGTTTATTTTGTGTAAAAAAAAAAAAAAATAGGAGAAGAAAAAAAAATATTATCGACTTTGTGGAAAAGTAAGATTAATTTCTTGCTATTTTGACAGCGGAGAGAAAATAGTTATTTTATCTTATTTTTTTCATTGCATTTTGTTGGTGGAGGTGAAAAATATTTTTTTACAATTGTTGGGAGAATTTGAGAGGTGAGAAAATCTGGACAATGTATTTATTTTTCTGTATTATCCCAATTTGTGATGAATTATTATTTTCCTTTTGCTGTTATAAATATAGAAATGAGGAAGGACAACATTTTTATTGGCGTGCTGTTAATTTTCTGTTGCATATAAATGGAGAAATAATTAATTAATTGTTTCGTTAGATGCAATGGTTTATTGGGGTGGAGGAGGGGGGGGGGGGGGGGTGATTCAATTATATTTCTTTTGCTTCGTGAAAATTTAATTCACTATATGAATTAATTGTGGATATATGTTTTTGTATTGCATGAAAGAAAATGTGAATTTGTGAAAGACGATTTTTGTTGGAAGTATTAACTGTTGGTGATCGGCTTATAGATTTCAGTTGTATTTCAGTTGTACACGTAAGTCGCAATTGTTACCGAGGGACAGAGAGAAAGAAAAAGAAAGTGAAAGGAGAAAAAGAAAGAGGGGATTGAGATGATATTCGACGACACAGGGGAGTTTCCATGGCGCTCTATTGCAAAGCATTGAAGGGAAGTTATATATTATGCAATATATATATATATATAAATAGTCCTTGTGCATTCGATAAATAAAAATGGGAGAGATGTAATGAAACATTCTCAGTTTTATTGGTATTGTCAAGCGCGCATTCGACTCATCGACTTATGAACTTGATCCGCATTCGTTTTCAAATATTTCTGGGGAGGAAGGGCAACACAATTGTTTTTTACACACACGAGTTGTAAGAATATATATATATATATATATATGAAGTGGAGGGAAAAAATAAAAAATAAAAGATAGAATAAATCAAGAGGCGGAGAATTAATGACGAGAATACAAAAATTGTCGAAGACTATATTAGTATTATTTTTATTAATATCTCTTTTTTTTTTTTTGTTGTTTATTATTTACAAAAAACTTTATAATAATAATTTCTACTAATTTCATTTCACCCTTCACACTTATTTTTTTTTTTATCGCGTCTACCCACTATATCGTCAATTATTAATTTTTTTTTCTTTCTTAAATTCTGATTTAATCTCATTTCTCTGTTGAAATTGTTATATTAATATATATATATATATTTATAGTACATATATATATATCAATGAATGATTCATTCTCTAACGTTTATATCTTATATAACACATCGCGCGTCATCTTCTTCATCAAATTCTTATATGAAATTCGTTGATGTTGACAAGAATAATTTCCTTTCTCTTTTTTTGTTCTGTCTCGTCTCTTTTTATTTTGCTGCCACTTAATATTTCTCGAGTGGCACGAGAATATTTATTTACAAATTCATCTCGCATTTGCGCTCATCATTATCGTCATCATATATTTATAATTATATATATATATATATATATATACTCAAATTTATCCCGGAAAGTTGGCCCGAAAGAAATAAACAATAATGATGAAATAAAAATTGTACGTGAGAGGCCCAAGAGAAGACAAAATTTATTTGATATTAATGTCTCCCCTTTATTTCTCGAATTGTCATATTCAATTCGAATCCCTTCGTACCTCAAACGCACAATTTTTATTTATAATTAAACAAAAAAAAAAAATATGAAATGAAAAATAATGTTTTGATGTTCGTTTTGTTGTTCATTAATATATATATATATATACATGTAAAAAAAAAATAATTTACCATCGCCATGTGTGCAAATTAATTAATTTGCTGATAAAAATAAGCTCCACTTTAATTACCACAAAATCCACTACTGTTGTGAACACACTAATTATGAAATAATCCGCACTAATTCATTTATTTTCTCTATTTTTATTTTGTTTATTTGTGATTGTCTTAACTCACTCATTATAAGTATGTATCCCATCACAGTAAAATCTCTATATAAGCAATTTCCTTACAAATCTTATAAGAATTATTATCAACATCCAACTCTATACATTGCTTATAACGAGATTTCCAACTGTCCATTCAAAAATTCACTTTCACTGAATCGAAATCACTCTGCAGTTATCAATTAAATGTAAATTCCAATTTTTCGTAGATACAAGTTCAATAAGTCTTTTCAAACGAAATAATATTCACTGAAAAATGTGCACAATGTTCTTTTAAAGGCAATTGGCAATCAGTATTCAATAAGCACAATGAAAATAAATATATGAAATGAGAAATAATTTGCTTCACATTCTGACAACATTATTCAGAATTATTGCAATCAATTTCTCGTTCCTCATTTCTCAAAATAACATTTTTGTATATAGTAAAATTTCACCATAAGCAATGTGCCTTTAAAATATTTATAAATATTCCAGACACAAACTAAAATGGATTGTACCAATTATTTCACGTTGCTTATAACAAGATTTTACATTATTATTAATTAATTAATTTTTCTTTGTTTAATTAAATTCACGGGCTATCATCGGGAATGGCATACCATGCAGTTGGATCCGCGGCGAGGGCCCAGGGGCCAGCGACGGAGGGATTGGCGTAGGCCGCTGCCCCCGCCGCGGATGGCGCGCACTACCAAGCCCTACCCTGTAATGGTAAATAAGCTCCACATTGAGCTTGATGTTGTTGCTGTTGCATTCCTTGTTGTCCACCAGGTCTCGTATAAGAACAATGTTGTAAACCTTGGCTCGATGTCATTACATGACTAACACCAACAACAGAATGATGTGAAACACTTGCACCATGATGGGTACCATGAGGACTTGATGCTGCTGTCATATGTGGTGCTGGACTTGCTAATGCTGCACTTGGTCCACCACGACTACCTTCATTTCCACCACCGCTACCACAAGGCTTTCCATCCTTTACCAATACAGGAACTGCCACACGACGTGGCGAACTCGCACTCTGAAACATTTTAATTTAATATTTAACAATGATTAAACTTAAAAGAGTAATGTTGATGAATTATTTCAATAAAGAAGATGATTTGTAGATATTAATTAATTCCCAAAAACTCTATCATCATTCAAGTACATTGACCACAAAATTGTATCATGAATGCATTTATATATACCATTACACCAATCTTTCAATGCATCAAAATTAAATACACATATTCACAATAATTAATAACCCAGTATAATTTAGATAAATATTTATTCAACGTCCATCTTAAACTATACTGATGCTGATATGTATTAGTGTGAATATTATTCTGAACAAAGTACACAGTTGGAATATTATTGGACGACGACGTCAGACGAAGAGTGGAAAAGACTCCAGCGATATAATATAATATAAGAGAGAGAGTAGTGCGTGGCCTCCGTGTGCCAAGAGCAAACAGAACGTGGGCGCATGTGTACACAAATCTATACCTCATATACAATACGAATATATATATAAGTGTATTATATATACGTAAATAATATTTTTCAAGGAGACGCGAGATCGTCTCATTATTATATGAATAAATACTAATGACTACCGTGTCACAAAACCACTTTTATCAAAATACCTATAACATATCACCAATTCATTTTTTACCCTTTTTATTATTTATTTATCCTCTCATTCGTTCTTTGTATTTTTTTTTTTATCTCAACTTCCATATTGTCTTTCTTTATCTTCATTTAAAGAAATTTTCTTCATTCCATTCTATTTTTCTTTTTTCCCTGTATTTTTCTTTTTCTCTGTTCAAATTGTATGTACATAGATGTATAGCCATCGTATATGGTCCCTGTAGCTGGTATATATGCCAAACAGAAGCCCAAGAGCGTACTAGCGCGTATACACACAAGCACGTTACCTGTGTGAAACCCCGGTGGACCACTCAGCTGTATCAACATCAAGTACATGACATTCCTCTTCGATCTCTTCGCTCCTGCTGCGCTCTAATAACAACTTTGTGTTGGCTGTTGCCGGCATTGCAATGACCCATTGCTATATATGTATAGTCTTATCTAAACATATGTATATATATATATATATATATACGTATATATGAGCATAGAGAGAGAGAGGATAGAGAAGTGTATTTTTCATTTTATTTACGTTTTTCATTCAACGGTAAAGAATATATTTCGTTTCGAATTTTTATAAATATTAATATCATAAATCAGTTTGGTAAAAATTAAAAGATCTATTTTTCTTTTTTTTGTGGAAACCAAAAAACAAAAATAATCCTTAATCATTATCATTATTTCTCTACAATGTTTATTAACAATCCAATGTGGTTAACAATAAGTATGCAATTTAAATCTGGATTTGTTTCACGTTTTAGTTTTTACTTAATATCATTTATTTAAGGAGTATTAATCAACGCTTGTGAAAGGCGCTTTACGCACGATGCATTTGGTATTGTGAATATAAAAAGGGTGATCATATATATATATATATATATATAGAGTGCATATACGCATGTATGAATGGTACTAAGTGCATAAGTTGCAATGCACTTGAGATTGACAAAGTGATGATTACGCTAAACGTATGACGGTTCGCGCGCGTCACGCGTCACACCACTTTATAGTCACTTCAACGTGCGTTGAACGATATCCGGCGAAAATGACTGTGATATAATATATATATATGTATGTGTGCGTGTGTTTAAATAGATATATATGTATATCTTACGACATGGTAATATTTGAATACAATAATTGTAAGAGAAAAATTAAATTATGTTGCTGAGCAAAAAATAATTCTAATCATCGGATAATTAAAATTGTATAAAACTAAAGAAGAGAATTGTTATTTCATATGGATTGTATTATTATTTTTTATTGATATTATAGAGAATTTATCTACAAATCAAATAAGCTTCGTTCGAATTTAATCGGCGAATTAATTATTGAGATATCCAAGTTTTCCGAGGGAAACAAAAAGTTTTGGAAACAAATGCATTCAAAGTTTTCATCAGACATTCATTTCAATTTCTCACACTTATTTAACTCAACAAAAAACACGATTCTCTCAACTGATTATTTATAATGGCAATGAACTATCAATTGTATTCGTACAAGAAAGTTTAAAGGATGAGAATATTATTCCAAAAGATCGTGGATAAAAAAAAATGAAGAAAAAAAAAAGAAAAAAAAGCGAAGTGCAGAAGTTTCATGTGACAGAATCTCGGTATAATATCAGAATGTATCACGTGCAACAGCTACAGCAGTATAGAGCTAATAAAATTGAAATTAATGCAAATATAAAATCGATATCTAAATCACTGCAATAAAATAGAGGCGTATAGCTAACATTGTAAATAAATAAATTCACGAATCTTTGAAATACATTATATGGAAGAACAAAATAAATGAATAAATCAATGAATGAAAATCCCATCTCACAATATATAATTTTTTTCTTCAATTTTCAAAATAAAATACACGAACAAATTATTTATAATATTTGTCAGGTGTTGAACGTGACTGTACCTACGGCAAGATGGCGACTGAAGGTTCTCGAGTGAAGCCGTTTCCTTGCCCTCTTTCCTCTTTCTCTTTCCATCAACTCTATATACCACCACTATCACCATCAGCATCCCACCCCTGCCTCGCGACAACTCACTCATGCAATCTCTCTTTCTCTTTTCCACATCTCAACATATAATACATATAAATATATATATATATATATTCTACGTTAGCTAGTGTGCGTTTGCTGCTTGCCTCTCTCGGTACTTGAGAATATTTTTCTCTTCTTTTTTATTCATTTTCTGCACGCGCGGCATATATAATCGACGAGAGAGTTGAGACGAAATGAATACATAAAAAAAAAAAAATTATTATCCTATACTAGTTCTGGATTTTGCGGCAGTATTATTTATAAACATACATTAGCGTTAATAAATTTTATTAAATAATATATGAGATTTTATTGACCTCAAGACAGATAGTCGAACGTGTAGATGTAATGAAGAAATAAATATTTAATTGTTGACTCGATATAAATCAGCAATAATAATTATTTAAATTTCCAATCGTTATATACATAAGTAATTTTTATTTATCATTCAAAAATAGACAGCATGAAATTTGTGGGTGATATTTATATGATAAAACAAAATTATTTACTCTCTGAACATCAATGCAATTCTAATACAATCGAATATATAAAACAATCATGATTGAATTTGTTACATATATACACACTCATACATATATATATCTAAACAGAAGTGAATGATACACAGTATATAATTGCATGTGTGTCAGTGAATTGAATCAAGATATAATGTGCCAGTATTGGAGTAAACAATGAACACTTGAGAATTGAAATCGAGGTCGTGTAAAGAAAAGTGCGGTATGTGATGATGTGACAGTAAAAAAAAAAAAAAAAATCTATATCTTCACTCACATATACAAGTATACTAACGAGTAAATTATGGGGCGGTTGTTCGTTCGTGCGTGCGAGTGAGGGCCACCTTAGATCGGAACCCAGAGATACCTATTCTACTTTTCTTTCTTTTTTTTCTTCCTATTACCATTCATATTATGGGGCAACGATTGTGTTTTAAAAAGTTTTGTTGCCGATCAATTCATCCATTATTGTCGTGTCATTTTAACCGTGCAAAAGATGAGTATAATGAACAAATAAATATATATATATTAAGTGAATGTGTCTTTCATCGGTTGTATAAACATTGATCTGTATCATTTTATTTCGTAACCGATTAAATAAATCGTCCAACATGTTTGATGCATCATTGGTTATAAATATATATTTTTTCAATAGTTATAAATAGACGTGTTCACACATTGTTATATATTGTTTGTTATGTATACTTGATAATGTGTATGTGTATATAATTTTATACACAAAATTTTATAGGCGGTAAATAAAAAATATTATATATTCCCTTTTTTTGTCAAACAGATAAAAATCACTTGGCATATGTAATATGTGTGTGTGTGTGTATACTTTGTGGGGATATAAATTCGTGCTTGCGCATATATATTTTTCTTTAGTTATATCTACATACATTACAAACATCAGATTTTATGGGAGAATAGAACGACAATTTTTGTGTGATTTTGTAGAGCCACGGATGTAGTCGCATATTGAAGACTGCTCTTTCATATATACATATATATTTTTTTTTCTTATTCTATTATTTTGTCTCCATCAGTTTTATTATGTGGAGTTTTATATTTGTGTAAGGATTTTTGTATTGTACGATACTTTGAGTTTATTCTTTTTTCGTTGATACACGATTGTGCTGAAGTTATAAAAATTTACGTGTGAATTTTTGAATATTTAAATATTTATAAGAATATTAAATGATAATTATATTTACTTTTTTTTCTTTGGATATATATTTACCTGATTTTGTGCATTTTGTTCAGCCATTGCTTTCTCTTTGGCTTGTCGTTTGCATTTGTATCGATGATTTTGAAACCAAATTTTCACCTGAAAGCATAAATAAACAATTATTTATTAACATAATAAATTATTTTCGTTTGAATATGTAGAATATTTGGAATTTTTAAATTATTTTTGCACAGTTTCAATATTTTATGCAACGTCACATTGAACACATGCCAGGTAAAAATTCTCGCGTTATTATTGTAGGACTGACATTTTTGACAAGATGATGATTTGGATGGTGCGTATATATATATATGTATACATAAGCTCCTAATCCAAGAGTGGAAACATTTTTCACTTTCAATTTTTGAGTCCCCACTTCCATTCATATTATTATTTATTTTTCTACTTTATAAATTCAACAGTAATTTTTGCAGTTGAAAACGTTTTTTTTTTTTTCTTTCCCATCGCACCTCTCAACAATTTATTAATGATAATAATGATGTAGATGGAGTAAAAATTTATTTGGAAAAAAATAAAAAAAGTTATTGAAAAAATATAAATGGTGGATAATAAATTCAACAAGTTTTTATGCGTATACAATTGAGTGCATTGAAAAACCTCTTGCTTATAAACTAACACTCACATATACAGACAAACACATACACATTCTTTGACGACAATGCGTGAGTTTGATCTCTTCATTTTTGTTCGTCCTGTCACTCTTGTTTTTTTGTTTTTTTTTTTTTTTCTTCTCTCGCTTATTCTCTATAGGTCAAAACCGCTTTCACAGCAATTGAACGCGATTAGTGAAACCTACCGTGTATAAACTATTATCGACTATCAATAGAATTAACATCTGCTTATGACAGAGCGGCGCGTTATAATCTCACATTACAACAGCTTTACAATACATCATTATCATTATCTTTATCATTTTTATCATTGTTTAGTTTTTAATATATAAACAAAATTTAGTGGATATAATATTTAATTTTGTATTGATTACAAATTCTTATTTCATCATACTGCTAAATATAATTTAGATTATATTTCAACTTAACAATGCTATTATGATAGTGAGCACAAAAATTAAAAGATAATTCTAACGTGTCATATAAATAATAATTAATAATTTTGTGTGATCGTAGATTTTAGATGGAAACAAATTTGAATATGAATTCATGTGCTTATAATTAAATATTATTATCAAATTTAAGTTTCAAAAAATCTATTATAAATCTCATTAATTAATTGTCTCAGTTGATAGAAAAATATTTGAAATTAATTCGGAATATGAGAAATGTAATGAGAAAAAAAAAAATGAATATAAATTTCATACAGTGTGAATAAAGAAATAAAGAAGGGAAGGATAAGGAATGGCCCCTCAATAGCCCCCATATGTTAGTAGGTCTGTACTCAAGTGGTTCCAACTCGTTTTCAGCTCCCGCTCATATACATATATATATATATATATATATAAATGCTATTGTCTCATGCACTACGCCTCAAAAATCCAAGCCAAACCACTCAAAGAGGATATGCATATACATATATGAGTTGAATTGAACGAGTTGTGGGTCGAGAGTGATCGAATAAAAAACATCCACACACGCAAAAATTCTTCTCTAATCATTTAAATAGTACACCTCCACCTCCACCGTCTTCTCAATCTCGTCAATTTTTTTATATCCTCTAACAATATTATATTTTTAGTATACTCAATAGATTTACATGAAAAAATAATTTTTAACAGACAATGTAGACATTTGTGACAGTAATTAATAAATAGTTACGAATGTGACAGCTCAAAAATTTTAATATAATAGTTGTAACAAATATTAATTGCTGATTGAATATATATTAAACCTTTCTACTATATGGTTCGAAGTGAAAATTACTCAATTAAAATTTCTTATACGCAATTTTTCCCATGTATATATTTAAATATTCTAAATAAAAAGCATCGATGAATAGTTGAGTGTATTTATATAGACTCTATAGTCAACACCAGTCAGTTGATGTATACCTGCGACAATGTTTACACATTCTTTTATATATTGTTCAGCACGTGCAGTTATATTCTTAGAAGAAAAGATCTCAACAATTCTAACTGCACAAGGATATATATATATACATATTTAACCACCATTTAGTCTCCGCATTAAATTACTTAAAAATTCTTGAATCTCCTGCAACTTTTAGTTCATACTTAAACTTACTATTTTAAGTATTGTGATTCTTGAAAATTTAAAGCACCATCAGGTAGATAGATAGAAAATTTGACGCCTATATTGTTTAAGAGGAAGCCATTTGTTATACAAATATCGTTCTCCCTTTCTATATATATATATATATATATATATAATTATCTACGGTTTTATACCTGGCTGTCAAAATCAACTTCAACGTTAATAGACCGTTTAATTTGCGAAAATGACTCTTAATATATACTAGTATATTTGAGTAGAGGATGGATCACAGCTGATCGACATCCTGGATCATTTTTTGTAAGTATATATTAGAATAAGTTTTCTCTAGTCATGAAAAAAAAAATTAATAACTACAATTACTTCAAACATTAACATTGTAATCGAGACAAACTACAAAACTGTGCAATCACTTGAGACAGTAAAAATTTATTTCTATTCCAAAATTACCAAAAATTCAATATTTTATTCAACCTAATTTTTTGACTCTCAATAAAGAATTTAAACTGTTACATACAACTACTCAATTCTTATTATACACAATTTCAAAATTATGTATCCATGTCAAACAATAAACAATGAAATATAACGAGAAAAAATGATATCTTACAATTTTACATAAATTTTTATACCCAACTAATTCTAAATTGATTGACGAATAAATCTACTACAATTAATTAATTAATTATCAACAGAATCAAATCACATGAAATTATATATATATATGTCCAATGAATAAATTAATTAAATTATTAATCAAATTCCAAATCAATATAACTCATGAGATAAGTGGATAGTTATGGGAAATGTTCTACAACCAATATGTCAATGTTAACTTGATTCAAATTATTAGCATGAATATATTTATCACTTTCACGATTACATATACATACAGATAAATAGATATATATATATATATAGTTGGTGGTGTAAGTGGTTAGCGATTGATTGAGTTAAACTAACGTTGTTATACTGTGGTTACATTCCAGTAGAGTGGATAGTTGACGTAAATCATTGGGGGTTGTATATTTTGATATACATATATAATAGTAATGGTTAAACTCCTCGGGCAATTTAACTTGCCACCAACTTGCAACACGCATTATCGTCATCGGACCACCCTCTGATAGCAATTGCTGTGTGATACTCAACGCGCCCCCAGGCTACCACACAACCATCAGACAAGCTTCTGTGCACAATAAAAAAGAAAAGAAAAAAAAAAAAGGGAAAAGGGGGCGTCCAACGCAATGACGCCTTCATCATTTGTTTCCTTTATTATATGTGTGCCTGTTCAACTATCCAAGACAATTGTTTATTTCACGATGTATACACAGTACTCCCATGTGTTTTCTTTTGGTAAAAAAATAATATGTTTATATATATATATATATATATATGTTTGCTGGTGGGATAAAAATAATTGATTGTTGCAGGATATGTTGTTTTATTTTGGTATATACAGAGGGGCAATCTAGATAGTTTTATGTTTTATTTTTTACAAGTCATTTTGTTGGTGATACTTTGAGGGTTGATGAGAAGTGAGTGAAATTTATATAAGGTATTTAGTATTGATTTTTGAATGTAGAAAATGTAGGGTAAGATGAACTATTTCTTGAGGAAATAAATTGGAAAATAAGCTATTTCTTTTTTTTTTTTCTTTGGGAGTTGAACAAGATTGATTCATTATTTCTTCATGTTTGTTTGTATAACATTGAATTCAGTGTGTTCTTTGCATTCTTGTATTGTCCACAGATTTAATCTTCTCAACAAACAAACGTTATAATATTGTATCAATATTTAAAAAAATATTTTATTCCTCGCTAAGGAGAAAATAATTTCATGAAAATAAATCGAAAAAATAATTTATTTTCCCTCAAATAATTCCATCAATAATTTACCAACACAAAAAATGTGAAACTCTAATGTTAATTTACAATATAATATTCTCAAACAATTTATAAAATCATTCTTTAATTAATAATAAATTTCACAACACCAATCAAAAATTATTCACCAATTTTTTATCCACGTTATTTAAATAATTCTTTCATACCTGAATATTCGTGATGTGATAAACTATATATACAACTAAACTACATCATGCGAATGCATATTCAGCAGTAGATGCAAATAAACAACTCTATATTACACATTTAATGTATACATGTATGAAGAAATGTGACGTTGCGAATTATGCAAGCCTTCATTAAAAACATTGCAACCAACTTTACATAGTATCACATACTCACAAACACATACATTTATGTATATATGTATATACATAGCCAAAGGGTGCATACATTGCTACCGCAAACACCAGGAATTTGCCCGAGGGTCTTTCGTTGCCTCGGTCGTCTTTTAGTTGACTTACTGGCATTCCCAGTCACGGTGAAAAAAAAAAAAAAATAGAGATATAAAAAGCTAAGAGTGACTTTGACTCACGTTCAAACAATTTTTCACACCGTATTTATATATACCTGTTTGATATCAACATCAAATCATATATATATATATATTATATTTATCCTTTAATATTAATTTGTACATTTAAAAGAATATAATTATAATAAATAATCAATATTATTTATTTTCTCACGTATTACTATATAAATAAATTCATGCAATCATTAATCTTCCAAGTCTTTTCTATATCTTTAAGAACACATATATATCTATATATATATATGTATGTTTACATGAGAAAATGTTGAAATAATAAAGAGGGAGCAGACTGGCTGTTTGTCTTGAAGACACTGCATAACCACTCGGTTCAGTCAACACTGGTCAATTAACGTCGCTCATCATCATTGAACTAAATTCCAAAACATTCGATGTATCCAACAAATGTATATGTGTTACATATATACGTATTTAGAAGTATAAAATAGAATCCAACAGATTCATTGGACAAAAATGATTTTGCAAATAAAAAATTGTCAGATATTGGAGAAAGAAAATAGATGTTATATATTGATAAAATAAAATATAATATCATTTTACTAAATGACGACAGTCAATTTTATTCTTTCTATTTCAAATTCATTCACAATTTCTCCTCACTTTTATCATAAAAAAATAAAATAATAATAATAATAATAACATAATACACATCTTCATAATATAGATACAATTATTTACCTCATCAATTTGGTCAAAGAATATTCAAAATTAAATTCATTTCCACTTTCAATAATTAAAATTAAATTTAAATCAAACATATAGGTACGAAGAGTACAGTAAATATTTGATGAGTTCATATATAAAATACATATATAATTTACTATAAATAATAGATTGCAATATCTAATAGCAAACCCAATCTCATTATTATAATTATTATAATTTCGTGCGTCAATTTTTATATATAAAAATTTTATTTTACTTATATATACACAGATATATATATATATATATATTTTTTTTACCTCGACGAAACGGCCTCGTCCGAGTTCGTGCACTCTGTATATACTCTCGCCTCAAAACCCCATAGAAAAATAATGTTGTGTGCACAGGGATATATATATATATATATATATATATATGGAACCTAACGGAGAGTTATTTTCCCCTCTATACCTCAGTGCACCCTCGTCATCATCGTCATTTTGACGAGAGCAAGAGACGACGCGCACTTTTTTTTTTTTCCCCTTCGCTCTCAACAATTTCGCTCACTCGTGCACTTTCTCTCTGATGGTTGGTTTACGCTCTATATATATATAACAATCTATATATATATATATATTATGTGTCTACATGCTTTCCCGTCTGGTTCTTGCGGGTGTTATACTGCCTCCACCGGGAGCGTATATATATATGCATGTAATATGTATATATATATAAGCGCGGAGGAGTAGCACATCTTCGCATCCGTCGCGACTTGAATTTGCTCGCCCGAACAAAGATTGAGACTTTAATACTGTTTGTATAACCAGGTGCGTTAGCTGCGAGAGCTCGTTTTAACGTCAATCTCCAACATTGCAGAAAAGAGAAACAAAAAAAAAAAGAAAAACTACACAGAAAGAAATGTAGAATGAATAAATAATTAAATGATAAAAGTGATATGTTATGTGTATATTTTTATCATATTTTTTTTTTTTTTTTTCATTGTCAATCAACGACTCGAATATTATTTAGAGAGATACAAAAATTATTGGTAGAATTTATTTGTTATGAATATAAATAGACACTATGTTACATTGCCAAAATTATTTATGTAAATTTATTTTATGAAACAATTATTATTTATTATTTTTTTTTTTTTGTTTTTTTTTCATTTTCTGCTGACAATGACAATTATTCAATAAACGAATATTTCAGTTGAGATGAGAGATAGATAATAAAACGTGAGTACTCAGTCTAATAAACAATAATAAAAATAATAAATTTAGATATATGATTATTGAAAAATTTATTAAATGTTTTTTTATATATATATATATATATATATAATCAGATGTATATCAGCTGAACAAAAATGAAAAAACAATTCTCACAGACATGAGCAATAATCATCTGATCCTATAGTTCAATCATATTGTTGAAAAAAGAAAGAAAAAAAAAAAATGATTGCTATTGTAAAAATTAGAAAATAGAGCGTTTTTTATAATTTCGTTTTTTCTTTCATTTCATATTGGTGTTGAGAATAATCTGATGGATGAATATTGACATAGAATAAATAATAAAGAAAAAAAAAAAAAAAGTAAAGTATTGGAAAGGGATAAAAATTATTCCGGTGGTATAATTTGCCTCTAATGCCCCACTCGAACAGCAGCTGGTTCACCATATACATAGATACATATATATATATATATATATATATATATATATATAATATACATATATAGATTTTTTTATTATTTTTATTTTCTGTCTCTCTGATGTGCTTTAACGTCGCACAACACACAATCCCTACGTTACATATATACAGTATATATAAACATAAGTATATATATATATACTAGTTGTCCTTTCATATATACATATATATACCGCGCGTGTGCGCGCGAGTCTCATCGTCATCGTCGTCCGCGCGCAACAGTAGCAATAATAATAACAATGCCCGTTAACAATGCGTCAGAGGAGTGGTTGGCCAGTAACAATGGGGTACACTGCACTTATAGTAACAATGCGACGACAAAATGGAGGGCCGCGCATCTGTGTTCCGCAGCGATATCAGACCTTCCGGATGAAATATAAAAAGAGAGAAACAGTGAGTGTGTTGAAAAAAAAAAAAAAAAAAAAAATGATACATTGAAAAAAAAAAGAGAGATTGTATCAATGAGAAATTTACAAAAACAAAATTTAAAAAATTAACACTGTCATTTTTTAATTTTGCACTGTATGTTTTGGATTCATATCAATTTACATTTGATTTCATATATTATTTATAACTACCAGGGAATTGTTGATACATAATTTTTATATAATAGAGTCAGTGTTTTCTTTTTTTTTCCCTCAATATATATTAAACATGAAATGTTAATTTCATTCTCTTACCGGAGATATGGCAAAAGAGAGAGGATCGCCACTTGGTACTTATATAATGTGAAGAGAAATCGAGGGCAAGCGAGAAGTGCCAGGGGTATAAAGTATGATCAAGTGAAGATGCTTCGCCAATGATGGGCTCCTTGACAGTAGAAAAAGAGATTGGACATAGACAGTGGGGAAAGATTGAAAAAAAAAAAAATAAAAATGAAAGAGAGTATAGTAGAAGTAGTAGTAGATCTGTTACATCGATGGTTCATTAATTCCAACGCGATCACTTGACTTATTATTCCTCTGCTTGAATCTGCACTTGTCAATTTTTGCAATTGCATCTGTGCTTGCAGTTACTTCGACGACAATTTTAACTATAAAAATATATATATATATATATCGATACGTAAATATAACTTTGTATAAATTCTTTACTTTCAATTAAAATCAATTTGATATAGAACAAAATTCTCTTGATGTTAGAATTAATTTTGTTTATAATGAAATTATTTTCTTTCAACATTGACAATTATTTTCTGCTATGTAAAATATACTGAGGGTGGATATTACATTGAAGTATTTTATGGGTTAATATAAAAATTAATATTTATGTTATTAAATAAAAGAATTAATTCATTGAGGAATTTTTTCTTTTTCAATGTTTTTTTTTTTTTTCTACATATAGATAGTCCCATTACACAAGAACAATTAATGTATAATGATGTACTCAGATAAATTATGAGAATTAAAATAGTTAAAGAAAAATGAATTCAAATTGACGTTTGTAATTTTTTTTTTTCATTCAAATTTGTCATAAACTCTTACAAGAACAACAATACCTAATTAATATTAATAATATCTCTCGATTATATCCTCTCGTTAATAGTAATCATTAAGTAAATTGTCTATTACACCATCAATAACAATCCACCATAAATTACTGAATTGACAAATAAAAAATACATATACAAAAAAATGTTTTCATATAATGATGAAAAAATACTGTCAAAAATAAAATAACTAGTCTATTTCTCTTTCTCCACACTCTCTTGAGAAATGGTATAACTTTGAACGTGTATTTGAGTAGTAGTGAGTATAGATATAAAGTAAAAGAGAGAGAGAGAGAGAGAGAGTACTGCCAGGCCATCATCAGGGTGGTATATATATTTTATACAGAAGCCGAGGGTCTCGTTTGGTCTCTATTTGTTCCTGAAAGTTCGAGTGCTCTATATGGACACACACATACTTCTAGATATTATATATAAAATATAAATATATATATATATATATATATATGCAATGTATAACTGTGTCCTTCTATATATAACTATCGTTCCTTTTATTTCCACATTCTTATTCCTCCTATCATCATCATCATCATCACCTTTCTTTCACGCATCATTATGTTCTTTACATATTCACACAACACTAACCCTCTTTTTTATTTCTCATTTATAATATATATATATAAATGTACGTATCAGTATATGAGTAAATATAAATTGAAGTGAAACTAATTTAAAGTTGATCGGTGAATAGAAAAAAAATTGATGGAGAAAAAATAATTGGAAAATGAAAAGAAGAAAAAAAAAAAATTGTATATATATGAAATGATTGACAATTGACATAATTGTACCGCATGCGCGTATATGTAAAATCAAATGTGAATTATATATATATATATATATATATTCACAATGAGGAGGAACACCGATGAAATATATATCGTGTTTGTGTGTTTAAGTGGTTGGTGGTTGTTTCAATGTATTTTTGCAGAGACACATCAGACTCAGCGATGCATCAGACGTCGCGTCATTGCGTGCGAGGGGAACACCCGACGGTTCAACGACGAATGCAGGATGCGACCAATGAGCTCAGTAACAATTATTTATTGTTGTTATTCGCGTCACAGACGTTATAAATGCGCGCACAACGTAATTGCACATGTGATGATTATTTTTATTTTGCAATTTGAATTTATCAAATCAATTTTTCAAACAAAATTATTTATGAAATATTAATTATTTATTTTATAAATTGATATATTTAAATGTAGATATTTTATTTACATGAGGGGGGGGGGGGGGGGGGGGTAAATATGTAGTAAAACATGGATAAATATATGAATAAAAAATACTGGATTTGAATATTCTTAAGTGTTGCAGTAAAAAATAATAATCAAATCATATTGTTTACTCAACTGTATGAATTATTTTCTAAATGATTGTAATTTTTATTGTACACTATGGAACGCTATTTTCTACAATGTATAGTTCACATTTAGACTTCTCTGATGCAACAACTGATTTAATTAAATTCAACAAAGTAATATATCTATACGCGTATTATGCGTTTGTCTATACCTGATGCCTTCTCTACTAACACATTATATACCTATCCCACAATCTGGCGCAGTAATTAATCTACCTCGTC
The DNA here is from genome assembly GCA_958496275.1 of Zele albiditarsus. Classification (NCBI taxonomy): domain Eukaryota; kingdom Metazoa; phylum Arthropoda; class Insecta; order Hymenoptera; family Braconidae; genus Zele; species Zele albiditarsus. The sequence goes on along the minus strand of OY292409.1, from coordinate 12,173,257 downwards.
GTAATTGATCCTCAACAAGAAGAGGTGAACGTGCATGCTCAAACATATCGGGTTACTTTATATAGGCAACTATAGCTGATCCTTTGTACACTATACCATCATGTCTCACGCACCATCTCTATATACATCTATTTTATACCTTTACTTTATATTATCTAAAGTTTCTGTATATATATTTATATATTATTCACTTTGTTTCATCGTATTATATATAACATTAGCGAATATTCAGAGCGAATATAATTTATTGTTAATTTGTATGTACAATTGAATTTAAGATTGGATTTTATCATGAAATTTTATGGTGTTAATAATTTATATATAAAAGTGTCCAGGATATTTTTTCTAATTCAAATTTCTCATGTAGTTGTATAATAAAATTGTCAACTGGTGTATATTTAAAATGGAGAAAAATAAAAATATATAAATTGAATAGAAGAAATAAATAAAGTGAATTTACAAAATTATCTTACCTGAGTTGGTGTCAAATGGATGAGTGATGCAAGATGCTCGCGCTCTGGTGCACTGAGATACTTTTGCTGTTTGAATCGCCTCTCAAGCTCATACACTTGGGCTTGGGTAAATAAAACACGTCGTTTTCGTCTTTGTGCTAAAGGAAATTGCATCGCACCAACGCCCATACCAACTCCAACACCAACGCCCATACCCATTCCTGATGATTTTCCAACGTCACTCATTGACTGCCCAACTGAACAGCCGGCCATATTGCCTCCAGCGCCCGCAGCCGCCCCCATGAGTCGCGATACTGCATAACATATTTAAGAGAAAAAAAAAAAAAAAGAGAAATAATTCCAATTATTATTTTTTATCACGACAACTAAATATATTTATATTTTTCCATCTTTTTTTCGATTTTATTCAATGATGTTTGAACTAGTGAGGAGTTCACATGATGGAGAATTTTTATAGTAAATTAATTGTTGATATTTATTGAGTGAAAGTTTTATATTGGAAAAATTAGTCACCTGCATTCATTGATTATATTTTAACTGTTATAATTAATGACATGAATTAAAAAATACTACGTTGATAATTAAATAGTCATTTGGATGGAATTATTTACTGTAATGAAAATTCACAAGTATTCTCAATTAAATGATTGAATTGTATATTACTCTGAATGTTCAAAATTAACATTGAATAATTCAATTGTTATTTATTTTTAATACTCAAAGCAAAAGTTGAAGTATAATATTTCATCAGCAATTTAAAAATTATCAACTGAACATTATTTTATTTCAATATTTTTAATTGTAATACAAATTTCAATTGAACTATTTTCTTCAATTTTTCTTATGCATTATAAATTAAATTGATAAATATAATAAGTATTATCATTGCATTTGGCTTTCTACCAAACTTCTATTACAATCCTGATACATATTTATTTTTTTTTTTTTATACTGTCAGGGTTAAATACATGTCATTGACTGCATCCTCCGGGTCAGGTCCAGTTGCTTCAACATCATAATTTATTGCATGTAAATGTTTCAATTTAATTTTCTGTCGCAACATCAAACTCTTTCATTCCTCAACAATATATGTATATATATATATATATGAAATAAAAAATAAATCAAATGGAATATATCTCCATGACTATTCGAGTGGGTGATTGAAAACGATGAAAACAAAATACGAGATAATGAGACGGTTGGAACGAATGGTTTGAATTTATATATGTGTATATTATAATATAACTATACGATATATATTTGAGCTACTGAGCTACCTCTCTATCTCTCAATTTAAAAAATAAATATACATATAAATGTGTGTGTGTGTATATAGGTACTGTGTATATAACCACCCTTCGTCAATCGTATTCTACCCAAGAAATGCATACGTCAGACAGTTTTAATACAATGAAATGACTTTGAGTTGAAAGAAATATATAATATGTGCTTGGTCATTGTGGCATAGCGGGAGGTCCGACGCCAAGGAGTAAAGAATCTGAATTATAATAATCACTGACTGCCAACAACTCTTCAGATAGTTCAAGTGTGAGAAAGTGAAAATAGGAAAAAAAAGAAAAAAAGAAAGAAACGCAAGTAAATATAAATAAAAATATTTTTAAAGAAGGATAACAGTAATGCATCATTTTCAAAAGTTATTCACCAATTTTTTTTTTTTTTTTTCATTAAGAAAATTTATGTTTGAAATAATTATGTTATGTGTTTTAGTTTTGTCATGAGGTTCTGAAGTCGTGTGAAATTTTTTTTTTTTTTTTTGTATCACAGATTATTGTACGACTTTGTGTTAACAGGAAATTGTAATATAAGGTGTGGATTAATTTTTTTCAAAGTTGACAAGAGATAAATGAATTTTAATAATGTTTATAAACTCTTCACTGGTTTACAGAGGAATTGTTTTATTTCTATTATAAAAGATTGATTTACTCTTTTATTCATTAATTATCTGGTACTTTTATTTATTAATTTTTAAGTGTCGAGATGCAGATGAAAGTGGAGAATAAAGAGATACGCTTTGTTTTATAGGGAAATGGTTGTCACAAAATTCAATAAATCAATGAATACTTTTTCTGTGTATGTTTCATTGTTGGCTGAATAAAAATGTTTATTAAAATATACCCAGTTCATCATTTGTTTATTAAGAATCTGATTGACTCATTGATAACATAGCAAAAAAATATCAGCAGTGAATAAATAAATTAATGATCATACATCAATTTATTTCCAGTAGATAATGGTAAATGTTTCATTTTTAACATTACTACGTTTAAACTTCAAATAATCTGGACGATCAACCGACGCATCAATAAACAGTATCACTATCCGACGCATTAAAAATAATATTCAACTGCAATTTAATAAACTATAAAATTCTTCACATGTCACTTTTGGAACCAATTAATTTCCAAATTAACCACTGCAAACTTTAATCAAACTCTATCGATAAAATTCTCTTTATTCACATTGACCACATCTGTTTCTATATTTTAAACATTAAAACCCGTCCGACGGAATGGATAAACCTCTTTCACATATATTTGTTCAACTAAAATCACATCTACTCCACATATATCCTTTTGCACACGCGTCTGCAAATCGATATTTGATTTTGACCAGTTGTTGAATACATATAAATTTAATATAGAGTAAAGAAATGGTTTTACTTTTGGTCGTGCGCGTGCTACAACCCAATATTCTGAAGATTTTCTTTCTCTTTACTATACAGATATATATATTTCATATAGATAAAATGTACGTATTGACACAATGTCACATGCGACGGCGAGCATCACTTTATACAAGACGTGTCATTTTTCGTTTCGAATAGCTGTGTGTGTGATGTGGACATTGAAAGATGAAACTCTATTCGGTATATGGTTGAAATGCTGGTATTTATACTCTTTTCGCACTCGTTGATATCACTGTGTAGCTTTTGTTTCTTTTTTTTTTTTTTCCTACCAACCATTCTTACCCGAAGGGTTTTCCTTATCTCATCGTGAAATAGTATCTGACACACCACGTATATATAAGAACGTTTACTTGGAATTCAGCACGTTTGTTATATTTATATACTCCAGTTTAATACATTAACCATCAAGAGCTTTTCCAGCTTTGAAAAATATTCTTTTAATCAACGATGAACTTTTATTCAAATGATTTATTTCAAAAGTGTATGACGAATTTGTGTTAAGTAAGTTTGAGCAATCAACAAAAGACTATGGAGAGAATTATTTTTTGTGTGTGGAAGAAGATTTTTAATAGTAATATTCACTTGAGTAGAAATAGAAAACAAATTGAAAACGATGTTCAGGAGTAATATTGAATTAAATTGTGCTGTTATACACTTCGAAGCATTGAAACAAAAGATACTCTTGGATCTCGATCTCTATTTTCCCATAACTGATACACTAGAGTATTATAAATATGAAAAGGTCTTGATGAGCATCCAAGTGAAAGTGTAGTGATAAAAAATTGAATATAAATACATTATTCAAACTTCTCAAATTAAATGAACTTCTTCAACAATTTTTCTTTCTTTTCATTCTCAATTTGTCTCTCACAACCACAGAGTTGTCATCAATCGCTACTATAATGCTCAAACAAATATAACAACCCATTTCGCACCGCAACGATAACTCATATATATTTTCTGAATGATAAGTAGTAATATAAAAGGATTTCCATCAATTCAACACTCTAAAGTATAGAAAACATTTGATATAATCCAGATAATTAATTCTTCAATAATAATAATATATATTCTATGTCTGAAAAATATTAATCATTTGTTCATCTCTCTTTAATTATACTCACTGGCAAATCTAGGATCATTAGTGGTTGGTGGTGCAGGTGCATACCAAGGATGATGATGCGATGGTACACCATGAGATCTCATTGGATCTGATGCATTACCGCCACCACCAACACCCGGACCACCATGATGATATGGTGATAATTCAGCAGCGCAATATTGATATTGCGATGATAATTGCATTGTTGCATAAGGATTACCCATTGCACTCATTCCGCCACCATTACCAGGAGTAGGACCAACACTACCACTGCCGTTGGCACCGCTAACTGGACCTGGTGTACTACCACCGGGTGTTGAACCACCGTGAAGTGGTGGACTTCCGCTACTTGCGCTTGAGCTTCCTGTATTACCACCAACTCTAGCGCCACAAGCGTTTGTATAAGGTGATGCTTGCGGATGAGTAACAACACCAACACCGACGGCTGCAGCCGCTGCTGCTAATTCTAACTTTCTATAAGATTCCTCAATTGGTGATAAAATATCCGTAACACTAAATGGCGTTGAATGTGCACCAACACCACCAACTTGTACGTGAGATTGATGTTGTTTTGGCGATAAACTCATCGCCAAATCAACTCCATTGAGATCTGGCAATAAACCCGTTTGTTCCAATTGATTTTGCTGCTGTTGTTGCTGTTGCTGCTGCTGCTGCTGCTGTTGTTGATGTTGATGATAACTTGTAGCATTGTTGCTGCCTTGGCTGCCAGCACTTGCACCACCACCACTGCCGCCGCTCATCTCGGCGAACCGATCCCAATACTTTAAAATAATGTTTTTGCTATTTTTCAACGCACTTTTGTAACTGTTAATTCAATTCACCATCCATTATCAATTTTATCAATTCTCACTTCAAGATATTTTTAATTTCCACGACTTATTGTACATTCATATACACGTTCTTTTGCCAATAACCACTGATAATTCATATAATCTATTCAACTATCGATAGTGTATAAAAAATTTATTGATAAAATTATCAATTCTAAGTAAATCATGATCGCGCACAAAACACACACGAAATATCAATCACACCGTCGTTCTCAGATGTACCTATATACACACACACACACACACACACACACATATGTATATATATATGTGTATTATTTATATAAAGGATGATAGTATACGATGCACTGCACTGTTGTGTTTACCAAATCGTGTTTGTTTACTGAGAAAACTCGTAGTTAATGTCAAGGATAAATACAATAGGCCACATGGTCTCCTTCAGGAGAAAGATGATTGTGTTGCCTGGCGCAAAGAATGGTCGCGCACGTGTCCCATGATGTCCCGCCACTATCTTTCTCTCTCTCTCTCTCTCTCTCTCACCCTCTGTCACTCTCTCCCTATCACTCTTTTGCTCTCCCTTACACTGCAAAATTTTGACTGATTGCGTGCAAAACACTTCACTTTAAACTCATTATGGATGTGTAGATTTATTGTATTTTTCTTTCTCATTAATCACTGATTTATTAAACAATATATTGAATATTAATATTATTTTTTTCCCCGTGTTAACATGCGTGCGGGAATTGAACAAAACGTATACAAATTGAAATGTAATAGTGGCCGGCAGAGCCGGCCGGCGGCCGACTGAAATCACCCGGAGGGTCTTCGAGTCCTTGGACTCTACCGATAGACCGATAGTAGATGGTACCACTCTCTACTCTTCGCCTCCACCTTCGCCGGCGAGGATACACTCTCTCTCCGGAGAGAGGAGCGCGCTCTATGGATAGATGGATGGATGGATGGGCTTTGGTGGATGGATAGATGAATGAATGGAGAGGACTGTTGGGTTCCTGGAGAGGTCCTCACGGCCGCTTAGACCCACTCAACCAGCGCGTTCGCTTGCTCGCTCGTTCGCCCGGGCGGCCCACAGCCTCGCGTACCCGTAGACGACACGATGAGTGGAGTGCCCACTACGGAGAAGTGCCTCTGGTACCAAGAGTCGTGATGAGATGTCCCCTTTTGCGTATGAGAGGACTTTGGTTGTGGGGAGACACGGGTTGGTTGGGGAGTGTGCGGCAAGTGGGAAATTTTGTTGGGGTGATGAAGGGAGAGAGGTATGTGGAGGTGGATACAAGGGGTGTATAACACGCGGGTTAGAAGTACTGTGTAAAGTCACCCCCACCATTGGTTCAGCAGTACCAATCGTATCATCTCACGCTTTGGATTGGTCACGAGTGGTATGTGTTGAGTTGGATTCAGTGGGGTACCACGTCACTTCGTTGGTTCATGTGAAAATGGTTGAGGGTCGTTGCGCGCCTATCCAATTTCGTCTTTGTTCAATGATGCTTTTAAGTGGGGAGGAATAGAAGACGGTGTTATGAGGAGAGGGAAATTGGAGGGGAATGTTGAACAGCATCAACGCCATGGCCACCCAACGCCTGGTCTACGCGAGAGTACAGCCCACCTGGAAAATTGTGTATGTGTACGGTGTTATAGGTTTGAAGGAAAAAAAAAATTTATTTATGTGGCATATGGAATGGATTTGTGATATTTAAATATATAGATGGGTATTTGTATATGTATTGGATGATTGGATTATAAATGTGTGGATTATTTATTGAAGATTTGTTATGGGATTACGTTTTTTTTTTAATTTTTTGAAATATTAATCGTATTTATTGAACAATATTTTGGTATTTCAATTTATTTTATTGCTGAATATTGTTTCATTGAATTTACCTGATGAGTTTTGTTATATATAACATATATGTTCATTTTGTTATGGGAATAGCAATTTTATTTGAATTTAAGGATTACATTAGGCGGTGATTATTATAGTTTAAATTATCATAAATTTACGGAAAATAATTACATCTGCATACACAATGGCAGAAATGAATTAATTATTAAAATAATTGATTGATTATTATTTATCAGTGAAGCTACAATATATATTTGCTTGCGGAATAGAAAAACACATTTCATTGCAGACACAACGTTGAATAATATAAAATATGTAAAGTGTTGTTTTTTTCATGTATATAAAATGTATGACTTTGTTAGCAATGGGTGAATGAGGAACATTCAATTCCTGCCACCATAGTATGATATTCGTGTTCTTACCGACTATAGATTCAACGACAGTCGATAAACGATGGTTATTTTTCAATACCGACTGACCTACAATTTTTCTCAATATTTAAAATACTATATTATAATATGTACACATTAATTTAGTCTGACTATTTGTGTTAAGAATTTTCTTCAATTTATTCAATAATTAAAATGATCATTTAAGTAGAGGTACAATAACAGATGTAGATCATAGTTTGTTTAAATATCTGTCATGTCAATATTCTAAGATAATTAAATACTCGCAGAAGTCTTTAAGAAAGAGATTCGATGATTTTGTCTTCTCGGCAGATACAAATATTATTTTCGCAGTGTCCACCTCGTCTGTTCATGCCCATACATTTTCCAGCGCACACAGTATCCTTGGGTGTGACGATACTTGATTCAAATGAAAATAAATCACATGAGAATCGCTTATTTCTTGTCACTTCCGCTTGGGAGTTCATCATTAAACCACTATCAACATCGTCCAATTGAACTCCAGCTAAAATATTATTCCATTATAAATTCGATACTATAGTTGTATCAAATAATCGTATACATATTCAATTAATTTCGAAAGATAATATCAAAGTTAAAATGATTAGATCTGATGAAAACTTTATTGAGGAGTAATTAAATTTGAATATATATTTTCCGACACAATATTTAATCATACTGAATCTAATAAAATTATGATGAATTATATAATTTAATTAAGAAGAATCAATTCATCTTTTAGATGTTAAATATGAGCTGATAAATTTTTCTCAAGATGCAGATTTCATTCAGTTCAACGAAATCATTTTTTTCTGAGATACTTTCTTCATGTAATTACTTATGGATACAAGCAATTTGATATACTTACAATTTTCGAGCGGTGCTGATGAGCAAGCCACCACAACAGCGAAAACAGCAAGAGATGCTACGAAAAGTTTCATTGTGAATGAAAATATAAATTATTTCACTACAGCTCGAAGTTTATCCAAATGATATTTTGTAGTGACTGATGCTAGATGTATCAGTGCTATCGATTTATATACGAATCTGATGAGGATAAAATGCAACTTTTCATTAGATTTGTTTAATTCATAACAAAATAACGTCATAGAGATAAATTATATACGGAATGAGGAAAATTGCTATGATTGTTTTTATCACCAGAGTCATCAGTGCAACTACTGATAAATACTCGCTATGAATATATCAGATCTTGTTTAATTGATTAGTCAATTGTATAATGACAGGGTTTTAATCATATTGAATCTGATGTACGCTGTGGCGCATCATTGATTATCATTTACATCAGTCATACGCACATCATGTATTTAATGATAAATTGCACATAGTATCTTTGACACTGTGACCCATTGCTAATGTTTGTATACAAATTCATATTATATCATGTCTTCACATTTTCCTCATCATTTTTCTCCTTTTTTTTCATGACCAAGTTGAGAACTGCATTATACTTCTAATCGGTCTCTCTATTCACTCTCATTTTGTTGATCGTTGTAAAGTAAATGTCTTAATTCATAATGAATTAATTGTATTTATGATGAATTTATCCAAGAAAAATGAGAATTATTGATTAATTGTTTGGATTATAGTTTGAATTATAAAGAGGTCTGATACGAGACGACAAAAACCCTTTGAAGCGTATACCGTTGAATAACATCAATCGACGATGAACAGGAAAAGATTGTATAGAATCACAGATAGAAGAATACAGTATTTCAAAAACACAACAATAATTTATTTCATAAAGCTCCTTTCCATAATGATATAAACTAAAAAATATATGAATTCGAGTTTTGAATAGAATTAATTGAAAATGATAGAGCGCTTTGATAGAGAAAGTTATAATATTTTTCCATTTATTTATTTATGTGAGGGAGAAATGAAGAAGGAGAAAATAAAGAGATGAATTATGTTTACAGCAAACGCAATAAAATATTGTAAAATTATTTTTATTCTCTCAATTAAATTTTTCCACCATTGTTTACAATTCCAACAAAAACACTTAGTATTTATGATGGAGAAAAAACGGTTTCGAAGACGTATTCAGAGCCATAAAGTGTCCAAATTGTCAAAATGACTTATCTGAGCATACACAAAGTCCATTCTGACATGAACCCCCCAGTCTTCGTTGTGTTGCGCATTTAGCAAGACACATTCCATTAGCTATACTAATGCCCTCAAATTCCGCTGAGAAAAAATCGCAAGTGAATCGTGGCATTCTTGCACTGCCTGCAGAGAAATCTTCAATAACATTCTTTGATTGCTCCAAGATATTCAATGCATCTGGAAAAGAATTTAATTCATCAGATTAAGCACGCAAATAATTATAAATGAATAATAACACAAATGTTCACACTTATAAAAATGAATCAATTGATATTTATAATATTCAATTACGTACTTGTTTGTTTCAAAGTTTTATCATTCGTCGTGATAGGTCCACAATTGACAGTTGTTAGCGTTGTGCATGCCAATACTGCCAAAAAAATATTAATATAGAAAATAATACGTTGCATTTTCGAATGTGTTTGGTATCACACTGTCGATTGACTGAAGTTGAATAATCAATTGGCGCTGGTTATATAGAGTTGATCGATATGTCATCCGCGCATAATATGATAGCATTCATATTAATTTAACGAATAACATGATTCAATACGTTTCGCAACCGTAGAACAGGAAAAATTCTCTTGTATTAATAAATAGAAAAGTACAATATTTAATTATAGAATAAATTATCAACAACAATATTGTATAAATTCAGAACATGTTTATTTAATATCATTTTGATTGATATAATAAATGAATTCAAGATCACCCCATTTTTAATATATATTTTATTCGAATTATATGTGTATGGTGCATTGATACACAAATTGAGTGCATCCGCAATTTTTTATTATCGCTGTTCTTATAATTCGTTTCAGAATTTTATATATAATTAGTACGTGAATATCAGCATTCATTCGCTTGGTACAAATGCTTCCAATTGCCAACTATTCATTCCAATAATCATCAACTGTGAACGTACAACTATGTATTTGGAAAAATCAATTAATGCGTTACACTCCATGTGTCATTAATCTTAAGTGTTAATATGAAAATATGTATATTAAATTATTCATTTTTATATTTAGTAATAATTCGATGTGCCTTCGTGATATTTCCATGTGCAAATTACATGTCATCGAATATTTGCATCGAAAACCCATAGATTGTTCATGGACATGTAAACCATCCGAGTTTATCGAAAATTGGATATGTTTGTAAGTTCGACATTACACCTTTAATATTGATATGAAAAAAAAAGAAGAAAATTTCGGTTATAATATCATATTTGGATCCATTTTCCATTGATTATTTATCATAAACCACAGTGACTTACTGAATTCACATTTTCTTCCATCCTTTAGTTCATAAAAAAACCAACAAAAACACTTAGGCTTATGATTCTCAACCCTACATGACGCACTACTATCACAATCCCCCTCACTGCATCCATAGATACATGATCCCTTATGGCATTTGTATGTATCTGAGCAGTCTGAGTTTTTCTCACATGTTTTCTCTAATAATTCAGAAACAAAATCAAAAGCATCAATAAAAAATTGAGCATTGAATAAAAATTATAAAAAAAAAAAAACAACAAAAAAAAACGGTTGGCACAATATTTTCATTTCGCTAAACAAAGACAGTACCTTCTGATGATGTAAGCCTCACCAATGCATATTTGAGAAGAAATGCCTATTTTAACAATTCAAAAAATATTGATATTCCATGTCATAAATGAAACAAATACAGTCGAATATCGATCAGTTTTATTTCTATACTCACATCAGTTCCTGATGACGAAATGGAGAAGGTAACAATAGCCATCAGGCCAAAAATAAATATGCCATGGAAGTTCATTGTGTGTTTAGCAGCAAACAGTGCAAATAATGTTGAAGTATAAATGTTACTTACCACTGAGACTGATAATTTACTCTGAAACGAATGGTCTTTTTATATAGAACATTGATCATCAGAAACGTGTTCGAACACGAAAATTCATATCTATATTTATAATTATGGATAAATGATACGTCCGTGTACGTGAATTCATTTCGATGGCCTCTGCTCGTTTAATAATTATTGTTTTTTTAACACGATAGAATGATTTTAAACCCGTTTGCTTTGTTAGATATAACAAAAGAAGAAACGAAAACACTTTCGCTCAACAATGAAAATGAAATGAAAACATCTTGTATTTACAATCGTTATTTTACTTTATTTATTATTATTAAAATTTGGAGACATACTTAAATGAGTTTAATCATATTGCATATTCCTATGCTACGTATAGTCATATAAATGTACTAGAATAAAATTTCATAGCGTAATCAATGCATTTGTGATATCAAATACTTCGTATCTTTAATCAAAATTAATGCAATTATTCTAATTGCTTTGGATTCAGCTATTAAAAGTGAGTATGATTTATATAATTTTACTGATGTTTAACCGTGAATAAAATATAATAAAACTATAAAAATAGATCAACTTAATATCTATCGATTATGACAATAACCGTTTAAACTGCTTGGTGATAAAAATTACTGATGCGATCAGCAAAGATGTCGTAATCGACAAACTATCCCAAAGGGTTGCAGATAAAACGATAACGACTGCGAATTAATTGATATCATCAATTTAATTCCAATTGTTCGCTATGTGGGTCTGCCAATGCCCATGTGTATATCCTCTGTAAAGAAACATACATAGAGAAAATTATTATTGATTAACGAATCAACTTGTATAATCAGGAAATAATTATATTGGAAATTTGTTTTGATTAATATACATACCTCAATCATATTTATTTATATTTGTCGTTAAGCAAAATGTGGTCGACGGAGTGGCTTTAGATTCAGTAATGGCATCATCCATTTTGGAATTTTATATTCATCAGATGATGATTTGTCGGTGTTAGTTTCAAATCTTCCATTTGAACAGCTACGTTTATTTGATGCTTGTGTTTCACGTTCACACGAATAAAATGATGGATATCCATAATTATTTTTATTATTCTTCTGATTAATTGGAATTGATTTGGTACGAGTTTGGCGAAACTGTTGCAATCTCAAGCTTGTGGAACGAACCTAATGTTGGTTGAAGAATCGAGTGATTAATGCAGGTGATTGGACAGAAAAAGTAATTAGGTAGGATAGAAAGAAGAAAGGAGATGGTGTTATATATTTTTTTTATTCTTTTCTACCGATTCTGTAACATCGTTGTCAATTGACATTGGTGAATAGCGGTATGATGTTGACCATGGCTCTGTAGGTTGTTCCATCAATTGAATTGGGCGATTACAGTCTACCTCTTCATCTACTTCCATTTTCCTCGATTGTTGCTCAATGAATGATTCACGAATACGACGTAAACGATCTTGAGGTTTGAGACCACTTAAACGAGGCTAAATTGTGATAAGAAAAAAATAGATGAGCATAAGATAATGATGAGAAGTTAGATTAAAAGGCTGTATTAGAGATTGAAATATTACCGATTCAGGTAAAGGTCCATAATAATTTAATGATTCTTGTGACGAAGACCAACTTGATGATGAAGATATCTGAAAATGCAATAAAATGTGAAAGAAAAATTAGAAGGATTGTTTATTCAATTTTTTGGATAACTATGTAAGATATTATAATTATTGTAATAAATAATTATTCTTACCGATCCTGTTGGTGATTTTGTGTGAGTGAAATACGGACAATGTATCGGCATTTTTAGTGGAGGAATATTTGGTCGTCGAGTTTCTCTAATATACTCCTCATGCAGAATTCCTTCGGACTTTCCAAACTGCTTCATTGCCATTGTCTTGCTGAAGGGATTCAAATACGATTTATAACATAATTTATGTTGATGAAGAAAAACATTTTCTTGTATAAAATAATTCAGTAAATTTTATACAGTTGAATATTCAACGGAAAGAAATTTTTATTAGTTTATTTGACTCCTTAGAGACATGATACATTTTTCATTCTTCTGTATAGCATAAAGGGAACAATCGCTAGATTGAACGAAATATTTTGGTCACTTGAAATTTGAAACCATGCAGTACATGAACGTAACCGAAAGGTCCTAGTGTGCCAGAAAAAAAAAACATGCTAGGCGACACTGCAGAGATTACCTATGAGTCACTGAGATGATTTCAACAAAGGTCTCGAGTCTAACATATTTAATTTCTGTTGTGTGTTTGTGTGTGTGTGGTTTACCATTTGCTCTCATGTTTCTTTCGAAATATGAATTTTGTTGTCAGTATGAAATACAACACCAAATACATTAGAAGCAGATACGCATTTGAAACACCAACTCAAACATTAGAAAAAATCAATGAATAAATTAGGAGAAATAATAATTCTTAAAATCAACAAGGATTAAAAATTTCATGTTGTAAATTTTTGTTATTGTTAACATCATCGTGTTCGGATTGCCACATTGAATTATCAAACAAGAGAATGTAGTTTTATCTGTTTATTTCAGTTTCGCAAAGTCAGTATGATGTACGTTGCTGTGATAGTTTGGTTTACCAGAAACAAAACAATGAATTCCATCACGTTTCTGTCACAGATTAAATTCACATATATTCATTCTATCATTACTTCGTCTATATCAATTCATAATAATTCATGACACTTGAACACGAATTTAAACACGACTTTTCAATAATCTCCTTTTTTTATGTAACAGAATAGAATAGAATGAAAATAAACAAAAACCATCTGAAGAACCACTCATTACACAATAACGAAGATCAAACAAAAATTATCTCACCCTTGATTTAAAAACTGTTATCACAAATCGAACGTAATAAACTTGAAATTGTTGTCCACCCTCTGAAAACAAAAGTTCTTTCTTGTACAAAAATTCTCAGGAAACTGAACGGAATTTACACTGAACATTCCTAATATATACTCTATGGTCATCTCCCCCCCCCACATTATATCTCTTCTTAGGACCTTCAAGGAGGAGCCAGAAATTTTCCATTATGAATGTTCATAGGATGGAAAAATGGGTGAAAGCAAAGTATCATTTCGAATTACTTATCCTAGAATTTTCTTCATCGTGATGCTGTCAAAATTATTGGTGAAAACAGAGAGATAATGAATTATAAACTTGCCTACAGATTAAAAAAAAAAAAATCAACAAGATTGTTCAATTACATTACGTGATATGCGCAATTCAAATCGTGGAAATTATTGTTTACATACTGTGTAACATTGAGAAACTTGAATATTGTTTATTGCAGGACATTATCATATTCAAGTTCAATAACAAATACAAAATAAAGTAAAACATATGTAATCAGTGGATTAGTGGCAACCAAATGCATTCTCACTATCTATAATCATTTTTCATTGACATAGGATTTCAGGTACTGCAATTTTATCGTAATATTTTAAAGTTGTATATCGGCAAAAGGGAATTTCCACTATCCTTCTGGTCTGTACAGCGTACAAACATAATCCGAAACGATTATTGACAAAGTAATAAAAGTAGATAAGAAAAAAGTAAATAGGAAGGAAAACGAATGAACGGGAATTCACATCATGAAAGGAAATGCAATATTTCCAGAGATAGTTTTGTAATAAATTCAGGTAAAGGTCTGAAAGATTTGAATAATTGTAATAAAATAATCTTAATCGATTAGAAATAAGGGATTAAAACTTTTTTTCTCGTAGAGCAATTGAATCTTTCATCAAGAATTTAACTAATTAGAACTATGGTCATGAGGACAAATATTATGGTACTAACATTAAGCTACATATTATTATATGTTTCAATTTTTTTTCGCCCTCTAAATTTTGACGCTACCTGGTTATTCGACCATCCAATTTTCACTCCGATTATATCGTTGCAAATTGATATTTACTAGACGTTATTTATGAACTATTACCTCTTTGAGCTGGCAATATAATTCGAAAGGAGTTAGTAGTGCATAGTTTTTTTTTCTTCAACAAACATTTTCGTGTTCATGAAGTAATTGAATTAATTATGGTACATAATGCTACTGTATTAATTTCTATTCCGCTAAATCAAAATGATGGACTATGTGAGCTCTTTTTCCTCCTCGTTTCATAAATAAATAAATAGCAGTAATTATTTTTTCCAATCTCTACCTCATAATTATAACCAAGAGTATATACATTCAAAGTACTCCCAGTATGTATATTGAACTCTATAAAAAGAACAAACATTTGTATACTTATACATACATTTATATATTTATAAATGAGAAATTATCCATCATGTATATATTTTGAAATACATTTTATTCTGTCCGTGTTGATAAAAATGCCGATAACAATAATATCATGCTAACCATATGAGAAATGCATTGCTGTAAAATATTACATAAAAACTGTTGCTCAGCTGTAGGATTTGTAGAGACGAACATAACCTCTAAAACTATAATGTGTGTGGACGTTAATGTTTATTATTTTCTTCATTTCACAATATTTAGGTAGACATAAAAATAGACGGGATGAGACGGGAAACAAGATATGCTTCACCTATATGTGGTAAACATTCAGTTGGGATTTTCACTCATGGGATAAAAATTGTCAGGTGACCGAAAAAAAAAAAAAAATAAATAACAAATTAATTTATTAGAATAATTGTATGAAGACATTTAATTTATTACTCCATTTCTGAGAATTGCATTGCTATCAACAATGAGAGAGAAATTTATTCATAAGGTCGATTGGTTTATTATCTAATAATGATATTGTCTCAGGGACAATTGTTAATAGTTGAATATTTGAAACAGTCTTGATATAATCGAATGCAAAAAAACGAATTCATCCGCCAATGATAAACTCTCCTCATCATAAAAAGATGTGATTATTTTTCAATGAAATTATTTGAATTATATACGTTCACAGAGATATAATGAAGAGTAGTTCGTATAGTATCGTTCCTGTCCATCAAAGACCTGATTTATTAATGGATTGTAGTAAACTTATTAATTCCGAATGGCCTTCGAGTGATACAAGAAGGTAAAATTATTTGCCTGTTGTTTAATGAATATAAGAATGTTGAAGTCTAATATTAATACTTAAACTTTTTTCAATTCTTTTCAATTATAGGCTACGAACATTGAGTATGTCATGTGATAATTTTCCAACGTGTCTAGCACTTTTAGATAATGACAAAGTCATTGGTCATTGTAAAATAACATCAGTGCCTAATTCCAATGACAGTTGTTTTATAGAATCTGGTGAGTGTTAGAGTTTCTAATATTTATATGCGATTTAATTAATTAATCTTTAATTATTTCAGTTGTTATCGATTCAAAGTGCAGAGCACAGGGTCTCGGTTCGATGCTTATGAGTGAAACCGAAAAATATGTAGTTAATAAGGGAATTAAAAATGTGTATCTATCAACCAAAGGTCAAGAGAAATTTTATGAAAAAAATGGCTACAGTATTTGTGATGCCATAAATATATGGGATTCTAGAGATATAATTACTCCAACCGTACCAATTCGACGTAATAACTTTCAACCACGAATATTTTCTGGACCACCACCACCACCAATGCCAAAAAAAGGCCCAATAATATATTCACCGGTTCTTACTTCCAAAACTTATATGGTAAAACGACTGTGACAATTGCATTTCATAATTATATTTTTATTGACACATTTTTTTATTATATTTTTCATTTGTGCTGGATAACTTGTACTGTAAATATATAAAATTATAAACAATAACTACTGTCAATTGGAATTAATGCCACAAATTTTTTGATAATGCTCTGGCATATCTAGACTGTCAACTAAAAATGCACCCAAATCATGTTTGGAGACAGCACGGCCAGGCGACTCATCATATTTAATGGTATAGGTAGACTTGGGCGTTTCTAAAATTCAAAAATGATATATTCATTATGATGTTTTTAATTTTATTTTCATATCTTTTGTATAACTAAAAATACAGTACCTGCAATATGCGGTGGTAAAACCGCGATCCACTTCAATTGACTTGCTTTGATTGCATCAAACATACGTTTATGATCAGCATTTATATCGTTGAAAATTGCTGGGACTTTTTCAGGTGGATGAAAAAGAAATGCAGACAAACAAACTGATACCAATTCAACGTTATTTTTCTTCATAGCATGAATAATATTCTTCATACCATCAGACATAACTGTGGTTGGTTCTGAATGAAGACAAAAGGACATATCAAATTAAAATTCAATAAGTACATTTATTTATACATGTACTTACTCAAATCATTGCGAGTCCCAAGTACAACTACAACGCCTTCCTGCCCCACTACAGCATTGTCCACTTGTTGCAAATTAGTAACGTCACCGACAATGACTTTTACATTACCTTTAATATGCTCTGGAATTTTCGATTCATCTCTAACAAATACAGTCACTTGAAGATCTACAAAAAGAATAGATTCAATGCAATTTTTTTTATGTAAATTTATATATGAATAATAATAAAAACAATAAATACTTTTTTCCACGGCGTGTTCTAATGCGCACAAGCCGGTCATACCGGTGGAACCGAACATTAAAATTTTCTTCATGATTGTGGAAGAAAAAAATTCAATAAATATTTCGTCTGATTAGGATGAACTGCACGTTTCGACACAGACAACCTAATGAACATGTACAGATAAATGATATCAAAATGCAGAATGATGAATAAAAATTAGAGCGACAATTATTATGTCTGATGGTGATTGAAAATTTTTCAAGAGATAAAGTGTATTAAATGCAGGCAGTTAGTGAGTAGAGAAAAGTTGAAAAAAGACTTACGTGGAGTTTGTGCCCGGTAATTGATAACAACTAGAAACGACTGAACAGCTGAATCACGTTTAGTCTTTTGTTATCCTCGTATTTATTTTACTACACACATTGACATCAAATCACGTAGTTGAGTTAAAGATAAATAATTTATCTATTGTAATTCTCCAGTCCTCGTGATAGTAAAACAGTTGTATAGATAGTGGATGGGCTGTACAAATGATTATCAATGGGAAGGGAGGTGCTGACATCTGGAATTCTATTCATATGAATGTATCTGCTGATGATAGTAGAGAAATCATGATGAAAGTTATGTCTGTCGCGTATTATTTATTTACGCGCAAGTTACAACAATTTGAAAATAATAAAACAAAAGTCGTTGATGAATTTAATCATCTTCATCTTCATTTTCATCGTCCTCATCATCTTCCCCCTCTTCCTCATCTTCATCTGAAGTTTCTTCTTCCTCTACATCTAAAGTAGTATAATTTGTTGAATAAATATATTAATATAATATAATCGATGTATTTTCACTATAAATAACAATTACCCGATTCTTTGAGTTCTGTGGGTGGGGGAAGTTCTTTCATATATCCTCCTTCTGCTTCAACACTTGGATCTTGAATTTCCATAATTTCCGGGCCAAGTTTGTATTGACCTTGAACTAATAACATCATTGATGGATAGTGATTGTTCGCGTTGAATTTATGGCCCCAACCCATGTATACGTGCCCAAAAATTCTAGAAATTTTCAATTTAATAGTGTAAAAAGAAGTTCGTAATAAAATGTAGGACAAAAAAAGGTCGATTAAGTATTTTATCATTTTTCGTACTTGTCTTTTGCAAATGCAATTGCTCCTGGCCAAACGTTTGATCTTATCATGGCAATTCCAGTCTCCGGTAAAATTTCAGAAGAAATTCGTGCTGTCCATGCCGGTGTCGTTGTACCGATTATAATATCCTCGGACAATGGAGTAAATAATGGTAGACCAATTTCCTTTTCATTTTCATGCCCGTCATCGTCCAACTTTTCATTTTCTACTTCTTCTTCATCGTCTTCCTCTTCTTCTTCATCTTCTTCTTCTTCTTCTTTTTCAACTATCTCATCACCTGATTCTTCCTACAAACGAGCCATGAAATAGATAAATATCTTATTTCTGTATATGAATTGATCATTTAAAATATTTCACGACTATATTTCTTCCAATTAATTAGCAATCATTGAATGGAATAAATTTGAATTAATATAAAACACATATACGTCTTTTTTTTTTATTTTTTGTCATAAAATATAATTGAATGGACTGGAAATGTAAATAAGCTTGACAGTAATTCTTCTTCGTTTTTAATTATGTAAGAGGCGTGGAGAAATGAAGTTATAATAGAATGAGAAAAGAAAAAATTGAAAAAGTAAAAACTGATTAAATTATCAATGAATAATTCACGACTATAATTTACATGTTCACACGATGTGAATTGTGTAGATTTTACCTCGTTCACATCTTTCTCCAAGCCATCCCCCCATGTTGTTCGACCATGCTCAAGAATATATTCACTGTAATGACACCAATTGGACATTGATGGGTCAACCAATTTTTTCATCGGCACAATAGCGAAATGTGGATTTTCTATAATTGTTTCACCTGTAACTATTAATCTTATGTCATTATACCGTAAGAAAATATAGCAACAATGAAAAGTAATTTTTTCAAACCACTTATTTCCTCTTCCTCCTCGAGCTCTTCTTCTCCCACTTCGTTTTCATCAATATCCTTTTCAAAAATTAAATAACCAATTGGAGTAACGTGAGTTGACGCAGTAATTCTTGCAATTTGTGCGCGAAGATAATCACCCTCGTTTCCCGGAAATGCCGGAAAAGTATTCATCTAAACACAAATGAAGCGAAGAGAGAAAGAAATAAGAGAAATGAGCGACAAACGTCAATTTCACGTAATGTCTACTATTGCTCAGGTATTAATTTTGCAATAAAGTGAATAGGCAAAATAGATGTGTGTGAGTGAGAGAAACACAATTGTGATTAATGATAGAAGGCTTTACCGGGGTTTTAAGGCATCCTGTGAAACAGTGAACAATCTGTCTTGCTGCCACAATCTGCTGTGGCGTAACTGACGTCAATTCGATCCACTCGTCCAATCCCGGTGAATTGCACACAAAGTAAATCTAAAACGTAAAATATAAAATAAGAATAAAAAAACATCTCCCAACATATTATTATGAGGAAAAAAAAAATTAATAAATGTATACAATATGTAGTTTTAAATTGAATATAAATTTTTTTTTTTTCACTATATTTAATTGAAATGCGCGAGTGAAAGAATATTTAAATTAAATATGATTTAACCATTTTATTCAAGCCCATTCCAATTCGTTCAGTTGGCACGACAGGTGGAGGCTTCCAGTTGCTCCTTGGAATCGGTGGAAAAACCAAGTCTAGTCCTTTTTTTTTCTCATCAAGATCTACACCATCACCACCAACGTTTGCTTCTACATTAGTGTTATCTTTTTGCTGCGTTGGACTCATCTCAACGCCACCATCATCTTGCACTTGTGTCTGCCTCATCTCGTGGTGTTTATCAGCTTCTAACTGGTGAGAAAAATTCCATCATCATCATCATCATCATCATCATGAACTTCATCATTGAAACTTTATGTTAGTGTGTGCTCCAATTATTTTCACTGGACGGATATATATACTTCTTGTCGACGTGAAAGCTCTTCTTCACTAAGTTCTGCATAAATGACGTAGTAATTCTTCGGTCTCCCGAGAATCTTGCCCCAGAATCTGTTGAGAGATTATTAATTACTTTGAACAAACTTCAAGCCGCAAAAGATGTACATATAGACATGTATGTATCGTATATATATTTTTTCCCAGTGGACAATATTAAAGTTTGAGAAATAAGTTACGATATTGAGTGTTATAATTTTTTGTTTTATCTTACTTTTTCGTTTTCCCAATACTTCATAACTCACCTAACATTTTTCATCGATTTTTCCTTGATAAGTTTGGGAATGGTGAGAGTGAGTAAAAATATTTCTGATCGCGGTATACAAATGTCTATTTTCTCCAAATAATAGAATATTTCTGATAACGTTGGCCTCATTCTTTTCGAGCCATCGGAAATTTCATGTTCAATATCATCTACATTTTCTTCCTCTTTTATTGCCTATGAAGTATGAATAAATTATATGAAGACGTTTGTAAAATCGTACATGTCCTCATTATTTTTTTCTATTTTCGCATAATGAAATGAGTATACGCCACAGTAAGTACGACGAAAAATTATACTACTGTAATATTGTAGGAAAAAATATCACGAAAATTTTTCATTAACACCATAGAAAGTTTCAACCGGAAAAATATTATACCTGTCGGAAACGCATGACAAAATAACTAACGAAGAACTAGTGAGGTTGAGAATATAAATATTGTTTAGACATATCTCTCACAAATGTCTGATACCAACTAGTTTCAAACATTCAATTCATATTTTTATAGTTTGATATAATTATTAAAAATAATTCTGAAGTTACTGTGAAGTAAAAGCGATTCACGTTCCTGACACAATATTAATTGGAGTAGAAATATACATACTGCTACGTTCGGTTGCTGTTGTCGTATTTGCGAGTGTAAAGCTTTATTGGAATCTAGTGAGTAACATTTTGTTTTAATGGTGTTCGCATTTTACGTATTTGTGAAGGTATTTCACAGCGAATATCTGAATATATATATTCATTGGAATTTATCGATTCGCTACAGTGTTTTAATTATTCTGTTGATATATCGTTGAGCATCTGCGTTAGTAATGCCCACCAAATGACTTTTGCCTATAATATCAATTTATATTATATCTTTTTCGACCATATAAATTCATGTGATATTTTTTCCATTCGATATTTTAATTTGTGATATGTTCACTTGCGATTATATTCCTGAATATTTATCCTTGTTATATGTTGCTGTTGTACCGCACCTTGAACAATTTCACGAGTTGTCGTGCGTCTTCGTATTGCAGTGGTGGGACATAAACGTCACGAATTCCTGTGGTCTCTTTTAGTCTTTCATTTTTTAATTGTTTACTGTAGTCTTCAAAAATGTCAATCGCATTTTTTGGACGTTCAGAAATTATCCTTGCCAATAACTCAGACAGATGATCGTATCTACTCAACAGAAAAACAATAGAACAATAATAATATAATTGAATATTAAAATAAAAAATTCATTGAATTGTAACAATATTTTTTTTTATCCATAAATAAATTCATACTTACAAATTATCATTCGATTCTGGACTACGTCTCATGAGGAATTTTTTCGCTTGTCGAATATCGTGTTGAACAGATGGTAAATTTGGTTGAGACACTTCATCAATATTATATGAGAATGCCATAATCTTCTTTATTCTTTCAATTATATTGCGTTCTTTTTTTTTATCTTCGTTTTCACCTTCACGTTCAATCGAACCGTCAATCTCCTAATCGTGAATATAATGCCCCTATAAAGTAGGAAACCTTTCTTTATATATGTATAGTATATAGAAACGTCAGGGAAAAATATGATGAGGCCTCTGTGCACCCGAGTGTCAAAAGTACTTTGGGGTTATCGAATTTAATGCCACAGAATTCAACGTAACCAGAGAATTCCTGCACTATACATTCGTATCTCATTTGTCTACCACCATTCTCTTATTTATTTTCGAATGTGTCATGGCACTTTTTTCTCTTTCTTTTATTCATTTTCGTTCTCAACATCCGGTACAACTCGGAAATATTTTCATCTCTTCTTTTTTCATCATACACTCACATAGTCTTCATTCTCACGATGGCATTTTTTATCCGAATTCATATAGATGTATGAAACGTTGCCTTACATTTATGTATCGCAACGCTTATCGGAATGACCTAATTATTTTAACGAGCGTCCAAAAAATGGGAAGTTAAAAAATAATATTTAACTCAACAGTGATAACAAGTTGGGACAAGGAGGCAGAGAAGTAGAGTAAGAGACAGATTTTCATTTAGCCTTTAAAATAAATTAAAAATTGATGAATAGACAACATAATCTATTTAACATTTTCAGTGTATTGCAGGAAAAAAAGTTGGCACTGTTAATTGAATATTATTTTATATAATTGTCGAACTTATGCTACGTTCATAATTGTGAATGGAACTTTATGTAAATTGTGTGATAATAATCGTAATATGAAAATGGAAACGTACTATGTAAAATGTTTACGCCATCGACTTTGGTTTTATCATCGTCATGTTTATACTCAGCACATCCTGGTCATTCGTCTAATCAACTTTTCTAAATGGGGACGTTATGGCCTCGAGGACGATGCTCATTTCCTCCGTTTGTCATGCGTATATATTATATATAAATGTAGGCATATGCCACCCCCGCATATTTATATATACATGACATTAGACAATGCAAAAATAAAACACAAGATCGACAATAAAATAACGAAATTTTATCATCTTATATTCGAACTGCAATTAATTAAAATATAAAAGAATCGATTTGTTTTTTTTTCTTATATTTATCGTTAAATTAATTGCATGAGTGATGATATGTTGTTAATGAATAAATTCATAATGTTATAGTTTATGAAAATAAATGGCCAAGTTTGCGAAAGCATTTTGGTCATAACACAAGTGAAATAAATGTAATGTCAACTTGTCGTTAAGGTTTATTAATTGCTCGATGTAAATAGACAATGGGTATAGTGTACGGTATACACCCAGCGGATGACAGTTATGAGAAGCAGCAGCAGGACAATGCCGGGTAGTTGGAGCATAATATGTACTGTATGTGTGTGGATGCTTGCGTTCGTGCTTATATATATTTATGCATGCAAAGAGATGGTAGACTACTAATGGACAATTATTACCTACTTTACGTGGATGAATACGATGCTGATATAAAGTAGCTATGGGAGCCATAAGTTTTAGGAATAATAAAACAATTTCATGAGTTGAGGGAATATTCTCGTTTAGTTGTTATAGAATGGATGATTTTCATGAATTACTTACGCTTAAAATTAAAAAGTATAAATATATAAAGTATGTTATTTGATATTTTTTAGAAAATTGGTAATTAGTTTTTCGAACTTATTATGTACAAAATGTGGGTGAAAGGAAAATTTCCAATTCATCTGCTATAGCATTAACATAATTATATCCTTTGTGAAAACTCGGAATCAAACAAATTTCCATAATTGTAATAAAAATGTTGTTAGACTTGGACGTAAGATTTCTAGATAAATAAAATTAGCGAAAGGCAATAGAAAATGGATGGGAAAATGTATGGAAACATCCAGACATATATAGTGTTCCAAGTTAAAATAATGTTTCCATTACAGAAATATATAAAAATATAATGTATCCATAGAATCACAGTCAAAGTTATGAAAGAAAACCAATAAATATAATTAACCAGTTTGATTAAATTTTCAGGTGACTTTATATTTAAAAAATTGCATTACGATAAAAATCCCACTAGACCACAATCAATTTTATATTGACAGTTATTTAATGATGTTGTATTTTAGAAAAACAGTGATAACGATTGATTTGATGGTTAAACAATTTTGAAATCTACGTTCACTTGCTGACCAGATTATTTGCCTATGATGAATAACTAATCGATTGGAATTTTATTCCATACATAAATACATTTATATACATCAGCATATGCAAATGTATGACATACATTAGGATTTCCACATCATTGATTATTGAACGTGATATATCCGGTAGATATTACTCTGCATTCATTGATGCTTTCCTCTTCCTTCTCTATATCATCAAATCATCCATACAATATATATAATATTTGTCTAGTGTATAAATTTCTGCGATTAATTAATTCTGTATATCATAAACCACAGTGGTCATAAATTTACAAATCAATAAAATTCTCGCTCTGAGGATTTATATATATATATATTTATAATCCGGAGAAATTTATATGAATAGGTGCCGATAATGGGCATTGGAGTTTCATTTCGTCGTAGTTATTAGTTTTTCATTTATTTGTTCCAATTATTTTTAATTACATTTCCTTTTTTCTTTTTCTTCTTAATGTAATGAGGTGAAAAGGTCACTGTGACCGGCTACAGTAAAGAAAATCAATATTTCCACAATTTTTGATTGTCAATGTACCCTGGAATTTAGACTAATTTTTGAGTAAGTATACTCAATCATAGTAGATTGTTTTATATATTTATTCTGGTAAAGAATTTTTTTTTTATCTTTACCACCCTCAAAGTTGTTTACTTGATTATTTTCATACGGTTTAATTGTCATACCATGAAGAATTATCATGAACATTCAATAGTGATGTTATTCTTCAATTCTAAGAATGTATAGATTAACTAAAAATATTGATAGTTTAAACTTTATTCTTCATATATAAATTTTCGAGATTGATAATTGAGAATCTAAACATGATATTAAAATTAGAATGTTAGAAGGGGGAATTTAGGCTTTGAGAAGTTGAACAATACTGATATATACATAATTTGATTGAGAATGTTTGGAAAATACGTAAAATATTTGAAAGAAAAAATAATATCATGATCATTTCGATATGAAATAGATAGTATTTCACGGTAGAACGGAAGAGATATGAGGAAGTGGTCGTGCGAGGGCGTATATATGAACAACAGAGTTGGAAATATTTTCTTTTTCCTATATATCGTCACTTCATTCATATAGTCACTTATATTCACATACTCATTTTACCCTTGTTATTATTTGAGTTATATATGAACAGTTGCGTGTAACAACACCCTAAAAGTCGATGTAAGGTATTTTTCTGTGATTCCAATATATATTTTTATTATTTGAAATCACATTGTCATAATATATATGTTACGAATATTCCACTTTAATTTTTATTGCAGAGTGAGTTAATTTATCATCACCGCCTGGGCCAACTTAGTAAAAGTTACAATTTAACTGCAAGAAAAAATAGAGAAATTGTATTTTTATCTACAGATACTTATTATTTTTATTTAAAATCTTAACTGCATTACGAATTAACAAAAACATCCTCTCCAATATTACACTATGCACATTAAAATATTAAATAATTATTTAATAATTGATTACTGCTGTTATAAATTTTTATTCGTACACTGAGAGATATCAAATAACATAAGAACACTCTAGACAAAAAAATTAACTCTTATATAATATAAATAGTATTTTTGAAGATCATAATCGTCATTCCATTCATGTCAGTACTGTATTAGTATTTTATACATTCAGAGAAAATTATGAAAAATAATATTCCACTTGAATTTAAATACTTTTCCCTGCTTTTAAAACTTACATGTCAATGTTTTGTCGAGTTAGGGTCTTGGTGCACGCAACAACTCGTAATATATGATACAAAGCGTGTGCATATATCACGACTGATGCTGTGAATATATATATATATGTGTACATATATAAATAATATATCGTGTGTGTGAAACTCATCACCAAAGAAGAAACCAATTGGTCTCTCCTTCGTGTATTCCCAGTACAGTGCCCAATATAATTCTTTCATTCTTTCCTGTATACATTTCACACCCTCTTCTATTCCTTATTTTTTTTTTTTGTTGCTGTTCTGTTTCACACATTTTATTCAACGTCAGTGTGAGATATACATACATCGACGTTACAACACGCGAATCTCTCAGGGCAATGTGATGCAACATTCACGTGTTTACACGCAGTTTGATCTATTTCATTTTAGTTTTTGAAATATTACTTTTTATTTGTTTTTGAGTATGATGCATTGAGAAATATTGAAGTGAATAGTCAGGTAGAAATTCCAGAACTGTCGATATTTTTATCAGCAAAATCAATTCTAAATTGAAATTCCAAAAATAGTTTGAACAAAAATTTGAATTATTTAAATTAAATTTTTCAAATTCATCCAAATTTTTTTTGCATCCACCCGTAAATTCTTTCATATTTTACTCTCGATGCACCAAATTTACAATTGATTGTCCGTATTACCATCAGTATATGCCCACAAATTCCAATTAGAAATTCGGAATTCTTCAATACCAGAAAATACGAGAAAAAAAAACACAATAAAATAAAAAAAAAGAAAGGTTCTCCCGAAAAAGAAGTGATATTTTAAATATTTAATCATATTACGAAGAATCTATGAACCCTTGGTAAATAAATAGTAATACCTAGTGATAATTAACACCTGACTTGCAGAATGAAGTATATAAGGGAATGTTATATACCCACATATAATATATTTATATAAGTGTATGTACATATAGGAAGGCGTAAAAATTTATCTCTCGACATCGGTGTGGTCGACGACGCAGCCGTTAATGCCTCCGCGCGCTTCTACCATAAACATCCATATATATACACATATTCACACATATATATGTATATATATTTATATATATATATACGATATGAAGCCGCCGATACAGACAGAGTGGAGGCCCCGACGCAGCTTCCCCAACGCGGCGATATTAAGACCCGCTGGAGCGTTTCGTATTCAGTCAGTGGCCGACTCCCGTACGCGGAGGTGGTGGTTCGCGCGTGTATGCCACATTAATATACCATTTAAAAGACATTCATACATGTAAAAAAAAATAAATATACATTCGCGTATCAAAAGTTTAAAAGACAAAAATTAATAAAAAAAAAAGTTTATCTCAAAGGATTCAACTCAACAGAATCCAATCCGAGGATTCACACACGAAGTCCCAACAATGGCCAACGTTCGGAGCACGTGGTTCGTGAATTTTTTTTTTTATAATGCATCTGATATTGATTTTTTTTTTAATTTTATTTTTTCTGGTCAACAGTCAAATTTTAGGGATATAAAAAATGCGATTATATATTGTTAAGATTAATTGAATTAATTTGTCGGAGGTTTGTTATCGTTGAATTAATTATCAATGACAATCTGTATGTATTAGATATTTAATCGCATTCACTTCATTAACCCTTTCGTTTACAGAGTGTATATATCATGTATTATAACAGTAATTCCACGGATCGCGTGATTGTTCGCGCGCTCATCTTCAAATTTAACTGGCGTGTGGATTCACCAATGATCGGAAATCCGTCGTATCTCGTTAACTTCTCTCACGAGTATTACCTTCTCGTGACTCACGAGGTATTCCCAGATCGCTGGAGAAGAGAGAGAAAATTAAACCGTGAGAGAAAAAGGGAGAGAGTAAAGAGAGAACGCATTTGAAAATACTTGCTGATATATATGTATCTGCTTAGGCTTTAGAATAACCTCGACCTTGGTTCTTCTTTGCGATATGAATCTTTCGTGTGTTCAGAGTCTAACATATATTCCCATATGTGTTTGCGTGTATAATATATAAATTCGTTTTGTTGTATCTATCTTCGTTCATCTCAAATTTTTAACCCTATCGTACACTTTGGAATGTTCAATTCTCCAAACACACCAAGTAACACACACACACACAGAAGTACAGTCTTCGAATTATTAAAGGACTGCGATAGTAGAACAGAAAAGTTTTGGTTATTTTTTATGATACTTGCATCACTTTGTAATGATTGAATCATATCAAATAATATATATTCTCATACAGAAGAAAGAGCAAATAATATGAATTACATTTATTTATTTTTCAATTTTTATTTCCATCCTTAATCCAAATATTCAATTGAAGTGAATTATTTCATGCCCAAATAATAATCACATTTTATTCCACATTGGTAATATATATATATATATATATATATATATATTAATTTTTATTGATCAGTTATCAAGCATAATAATATATCGAACATACATATTTGAGATTATACACTCAAAAATGTATACTTTTCTCTGAAACTATTTTTAATGATCGATTTTCGTTGTACATTTGCGTTCAATAATTGCACTCGATACAAAAGTACTTCAACTTACATACGTGTCAAAATTTTTTTATACGCTCAAATTTACGTACATGTATCTATACGTGCAAGTGGTGAGTGAACGCGGTAAAAGGCCTCGAACACTCAATAAATTGGAAAAAATCGTCAACATGACAAAAAAAAAAGAAAAAAAAGAAAAGTCAAATAGATAAATATACTCTGTCCAATGCAGTTGTTCTACATATATAGCAAGCAATATACGTGCGCTTGCATCAACTCGTATTTTCCGCTAGGCAGGAAACGAAAGATCGTGCGAATAAAGCAGTCAAAAAAAAAAAATATATATATATATATGTATGAATGAGCAAGAGAAAATGACAGAGAGATAGAGAGACAGATGGATAGGAGGGAAAATGAGAGGAAGCAAATAACGCATTGGGGGTGTGTATATATCTAACATTATACTATATAGTTTATGATGTCGTTTCCATTTTTTGTTTTTCTAACCGACACAGGGAAGTAACACACTCTTCCTCTCGCTTCTTCTCATCTCTTTCTCTGTCGCAACATCGTCGTAGCAGTGAGGGCTTGGACAACACGTGTTTTCCCAGCCTGTCATTCTTCCAAGATATCATTTGTCATTTGGAAAAACGACATAAAGTCTTTGGTGGTTGTCTGTATGTGAACTTTTGACCCTCTCCTGCAATGAATAAATCGATTTTCAATTTTTTTTTCTTTCTCATCAATTTCATGTGTATAATAACATTATAATATATTTTTATCTGTTCAATAGAAAGTGTTATTATAAAAGTTAAATGATAATTCAAAAAAAAAAAATAAATAACTATTATATACATTTATATGTAAATTTTTTTTCTCCATATTGCAAAGTCAATTAATCAAAATGATATTGAAGTTTAAATGTACTTTATTATCGTAACTGGAGAAATTCAGAGTCATGTTTTGTGGGTGTGGAGATGTCTTGGTGTGCAGTGGTGTATGATGAAGAGCCAAATGCAATAGCAATGATGAAGATGTGGTTCCTTTTTGGATTCCATGCAGAGAATTTAACCGTGTATATTCCAACTACCACCTGCAGAGAATAAAGGCTCATTGTCACGTAGTTCTCTTGCACTCATACACAAACACACATATGTTATACACAATTCTATATACAGATGTGTGTATGTACTTAATGTGCTCGCAACTAACAGACTGGTCGCCTTGGCAGGACAATGCCTCACAGTATAATCTCTCCGTTCAGCCCTTCCGTACTGTGTCCTGCAAAATAGAACCAAGACGTTTACTTATACACCTCTGTTGTTTGTATGCAGAATGTTTAGGGGAAGAAAAAACAACAAAAAATATTTTACCATTTTCTACATTTTTTAGCGTTTTACCATACAGGAATAAGAAGAGTATATTCAAATTGTTGAGAACGTGAAACTGAAAATGGAAAGTCATCTTCATGTTTCTTTTTATTTTCATTTCCTGCACAAATTGGGATTAAAAAAAAATATGTATTTTATTACCAAGATCAAAATAAGATTTTTATTCGACTGATAATGGTTGGATAAAAATATGAGAATGGTATAAAAAAATTGGATTGAATTAGATAGTTCTCTTTATGAAATGTAACTGGAGGGATGGACAATCAATTTGACAGTAACAAAATTCTTTTTAATTATATATAAACAATTCTGTTGATGGAACTATATCAAATGAAATATCATTTATACTCATATTAATCAAATGACTATTTATTTAAATTGAAAATTCACTCATTAACAAATACATCTGTAGTTTCTCTTCTTCACATTATTGATCGTTAGCACTTCCATCAAACTCTAATTACTAATCAATGTACTATTCATACTTATCGAGAGATGTGAGTTATACGAAACCTAATTCTTCTTCCTCTTTTCCCATGTTATATGTTCGGCTCACGCACTTCAAGCATCATGTCTATACGTCACGATTCATTTCACGTTCATCAACATAAACAACTCGTTGTCTCAGGAGGGGTTAAAATGAACGTGACATGAGTAAAGGAGTTTTCCGTCTATCTTCAAATATTCCTCTGTTAAATCATTGCCCCTGAGGGGTGAACTGACTGTATAAGTGTTTCTTATATATGTATACAAATATTCTAACATATATATGTGCTTATTTGAGATGTAATTGAGAGCGGTAGAGAGACAGGGAATAAGTGAAGAGGAGTGAATTAGTGAGAATGAGATCTCAGGTTGGAATATACGAGTTTATACATATGTATTTGTGTATAGCAGAGGCAAAATGTGTAATTCTAGTTGTTGCCTAAGGTTATTTTAGCCCCAATGGGGGAGCGTTTGTTATTTCTGTTTCACAAGTTACTACCACGTCAAGGCGAGACTCGTCGTTCTTTCATCCCACCTTTACATAGACATTTTATGAAGCGTAATTTTGTTTTATTTTTTTCTTTATTTTTCATCACATAGAAGAGACACTTTTGAATTTAGTCACGTTTTAATCATTGTCATTCCATTGTAGCTCAATGTACATTTCGTCTATATTATAATTGTACCATACAATGTGTATATATTGACAGATATAATTATTTTACTTTGCTTTGTATATTTAATTATTGATATGATGACATTTTCGTAGTGTCACTTTTAAGTGAATGATGTTCTTAATTTTTTTTTAACTGAACCCGGTTGTGAACAAAAATTCATATGTTTCAGTTTTTCTTGTGACTGTTTTTTTTTTTTGACAAGTTTAAAAATAAAAAAATGGACATGCTGGAGCCCAAATTTATTCAATGTTTATCGGAATGATCCATATATAATTGTAAATGGTACTAATAATGAAATTTTACACAATTGTCAATGTTCCAATAATTAAATAGACATGACAAAGAGAAATTAAAATTGTTGACATTTAAATTTCGGAATTGTATTTCACAGAGAAAATAAAAATGGGTAATTATGAAATAGCTTTCATTATAAAAGTCCCGAGATTAAAATAGGGAAAGAAAAAAAAAAGAAGATTTTAATTGCATCAGAATAATTAACATTGGACTCAACGGATAAAAATATATAAAAAAGAGACAAGTAGAGAGGAAGAGAGATAAAAATTGTGAAAGAGAGTCAAGGGTTTTTGGTTTCAAACGTTGGGCAGGAAGATGAATTGAGGACGGAAATATATCTGTGATATTTTTTCGAGGAAATGTTTCGAGGTCGAAACTTTGACCAAGATGGGATTTTATTACTGCTCCCGCCCTCTCTCTTTTTTTCTCCCTCTCTATTTCCATTCTGCTCTATACACACAGACCCCAAGTTACAGTTGACACATATATATAGACAAAGAACATTTCCGTGTGGCACATATGATCATCAGGAAACACCCTTAAGGTTATAAGACGTGCGCTTGCATTTTCAACCTCAAAGGAAAAACTCACCAATCTTTTTCACATATGTTTCTATATATAATTCATACTGGAAATGTTGTTGTAGTATCCATAAGAATTGAACTGTAAATTCCATTTGGCATAAGTATTTTCCTTGAATAAATACATATAAGTTTCAGCTTCTCAATCTCTCAAGAATTATGGAAAAAAAACTATGCCAAATTGAAGTACATTAGTCTACATATAAATTGTAATGCAATTCAAAGTTTAAAAAGTTTCCAATATTTAAATATAAATCATTTGTAATATCGGCAATAAAATGTTTCATTTTATTACAATCTCAAAGTATTTAAATTTCATGAAAAGTTAACAGAAAAACAAATTTCTATTTGATGAAATTGGAACTTAATGCTATTTCTAAATATAAATATTGTCGGATTTAATTAAAATTTGCCACATTTTTTTTTCTCTTGCTACTTCACAAATGATTACGTATTTTGTATATCGTCTGGTTAGTACTATGATTATATTTCCTAATTTGATGAAGCCAAATGTAAAGTTGAAGTTGAATGAAATTGGATTAAATTAGATTCGCAACAACAAGCGAATAGAATATATATAAAAAAATACAGATATACTTCTACAATAGTAATGTAGCTTTTCAATGTTGAATGCAATTCATCGCGAGAGTATATATTGGAATGAAATTTTGCATTCGATTGAGGCAAATGAAATTTACAAGCCTTCAACTCGCATGGTTGGATGAAGCAAAATGTCAGTGCAGGGTGTATAGAAAAAATATACATACCAATACAAGGGAAAAAGGGATATACAGGAGTATATATACGAGATGAGTTGCAGGGGAGAGGTATGAAAACGATTTCTTTACGAATGTCGTTTTATTTACGATATCACTGAGAGATATTCAGCGTATATATGTTATTTGTGTCTGTGTAGTCGGTCAAACTCCATGAGATGAAATTCGATGGAGCACATGTTTCGACATGGTGAATTTCACGTTGAAGGAAGTTCAAACATATATATGAATATATATAGATCGTACATCCGTATTGAACTCATATATTTCAATATCCTGAAGGGTTCAATATGTTTATTTCTATTTTTGTTTCTTATTTTTCTCATTCGTTCTTTTTATTGCACATACAATATCGTAACTTTTATGAGAGTTTTTTCCAGTTAAGAAATAATTTTGTCTTCTCTTGAATAAAAAATAACGATATCGATAGCCCAGTTATTATTAAAAAAAAAAAGTGAATAAATAAATAAAAATTCAATATAAACATTTGTCCTCGAAAATGAAAGCCATTAAAGGAGAGTTATATATTTTCTCCCAGAATTAATAATGCGATCAATTCATTACAAACATTCTTGTTTACAAGTATGTTTATTTATGAGCTCGGGGGATAGAACAAATTTCGAGAAGATGTATGGATGGAGGAAGAAAAAACAAGTTGAATATGAGAAGGAAAAACGAGAAATGAAAATAAAAAAGGTTCAGACATCTCTGCTAGTTGAGGTGTCATCACTTTTGATGACCACACACACACACGTACGCATACGCAACTTTGACGCAAGTGTGATGACACGATCGAGCGGCAATGGTGTTTGGGGCATGCGTAAATATTATGGTAACTATGTCAAAAGAAATAAGGAAAGAAAACATTATATAGCGGTGACGCAATGTCTAAGTCGTCCTATGGGTGTTCTTGAAATTTATTCCCTTCACAGATATTTACAGTTAGATATATATATATATATATGTAATGTTTAATTTTCGATTAATGTTTGAGGGGTCAATCGTGATTTATTTTTGTAACTAGAAATTCGGGACATTTATACAGGTATATAATATATATATATATATATATGGGTAAATTGAGAACCAGGAAATCTGAGCACGTTTATTATCTTTTGTCTTCCGCCGACACAAAGTTATATCACGCGAGTAGAATTTTTTATATTCCATTCTACTATGTATGAATTCATTTCGCATAATAAATTGTGTAGAACTGAATTCAATATTTCATAAAGACTTTTTTTTATAAATTATATATCAATTTCTTCTATTTATTCTCAAAAAAAATACTTTAAACAATACATAAGTTGAACAAGAATATACCAACTGAAATAATTTTCGTTATAGTTATATGTAAAAATATATATTGTCTTTTTATTTGAATGGTTAATTAACACTTTTTGGATATTCATGATGAAAATCCTTAAATTAGTTAAGGATTTTCATCATGATATAAAATATGTATATGACATAGCTGATATTAATTTCCATAACTAGCAAACACAGAGAAAAGAGTTATTTTTATCCACGATGCATTCCTTTTGAAGATGGGACATAAAAAATTTATTAGTCCATGAAATAAAATTTCTTTTTTTGTATTTTCAACATATAGTTAAAGAGAAGTTCTTTGATCTCCCCTAAGTGAATTCGCCATTCGAGTGAGTTTAATTATTTTTATTATATATCTAGCGAAACTAATTACTCATTCACAATTTTCTTTTGAACTATATTTTAATCTCAGGACATGTGTATACTAATATGAAAAACAAAAGAGAAATACGAAGAGAAAAAAAAAAAGAGATCAATTATAAATACAGAGACAGTTTGTCCAATATTAAATGTAACAAATCAATATCTGTCAATGTCAAACACTACCTCATAAAATGAATAAATCGAACAAAACGATGATGAATCAAAATGATATAATCGTCAAGTAAATAAAATCGGACAGTAAAATATTTTCCCTTGAGATTGAGATTTTTTTCTACATATACGTGCAACCGTGAGAGACAGATGAGAATGAAATGACGTACAGAGAGACGGATGGAAAACGAAAAAAAAAAAAAAAAAAAGACAAATAAAACAAAAAAAAAATAATAAAAAAAGAAAAATAGTCCGAGAGAAAGGAGGAAAACAACCACACGATCAATCTGACGTCTTTCTCTCTTGGAGTCTCATCTCGGTTAGTCTATGGAATGTCTCGTCCTATTGGTTAACCGAGAGTTACCGACTCACTCGAATGCAAGGGAATATATATATATATATACACATAAATAAAGCGCGCGCAATCTCTTTGAAGGTGCGTATACCCCGTATATAACAATTGCCATCTCGCTTCCGCGGCTCCTCGTCTCATCATTGTTTGATCATGGTAATTATACCGCATAGTCCTAGGTATATGTATATATAATGAGAGAGGATTGCGAGAAAGATGAAAAGATGAAGCTTAAATAAATGCAAAAAAAAAAAAAAATTCAAAAACATAATTAATCCAGGCTAAAATGTTTTTATCATTTTGTCTCTCCATCCCATTTTTCCGTATTATGAATCTTTATTTCAGGTAATAATAAAAAGTATGTATAAATTCTTGAAAATTAATCTTGTATTGTATTTTATTTTGTTTTAGTTTCTTTTTTTGTTTTTTTTTTTCCTCTTTGAATGATTACTGGGTTGATGGGTATAGGTGTTGAAGGGAGAATTTAATGGCGAAAGGGAGATAAAATAATGAAGCAATTTTTTTCCGCCGCATTGAATATATACTGGTGTATGGATAAATTCAAGGTGTCGAGGCT
This sequence comes from Zele albiditarsus, assembly GCA_958496275.1. Taxonomy (NCBI): domain Eukaryota; kingdom Metazoa; phylum Arthropoda; class Insecta; order Hymenoptera; family Braconidae; genus Zele; species Zele albiditarsus. The sequence continues at coordinate 12,137,166 of OY292409.1, read as the reverse complement.
AAATTGTGCGCGCGGTTGTGTACTATATATTTTAACGGATTATCGTGATATATATATATATATAAACATATATGAATGAGGTGGTGTGCAGAGTTACGGGATTCGCCCTTCAATTCGCGGCATGGGGGCGTGAAGAATGTATATGGATCGTCTTCGTGTGGCGAAAAATATAAAAAATATACTCTCAATTTTCCTTCCATCATTCTCATCCCAACAATTTTTTAAATTGTTAAACAAAAAAAAAATTCTACAAAGCCACATGCATATTACATTTTCGAAAAAACAAAAAAGATTCCCTTCAAATCCAGTCAATGAACTCTGAGTATCTCATAAATCAATTCAATTGGAAATGCAATAATCATTTATTATTTCAAAGAGAAATATCTTTGTTTACTTTATTTCAATCTTCTCTATATCCTTCTTTTGATCAACAAAAAAAATGCAAATACAAAATTTAATCGGGATAAAATTTCCAACTGGATTACATACAATATACACAGTAAACTTTTAATCCAAACGACCTGTTGCATCGACTTTTCTTCTCTCCCTCTAAATACACCACTGTCACAGTCCATCTATCTATCTATGCCACATTTAAACTCACCCTATCACCCCTTAATACATTACTTTCTCTCAATATTCCTCTTCAGTTGTGCTACATTGAACATTCGATATATATCCGAGTGTCCACACGCGCAGTATTCAATCTCTCTTGCACTCTTTTCTAAACCATCACGTATCTTTGTCTCTTGTTTCTGTCCGTCACTACTCTCTGTCATGCGCGCTTGCATGCTTCCCTCTCTCTCTTTCTTTGGCTCTCTTCGTTCCTCTATAACCATTCATACATACACACTACAATATTGCCTGGTAGCAACCTTCTCCTCTATATTCCTTTTCGCAACCCGACAAGTTTCAACTCACTCTCTCTCTGACTCGATCTCTTTTTCACTGCAAACTCAGACGATAGTTCGCCCTTTGTTGTCACGTTGTTGGGCGCACACGCGTTTATATGCATCAGTATATATTGTGAGTTGGAGCTTCGTAGGCGCATGTTACCCTGATGCCACGAAAGCCACAAACCGTTGCACTCTGTTGCTCTTTGTTATTTCTTGCTTCCTCATCGCACTAACGTTACATCCAATACTTTTTTCTCACAATAACTTGGTATCTCGCTTTACTGTACGTCACGTTCATATAATTCTTTCCTGCTTGGTACGACTAGCTCTCTTTCACTGTCCTCTTATACGTGTCTCCTCTTCACTATCAAAACCCACCACACTTTTAACATGTATGCGAGAGTGATATACACGCACAAGCTTTGGCTTTCTTCTTTGCTCACGTTCGTATTCGCATTCACTTACACTTTCTCTTTTGCTATCTCGCTTATACTCATTTTAAATTCCTATTTGCTTTTCCTTGAGCATTCGTGGTGCTTCCTCCACCGTATTACTAATCTCTTGGTCCCTCAGTGTATTCGATAGAAGAGCGTGATTCGCATGAAAATTATTTATTGTGTGTGTGTGTGTGTGTGTGTGTGTGTGTGTGTGTATGTTCTGCTTCTCAATTACAATTTGTTAATATTTATTTTTTTTCAAGGTAATTTTTCCTAGCGTTTATTGAAGACGAATTTTTAGTAAGATTTATTCAAATATTATTTTTCATTTGCGGAATTTTGAGATTTATTAAAGAAATTTATTTTAATTCTGCCATATTAGATCAGCTATTCAGAAAAACCGCATTATCATCAATTATACTACTAGAGTTTTATTATTTTCTTCTATTTCATTTCGTCGTTATTCATCTCACTTTTCATTTATGATGAAAACATATGTACATAAACTTTCCCACCTTGTCGATCATGCATTTGATTTTATCTGATTCGAGATCGATCTAAAGCGTGAAGTTGATTGCCATCATAATGTGTGTATGTATGTTTGTTATGTGCGCATCGAGCACTCACGTATGTACATACACTTAATGGATGGTGAGATTGAAGAGAACCAGTAGACTGGAACATACCAGTCTCTTTTCTTTTTCTTCTCTTTTTTCTTCTTCCCTTTTTTTTTTTTCTTTTTATGTATAAAGATGAGTGCACGTTATACGCTCCATTATATTCACACGTCGACTATATTTTTTGAGTATTATACAAGTCTTAATTTAAAAATATCTAATTCGTAAGACAGATAATAATAAAATTATCATTTTTTATTTTTTTTTTTTCCATTTGTTCATCATTGAAAAAAATATCAATATTTCATAAATATTGATAAAGTTTGAGATTTGAATATATATTTGGGTGGTCTGTATTAGAGAATAAATCAGAGCAAAGGATGAAAAGATGAATGTCCATCACGGTCGTTTATAAGATAGAAAAGTGTCTAGTGAAAAAAGAAAAAGCAATAAATTAAATAAAAAATAATAAGTAAAATGGATGGGGTTTTCGATCTTGATGATGTCCCGGTTGTTATTCGAGAGAGTGTGTGAATATGTGTGAATATATTTATATAAGTGTGAGTGGAACGTTGAACAGTGGGACCTGTTCAATGCTGGAATGTCAACGATCCCATTATAGTTTATAATGGGCATAATCCCTCACGGCTCCCTTATTCAATCTCGCTCTTGAACTAACGTAGCGCGGTCATCATCGACCTTAGCACCTGGTATCCTTTCTATATTATATAGATATAGGTATATATACACATATAAAAATTAATATCGACTCATCCGGTTCACTTTTCTTGATTTGAAAACCCTATTCGTTAGTTTCAAGCGGTAGCTTTTCATCTTCATTAATCTTTCAGACCACGAGTACTATCGAGAAGGTTAAAGAACAGGCATGTATGCACACTAACACACACACACACACACACATATTAAAATTCAAGTATTGAATTGAACGAGCATTAAATATTTTTCTAATCATTTTATAGAGTCATTAATTATTTTGTTTGGATATAAATATAATTCATTTTATTTATTTTATATCTTTTAAATTGAATTCAATTGAAGTAAATGAATGCATTGTTATATCGAAAATATATTTTCCAATTATTTTATAAAATTATTAATCACTTTGATAACACAAATTATTTATTAAATTATTGTTGAGTTGTAATCGACTATGATAAATGGATTGATATTAATTTTAATAAATTTCTCATCGATTATTCTATGGTGTCATAAACAATTGTTTCAATACGGAAATAAGAATAATTCTATTTTTATTTCGGTTCAAATTGAATTGAATTAGTGTGGACATATATATATATATCAAATCACAGTTTGATGAAATTCAAGCTGACGTCATTGAAATTTAAAAAAAACGTGTCGGGAGCGAATAGCTGCGCGCGTGGGAGACGATTCGGATGTCAGAGACCTCAAGATTGTATTTATAAACTTACTAGTATTGAACCGATTAAATAACATCAGATATATATATACATATGGATTTATTATTACAACATCACCGCGTATTTTTGGAGAATGGTCCATAATATTTTAATCTAATCAGCAATGCTCTTTGACGGCTAGTTTCAATAAGACACACACGTGTTTTTTTTTTTATTCAGGCTGTCGAAGTTTCTATTTTTTTTTTTTTCCTCATCTTTTCTCAAACCTTTTTTTTTTTTTGTTTCAAATGAAAATATGTCCGACACATGTTGAAAATACTGTACTAAAATTCATAAAGTATAATTGACAAATAGGAATTTAGTCACAGAATTCTTTCTCTCAAAAATATGATTATATATAAACATTTGGAGTTTTAATAAATTTTTACAATGTCTCATATATATATATATATATATTTTTTTTTTTTTACCCGAACAATGAATTTTTTGTTTTCTCCAAAATGTTTCAGGTCTCTCTAACCCGCTCGTAATATTTCTTCGCATAATAAAAACTCGGGTTTACCACACCGGGGCCTTTGTTTTTTTTTTTTTTCTTTCTTTCTTTCTCTTTTATTTAATACAGCAAAAGTTTTTCCTCGACCCTTTTTTTCTTTTGCTTTCAATATATTGTATGGAAGACACCTTTTACTTGTGCTCATCAGCTCTCGACCTTTCTATACGTATTTTTTTTTTCTTCCCGTCTATTTTTATTCTACTTCATTCCAAACATATGTTTATGAACTGTTTTATTTAATTTCACTTCCATAAATTATTGTGATAATTTAATTCACTATTCATGCATAAATGAATGAATAAATAGATAGATTAATTTAATGAATGGATATCGTCGAGGATTATCATTTATACCAATAATATTTCGCATTCAAAACTTAATTCAAGTGATATAAACGCTGTATCATAATGGGACATCGATAATTTTCAATCAACTGTTGACAGCACGAACAAAATGAGCTTTGACATTAATCTGTACACGATCAATTCTCACGCCTCTCCCAACATAATCTGTAATGAAATCTGGTGCGCATTTCTGTTTCTCTCTTCCCCTTCACTGTAATACTCAATTTCGCTGCATACTCGCGTGCTAATAATCAACATTGGATGGCATCAAACGTGATAACAGCAGTCATTCGATATGTGTCAATGAAATGGCACTGTATTCTGCACAACTATCAATGACGCATAAATAAACGGATCTGAAAACGCAATGCAGTGTAATTAATGGTCCACTGGATCCTCTCAATATACTTCAATAATTACATCAAAGCCCAATCGTGATTAAATTTCATTGTAATATATGAAACGACCATTAAACACGATTATCTAAATTCAAAAATTCATTGAGGGATATATTTAAAATATTGTTTGTGAAAGTTGATGCGAAAATATTTATTTGTTCAGTGTAACAGTAATTAAAATCTCTACTTAATTTATTGAAGAGTAAGATTATAATAATTAACAAAACAAAATAAAATCGAACATTAATTCCACGATTTTATAACAAAATTTATAATATTATTTTGCTTATTTTTTCTATTCAATTTTTGTATATAAACAATACACCTTTGTGTATATATTTATGTATACACATAAATATATCTATGCATATGACGATGATAGAAATGAGAAACGATTGGTGAATATATATTACGTAGATATTTGGCGGACGTCTCTACATTCGAATGTTAATGGTACTGGCAATTAATCTAATTGACGTGACAGGGCAAAGGGAAACAGGGGGGAATGGTTTGGACCACGGTGAGAATGGAAGTAGGAGGTACAGAGCGAGAATCTATACATATATATATATATCTATATGTTCTCTGTTCTCGGCGGCTGTACCGCTCGTGAAATACACGCACTCCGACCTCCAACTCTCTCTCCACATCAGGTGTACCAGACATTCGTATGGAATGAATTGTGTGTGCCACTGTATGTATGTGTTGTCAGTTACTGTCTCCAATTAATTAGCACCTAACACAAATACGTTCTTAATGTGTGATCTCGTGTTAAATCTGATATATTGATTTCCGTTTTTAACCTTCCTCATCAGTCCTAAACTATTTAATTCTACAGCGTTTAAAAATATATTGAAAATTTATTTTTATTTGTTGAATTTTGCTCAATAGTTTTAATTAATTTTATATAGTTTTTTTTTTTTTTTTTTCATTGTTTTATATTGCTCAGAAAAATTATGTCACAAAGACAAAATATGTAGTGTTGCTGTTGAAGTTATATTCAAAAATTTAATTTAACTATGTTTCATTATATTTCGTTATTCTCATACTGAACAATTTTTATTCTTTCTCTCGGGCTATGGATTAATGTTTTGTTTTAGTGTTTCTTTTTTTTTCTTCATTATTGTAAGCAAAAAGATACAGACTCAAAGGATATAACAAAGGGGAAGGTATTATATTTGGAATGTTATTTGCAGAATTTTATTATTAAAACTTCCTGTCAACGCAAATTAATACTGGAAATATGTTTTGACGTTTGATTATGATTCTTTTTTTTCTTGTTTTCGACCAACTAAATTGACGTGGCTGTAATCATTCGCCTGCATGTGTGTATATGTAGGTATATATATATATATATATATATATATAACTAGGTACACGAGGGGTGTCCAATGTGGCAATCTGAGCGTCATAAAAATCGGTTGTTAGTCGACGAACTTTCAATTATACACCAGGCAAAAATAGAAGAAGGATAATTGTTTTGTCCCACACCATGGTTAATGACATGAGCTTTTAATTTGCATTTATTTATTTATGAAATAAAAAATAGAAATAATCTCAACACATTTTTGAATACTTCTTTTTATCACTGTGTTTATTAAATACTTTATGATATTAGTGATACTCTTCTATATTTTTCCATATTATTATACGATATATAATAACTTGACACAGTTTTGAAAAGAGTAAAAAAAAAAAATATGAGCTACTTCTTTTTTCATAATAATCTATTTTGCTACTTCTACAATAAAATAATGAAAGAAAAAAATTGTTAAGCACACACACACACACACTCACTCATTTGTGCGCGTTTGGGGTTAAGTACTTTGTGAGCCTGTTTGAGCGAGATAACGCGTCCAATGAATGGCATTTTTTGTCTCTCACTTTAATAAATTGCACGAACGGAAGCAGAGACGAGTGATACTACTTCGCAATATTTTTATCAACATCTCAAATAAATATAACGATTTGTGTAAAGTAAAATATAATTATCATCAATTTTTTTTTCATTTTCGTGCAAATTCAATTGAATTAATATGAATTAATTCCAATTAATTGAAATAATTCCCACTCTTGTTCCTGATGTTATTATATATCCATGAAGACGTACTATTTCAATTTACGAATATCGTCACCATAAACTTTAACGAGATACTACCTCAATTTGAAATTGATTATTCATCCAAGCTTCAATATATATATATATATATATATATATATTTATGTTATGACATTATAACTTATATGAAACATTTCATTGACATAACAACTAAACCCTTCCAATACACTTTATGACATTGGGTAAATTTATATTGACATATTCGTGCAAGAATAAAATATATTGGATCAATAGTGTTTTAATAATTGGAAGAATCGTTGAAAGGCAACTTATATAATTCAACAATTGATAGATTTATTCACGAAGTTGTGAGAGTTGTTTTTAGAATAGGAGAAACCTTTGAATGATGATCCCAAACAATTTTCTTCCACGAGACAATTTGGAATAAAAAAAACATTCATAGAAGTCCAATAGTTCTGTTATTTTTGACACGAAAAATTCAGACAAATTTTTTATTTGACAGTATTTAAAATCCAATTCGTGCATTTATATTGTACATGTTATAATTAACAGAGTGATATAAAGAAAGAGTGGATGACACGCAGCTTCTTTACATTTAATACATATGTATATGAGGGATAATGAAGAGAGGTTGTGTGCGGTGGATAAAAAAGAAATAACGAGGTGATTCCAATCTGAAGGGTAGTCGCACCCAGAAGATAAGAGATTGTGCCTTCGTTACGAAGTCGAGCTAGAACGTGACGTGGCTTAATCATATCACTGATCATATGGTCCATGATGTAAGATTCTTAGTTCAAGCGTTGAAATACATATATATGTATCTGCACATGTATATGTATATTTTTATATATGATCGTATCGTTTGAGTACAAAACTATACATGTCCAAAAGGAATTATGAGAGACGATTGTATTAATAACAAGACGGTTTCGGAATGCTTAATATATTTTTTTTCTTTGTTCTTTATAATAACAGATATTATTCTGCTATTATTGTTGAACAAATTCATTTTTATTTCTCAACATGTGGCAATAAAAGAAGTATAGAAGAAATTTTTTCGTGTGTAGACTTTGAGAAATTGTTGAGTTTCTTTATTATATGAAGGAGATTTAAACCTTCAAGTTGTGATGGAATATTTAATTGAATTTACATCCTTGAAAGCGCAAGATAACTCATAAGCTCATTGAACATTCTGTTTTATATTTTGTTTGGGAAATTGAAAAATGGATGTTAAATATAAAAAAGTGAATAATATATATTGGAAGAAATGATAAAAAGGGAAAAACATAAAGTTGAGGAAATATGGAAGAACACCAGCAGACACACACACTAATACCTCGCAGCACCATTTGTCTCTGACCAATGCAGCAATAGAGGAGGATTTTCTCACCCGGAAGTACGAAATCTCCGATATAGTGAGAAAAAGAAATAAGAAATATGCTGTATAATGTTCAATATGTTCTCGCTTATATACAATGACGCATACAGAAAAGTCACTTTAAATTTTTCCACAAGATGAGTCATTCAATTTATTAATATTTTTATTTGTTTACATCCTTCTTTTTTTTAGTTCCCACTTTTCTATTTTTAATAATATATATTTTAATAGTGTATAATTGAAATTTATTATACTATTTGAGTTGAATATCATACAACACACTGAGAGTTTGATTCATTTCAATTCGAGCTCATGACACGATTCATCAAACTTTGTCTAACCAAGTCTACTAAAGTTTCATCGTCAATGAACTTAAAGCAACTGTGTGTATACATCTCAACATATATATGTATATAAATTCTGATGAAACATGGGTTAATTAATGTGAGTTGTCATCAGCATCACTCTATGAAATAAATAATAAAAAGAAAATAAAAATATTTACTCGGTAAATTTGATAATTAAAAAAATTTTAACGTTCAATTATTCGCATGAGTAAATTTAACATTTATTCATATTATTTAGGAATTTCGAAAGTTTATTATTGTGAAATCAATCACACATGTGGAATAATATAAAAACCAAATTTACTTGCAAATTTTTCATTATTCTTTCGTTTTTATTCAACAATTAAAAAAAAAAAAAAACAATTTCTCTGGATTTGTAGTGAATTCATTTTCGCTGCTATGTGAACGAAGTCACGTAGTGCCCGGAAGTGGATTGTCGCATTTCTTTCGCCCGGTCTGTTGCACTCTTTCATATTATAAATATGTATATCTGTATATAAACTGCCATTCTGTAAATGCGAAGGGAAAAAAAAAAATAAATAAATAATATAATATTTTAAGAATTTTTCCTCGCTCTTGAGGAAAAACAAAACAATGAACAAGAGCACTGGAGCTTTTCCTACAAATCGTGGCTGCTAATGAATCTAATTTACTTTGACGTGTACCATTCTTTCGAAGCTTTTACAGTGTATTTAATATAATTTCGTCGTTTTATTTCATTTTTTTTTTCTTCCAACAATTCTATGCAGCATCTCCATTTTTCTCATTCAATTTTTCTCCTTTTCAACGCTCCCTTTATTTTTTCCATTTCTATTTGCAACGATGTGTATATTAAAAGGGGGTTGAGAAAAGCGGCAACTTACTGCGTTTTATACCAACCGCTCGTTAAACTTATCCTTCAGTAATGTATGAATATATAAATGTTACAGTGAGAAAAACTTAAGATTTGTCACAAACTCTGAAGAAACGTGGCGAAGCGCAAATTCTTATAACCATTTTGACCTTTATATTATTTCTTTCAATGTTCTCTGGTCTCTTCATCTGAGAAAAAATTAAATAAAAAAAAAAACAAAACAAAACAAAAACAAAAACAAAAAAGGTAAACAGAGAAAAAAAAATATATATATATCAAGCATTCAATGCGAAAGCTCACTCCTTGAGTCTTGACTTTTCGACACAATGTAAAACAAACATCTATTTACAATATGAACTCGTTAAAATTTAATTATATAGTAAATTCCTTTTTTTCCTTCTTCATTCTCAAATGTCAAGTATTTATGTGCACATATAAAAATTGCGATTATACTTTAAAAGGTCAGTATGCAAAATTGCAAGTAATAAAGTAATAAGATTCATTAATTCACGTACTATAAAAATATTGGGGAAAAAAAAAAAACACAAACAAACAAATGAACCAATGAATAGAAATTCACACGCGCTTTTTTTTTAAACCTCTTGTTCACGAATGACCGCAAAAGCTATTTCCTCACAATCAAACTCAGGATTAAGTGGTTTTTGAACAATGACAGAGGTTCGAGAAGAGGGGACAACAAAAAGAGTCGGGTGAGGATTTTCCACATGAGTAGATTGAAATATAAATCGAGTTTAAACGTGAAAATCCGATTATAATACCATTCACGTAAAACTTTTCAATGCACGAGTCAGAATGCGCACGAGTTTGGATTATTAGTCATACACACGATGAAAGAGCAAAAAAAATAATAACAAAAATAATAATAATAATAACAATAATAATAATTCTACAATAATTCATATTTTCTCAACATCACATAATACTTTATCGTGTATGAATATCGATGAAATAGAATTGAATTATATTCATGTAATGATGCTAAAATATTTGCCGATGAATATCCGAAGAGTGGAAATATATTCATTAGCTACTGATACGAAAATATATTATCAAGTAAAGATATAAAATATGTAAATCATAGATACATATTTTATATTATTCGTTTAATAATATAAGTCTTCTTGGTGTCATATTTTTATATATTTCAAATATGTTCAATTGATTCATAACGAATTTTATTTGAAATAAGCATGAGGATGATTTTGTTCAAACAATCGATTGAGTGTCATTCGTTTCTCATATTTATTTTAAATGTGATTGAATTTATAATAGTTGCGTTTGAAATTTATTTTAATAAACTAAAATAATATATTACTTCAATTATACGCTAAAAAATATTCAATGCAACGATTCCCTTACATTGTTGTACATATATATATATATATATATATATATATATATATACTTGCCGGTATTCTGTGAATAATTTCGCGTGATTAACCGCTCTGGTTGTGCTAGCCTTCTTCCTCTCTGAGAGAAAATCGTAATTATCGGAAGATCCATGTATTTATATAACTAAACCCGGTCTTCCAAGTATACAAGTACCATTCCAAGAATTGAATCTATCTCTGACGCACCTCATTAATTCTTATCTTCATCATTATTTCGATTCTTCAATAATTCTGCATTAGTTCATTTATTCAATATCTTTCATTCTCTCTTCTGAGTAAAATTAAAACTATTGTATTTATTTGTGAGAATGTTTTTCAGTTCAAGAAACTTTTGAAAATAATTTGGCTCAGCTAAAAATATACAAAGACATAAAACTTGTATAAATGTGCATCTATTCAATACTTCAAACAAACAAAAATAAAAAAAATTACCTCAAACGTGGGCATACTAAACTAAAATATACCTTTAAATTACGTTAATGACAAAATGTACGTCTACAACACAATTATATTGTCTTTACGTTCAATGTAATTTAACTCTAACAGACAGACTTTAGATGGGGATAAAACTTGTGTTTTATTTCGTGAACATGAGTCTACGTCTGTCATGAATCATGCTGTTTTCTCGCCGCAGTTATGCAGACGTAGACGATTCGCTTTAGCATCGTAACTGCAGACCAGTTAATACACTTATATGAACTTCTTCCACATACGAAGATAAATATACATATATTTATATCATATACTCATATAAACATATACATTTATATACATACATAAAGAAATATTGTATATACGTGTTGCAACAAAGTGCAATCACATCAAGACAGAGAAAATACGCGAGTGTGTGGCCCCGCCTGGCAGTCTCGATGTTGCAGACTGCGCGGCGCTCACAACTTGTTTCGAGGCCGACGTTGATGGTAAATCGCATACAGATAATCATCATTTGTATTTTCAAGTTCAATTATTGAGAGCCGATGTAAATCAATATGACATTTAGTGGCTAATTTTCAAACTAATGAAAGCCAGTATTTATATAAACATCGTATAATCACTGTATTATTCATTGTTAATTTTTATAAACAAAAGAGTTAGTGTGTTCGTCTGTTAAATGCAATTTAACAAGATGAACGTTCCCTGTTTAGACTGTCGTCAGTGTTCCAACATTCTTATTTTTATTTCTTATAACAATATAAAATAAACATTCGTTCTTGTTCCAATTATGTTTAGCCAAGATTATTCTGGATAAAAAACATCATTGTTATTATTATTATTATTATTATTATTATGCAAAAAATCTTACAATATAAATATTTTTATTTGTATGGCTGACATGGGAAGAATATAAATAAAAATATAAAAGTTAAATCCGTTATTTACTGTGAATTAAAATAAAAATATATTCATCATGAATATTATTTTATTTTACTGGTATGTCAGGTAAATTTTCGTCCTCGTGTGAATGAGATTCATTTGTGGTGCTTTTGCACAATATATGTATAAACTCTCAATAGCCATCCCCGAGAGACAAATGAGACGGAGGAATATTATACGTAGAGACGAACGATGATATGCACACAGAAACGACGTGCCAACGGTTTGAAGACAACGACGGCGACGACTACGAGAAGAACATTTCTGAATACCTTGAAATTAATGTCTCGATGAGTGCATACAAGGTGTATATATATGTTTATATATGGATATGTGAATAATCTCTCTGCTCGTTAGTCAAGAAGTGGCCGCAGGCAGACAGGGTACAAAAAAAAAATTCAACGAAGTTAAGAAGAAAAGAGATATCACAATATCTTCATACATTATTAACAACACGAGATCGTTTAACTGCGATACACGATTCTTTATATGATAAAATACAGGATCCTTTTGCAATATTTATTCTATTGCTAGAATTGAATGAATAAAATTGCTTCGAATCTGTGGGTAAACGCGAATAAATATTAAATGATACAAAAAATATGTAGTTGTATGAAGTGAAAACAAAATTGTTATTTACACACCAGTGTCCAGAGACCAATTAACTTATTGTCAAATATATGCACAGTATATTCATATATGTTTGAAAAGAATATAAAAGAAAAATATATACACATATTGGATACAATGTACTGTAATTATTGACGGTATCATCGACGAGGCATTATTATGTTCCAACACGAAGAATATATTTTTGTTTTACTCTCCATTTTTCTATGATCACACAAAAGAGAATATGTAAAAATGTTTCTCTTGCAATTCAGTTTCAAAACATGGAAACAATGTTTCTACGAAAACCTTGTAATCTCATGCTGATGTATATGCAGTTCCCAATGGAAAAAAAAAAAAAACACATATTTCTCTTATGGTCTTTAAAATTTCTTTGAAAGCAGAGGAAAAAAAATGGAATTTACTCGGACTTTCTCTGATACATGGATTCCAACTTAAATTCATCTCTATTACATTTCTAAATTGATTCCTTTTAAGGTTGAACTTCATCAGAATAGAAATTACACAGAGAAAAAATTAAATCAATAAAATCAATAATAATCGATCAATAAAACAGCTGTGGTTCATTTGACTCTAAATAAACTCAGCATTCTATCATTAAATATAATGTCTTTCATTCTTATATATCCAATATATATTATTATTACAGCACATGATTGAATAACCGCACACGTGCGAATAGCGATATTGCAGACAGTGCTCCCCAAACGCCATATATAAATATTGTCTCGTCCATCAATAAGTATACACGTTGACTCTGGTGACGTCGAATGTAAATATTTACACACTATATACGGACTATCGTGCTCGAAGCTACATATATATACGATCAGTTTACTTGTCTGATATAGGTACATATATATGCATATACAATATAAATATACATTTGAATTTTAACCACATCATCATCTCGGGTTGTTGGCATTTCTCTGCTTGGTCACGACATTATATACAACCGACTGAATAAAATAAACAATTCAACTGAAATCAACATTAACATATTGTAACATATTCTCCTTAATATTACAATGAAACTCTAAGTATTAAAAGAAAAAAATTAATAGAGAATGAATTTTTCTTCTTATATTGTTGTCACGACAACCATAGATATATATATATGTATGTATAGTAGCACGAATAGAAAGATTATTCGAGAGAAAGGGAGTATGCGGACAGAAAATCAAGTCAACTATGAGAAGGGAAAAAGTAAGTATATATAATAGTATATAAAAAGCTTGAGAAGTATGCGAGACAGTAGAAGCGATAGAGAGTGTCAGGGATCCATGAAAGCCACAGCTACTGTCGTTGATTGTCGTCAGGTATTATCCGTGATCCTTCACAAAGGGAAGGAGTGGGAGTGAAAGGTATAAGTGTAAGAAGAGACGATGAAGCAAAAACCAGGAAGGAAAATAAAAAAAATTCTAGTAAGAGGATAAGAGAGTTTTGTGTTGCCACACATGGTCTATTCTCTTCATCGTTTCAAACCTATTCCGACTAATTTTAAAATGTCTTTCACGATCATCACTACTTGAGTTTAATTTCTATCATTTTGTCTCTTTCGAACGTACTGTGTTCTAAACTCTCAAGAGATAATCCTCATAGAGCACTCTAGATACAGGCACACCCACATATTTTAGCTAATATTTCTCCATGTCCGCATCACATCTTTTACCTCGAGTGCTTAACGTTGGTATATGTTTACTAATGCTAAAGGCTCATCGCTAATCGGTTAAGGGATATAGTGATCGACCACTCTCTTCCTCGCTTCTCCCTCTGAAGTTATAATATACACCCTGACATAAAAATAAATACCAACCAGAAGTATAAATATATTGGGTTTTAAGGATAATTATTTTCAGAAAATTATTAAAAAAAATTCTGTTGGTAAAAATTATAAACCGTATGAAAAATAATATGAAATATTGAAACAGTAGGAGATAACGAACTTTATTTTAGTATTCTTTAAAGGTTACACTTGAAAGTTTTTTTCAAGAAAAAAATTCTAAGACAAGGTAGCTTTGGGAAATAGAAAGTGAATAAATATCTCGACAGGCTGATGGAGAATGGACGAATGATGGGTCCCAGTTTGGGTAGTAAAATAATTCATCCGAATTTGTTTATACATAACATGTGTTCGGGAGGATTTTATGAGGGTTTTGAGAATTTTAGGAAGGGTCATTTTTGCTCCTCATGTTTTCGTTGCTGTGTTTAGAATCTAAAATCGTGGTTTCCTTTCTCTCACATTTTTGTTCCGTTCTAGACAATGAAGCCCCCTTTTTTTCTATATCCACATTCAGATGGAGATTTGTGTAAAATTCGAAAGACAAAAAAAAAACCAAATACACATTTTTATTGGCAATAAAAATTGAAATGAAGATTAGAAATTATTTATGATATAAGATGTGTTTATGAGTTCAAAGTGTTTGAATTATATATGTGTACCACATCTGTACAATTTTTTTCTTAGATTTCATTTTGTTTAGCTTCTTTTTTGTTGTATGGGCTTCTCACTGACAGATCTTTCAGTGATGTTATAATCATGAGTTGAAACTGTGGGAAGGTCGGTAGATGTTATCACAACATCAACCTGGACAACTACTATTATATATTCCAGCGAGAACTTGGTCTTCCTCACACTGTATTTTTTTTTTATTCATTACTTCATTTTCTTCAAAAACTTTGTATATACCACTTTCAAAATAAAGTAGCAACATTGATGAATCTAAAAACGTGCTTCACAACACGAATGAACATGAAGGGTGGGAAAAAATAAAAAAATAAATCAGGATATGATGCAAAACAGCTGTACGTAAATTTTTCATACGAATAATTATATGATGAATGTTTTCATTAATTAATTCATTCATTCATTCAAACAAAAATATATATCAATACTAACAATAAGAATAACAACTATGATAATTCAACAGTATTTATTGATGCATTACTGTGAAATGAAAAAAGTCAAGAAAAAGTATACAAATGGCAGTCAGAATATAAAAAATAAAAAATTAATAAACATGGACATTTGGTTAAATAAGAGAAATAATAAGAATTTCGTTAATTAGTGTAGGCATCCAATTACATCGCGTTTGTATAGAGAGAAAGACGAAGAAGATGTAGAATAAAAAAAGGAAAGAGTGAAGAGAAGAAAAGAAAAAATAAACGGAGAAAAAAGAAAGTGACGGTGCGGCTCGAGTGTCATAATCCCTTCCGCTTGTGTATATAAACGTGTATACCACCGAGCTTTATCCATCTCACCATTAAAATACGCAGCACTTACCATTTCTCACGCGCTTATACATATACCAACACCAAACTCTTATTTCTTTTTTCTCACCCGCCCTCACTCTTTCGCTCTATAAACAATTTTTTATTCTTTTCCCCCATTAACTCTTTCAACTCCACACCATAATACAATTATCAAAATAGAGCACATAGCGTTATATTATTCATCCCTCTTTATACGGACGTGAGTATCGGACATAATAATATTTCTATCATCGTCTTCGATGAATAATGTAGAAATAAATAATTATAGCAAGCTATTGCTATAATACATACTTTATTTCCATGTGAAAATGTACAAAGGTCAAAAATTCCCGCTCCTGTTATCATCAATCACTTTCAATGCAGACAGGAAAACTAACGATCATAGTCAATAACGAATAGTGAAATTCCAACTGTCCAATTTCAGAACAACTATATTTGCCAATGTATCATCTTTTTCAATTCGATTTATCCCGCGTAATGATATCATAATACAAATTTATTTCTATCGCCATTTCCTGGCAATTTTTTCATTGAAATTCTCTGGTTGACAATTAAAATTGATTTATTGGTTTCGAAGACATATGTAATCAAATTCACAGCAACAACTGATAGCCTCGAATACTATTCCAGGGCATTAACAAATTGAAGAGAAAAGAAACATTAATAATACTTTTCTTTTTCTTTCACTACCCCATGAATAATTCAAAATAGATCAGAAGCTTTTTCACACCTGCTTTATATAATATAAATCATAAATATAAGAATGTGTCATGTGAATCCTTATTCAAGACGCAATGCCAATGCTATTTACACTTTATATTGTGTGTACACATTGGTCGTGAATGAGGTAATTGTTGTATGTGTCCAACATGACCCTCTTGATCCCTGAATGCGCAATATATATATACATATGCAATAGTTTGCAGGCTTCTAGTACGCAACGTCGTGTATATACAAATCAAAAGGAGATGAGAGACAGGTACATATACATGCCTTTTTGAAGTCCATGACACGCGCGCCTGTCGAGTCAGCGAGTTTCGAGTGCAATGTATACATTCCTCAACACGCCGTCACAACTCGATGTGTTGTGTATAATATAGATATATTTATGTCTGGATATATGTGTCTATGTATTCTACTACCCTCGTACAGTCCTTTCCCACGACCATTATGGCACGCGATAACTGTTTACAATTAGTACCGATTTATTGAAGCGCTTTTGTTTATTCATTCGCCACAAAATTATTCAACTGTGATTGAAAAAAAATATTTCACTCTGTTTAATTCTTGCACTCCCTTGCTCACTATTTACAGTTGGCTTCGATACAATGGAATTGAAACTATTTCATCGAATCTATTGTGAGATATAACTTTTGTAATGGGAACATTTTGTTTGGAAATTCAAATTGTTTTACTACATATTTGATTTTGCACAAACAAACTCTATGTCAATTTGTGGGTTACATACCGTCATTATTATTCGATATGTAGATACGTGAATATTCAATTTGGTTTGGAAATTAAATTTTACGGAAAGCATAGCACAAAAAATGTTTCATGCAGATATTGGTTTGAATTTTTTTTTTCAGTTTTTCACATTGTTGCAGGAATTTATTTAAAGATACTGCAATATTCTTTGGGATTTAAACTTCAAACATTGACCAAAAATTCTCACCAGAACAAAGAAACAAATTTTTTCAAGTATCAACCGACAAAAGTATTATGTATATGATGACAATGAGTATTAATTTTTTTTTTTCTTCATTTTCATTTGTGAAAAAAATAAAAATGAAACGTATCTGTAAACGTGTCTGCAGCTGACGCAAAGTGAAGTACTTCAAGAAAGTGCCGTGTGTGTGGCGACTTCAGTAAATACAGGAGTAGGGGGCCCTCTTTTGATCGGCCGCAAGTTATCCGTAAAGAATATTTACAACAACCATAAAGTGCACACGCATTTTACTCGCATATTTATATTCACATATATATGCATACACAACATAACTTCAAAATGCATTTACTGATGGTCGTATACATGTATATAAAAGCGTAAGTTGTCGCGGTTGCTCCTATATATATATATAATAGGTATGTGTATTTGTGGTTTGTTATGTTGGAAGTGTGTCGGCGCCTTTTGCACTTCAACTATTTTCCATCCCCTATGTCGTTATCCTTGAGAGGACCTCAACTTTCCTATAAATATACTCGAAATGGCAGAAGCATCAGCAATTTTGAAAGAAAAAGAAATTATATAAACAATCAAATAAAATATTCCAATATGGGAAATAATTTTTTTCCTCTCCTCTCATTTTACATACATTACTGAATTTTTCTATTGAATTATTAATTAATAGTTAATTTATTCATAGGATTACAAATCTGATTTCCGTAAACTTCGATATATTGTTTATTTGCATTTAATTTACATTTCAATACATATTTCAATAAATAATTTAATTTCTTTCATTGAATTATTGATTGTTATTTCCATGCAGAAGAAATTTTTTATTCCGAATATTGAATTTAAAAATAATCATTACTGGTGCCATATTGTACCGGAAATGATTTTCTATTGCGTGTCACGAAGGGGGAATTGAGAAATTGTAATACAAGAAGAAGCCAATAGTGAGAGGGGAAATAGAAAAAAAAAGTCGATCAAGAGTTAGCAGAGCATCACTCGATCACCATGCCATTACAGGATCAAAGAACCTTGAACGTTCTGCATTTATATATATATACCCAATGTCTTTCACCGTGTGTGAGCCATCATTGTCGATGGGACGTCTTCGAGGAACATCGGGTGCGTTAGATTATTCAGACACAAAGATTTGTTTATAGGGTGTTCTAAAAGTAACAGCTCAAAGCACTCGACTCCTCTTTATACAAAAATGTATGTGTGTTAACTTCAATGTTTATATTTAAAATTTTTCATTCCTCACTCACAAACACACATACTCTTTTATTCTCTATTTAACTCATTCTCGCATGTTGCATCTAAATTACTAAGTGATAAGTCATATTTTTTTTTTAGAATCAACAATTTTATACAAGGAAACAAAAATATTTTTTATCTGTAAAATTAAATAGATAAAATAAATCATATATGTTTTGTCCGTTCTTATATACTTTCTCGCATGTTGATATATTTGTTCATAGGCTTATTTCTTTAATGTAAAATTGTCAACTTAATCTTGAAACGGAAGAGCATAATGTCGCGGCCAGTTACCCTCACTAATGCTTGTATCTCATTGATATTCGCGACATTGATCGACTTGACTGGCGTGTCTAATTCTTCTTTCAAATGGACTGTAGGTATATGTATATATTCATACCTATAATTTAGAATGGTCTGGAGAACTGGTAGAGAACATGTCTTCTCTCAAGTCTTTGAAAAATTAAAAAACAAAATTATATGTGGAATTTCAATAAGATCGAATAATAATTGGGGATATTTTAATATTTTGGATTACCCTCCATTACATTCATCACTTGCAACGTTGTCTAGTTTCAATTAAAATAACACATAATTAATTCTATCATAAAAATATATTTACAAAATGATACGAGTAAAATACGTTCTCGATTCACTTCTACAATATTTTTATTTTTCTATCTCTCTATATTGTCTCTTCAATTTTCATATGAATATGTGTCAAAAGAGTTGCAGTATGTATCTGTCACGTCTGTATTCACCACGCTTGATAGTTCTATTCAGCTATGCCGATGGCATTCAAACACACTTGATTAAATTCAGCATGAAAAAAAAAAAAAAAAGAATCAACAAAAAAATGGAATATAAACAGAAGTATTTACAAAAAAAAAAAAATACAGAACCATATTTTCAATACCAAAATCAAATATCGAAAGTCAGATATGAATGGAAATGAAAAAAGAAGAAAAAGAATAGCTTGAACATTCAAACTCACAAACATATACACATATATCAATTTAATGACATACGAAATGTAATTTATAAATTCAAAAATAACTACCACAGACGATTTCATGGTTTACGTCACGCCAGTTCCACATAATCTAAAAGAGTGAATTGAATTTTTTTTCCGTATTTCACGTGGCGAAGATAAAGAAAGAAAGAGAAAAAAAGTAAAGAGTAAAATATGCCTTTAGTTATGCCTGCGACACTCATATACCAGTAACATTGAGGAAAAAAAAAAAAACAAACAAAAAAGTTGTGGCCAGACACCGCACAACCATCAGGGGCACGTGCACGGGTGGGTGGTCTTGGGCCGCTGACAACACCGAATGTTTCATGTACATATAAAGTACACAAGCTTTGAGCACCAAGATAATTTTGAGAACAGAAAAAAAATACTCAAGAACGT
This sequence comes from Zele albiditarsus, assembly GCA_958496275.1. NCBI lineage: Eukaryota > Metazoa > Arthropoda > Insecta > Hymenoptera > Braconidae > Zele > Zele albiditarsus. The sequence goes on along the minus strand of OY292409.1, from coordinate 12,116,834 downwards.
ATTTGTATGAGAGATAAGTGCATAGGAAAACGTATTTTTTCATATTGTAATTAATTACTTCTCGAAATTCGTTCATAGAATTGGAACAAAAAGTTAATGTAATGCAATCAGAGAATTGAGAGAAAAAAAAAATCTGAAATTGATACACGGAATTAAGCAGTGTATAAAATGTTCATTCATGAAATATTTTGCGTGGGGGTCGTAACCATCAGAGATATAAAAACTTGGGTGTCCGTTTGGATAACGCACATTTCCCGGATGTCAACGTGACGTTATCATGTGCCCCCACATTTCCTTGTATAACATTAATTAGACCAAGTGTGAGTGCGTGTCGTGTGCGTGACGTGAGCTATTCCTAGATCAATCAACATTTATTTTACTAAAAAATTTTCCTGCAACTTGATTCAGTCATTATTATAATTCTATATTCACACTCAGAAAAAAATTTGGGTCAAATCTGATAAATTTGGTGTAAAGTGATAATTTGCAATAAAATAAAATATAATTTTCAATCCAAAGATGATAAATTCAGGATCTAATTTGAATTAGAAAATGTATCTGATATAACATAAATTTATGGATTTGTTTGAAATTCTAGAAATATCTTTCTATTTATTGGATTCAACAAAAATTTATGAAATGAATTATTGTGTTGAGGAACTGGCATGTTCTAGCTGTTCAAAAAGAGTGGCTGCCACAAATAAGCTGAAATGATTTCAGAACGAGACACAAGAATAAAATATTCTGTAATCCCATACTGAAATTTATTCTCATTCCAAAAACTATTTCTACACTGGTAACGAAAATAAATTCTGTTTCTAATTCGTGTGCAAAATTGCGATTACGTTGAGAATCGAAATATTTACAATTTCATTTTCACAATAACAATGACATATGAAACACTCGATGGAACCATTAATTATTTTATAAAAAAGAGGAACCAAACACAAAAACAAATTTTTAAGAAGAGAAATTAATATTTATACGTGTCAGATGATATCCTATTTTCTTCTATACGATGTTCTATTTTTATGAAGAGAGAAAGAGCCATGGAATTACTCCAGGGCATTTCGGATACAAATATATATATCTGCACCCATATAGAAACTCTCAACGAACTTGTGAATCAAACGTCTTGACTCTCAACTGCCATCCGGCCCTCGTACTTCCCATCAAAGCCCTATAGTAAAATTGTCAGTATATAAACAGTGCAGAGCAAATTCAAGTGTATACATATCAGTGACCGAATGTTTCACTCAGTGGCCCATGTTGTTTACAGGGTTGTTCTCCCACCCTGAGAGAATTCGTGTTGAGTAACAAGCCCAACCCACTAATACTCGCACTTCGACATAGAGCCAACTGTCAGAAGATTTCCAACCGAAAACTATTCCATGCGACATCAAAATTCCACTTATGATCTTATTCAATCCAATTTGAATATCAACTATACAGTAGAAGAACCAAATTTGCCCAATTAAAAAAATTGTTCAATGCTATTCCAAATCACAATCATTACTACATTATCATGATCAATTAAATAATTGTACAAATAACCGGATGCAAATAACACAATTTATAATTGAGAATTAATTCTACTAATAAAAAACGATAAATAAATAAAATTAAATGTAGATAATTGTTTCGAAGAAGAAAGTATCAGAGGAAAGGGTCGATAAAATATACACCAACACACGTATACAATAATGTAAACGTACATACACATACCTATGAGTATTCAACTGAGACGACTCCTCAATACATAAATTAACAACATGTAATAGCTGTACATGCTTGTTCAATTTACTACATAATAATTACTTCTTGCTTCAACGTTCTTGCCAAATGAGAGAAAAAAAAATAATAATAAATAAGGAAATTCTACTAATTAAGTACAGATGTACAGGTGTACGTATTTGATGACATTAATTTATTATTTTCCTGATGATTTAAAGCCTTGAAGCATTTCACTGTATCAATAAATTCAATCTGTCATCAAAGTCAAACTGAACTCTCTCAAACATGGCCGGCAGAAGTTAATAGACCAGAGAGAATATGTGATGACAAAAAAAAAAAAGCTCGATTGGTTAGTATATAGACGAGGGGAAGTGAGATAGATGTGAAGAGCATATTCGGAAGAGATGATGCCGTGAATGTGATGCGCAAACAAGAGTAGAGAGACAGAATAAGGGAGAGTGAAGAAGAAAGAAAAATTAAGGAGAACGACGAAGAGAAGGGGGGCGCCCTTGACGGAATATTCAACGGGTCCTTCGCCTTGTATAAATGTCTCGGAGCGCCGGTTAGGTTGAATAGCGTGCCCACAGCCGATTACTTTCCGCCCGTGCCACATTTTTTTATTTATTTGTTTTTTTTTTCTCATTCATTCTTTTTTTTTTTTCATTTCTTTGCTCTGCTTGCTATGTTCAATCGTGACTAGACGGCTGCGCTCGCTCGCGCGCGCCCCATCTTTATTTCTTTTCGCCCAGCTTTTTTTCTCATCGCTCGCATTCTTGAAGATTGAAAACCCGCGTTCGCCGACGCGCGCGTGAAAGGGTTGAGATTCATACTCAGAATCTTGTATCTATCAGCATAATCATCATTATCGTTATTGATAAGTTATATTATCATGTTATTGTGTTGAATTTTACATTATTGATATTTATATGCAAGGAAGTATCGGTAAATTTCATGAATTTATTTTCAACATGTGCCAATATATTATTATGTAGTTTTAATATTTCCATGTGAATTGATATTTGACAATAGAACATATTTGATTATTATAGGAAATCAAATAATCTCATTTATAGAGACAAAATTGATCCATTAGTTTTCAAAATATTACGTCAACTAGATTCAAAGATACGATCGTCAGAAAATGGCATATAAAATTCTCAGAGGACTCTACGCATAAAAATAAAACATAAAGAAATTTTTTTCCCATACGAAATAAGAAAGTATTTTCTTATGTGAATGAAAAGAATTAATTATATATTTATTTGCCACAAGAGAAAATGAAAATTTCCAATTGGACAAGAAAATTGTATGCATGAACAGTACAATGATTTATTGACATAGAAAAAGTAAAATGTAAATCACAGAATGATTGTTCGCACGAACAATAATGTCTGGCCTGTGGGATTTCAGTTATTCTCATTAGAAGTAGAAAAAACAAAATAAATAAACAAAAAATAAAGAATTGTATGGTATTGTTGATGATTCAGCTAAATCGAAAGATTGAAAAAAAGTCATGATAATGGTACTCATTGGAGAATGAGTGAAGGTACGAGTGTATACGGTGCTGTGAACGTTGTCCTCTAGGGACAACAAAACTCAGTGAGATAGAGCAGAAATCGACGAGATGAGAAGCAAAAAATAAAAGACAAAGAGCAAAAAAAAAAAATAAAAGAATTGCGGAAGCCATAAATATTCGCAGGGGGAATATATCCCTGACAAAAGTACTATCGATTCGAGTTGTCATTGTTGCTCTATTCATTTTTTTTTCTTCTCTTCATCGTTTTTCCCCTTTTGCACGACTGGAATATAAAAAAGGAAAATCTATCTCTCATCAATGGCGTATATACACATGCATATATCCCATTCAAACTGTGTCACCATTTCCGCATCGGTTTTATACTCGACACAAATGAAGAGTGTATTGAATATGAAAGACATAGAGAGTTGTTATAGATAGATTGTTGTGACTGGATTGTTGTTCTCTTGTTTCTTTTTATTATTGCGATAGATGTCATCGACTGTATGATCAAAAAGGCGAAAATATGTGATAGAAATATTTTTAAAAAAGCGATACCCCCTGCAAATTGTTTATTACTTTGGAATTCCAAAATTACATCGTTAACATTACGCCATTATTATATTATTTCATTTAATGAATGAACATATTGAAGGAAAGGAGGAAATAATAAATTCTTTCACCAACTGAATTCAAATCCGGATTAAGAGTTAACAAAATTCCAAATAACCAAATAAATATGTGCAGATTCAAAATTGAATTCGGTTGAAAAATAATTTAGCTATAAATGGAAATTTCACAATTTTATTTTTTAATCTCAACAATATAAACACTAAGTTCATATTGGTAAAATAATTTAATTAATATTTTTGGAGGATTATTATATGGATTTCATTGAATTGAATATCGATGTAATAAAGATCCAGCAGGCTGCGATCATTTCAATTATGCAGCATTGGTGGGCGGAAATATTCTCATGGTATGGTATGAGAGAGGGTTATCTGGCTTTCAATAATGGCCACCCAACCTCAACCACTGATATCATTTGGCGGTTTTGTCATTGGCGCATAACGAGCGCCAAAATGGGAAAGCCTGCGTTCTCCAATTTCCCATAGTTCATATCATCATTGACCGTTATTACCCCAAATTATTAAATAAATTCCATTATATATAATTAAATATGTAATTGTATTTTGTCCTTATTTCCTATTCACAATAATTACATATTATTGATCATTTAAAAATCAAAGTTCAATATTTCATTATCTCATTATTAATTACAAGCAAGGATAATTGTAATATAATGATAAATTCACTCGACAGCGTAACATTATTATACAATTCAATATTTTTACAAATTATATGATACTGCCAAGTGAATTACTCCATCACGTGTCACAATATTATACTTGATAATAATTGATAGTTCAATTTTTTTTTTCTATTAAAATTATGTGCCTATCTTCCAAAGTTTGTTTAACATTTTCTCAATACATTTTCCAAGTGTAATTCTATCAAAATGTTCACCAACAATTAATAAATATTTAGAATTTTTATTAATTCTTTTATTCCTAACTAACACAGAGATGTAAATTCAAGAAAAAATGTAATTTTTTATGTAATCACACTACCATTCCCATTTGAGTGAAGAAAAATATTTAAAAAATATTTTTTTGTCTTCAATTGGATCTTTGTTTCTTTTCTAGATCTTTTACTCCCTCACTCTTCCACCTTCTCATACTGTCTGCCACTTTTTTCCTCTCAAAATGATCACTTAAGCCTTTTTTTTTGCAGGGTCTTAATATTTAACAGTCAACGCAATGATAATAATCGAGTGTACCACCGGTCGTGGCGTTATTAGCGTTCACCACCGCAAATACACCATTCTCCTCTCCAATCTCCTCTCAACCGCATCGTGGTGATTTTGCCGCTTATATACTAAAACCTCTCTCCCTGTTCGTTAATGGTTCTCTAATTGATAATCAACCGTGCACTGTACAAAAATTCATATAAAAATTACACTATCAAATAAATTATGTCTTCTGACGTACGAGATGCGGGACATGGGTTAATTAGCTACGATAATAATATACAGTTTGACACTTGAAGAATGTGAGCATGACAAAATTTCAAGTTCACTTCTTTTTTTTTTTTCTGTCGCAAATAAATCCATCTCTCATGCGAACGCATATTGCATAATAATTAATTTTACACAAGAAGCACGTACATCTATATTTAATTTATTCTTATCCATGGTAAATAAATTTTTTTTTTCTACATTATTTTAGAATTTGGAATTTTAATCGTGTGCATTTTTTCAATGCTTGGATATTAGAATGTTGAATTGTAGAAAATTGAAATATTTATAGTACTTGTATGATTACGTATTGCTTAAGGATGCAATGCGCACGCCATTAAATTATATCGTCGACCATCTGGTCAACATTTTCCTACCATTTCTTATACATTCAACTCTTTCTCATACATACATAGATAGAAATATATATATATATATATATATATATGTATGTCGCGTCTCTTGATTTGTTTTTTCTTTTTTTTTCTCGTTCTTCTGCTCCATGTCTCAACCACGTCTTTTCTTTTTCTTCCTTTTTTTTTTTTTTTTTTACCTCTTGCGTCGGTACACATACAAGTCGCAGAAAAGAAACGATAGAAACGCGGGAGCGCAAAGTGGCCGCGCAACGTGGGAGATGTCGAATCGAGGGAGGAAGAAAGCGAGAAAGAACGAGTGAAATGAACCGAAGGAAGCAAAAATAAATAGAAATAAAAATAACTATATAAAAATGAAATGCAATAGATAATATATCCATATAGATATTTATACTAGTGTCGATGGTGTAACTCCATCTATGTAATGGTGACGAATAGAATTCGTTATTGTATAATAAATCACGGCAATTTATTCGATTCGCACTTACTTAAATTTTCATCCCAAAAAATATTTATTCTTTATCATTTTATTTTATGGAAAGCATAAAAAAATTTCACAATAAACTTCCAATAAAGAATTAAATACCCAAATACTATGTTTCACATAAACCGAAAGTTTTTACATTCTGTAAAATTATTTCCCACCAATATGCAGAAAATAATTATTCTCCGATAAACAAATAAATTTTTTTCTCCAATGTTCCTTTTTTTTTTCATCCCAAAAATCGATAATTTTAATTAATAATAAAAAAATAATAATAATAAACATGAATATTTTATAGAAATAATTATTAGTTGCTTTATAATGTATGTATATTGGTCATCAATTAAGCGTTTAATATTAATATGAAATTGAGATTGTGTATACACAATATAGATGTATAAATGATGGCCACACATGGCCACAGCTGAAAAGCACAAACTCTCGTGTAGAGCTCGCGCTGCAACGTTCGTATACTACATCTAATCCCAAGTTTTGCGGTGCGCCCAAACTAACGAGACCCACCTGACACAACCAGAGAGAAAGAGAGAGAGTGGTGAACGAAAGAGGGAACAAGAGAGAAAGAGATAGAGAGAGACAGTGTAAGAGTGGGAGATTGGGCGAAAGAGGGGAATAGAGGGGTTCTCTTGTTATAAGTATATATACGAAGCGCTGACACACTGTTTGGACTGGCCAAGTCTCGTTCTACTACAGCCCTAAGAGGATTTACATATTCATGGGGTGGCTGGAGTCGAGAGAGACTCCAGATAGGGTCGCTACCGACGATGCCACAGCAGCAACGACGGCGGCAACAGCAGCAGCTCTATTTAAATCTTTCTCTCTCTCTCTCACCTCGCAAATGTGAACACATATAACCACTGACTTACTCCTTTGTATAATAAATATATACATACATACATACATACAGTTAATGGCATAATTATTGATACAAATTCTCACCAAATTGCAATTAAACATTTTTATTCAATTTCAATACTTGACAATATTGTTTATCAACTTTGTAATATTGTTATTACTATGAATTGTGTATGATCGGTTGTAGGTCTTTCAGCGAGGGAGTTTTCATTTTGAATAATAAATAAAATTAATTGGATGGGATGTGTTCATGTTTCCGATTATGAGAAACAATTTTATTTATCGCGTTTTATTTGTCTATAATTTTTCTAGAATAATTACGTGATAGAATTGTTGATGGAAGTTGGAAAATATGAGAAGTATGAAAGTTCACAGTCAATGAAATAACCAATCATTAATTATAATACTGATGATGAGAGAAATATTTTTCTTTCTATTTATCATCTGCTATTTGTTTATATTTTGACACAACGTTTTATTGTAAATGGGTGCGGTGAAATAAAACAGAATAAAAGTTGTAAGGAGAGAAAAGAATATATAAAAGTGAAGAAGAAAGGGAGTGAAAACAAAACAAAAAACAAAAAAACAAATAAGAAAAATGCAGCTGGATCCAAGTAGTAAATTCTCGACACACGATACCTGTGTGTGCTGTAAAACCTCGAGTCGCCACTTTTTCACTCGCGAGCCCTCAAGCCAATATCCAATGAATCGACTTGAGTCTAATGTGTGTGTGTGTGTGTGTGTGTGTTTGTATGTAGGTATACGGGCAATGTTCCAAAAAGCGGAACGACACCCACGCGGTTATATGTTGCGTCGAGGTCATTCGATTTTCTACTTCTCCCTTGCGTTCTTATTTTTTTTTTTCTTCCTCGCTTTTTATGTGCTGATATTTATGCTCGTGACCGAGACCTCGACCTCATGCACTTGCACTTGAACCGATGACTTCTGCATCTATATATCTATACAAAATATATAATCCAAAAGATTCAAGGATAAAATTGTGAAATACAAATAAAAAAAAAGGAAATTAATATCATTGGATATGTAATCTTGGTGCATACCATGTATATGCAGTTATATTATGTAACAATGCACAGTTTCAATATTTCAATTGTTCGACCCATCGACCCTACCAATAGAATACCCACTCATAAATTATATGATGAAGAAAAAATTGTGCAAAATCATTTCTGTGTTTATTCTCATCGATATTATTCAATCGGAATTTCTCCTCTCAATATGTATGAAGGTATATACATAATGGAAGATGATTATACAAGAAGATAATGTTTGAAAATTATTATGTCAACATTATTGTAGTGAACCATTTTTAAATTGTGGAATTTTTTAATAGTTTATTTGTCGAATACATAAGAAATTGTACTGACATTATTATTGAAAACAATTGGAATAACAATAAAAGAAGTTTTTCTTATACATTTCTTTATATGCGTTGAAGAAGGTTAATTTTCAATGCTGATAGGAATTTTACGGTTAATATAGTGGATAATTGTCAGTCCATTTATATTGGTATGAGAAAAAAAAAAGGGGATCCTACCAATAGTGCTAACCAGGTGCTTGACGAAATTTCAATTTCGTTAATCTAAGTAAACATTGTGAATTTCAAATATACACATAGCGAATATAGATTCAGCGCTGAGATTTACTCCAACATAACTATATATTACATATTGCTTTCAAATCCGATTCACTCGGTGTCTGTATCAACTTTGGATATCCTGATAAATTCCACACTCCGTTTATATATAGAGAGTTAAAATTATACAATAATAAATCCTCCGTGAAATCACTGCTCTAGTATTTCAATGAGGAAATATATATTTTAAATTGTACATCAAGAATTATAATCACTTGTTATAGTCGAGATACATTAATAGAAAAAAATAAAATAATACAAATCAATATTGATTCGTGTTGATCAGAGAGAATTCAATTTTATTCTTTGAAGAAATAAAACTGAAATATCGATTGATATATGAACAGATTCACTGATAAAACATTTTGCGAATATAATCCTGCATATATATCATTTAAAATAAAATTGACCGACCAAATATATTATACAAATTAAAATATTCACCTACACCAATCAATCATTTTATTTTTGTAAATGTGCACTCATTAAAATATGAGATAGAAAACAAAATTGGTTTGTTTTTACTCGCGACAGAAAATTCTATTCATAACATTTTCCTTTTTTTATGTTTCAGGTCATTGGTGCTACTACTATCAATAGCAACGTGGCAAATTGCAAATGTAGCATCAAAATATGTGAGTATATATATTCAAAATGAATAACAAAAGTAGAATTTTTTTTTTTTTTTTTTTTTTCCAGTGAATCATATTTAATACCACAATTTTATCATCTCCCAAAGCTATTACCAAACGTGTCCCTACAAACATTATACGCGAAAGGGTTCGAAGGTGGAATATGTAGTGATGACCTTGAAAGAGTGAAGAAGAGAAAAATTATCATGTCTCTCACTCTCTTTCTCTTTCTTCGTGTTGGGTTGGAAACGAGTCCTGGCGGCATTCCTCTAGCATTTATTGCCTTCTCGCTTAGACGCCAATAAGTCGTGTGGGCTTCGGATTTCTTCGTTCTCACTCTCCTCTCACCCTTTGCCCTTTTAAATACTCTTTCATTTTTGTTTTCGTCCCTTTCATCCAGCATCCTTCATTGCTAAGATAATGATAAATTTTTTTTTGTCCCAGCATATAAACTAAATATATACAAATATATCTTTGCATTATCGTAATTTGAATAAAGTACGTAGGAAAAATATGGGAAAAAAAAAAAAAATTGGGATTCATGATTGCATTCAGCAAAGTGATTTTCATTGTTCGTACCATGGAGCGTATGAGAAGAGAGGAAATAATTGACAGTATATAGATTGTAATGGAAGATAAGAAGAAAGCATATATATATATATATATATATACTCGTAATAATTCTTTCTTTTTTCTCTTTCTCATCTATGCTTTGAAAGATTCGATGTGAAAAGAGAGTGGGCTAAAGAATATATATACCTTTTGTGCTTGGCCCAAGAAGATTTTACCGGCGTGGATAATTCAACTTAAGTGGTCGTTACGTGAACGTGGAAGAGATCTAACGCGTAATTTTTCCACGTACTATGTTTGTTGAGATTGGAAAAAAGAATTTTTTCCTTTTTGTTTCCATATTGAATTGCAATAAATTGAGTTTCATCCAAGAAATGCCATTATATACCTATATATTTTTGATGTAATTAATATTTTTTTCCGTATTGGATATGGATATAAAAGAACAAGTAATTATTAATCGTATAAATAAATAGAGTGGAGTTAATTTATCGAGTCGATACTGATGGATGTAATATTAAAACACCAGTATTTATATATTATATTTCAACATAGATACTTGTGTATTATCTTCATTATTATTATTATTATTATTAGTATTTTTATTATTGTTATTATACACGTCCAGTCAATGAGAAAGTTTTTTCATTGATGATTGCAGTCATTATCACGGTCAATTGACCGTGTACGATCATTATCGTTATTGACTCATCATGCAAAAGCCAGTCAATGACTGACCAAGTGAACTCAATTATCGCGGAATCATTTTGCTCTGAGAATACAAGTGTTAGAGGATATTTTTGAAATTATATGGTGTATATAAACAGCCATTATCAATAAGAAAAAGACAATCTGTTGATAATAATAATGTGACAGAATGGAAAAAGAAAATAAATACATAAATTTAAATAACGAAAAAAAAATATAATTATTAATTTACGCAGTAATGCAAGAAGAAATGCATACGTTTCCGGTTTTGGATGAATAAATATATGCTAATGAGTTTCACTCGTACGAACGGAGGAATATTTACTGAAGATTTTCTAGAATTGATGGAAAAATAATTTTACAGTCCCACATATGTTTTAGAGTATAGGAAATTCTAGAGAAAGAGGACATTGCACTTGTCACGTGACCGCGGACGGAGCATTAGCATGAATTAGCTTAGCCAGTAGGAGTATATAGAACTTAACGATAATGTGTATATACAAATATATACATATGTATTTATGTTTGTTTGCACATGTATTTGAATCCGCGATTACGACATTGGATGTATATAAGAGTGACGCGCGAGGTCACTGGTTAAAAACTCTGGCAAATGTGACCTTCTCCTCCAACGTTGTAATTGAGTTCCTTTCTTAATTTTTGTTTTTGCCTCAACGAAATGACGAAAGCGCTATGTAAGACGACAACCTAAACGATGGAATTTATATGTGTGAGTGAAGAGGAGGTACAATGAGATACCTCGACAAATTCCCCGAAGAGCAAAAATTTTAATTGTCGTTTTTCATTCCATTCGCATTTCATTTCATCGGAGGTTAGACATTTTTTACCCTATTTTACATGAAACAATGCTTAGAATTATTGCGTGCGAAAAATTGTAATTGTTTTTCTGTCTCATCCACCAAGAAAGAAAAATAACAGCATCATAAAAAGTGCAATAGAAAGTAGTTTTATGAGGAGAAAAAAAATTATTCGCCGGGTATTCTATAAGGGTTGAACCGTGAGTTTTACCGGAGATAATTATTCAAGCTGAGGAAAATGTAAATTATGCATTTGTGTATAATTATGAATTTAAATTATCAACTCGTGAAATTATGTGTGAAACACCACATGTAGTTCATCAGCCTATTGACCTATGCTATATATACTTGTTTAGAAATAATAGTAAGTCATATACGTTAGTCATCACTCGAGACGCACTTTAATCGCATGATTTATCGTTCATTCTCCATGTCTAACAAACGCGAGATGCCCGCACGTCGATTGCTGTGAGAGAATAATCTGACGGTGAAAATTATCCCGTCGTCTCTTGTGGCTTCTCCATGACTCAGAGAGCGATGTAATTTCATCGAACAGGTTCAACGTCTTCATATACACCTCAACTTATCGAAAAATTGAAATTCCTGATAGGTGAATAAAAAAAAATAGCGAATAAAATTCTTGCACTAAGGATAAAAATTGTCATATCAAAAAAGAATTCAAAAAACAAGTAGTACTGCTATAAAATCAACACATGATATCAAAGTTGAGAGATGTAGTTATAGCAGAATTTCATCTCACATCACAAATGTAAGAGAAAAAGACAGAAAATCAAAAGTTAAAGTGCAGCATTGAGAATAACATCAATGAAAAAGTCACGGAATTTTGCAGCAAGGTATACAACTCACTTTCCCCCAACTAATTACATATCATGTGTAACACGTGCGCACAAAACGAAATCATCGAGAACTTATTTTTCTCATCCGCAATTATTATCGTATTACACCTTGATACACGTATCAAGTCGTTATGTAATTACTTCAATGATGTGTTCAGGTTAAACATTTTTTTCGTATTATTACTGTGCACTCGCAGTACAAAATTGTTCACTATGATTGTCCCGTTTAATTCTCTTTTAATTGTAAGATAAATTAATGGGGGGGGGGGGGGGGGGGGGGGGGGGGGGCTGGCATGCATTTCTTCTATTCAGAATTATAGAAACGCGAAATGATATTTAAAGTTGTAAAATTAAAAAAGCCACTTCCACAGATAGTGTCGAGTCTTTCATGCAATTTATCTGGGAGTAACTGAAAGAGGCGAGAAACATATACATGTATATATGAGTTCGCGCGCATTATACGACTGTTCTGGACACGTGCCAGACCAAGCTGGTCCATTGAAATGTTATACGACGTCGCGTGTGAATGTCCCAGTACCATCAGGGCCCGCGTATATAATAGCCCGCTCGAGTCACTCGATTACCACTGCAGTATACGTATATCATTGAAAATTACTTTAGCACTCACTACTTTCGTTTCACCATTCCTCCAGATGTTATTGTGTGAACATATCAATGTCTCGTAGGTTGCCTCAGCGATGTTATGCAATGGGAAAATACATCACCTGAAAATAAATAAAATTTTTCTTGTATAAATCTCATTTTCAATATTTTTCTTTCATTTTCTACCATTTAAATATTTTAATTATCTATTGTTTATTATGTTTATTCATAGCATCATATCAAATTGCGACATGAGAGACACCGGAGACAGCATGCGGAAGGCTACTTACCAAGCAGCTTCGTGTTGGATAATAATAATCCTGAAGAAGGACTTTGGAGGCCTTGGTCGGCGCCGAGTTCGTGTTCGAGATCGTGCGGCGGTGGTGTTGCCCATCAAACAAGACGTTGTCTCGACGCAGGGTGAGTTGAAATAATTTTTTTTTTCAATCCTCTTTATTCATCTATTTGTATAAATTCACAATGGAATAAAAATTAGTGATAGATGAAGACTATATGATATCAATGTGAAATTAATTATGAAATAATGAGAGAAATGGAGATCCAATTATCAATTATATGTACCTATAATAAATTTTATATGTGAAGTTGAAGAGATCAATGGGTTAATATCGACCATGACGAGTTCAAGTGAAAGCCCTTAATTTCCGCACTGCGATTTTAGTAATACTGGAGTCATTATGTTTGTTGTTCATCCACAGTATCAATTCCCATCGCTTTCGCAATAAGCTTTTACATCAATCAAATAATTGCTGCCCTGGAAAGAAGAGGAAAATAATGAAGAGAAATTAAGCGATATGTCGGATTATTTCATATTGAAGAATTAAATGATGCTGGGAAAAAAATTTTTTTCGTTATGAAATTTTATTTTCAATTTGTATTAATTAATGTGGATTCCATAATATGTAATGTTGCGGATGAAGATGCAACAATACTGTTCATGCGTCAATCGACAGTGCACTAGCTAGGCCAGTAACCATAGAATTTTGAGACAAAGAAATGTGAAAGAATGAAATAAAAAAACAGAAATCCCCATTAATCGCGGAGCAACGAAAAGAATTGTGTGTGTGCGCGGCTCTCGGCTAAAATAATAATTCACTGTGAAACCGGTTTTGTGTCGGTAACCCAAATTTAATAGCGACCTCCACGCGTGCATTTCTTCCAAAAGAGTTGAATTATTAGGAAACGAGGGTGGAAAAGAGGGGAAAAAGAGAAGACCATAAACGCGAGAGCGACCAGGAAAGAGGAAAGCCTGAGAAGAAAAAAACGGGGTTCAACCCTTTTGGCCCAGTATTTTTGCTCATTTTCTCTTCAACAACTTTTTCTCTATTCGTCTTTTCATTGCCCTTACTATCGTTATTTTCACCCTCAACCTCCTGTCGCATATAAATTTGTTCGACTTTTCTCAAGGGAAAAAGAAAAGATCCACCCACGCGCTCAACGGACGAGATGAGGATGAGTTAGTCATGACTATGAAAACCAACGATGCATGAGACCCGATTAGAAATTCTTCGGTTTACCTTTCAGACACCCGGACAAATGCCCCGGAAAAACTAAATAAAAAAATCATGCAGTTATCTATTCATACATATATGTACATTTGGAATAAAAACAAAATAAATACACCAGTTCTGCTCTATTTATTGCAACGAAAATATAACGTCATTTTTTTTCTTTTTTTCAGTGATAATGATGATGGCAAATGTACCGGAGCTACCAAGAGATTTTTCTCGTGTAATATTCAGGTAAAAAATCATCTGATATAAGTTTGATTGTAATTGAATGAAATGAGGCTTGAAAGATGACTTTCCAAAATTGGAGGAGAAACAAAGTAAAATATTTCGATCATTCCTCTACTACTGGTGTGACCCTTTAACATCACAATGTTATACTCGGTATACCCAGAAAAAATTTTTTGCAACGAAAATATCATGATTAATGTCAGCAGTCTTACCCGAATTCTTTCAAATTCGTTATTCTTAATGAAATGACACGATTTGAGCTTTCATTTTTCGCAACGAATCCTGATATATAATAACGTACATACATATACACATATATATTTATATAACTGAGGTTAAAATGGACCTAATAAAAAGACTCGTGAGTAAAGTGCACGATATCTCAAGACCAATTGCGCAATTACCAGAGTGAAACGAAATAAAGCCGGACAGTTAAAAGACAGAGACTCACTTTTGTCGTCGTTGAATTGTGGGAAGATGGGGCGAAAGGAGGTAAGAGACTGACTCTTCCTTGAATTAATTAGTCGCCGCCTGGCTGATAAAGAATCCGAGAGTTCTACTTTACTCTGCCATTCGCGACCCACCCTTTCTCTCTTTCTTTCTTCCTATCTTCCTCACAGTCATCTGATGAACTCTCTCTTGCTCTGTTTCTCATTCATGGCTCTTGTGATTCAACGTGATACGCGAAGACGATTTGTATCGTCTTTCTCCTCGTTTAACTAGCAATTGCAACGCGCTCCAACATCCAAAGAACACTGTAATAAAAACATTTTATCGTGATGTTTCTACCTTTCTAAAAGTAATTTGTATCTATTGCAAAAAAAAAAAAAAAGAACAAACCAAATTTTTCTTCAATTTATTCTCCACGTTCCTTGATAACAGCAATTCCGAATCTGTAACCAACCATTGAATATTACAAACATTTCCACTATCATTTAACTAACGAATGAATAAGCACGATGTATCAAATTAGAGAAGAGGAGCGTGAAGCTTTCACTATTCATCTTGACAGAATTCATCGATAATTGTAAAATGAGAAAAAAAAAAAATTAATAAACGTGACAGCCCTGGCCCCACTTTACTCTCTTTTAGCTCTGGTCAATTTCAATAACCGTCAACCGGTGCATCGCAGACAAAATTCCAACGATCCAGTCATGTTTATATCAAGACATACAACTTGAAAGCCATTATAATAATAACGAGACAGTGTGACTAAATTTACATCAACAGTATTTGAGCAAAAATGAAACTATCAAAGTATCTTATTATTCAGAAATAATTATAACCCCACAATAGTCTAAAAAATGGCTCTCAAACAAAACCCCTAAATTTATATACGTTAAACTTCTGTGAAGTGAAAAATCCATTTAGCACGACATTCTCAGACTAAATATTAAAGAATAAACTAAAAAAAAAAACAGTCACAGCACCGGATTCGTCATCAATATTTCTACTCAATATAAATAACATTTACAACGTAGACGGATCAGTATATACGTGTCTCCAATGTAGTCATAAATAAAATAATATATAAAGCCGAACATATTTCAACAAAAATACATTTATATTTATATACATGTTTATAATCAAATCAAAACGCAATAAAACATTCTCATACCTACTATAGCGTGTGTCGAAGCATACAAGCATCAACAGCATAAGCCCGGATCTTTCTTCAAGATCCATAGGAATAAAACGAACGACGTGCATTGCTGGTGGTCGCGGCTTATTCTCCATCGTCACATTACTCATATTACCAAGTTAAAGTCCCCAGACGATGTGTCTGGTTGTCGCAAAGAAAATATATATCGAGTGGACCATGACCGGTAACAGCCTCTTGCGACGCCATTACGATTTCCCGCGCAAGCCACCCGCCGCGTCGCCCCTTTATGCCGAACCGGAAGCCCAAAAGGCGCGGTGGCGTCGTACAACGCTCGCTACTCTTTTCCCCCGTGGTACTCATAAATCCCCGCTCATATATCTGATATATCCCTGCACGCTCGCACATTAGATGTACACTTGTCCACTGGTTCTCCCTTGAGAACTCTCCTTTTCCATTTAATTCGGATTAGATATCTCCGTGCTCGACCTATGTCGATTTATCGATATTACGCCATGACATAACTACAATTCCCCAGTTTTATTACGTGCCCAAACGCACATGCGATCATATCGACTTCTAACAGGACCTCTGTAGTTCATGTAAATACTGTCCCTGTTCAGGAGAAAAAACAGGAAAAGAATAGACATATATATATTTATATACGTGCGACTACAGAGTGTGATCCCGTGAGACCACCGAAACCCACATATTTTTTTATATATATGGATGTACTTATATTCTAACCTAACAAAAAGGTAGCAGTTTATTTTTTTCGGTTTTGTCCGAACCTTTTTTTTCCCGCCAAAAAATTCATGAATTTTCCATTTTATGAGGTTATGATTAGTTATAGACATTGTCAGCCAACTTCAGTTTGAGCTGGTATGGCGCGATTTTAATTTTCAAATTCAATTACAGTGAATTCATTAACGAATGGTTATGGAAGCGTGTTTGTGACTAGTACCCTATGGAATATTTGCAGTGTTGAAGTCAATTCTGAAGTAGAGCACATAAAGTCTAGATACTGATTGCAACACTGTGGTAAGCACACTGGTATTGAGTTTAGCAACGCTGCAATTGGAAAACTATTAACATTGATTAGTTTCATTTTTGCTCAATTTTACAAAAAACATTATCCATTTCATTTTTGAACTATTGTTCAGGATGTGATGAATAAATTGAACGCATCATGTTTAGAAGTAAATTTCATTACTTTGAAGTTTCCCAACTATCCCACTATTTTATCTCAGATGATAAAATGAGAATTAACGCCAGAAAATTTAACACCGTATAAAAAACAACAGCAATGAGATTTCATACTTGCCATCTTTCACTCTATACACTTCCTATAAATTTTCCCAGATGCTCTATTACTTCTTATAAATAAAACTCCAGTAAGTCTTTCGAGTTTATTAATTGTCAGTAAACATGTTATAAATATCGAGATTAAAAAGAAAAGTATTGGATGTTTCAAATTTGAAGAAAAAAAATATAAGAATAATTGATGATTATTTTGCAGCCATGTCCAAGTGGTCTAGCCGACTTTCGTGCAGAACAATGCGCCGAGTACAACGCGGTGTCATTCGAGGGTGTGCTTTACGAGTGAGTATTATAACTTCCCCGGGACAACGAGAGCCATCCATGTTTTGCCATTTTGCCAAGGGCAAAATCCCGGTAATATTGAATAAAGGATTTGCCCGACGCGAGTTTTGAGACAAAGTGGGCGAACGTGTATGCGTATATCCTTCCTATGAAATTGTATGTAGGTATGTATGTATGTATAAAGTTAAGAAAAAGTTCGACTATTCTGTCGCAGCTGGATTCCGTACACTGGTGGACCAAACAAGTGCGCGCTCGACTGTATGCCGAGAGGCGAACGTTTTTTCTACAGACACAAACTCCATGTGATTGACGGTACACCATGCGATGTGGAAAAAAACGACGTTTGCGTTGAGGGAAAATGTATGGTAGGTATTAAACAATGAAAAATAAAAGCTTTTTCATTTATTTAAACTTTATTCAAACATACTGTCCAATTATTTTTCATATGTTGAAATATTTGAATAATAAAATAGTTCACTGCCCAGAAAAACAATTCTTGCATTCGTGCTAATCTAATGATATATATTTTCACAATGGGGTTTTGCGATTGATTTCTTATTTTTATTTCAAATACCAAAGTGGTGTTCAATGTATAATTGACAGTGACATTGTCAATTATTGTTGAATTGTAAATTGAATATTGATTTTCCATTCAATGTATTTCAGCCAGTAGGATGTGACATGATGTTAGGCAGCGATGCAAAAGAAGACGCTTGTAGAGAGTGTGGGGGTGATGGGTCACAATGCAACACTGTCAGTGGCCTTTTCGATACCGATGACCTCCAAAGCGGTGAGTTCATCCACCACTTAAACTCACGTGACCCTCTTCAAACTTCCTGAAACATTAAATCTCTGTCATCATGTTGTATATCTCGGATCACCATAAATATACCAAGTTTATCTGTATTTATTTCAGGATACGTTGACATACTTCTTATTCCCGAGGGAGCTACAAATATTGATATCAAAGAAATTGCGCCATCAAATAACTATCTCGGTAGGATTATTGATAGAAACTATTTGGTATTCAGTTTAATTATGCAGACATTGAAAAGTTTACTCCATATATATCCTTATTCAATATTTTTTTTCATTCCCAATGTTCGTTTGTTAACTCATAGCTATCCGCAATAAAACTGGTCATTATTATCTCAATGGCAATTGGAGAATTGATTTTCCAAGAAGTTTGACATTCGCGGGAACAACATTTCATTATGAGAGATATCGTCAAGGCTTAGCAGCACCAGATGTAATTACATCTCAGGGTCCAACTACTGAGGCTATTTACGTCGTTGTGAGTTCACATAATATTTATTTTTAATCCTCCAACCTTCATCAATTAAATATCGTCAGTTGAAATAAACGATTATCGCGAATGTTATTGCATTAATTTTCATTATATTTCTCCTTTTTTTCACCTAGCTGCTATATCAAGATACGAACGTTGGAGTTGAATATGAATACAGCATCCCAAAGAAATTTGCGCCTCAGGGCGATCCCGAAGCGTATTTCTGGACTGCTGATGAATTTTCCGAGTGTAGCTCATCTTGTGGTGGAGGTGTGTGATATATGATATATAAAAAGATAAATAATGAGTCAGTAGTTTTTTTTTTCAGTATTGTTATTTATTGTAAAGTATTTAAAATTTATTTGCGAAATTCGGATTGAATTTATTTTAACATTGAACTTACCGATCGGTATGAATCAGGTTTCCAATCAAGACGTGTAAATTGCGTGAAACGTCGCAACAATGGTTCAGTGGACGAGGGACTTTGCGATCCGCAACTTGAGCCAGACGGTACACAGTCTTGCAATGAGGAGGCATGTCCGCCCGAATGGATTGAGGGTGAATGGGGGACATGTAGCAAGTATTGCGGTGAGGGCGGTAAACGTGTGAGAGACATCAAGTGCGAGCAGATCATCGCTGGTGGTATACCCACTATTGTCGACGACTCGGTTTGTCTTGAGAGTGTTGGACCCAAGAACCAGACCACCCAAGAGTGTAACCGAAATGTCGAGTGTCCCAACTGGCATATTGGACCATGGAAACCGGTAAGTGTTCACTAATTTAATTTCTATTTTTATTTCTGTTCTTGTTAGAAAAATGTTTAGTTTCCAATGTTTTTTTTTTCTTTCACCTCATATTATTTGTCATTTCTTTATTCTCTCAACTCTTTCGTTACAGTGCGATCACTTGTGTGGAAAAGGAAAGCAAACGCGGAAAGTTACGTGTTTCAAGAAAAATGACGCTGGTAAAATCGATGTTCTTGAAGATTCAGAGTGTGAGAGTGAAATTCCGGAGCGAGAAAAACCATGTGAATTGCGACCGTGCGCTGGACTTGATTGGGTCATGTCTGAATGGAGTGGCGTTAGTAATCATTTTGTACTACGTCTTTTTTGCCATTTTACGTCAATACGTTTTCCATCTTCGTAATCTATTGTTATTTTTTTTCTGTTTCCCAGTGCAATGACAAATGTGGACTTACGCAAGAAACAAGAACAGCACATTGCGCAACGCAAGACGGCACTGTTTATGCCGATGACAAGTGCGATCCGGCGAAGAAACCTGAATTGGCACGTGAATGCGAAAATACGAAAGGATGCGAGTATCAATGGTATTCAACTCAATGGAGCGAGGTAAATTATTTGAAATGTCTAAACCAACTAAATGTGAAAGAAGAGCATAAACATATATGTGTATCTAAATTGGAAACGGAATTTTTTCTAGTGCTCAGCCATATGCGGAAGTGGTGTACAAACACGTAAAGTTTTCTGTGCAACATTTGAGGATGAATTGACGTTGAAAAAAGTTGTAGATGGAAAGTGTGACCCAGATAAACGTTACAATGATACAAAGAATTGTACAACTAATGTTGAATGTAAGGGTGAATGGTTCGCGGGTCCGTGGAGCAAGGTTCGTTTTTTCCCACTATACACCCTCAACACTTTATTCCATTCGCATACATTGACCACCACTAATTCTCCTCATTCATTTTTCCTCTACATTTATACAGTGTTCAAAACCATGTGGTGGCGGTGACATGACGCGAAAGGTGATTTGCATGAAAGATGGTGTGCTTGTTCCAACGAGCAATTGTGATGTTGATTCAATCATGTTTGGAAGCGAAGACTGCAATAAACATCCATGTGGTGAAGGTGAATATTTTTCTCCATAATTTCAGTCGTATATTTCAAATTAGTTCTATTTAATTTGTACACACGAATTTTGAATTATTAATTTATGTAGATGAAGTGATACCAGTTCAACCAGGGAAAGATAATGTACCCACTGATGACGAGGATGATTGCGAAGTGTACGAAGATGAAGAGGACTTTGTTACCGCAGATTCAGGATTTTCATCTACCGTAAGTGTATTCAAAATCACCTGAAAAATTGTCTCGAAATTTTACAGACAAAAAGAATCGGTAATTATTGTTTCAATCCTCAAAAATAGGGGGAAGAAGATGAAACCGAACTTATGGGTAGCACTTCTGTATTTTCTCCGGAAACGGGCTTCACTGTAACCACATTAGACGACATGATGATGAGTGACGCAGCATATAGTCGTGGCGATATGTCACCTACAGATAGCGGCAGTGGCTATGGCAGTGGTTTTGGCAGTGGTGATGGTGAATTTTCATTCTTCTCACCGATATCCACTGCTACTTCGTTCCCTCTCACTGATGATGAAACTTCATCCCCGTCTATCTCCACTGCCACTTCAGCATCATTCAGTGAACTTTCAACGATCGAAGGCAGTGGTACATCGCCCGATGGTATTTCGAGTGAGACAGAAAATGAATTTATGGAAAGAACTGGATCAACGTTTAGTGATGAATTTGAAGAGACATCCTCATCTAGTGAGATTTCCGATACAACGACAGAAAATTCTCTGTCTACCGAATCATCTGGTCAAACTGAAACTGACATTTCCACTGACATGACGGAAATTTCAGTATCAACGGTGTCATCCGGATCTACGGAAATTTCAGGCAGTACAGAATCATCCCAAGAAACTTCGGCGCAGTCGTCGGAAGTTACAACGGAATCATCTGCAACTGAATCGTCGACTGCAGTTTCAACTGAATTCTCCTCAACGGACTCTTCTACAGACGGGTCAACTGAATTATCAACATCTGACTCATCTACCGTTAGTACAACTGAATCATCGACCGAAAATACAGATCAATCTAGCGAATCATCGACAATTGAATCTTCTTCAGAGTCATCAACTTCTTCGGTGGATGACGAGACAGACACCAGTACTGTCTCCATAGACACAACCGTCTCTTCAGCAACAGAATCAACAGAATCAACTCAATCACCTGACACAACAGAATCTACTGA
Organism: Zele albiditarsus; assembly: GCA_958496275.1. Classification (NCBI taxonomy): domain Eukaryota; kingdom Metazoa; phylum Arthropoda; class Insecta; order Hymenoptera; family Braconidae; genus Zele; species Zele albiditarsus. Next base: position 12,094,621 of record OY292409.1, on the reverse strand, counting down.
ATCGACTGAATCTACTGAATCACCTGACACAACGGAATCTACTGAATCGACTGAATCGACTAGATCATCTGACCCAACAGAATCTACTGAATTAACTGAATCCACAGAAACTTCGATCACTGAATCAACCCAAACATCGTCATCTGCGGAATCATCCACCACTGATACGAGTACCACTGAAGCAAACCAATCGAGTAGTGAAACCACAGTTATTTCTTCGGAAACAACAACTTCAGATAATCCAAGAACGATTGAAACTACTACAGAGTTCGAAATTATACCCGTGCATGGCGAAAATGATCTGAGTGGTCCAGTTGAAAAGGCTTCCACCGCCATTCCAGAAACATCTATGAAATCTATTTCTGAAAGTTCAACTGAATTCGCCACGACTGAAGTTACAAGTGGATCTAGTGAATTCACTACTGTTGAATCTGCAACAGGATCTGATGAGTCTGAGGGTACAACTGTAGAATCTGCGACGACGGAATCTGAAACCTCGACGAGTGACTCCGAGATAACAACTGAATCAGGCGCATCAACAGAATCCGGTGCAACCACTGAATCGGGAGTCACAACGGAGTCTGGCCTTACAACTAATTCGGAAATGACCACTGAATCAGGAGTAACAACCGAATCAGATGAGACAACTGAGTCGGGACAAACAACTGAATCAGGTGAGACAACTGAGTCGGGACAAACCACCGAATCAGCTGAGACAACTGAGTCGGGACAAACAACCGAATCAGGAGTAACAACTGAATCCGGACTAACCACCGAATCGGGAGCAACCACTGAATCTGGAGCAACGACTGAATTCACAACTGAAGTCTCGACAATTTCAGGAGAAACCGAAACTACTGTTTCCGGAAAGATAGAAGGTTCCACCGTTACTTCCACTGGTGACCAAGACATCACAGGCCAATCTACCATTCTTGATCTATTCACAACTATCAATCCAATTGATGCCGCCATAACCAAAGAACATGAAATGAGAAAATGTAAAATCAGGAAGAAGACATGCAGAACATCGCAGTTTGGTTGTTGTTATGATGGCATCACCCCATCTCAAGGACCATTCGATAAAGGCTGTCCAACACCGAAAACATGTGCCGAAACTGAATTCGGATGTTGTCCAGACGGTGTATCAGTGGCTATCGGACCGAAAAATGAAAATTGTCCATCGCAACAGTGTGATGAAACTCTGTTTGGGTGCTGTAAAGATGGCATAACACCTGCAGAGGGCAATGAGTTTGAGGGTTGTAAAAAACTATGCAATGAGACCGAATTCGGATGTTGCCCGGATAAAGAAACACCTGCGATTGGTGAAGATAATCTTGGCTGTTGCAATGTCACGCAATATGGTTGTTGTCCAGATGGTATTAAACCAGCAACTGGTCCCGATGAAGAGGGTTGTGAAGAGTCTATCACCGATGAAACTGAATGGACTGAATTGACGAGTGAATATGAAACTACAACAACAGTCGCAATTGAAGAGGAGGATTGCGCCAATTCTACTTATGGCTGTTGTCCAGATGGGAAGAGAACAGCGACTGGTACTAATTTCGATGGATGCAATGTTATTAATATGGAAAATTGTTCAGCTTCTTATTTCGGTTGTTGTGAAGATGGTGTTTCGGCAGCACTTGGTCCACGCGATGAAGGTTGTCATGCAGTATGCGAATCATCAGCATATGGCTGCTGTTCCGATAACACAACACCAGCTCATGGACCTAATGGCGAAGGTTGTTGTTTATCATCGGCGTACAAATGCTGTCCGGACAATATCACGCCAGCTCGTGGGCCCGATTTTTACGGATGCGGTTGCGAATACACACAATTCCGTTGTTGTCCTGATAATGTTACGGCAGCACGTGGTCGCGACAATGAGGGATGCGGTTGTGAATATACAAAACATGGTTGTTGTCCAAATCGTTTTACTCCAGCTACTGGTTCGAATTTCGAGGGTTGCCCGTGCTACACTTACCAATTTGGTTGCTGTCCCGATGGTATTACGATCGCCAAAGGACCCCATAATCAAGGATGTGGATGTGAAAATACTCAGTTCGGTTGTTGTTCGGACAATCAAACACCGGCAATAGGTGCAAACTTTGCTGGATGCACTTGTGATTCTTCCAAGTATGGCTGTTGTCCGGATGGCGTTGATGAAGCACAAGGCGAGAACTTTGAGGGCTGTCTTTCAACGCCAGATATTCCGAGTGCAGCATGCGCGCTCGCTAGAGATCGAGGCCCATGTCGTGACTTCACTGTCAAGTGGTTTTATGACACTGAATATGGTGGATGTTCTAGATTTTGGTATGGCGGCTGCGAAGGAAATGGAAATCGATTCACCACGCAAGAGGAATGTAAAGATGTCTGCGTATCACCCAAGGGAAGGGGTAAATATTAGACTAAGCAATTTCTATTAAATTTTTCACTTTCAATATCAATAGTTGTGCCTAAAATATGTTTACAAATATTTATTCTCTACAGACGTTTGTCAATTACCAAAGAGCTCAGGACCATGTGAGAGTTACTTACCGAAGTGGTATTATGACAATGAGAGGAAACAGTGTGGGCAATTTATTTATAAAGGCTGTCTCGGCAATGATAATAAATTCGAAACTCATGAAGAGTGTGAGGACCGTTGTGTCATTCCGGACGATATAGGTATTATTTAATATTAATATTCAGTTGGAAGATTAATTTTTTTTGAGTACGTCAACTATAATTTTTTTTATCCGAAGATCCATGTGGATTGCCACAAGAGATTGGACCTTGCCAAGGCAACTTCACGCGATGGTCCTTCAATAAAGAATCCCAAGTGTGCGAACAATTCCATTATGGTGGTTGCAAAGGCAATACCAATAATTTCCTGACGGAAATTGCTTGTCATCAACAGTGTCTTCAACCTGGTCGAAGTCGCGGTAAGTTTTCTAAATTTTTTCATCATACTCGCACATTGCATTACTTTCGTTCATTAATTCACTGTGTATTGAATAAATATTACATTTGATTAACGAGAGACGAAACTAATGATATACAAACAGATATTTATTTGCATGATAAAAAAAAATGGAAACAAAAAAAGGGTTCACTGCACTAACTTGACATTTAATGAGCCCATATATATTTAATGTGAATAAAATTGAAACAGAATATTATAGTACTTTGTGTATTTGTGCACTAATGAGAAATGCCGGGCCATGTCCACTCTATTCAGTACATTAGTATCACAATAAAGCTCGTTAAACATGTAGCGAATCGGTTTATGGCGGTTATAAAAACAGAGGAGATAAGTCACGATTGGGCGCGATTTGCGAGTAACGTTGTCTGACTTGACTCAGATAATGATAGCGCTCTGCAGAATTCACAAAAGAGAGTCATATAAGTTATCGTCACATATATATGTATATGTATCAGCTTCGAAATATTCGCTGTAGGCAGAAATTTTTTACAGCACCATATAGATTCGGTTAACATTCTCTTTTATTTAATGGAATTTTTATAATCTATCGAACTTCTGTGATCGATTTCTACCGCCCATGTTTATTCCTTAATATTTCACATTCATAAATATTTCTATTCGAATTTTTATTGGGGAACATCCGACGCAATTAGAGTTAAATGATAATCATGCATGTGTAGTATTTTAGTTTAGATGTTATTATTAATTAACTAATTACAATAATTAATCATTAGTTATTGACATTGCATGGTAATATAACTGCATTGGTGTATGTAATGGTGTAACAGATTCATGCTCACTGCCACGTACCGAGGGTGATTGCACCAAGAAATTATCAAGATGGTATTTTGATCAGTCGGAGAATCGATGCATGCCATTTTATTATACTGGATGTGGTGAAAACAAAAATAATTTTGAAACTAGAGACGCATGTGAGACTGATTGTCCGCCAAAAATTGGTAAGAATATTAATTACATGAATATAAATCGCATGAATTATCTTGTTCATTCATGCTTTCGTCACAGAAATTTATCAGTAAATAAAAAAAAAGGATATAAATGATGAAGCGTGCATGAAAGTATTTTTATACTGATTTGAATTGTTTTTTGCAATAGAACCAGATACATGTCTACTTCCTGCACTTCTTGGCGAGTGTCATAATTACACCGCACGCTGGTACTACGATTCTTACGAACAACAATGTCGTCAATTCTATTACGGTGGCTGTGGTGGTAATAATAATAATTTTATCAGTCAACAAGACTGCGCGAATCGTTGCGAATCAGCCGCTGTTACTGCACCTCCACCTACACCACAAAGATTCTCTCCTGGTATTGAAAACAAAAAATAAATTTCTGTTCATAAACAACGTTATTGATTCACAAATATACAACTTACGGACATAAATTTTATTATTTATCTGCGTTGTTTTTCTTTTCTTCTTCAAGCAATGTGTTTCTTACCTGACGAGCAAGGACCATGTCCCAAAAATGAAACGAAATGGTTCTACGACAGTCGTGATGGCATCTGTAAACAATTTATTTATGGTGGATGTGCAAGTAATGGAAATAAATTTGAATCACGTGATGAGTGTGAATATCGTTGTGGTGAAGTTCAAGGTAGATAATTAATTAGAAAGAAAATTGAGAATATATTTGTCGATTGAATTTCGTTTTTATTATATTAACATTTACATTTTTTTTTTTCCTGTACATTCAGATGCATGCAGTATGCCGAAAATTGTTGGACCATGTAGCGGTTCAGTGGTTCAATATTATTACGATCGGCAAACTGACACGTGCGAGGAGTTTGAATACAGTGGATGTGCTGGTAATAGAAATCGTTTCCAAGATCGAGATACGTGCGAGAGTAAATGCAGCCGTAGACCCCGACCAGTGCAACAACAAACGGTCACACCGCCGCCAGATTTACCCACAGAAATAGTTCCAAGCAGTCCAATTTGCTCAGCACCAGTTAATGCCGGTCCATGCAATAATGATATTACAGCATATTATTACGATTCACAGACACATACGTGTCAAGCATTTATTTACGGTGGTTGTGAAGGCAATGCCAATAGATTCCAGAGCGAGGAGCAGTGCGAGAGACTTTGCGGCCGCTTCCAGGGTCAAGGTAAATTCACTATTATTATTTTCTACAATTTACATTAATTTTCATGAATTGCGATGATGAATTCGATTCCTTTTGGAAAGATGTTTGTAATCTTTCTGCGGATGTTGGACCATGCCGAGGAAACTTCGCTAAATATTACTACGATCCACATTCTCGCGTTTGTCGTCAATTTATGTACGGTGGATGTGACGGAAATGCTAACAGATTCAGTACAGTTCCTGAATGTGAATCCGTTTGTCTTCATCGTGAGGAGCCGACGCCTGCTGGCAACAATACTGCTCTTTCTCATCTTGGTAAAAAAAAAAATGAAGAATATAATAATAATATTTAACATGCATGCACATAACCAGAAAAACTGATGGGAGAGAGTTGCGCGTGATGGATAATAATTTTAATATGACCCGAATAATAACTGGGAAAAAATTAATAAGAAAAAAAAAAAATTAGCATGATGCGAATGTTTGTGTGGGGAAAATTCTGAATATTGGCCTGCATTCATTCAACTAACCCTGGTGTAATGGCATTTAGAAATTTGTCGTGAACCTGTGGACGTTGGATCGTGTCCGACTGGTAATTACAAACGTTTCTACTTTGATGAAGAGCGTCAAAATTGCATGGGATTCGTTTACACGGGTTGTGGTGGAAATCGTAATAGATTCAAGACTTACGATTCTTGCATGCACACCTGTTATCGAAGTAAGTTTTGTCTACTAAAACTATTAATGATTGCAATACAAATATAAATGCATAAATCTTTAATTGCTCCCAAAGTATACACAAAGAAAATATAAAAATGATTAATATTATTTTCGCATCTGTAGCGAGTAATGAAGTGGATATCGGCGGTAAAAATGTATCGAAGGATCCATGCGATGAGGCAAGAGAGGAATGTAATCTCATTCATTGTCCCTATGGCAAAGAAGCATACGTTGACGAACACGATTGTGAACATTGTCGATGTGTTGATCCCTGTAGCAATGTAATTTGTCCAGAGGGCACTCGTTGTTCAATAACTTTAGGCGCTTCCGCCATCGAGGGAACCGAGTACAAAGGCGTTTGTCGATCAAGTAAATGCGCAATGAGAGCTTTGACTTCTTTTTTTTTTCGTCATAGTTGAATTTGTGTTTGTCATTCATCTATTTTTTCCTCTTTTACATAGCAACAAAATCCGGTCGATGTCCGGTTGTATCCAATAGTACGAGATGTGAGCAGGAATGTACGAGTGATGCTGATTGCTCGCGGGATTGGAAATGTTGCAGTAATGGATGTGGAACATCATGTTTAGAACCAGCACCGGAGCAACCTGTATATATACCACCGCCACCACCATCTAATGACACTTCACAGCATTATGGTTCTGCGCCAGCAGAAATTGAAAAACCCGAAGAACCCCGTGTCAGTGGCGAAGAAGGTGGATATGTTAATATGAAATGCATCGCCATTGGTGATCCAAAGCCAACAATAACATGGAAAAAAGAGGGAATAGTTGTACGTATAATAAAAAAATTGAGAGAATTATCAATTTATTCAAATTCGTGAAATTAAATACCATTGTCCGCATATTTTCATTCGATAGATTAATGTAGCTGAGAAAAGGCGAAGAATTTTGGGTGATGGCACACTAGAGATAATAGATTTATATGAGTACGATAGCGGCAGTTATATTTGTACTGCTGACAATGGACTTGCGCCACCAGCAAAAATTGAATACCAATTGGAAGTGACCGGTGAGTTATTCATCAAATTAATATTGGTGGGTTGTATTAACAAGTGGGATAAACAACTAATACAAATGTAATTTTTTTTAACACAATTACTATTTAAAATGAACAAAAAAAAAACAAGAATAATAATTGGTTGTGGTAATGGTCTGGGAATGTTCTCTAACACGATGATTATCTTGCATGTATGGAATTCTCCAATTCTCTTTCTCTTCAGAACCACACGATCATTCAGCGGCTATTGTCGGTGAACCAAATACATTTATAACAGTGACAATGAATTCACCAACAATTCTTCACTGTTATGCAATGGGTTGGCCACGGCCATTTGTCACATGGTGGCACGGTGATCGCATGTTACCACTATCTTCTGAATATTATGAACAAGATTCCGAGTATACGCTATTAATTCGTTCAGTAACAATCAGCAATCTGGGTATTTATACTTGTCAGGCGTATAATGGTATTGAACGACCGGCCTCATGGTCAATGACACTACAGGCATTAGGCCCAGTCCACAACGTTAAACCCGAACATCAGGAATACTTGAAATATCTTGTACAACCACCAAAAAGACCCGCAACTGACAAACCACAATATCCATATCGTCCTGCCCGTACTCAAGCTCCTGATTACAATCAAACTTATGCCCCTATTTATCCAACAAAAAGACCGTATATCCCACCAGTTATTGCACTTACTGATTCACCCGTACAAGAGCCTGTCAAATTTAAAGGTGAGAATGTCTTTCTGGGATTCTTTTAACCATCAGCTAATTTTTATTTTTTTCTGTATTTATAATAATATAATAATGCTGCTTTTATTGTCTTGCAATTTATTCATAATTGGTATTTGCATTGAGAACTGCTTCTGCGTCACTTGAAGAATGATTTTCGTTTAATTTCTTTCAATTTTGTTCAACCGCTTATACGGATTTATTAAGAGTTATTCATACAAAATCGATATGAATAAAATTGTTGTAATTTTCTTGTCAATGCAGTACCAGTCGCTGTGAATGTGACTGTATCAGGAAAACAATTCCCAGTTGGTAGTGAAATCAGTGTCGGTTGTAATGTTGATGGCTATCCAATTCCACGAGTATTGTGGTACAAAGACGATGATCTTATTCGGACTGATGGACGAGTAACGATATCTGGTGAGTGAGATTATTGCAAAATTGGATGCAGAAACTATTCTTGACAACTCGATCATGAAAATTGTATTATTTATAAGGTATTATAAATTTTTCTTCTTCATCTCTGCAGAATCTAATAGGCTGCTGATCACAAATGCCGGCCACAATGACACGGGTAGATATCGATGTGAAGCAGCCAATCAATATTCAACAGATTCACAGACCATAGATCTGGAAATTACCGGTAAAAAAATTATTTCAATGGTTCCTGAAAAATTAAATCGCCAGAAATTTAATTTTTTTTTATTATCATTCTATAGAGCTATAATACTTATAGAAATGTGGTATTATTTACAGGCATGTACATCGATCCTCAATGTCAGGACAACACATTCTTCGCCAAATGCGATTTAATCGTAAAGGCAAAATATTGTGAGCATAAATATTATGCAAAATTCTGCTGTAGATCGTGTACAGAAGCAGGTCAGTTACCATCACATGGGCGAAATCGTCGAGATTCAAGTAGAAGAAAAAGATCATTGGTACCATTATATTGAACGTGAAATCACAGCTTGACTATATAAATATAATGATATATATTTAAGAAACAATATATGTAATTCCATTGCGTCTCGCCATTTTGGACTCTACGACACGCCTATGATTCCCCGGATAAAATACACACGTGACGAAATTGAGTCTCGTTTCACTGCCAAAGCCTTGGAACGTCTATGCATAGATAATTTTAAGAATATCTATATATAAAATAGAATGAAATAGTGATGTATAAACATTCTGAATGACAGAACGTATCCATGTTAACATATGATCTGAAGCTAATTTATTATATATAACTAGTCGTTATAGAGCTGCCGGTCGTACTCTCATGTAAAATTTTATTGTTTTCACAATTTCACAATTAATTTATCACCTGAGAGATTACGAACGCCAATCTTATAAACGCGGCTTTTAAGTTACTTTTTGGGTTCGCGGTCAAATGCATTTACTCATTGTTTATTATTATTTTTTTTTAATGCAACATTTTTTAAAACGCCATTCATCCCATGGGATATATATATAAAAGGTGATGAAATATATAAGGAAGATAGGGAGAGAGGAAGAAGGTGGAAAAAACCGGAAGCATTCACGTGCTTTTACGCGTGTCATGTTGTATATCATTATGAATAGTTTATCATATATTTGTAAGACATTGGATAAGTTTCTTTCTTATGTGTATAAAATTACCATGAATTCTCTGAGATTTTGATTCATTATCATATTCTGTATAGAATTAATTTTAAACGCACAATTAACTGATGGGAACTGAATAGAAAGAAAAGAAAACATACAAAATGACATAAAATGAAATGATTACAATTTTAAAGTACATTTATGAATTGTTTTTGAACATCAAGCCATCGGAATCATATCGATTAACATCAAAAATATTAGGAAAAAATTAAGAAAAAAAAAATATATATCAATATAATCGACGATATGTATAACACGAGTTATGGAAAAAAAAGAAAGAAATAAATAAAAAAAAAACATTTTGAATAACGTCGAGTTGCGTTAGGCAGTACCAAAAGCATTTATTAAATTGTTAAGGAAATAAAAACAAAAACATTAATATTAATTCATATATCGATGTAAACACGGACGTAAAATATATATTATTGTTAATATTATTCTACACATCAGTCAGAGTAATACTCAGTGCCTTAATTGTAGACGCGTAAAGACAACTAGAGAGAGAGCAAGAAAAAAGAAGGGAATGAACGACATATACTGGCTTTCGTTCTTTCGAGTAGTCCCGTTGAATCCACTTACATATTAAAAATTAAAATTAAAAAAAAAAATAGATATGACAAATTCTTGTCGAACAATTACTGGTCTGATGGCTGACATAAAGAATTATGTAAAGAAGTGTTAGTTTATATAGTACTATACTATTTTAACTGTTGCATTTAATCATTGCATTTAGGTTGTCGATATTCCTATGTATATTATTACACTCAATACACTATTTTCTCTTGTTCATTTTTCTTTTACAGTCATTTTTGAAAGATATGAAAGTCATCAGGATTGTGTCATTGCCTCGGGAGTGTGTAGAGATAAATTTTCTTCTTTATATTTTATGGAGATTAAAATGTGTGAAGATATATAACAAAATGGCGAGGATTTTTTATTCCATATCAATGTTTATATACGTAAAATAATAATTACAAATATAAATGATACGTGTATAACGATTATGAACAAGATCGAAAAATGATTTCTTGTTCTATCCAAATCATCTCACCAATATATAAAAAAAAACCAACAAAATGGCAAAAAGAAAAAAAAAATGAGAAGAGATGTGTGACATTATAGTTCGTTAATGAATACAAAGCATACCGCGAACCTTTTCATTTTCTTTGCGAACATCATGGGTAATAATTAATACATATTATACTAAATGTAATAAAAATGTATATGTAATTTCTTCCATAACTCAATGATAATGACGATGATGATTATTATTATTATAATTATTAAAAGAATAAATATGAAGTAGTTCATAAGTACATCTTCGAACGACATCATCCGAAAATATTATACGGACAATAATAATATTTAAGACCATCAAAAATAGTATATAAAAAAATATATATGTTATATCTATGAGACCTTATAACGATTAGTAATATGAATAATATCATACGTTGTGAGATTTTTGCTCTATTATATATATCAAACTACCCATTTTTGAGGCAAATAAATTTCTCTTTCAGAGCAATAAATTTTCTATTTCAAATTCATTCTACAGTCGAGGTGAGAATAATAAATTACATATATGAAATAAACACGTGAAAAAAAATTGAAAATCATCTTATACGATACACGTTTGTGAATAGATATATGTACTAAGTTTAAAATGCCGGCAACCAAATATGACACTTTGGAGTCGAACGTGTCAATTCCAGTATTTTTCCCAGCCTGGGCAGAGTTAGGAGGTTTTTTACCACGATTAAGACTCTGGTGTTTGGCCAGCTATCGTTATCCATATTCAAAAATATATATTAATAGTTTAGCGGCTTTGAGCCGAGAAAGGAAACGGCAATGTCGACATCCACAAGTATGGATCATCCATCCTTTCAGTGCATTCAGGTATAATTTATTTAATTTTTCATCAGCTGATATTCTTATCCTGGTTAATACTGTAAAAAATTTATATTTCTAATTTCAGATTTTTTTGGGAAACAATCATGACGTTCATATATGCTATTTCATTTATTATAATTCCTTTTATGATAAGCTTTATTGTATTTGATTATGAAATAGTGCGACTTGACAGAGTCAGCGTGGTTCTCTATATATTTTTCTGGGTTGATATAGTACTGAATTGTATGACAGGAATTTATTGTAAAGAAGATAGAATGGTGAATTTTAACCAAGCGGATATTATCAAGTAAGTTCATTTCATAAAATTTATGAACAATAAAAATTCATCATGTATATTGTTGAATGTTTTTCATAATTTTCTAGATACTATCTCAAGAGTTTTCTCCTCATTGATATTCTCACATCATTACCATACGACCACATTACTTATTCGTGGCGAAAAGTTCCAGGTCCAGATTCTTCCTTATTCATTGCAATTTTGAATTTAATCCCAATATTTAAAATATTACGATACATCACTTTTCACTCCTATGTGTCTCAACTTTTCGCAGTACGAATTATTTATGTCTTAATAACAATGTACACAAGAAAAATTCAATTGGTGCAGTACTACTAATTCTTTTATCTATTCCCTACTAATTTCAGTATTTTCAAATCGAAAATTTTACTTATCGGATGACAAATACATTATTATTATCATTTTACATAATATATTGGTTCACATGTCTCTGTTATCTCACTCCAATGATGATCATGTATACAACCGGGACTACAATTGGTGTGAGAATTAATTTATCTATAATACTCAAGTTAATTATTTAATTTATAAATCATAATTCATTTTTCAGAATTGTTTATGTTGGTTAACTGAGATACAAAATGAGGGAATCCCACAACGATTTCAACACGCATTATTTATCGTGATGCAAAACTTTGTCGCCAGTGGTTATGGCGCGATACAAGTGAAATTTGGTGGTCACGTATTCATTTGTACAATGCTGATGATTTTGGGCAGAATTTTTGAGGCTTATATCATAAGTGAATAGCGCACATTCGAAGACTTGAAATTATTTTAATCTATTATTACATCAAAACCAAGTTCTCATTTTTGTTTCTACAGTAATGCTTCTACAAATCCATGCGGATAAAAAAGCCTCGGAATCCGAATACTTGGAGATAATGAATCAAATAGTAGCATACACAAGACAAAAGCAAATGCCACCGTATATGAAAAAACGTTTATCTACATATTATAATTATCGATTTCAAAAGAGTTATTTTCAAGAAAAAAAAATTCTATCCAATTTATCAGGTATTTTAATTTATATCGCTACGAATTATTCATGAAGAGCGTTATGGAATATTTTTTTATTCACCAAATTAATAAATGCTGATGATAGAAAAATTGCGTGATGAGATTGTTCTACACTCGTGTCGTCGACTTGTAGAGAATGTATTTCTATTTCGGAATCTTCCACAAGACGTGATTGCATCGATTGTTTCACATCTGAGAATTGAACTTTATTTACCAAATGATTCCATCATAAAAGCTGGCAGTCAGGGCGACTGTATGTTTTTTTTGGGCAGTGGAACTGTTGCAGTTTTTACACCAACTGGAAAAGAGGTCCAAATGTCATCTTAATCATCAAGAAAAAAAACAAGAACTATTTCTATGCAGCTAATATTTTGGTATATAATTTTTTCTTTATTCAGATTTGTCATTTAGATAAAGGTTCACATTTTGGTGAAGTAGCACTTCTCATTCAAGATCAACGGCGTGTAGCTAGTGTTGTAGCTATTGAAGTGTGTGAAGTTTTTCGGCTTGATCGTCCTGATTTTCGAAAGTATATCGCAAGCCACGAGGAGTTATATGAAAAAGTCGAACGTATTGCCGCTAAAAGAATGGAAAAAACCATTCTCATTGAAGAACAATACAAGAGAATACCTCATAATAAACGTAGTCATCCAAATTAATCCAAATTAATTGACAGCGTTTTGTGATGTAAGTATATCCAATTTTTTTCTTGGCATTAACTTTGTCTTTATTATTCTATGCTAAAATATTTACAATCGCACTATATGTGCCAAGCGTCATTGTTCAATTATTATATAGTGTATACATACGCTAATTTAACTATTCAATTTCATTTCTGCCGACGTTTATAAATATTTTCTTATACCATTAATTTCTTCTTCTTCTCTTTATTATTATTAATCTTGTGATAAAATATTGACTGTGCTACATTTTTGATCAACATTTAATTACCAAATGTGTATGCACATTGGTGAATATTTTCTCTTTTTTCGTATATATTTCCTTTAATAATCACTTCCACATTCATGGCTTTATGTTTACATGTAGAGTTGCCTTTATATTTAATTTCTCATATAAAAATAATTCAATTTATATTCAATTCGATGGTATCAGTCTTCATAACATTCCCATCAATTATTAAGCTGTACAATGATATCATTTCCATATTCCTAATATATATATATACTTTTTTAAGCTCCTTAAATAGTTTTAAAAAAGAAATCAGTCAAAAGTTTTCGCAGCATCAAATATATGATATCCTCTAGAAACAATTTCTACATATAAATATATCGTCACAAAATAATCTAGAATAATATATCGTGTATATATTTATTCATTTCTTGTTTCTTATTTCGTTCATCTAGTTATACCAAGGAGTTCTCGGGTATCAATATCATCACGAGATAGTCGACGAAGTTGACTACGACGACGAAACTCCTTCCATCAGACGGACGCACGTTTAACACGAAGGCTTGCGCTACTTGATGGTGGCCTATAGCCCTGATAATCTGATGTATCAAACAGATCAGGATTTGCTGTACCAAGACATGTACATGAGCAAACACTGACACAATCATCTGTATCATGAATCATTGGCACATGACCAGCCAAAAGTTTTCCATTAACTGCAACAACTTCACCATCCAGTGTTAGCACATGATGCGATGCTGATTGAAGTTCATTATCATCACGACGAACTTCTTCAGCATTCCTGAAATTCAATGAAAAATTAATATACCGAATGAAAGAATACAATTGTCAACAAAATAACAACACACATTGTCATAAAACGTAAAACGAGTAAATTTATACTCGCGGCCACTACTGCCAATCCAAATAGAATGAATACCAAACTGAGAGCAACATATCCAGGTTTCGTTGACAATGCTTGATCGTTCTATAATAATAATAATAATAATAATAATAAATTAATTTGATTAATCGTTGACGTTGTGAAACTCTGATATTATAGTTGACGTATTTACCTGTAAGGCAACATAATCTCCAAATCCAATTGTTGTTAAGGTAACAAAGCAATAGTAAAAGCTATCAAAATAATTCCAGCCTTCGTATTTTGAGAATACAGCAGCACCAGTTGTGATAATGATGCTTGATAGCATTCCTGTTGCCAACATTAAATTCATTTCTGTTGCCTCAGTTCTATGACACTTCAGGTACTTCTTTGCTCTTCTTATTACCACTGAAGCCACTTTGTTTAAACGTTCACCAATACTTTGAAACATCACTAAACCCAATGGTATTCCTACCATCGCATATATCATACAAAAAGCTTTTCCCCATACTGTTACTGGTGTCGAGTGTCCATATCCTGAAATGTTTACATTAATTCATTTTCTATCACCATTTACTTGCAATGAATTGGAAATGAATAAGTGGATGCGTTGATAGTTGAATGGTTTTAATAAATTAATGAATTAATTAATAATATTGGGAGATTAAATCTTACCTATCATAGCAAGAACAACAGTTGCGAAATAAAAAGCACCAGCAAACTTCCATTGAGGCCCCGCCTTGTGTGGTTTATTCTCAATTATAACTATTTCAACCATTCGATAATCTTCCTGAGAGATATTGTATTTTCTCATCATGTTTCGTCGAATTTCTAAAATTTATAACCAAACATTTATTGCATTTAGAAGCATCATATAACTTTATACATTAATACACAAGTGACTTATTCATAATTTCAACCTGAGAGAAATTCCCAACGTTTTCGTTCTGTATCAGATTCAAGTGCATCAAACACCGCTGCCCCAATTAATAAATATGTGAATGTACACACTACCAATGACAATGTCCGTACATTTTGTCTCTTCATATTAGAAAGCGACTCGTCGTCCGTCATTTAATGCTCGTCAATTAATATATATATTTACAATAATGCAAATAGAATTATATAATATTTATTATCATCACACGTTCATGTCTCCTATTTCACCAATAATTTTTTAACAATAAAATACATCAATACACCACAAATGCTTTTCATTTATTTTATTACTGCATGAACCACTAGAAAAAAATTCATCACCGAACAGAAAATGGCATGAAATATAAATAGAATGGAAAAAAAAAATTATCTCGTGGTTATGCGAATATGTTGGCTGCTTTGTGGAAATAAATTTTCAGAAAAAAATTCAATATATTGATCGTTGTCACGTGACCGATAATGTATTTTCGTATTGTGATATAGAAGGACAAACATCCTCGTCAAGCCGACGATGGAAATCGAACTCAAACTGACATACATGCTGCTATGCAAGCGAGTAAAAAGTATATCCTTGATGGAGCTGTGTGTTATTGATCGCGCGCCGCCCTCAGCTTCCCTTATCATGAATGGAGCAAAGAATTATTACACTCTACTTGGTTTTACAATGTTGTACTATTACAGTGTTATATATCATCAAAGATACATCTTTGTGAATTAATCTTGGGTGTGTTTGACTACTTCTAGCCAAAACCTGTTGATTCTCTATGATCATTCGACTAGATAATGTCATTATAGTTTACAGTTTACTGCTCAATAAACATACGTAAATTTGTACACTAATAGTCGCGCGCCAATCTTTAAGTTATCATTCTCGCGCGTTATTTTCAAATTCAAGATGGCGCTCTTTGTGGAATCATTTGATTTATTTTTTTTTTTTACGGCGGAAGGGGATGAAATGTCATGAAAGCAACGGAAGGCATGCATGTGCGTACCGTTTGACATTACAAGTATATCAACAATTATCAATAATTAATTTAATTATTTTAATTCAACTCTAACGTTAACATAACCTATAAAAATGTCGGCATCAACGGAATGTACATTACGACCGATAAATTGCGAAATGAATCATTTATCTATGCCAGACGGCTCATCAACATTTATGCAAGGTTAGGAATTTGAAAATTAAATTATTACTCAATGAATTTTGTGATTATTGTAAAGGGACATTCAATTTTACATTTTATCTATAGGAAACGAAAAAACAACAAGAAAAAAAAATTACCAAACATTTTTTTGAATGCAAGTGATTATTATTTTTCTGAATCAGTTGTGGATTTTAATAATGATCACTTTTGTCCAAATTTTACAGATTCACCTTATTCAAGTAATGTATGTATATATTTTTATTTTTTTTCAGGTGAAACATGTGTTGTCGCTGGTGTCTATGGACCTATTGAAGCAAGAATTCAAAAAATGATGTATGATAAAGCGAGTGTTGAAGTTGTTTTCAGTCCTATTAAAGGCCCACCCAGTCAGTTATCATTATATATATTGGAGTATTTCTTCTAGCAAGGATTTCGCGGGAGAAAGTATTGATCCAATAATGATTGTATTTTTCTAGGTATCAATGATCGAGCGAAAGAATTGTACATCAGAGAAACATGTGAATCCGCGCTGCTCATAGCACTTCATCCTGGCACAGCAATTTCCATTAATGTTCAAGAAATGGAAGATGCTGGTGGAGTAAGTTTTGTTGAGATAAACTTTTTAATATCACGTGTAACTGAGGATTTTAATATTGATTGTTATTATTACGATTACTGTTTATTTTTCAGCTTCTCGCATGTGCCATCAATGCATGTTGTTTGGCATTAATTAATTCTGGTTTATCAATGAGATATACAATAGCAGCTGTAAACTGCATGATTGACAAAGATACAAATGAAATTATCCTGGATCCTGATCAAACGCAACTTCACGTATGTTTATTATCAATTGAATCCCAAATATCTGTTTCATTTTCATCACATAATTTGAACTATACGTAATCATTGATTGATTGTTTTATATATATTTTCAGAACGCAAAATCAACTTTCACTTACGCCTTCGACAGTATAAAAAAAGATTTAATTTGCTGCCAAACAACTGGACTATTCACTGAAAATGAATTGATAGAAACAATGAATAAATGTCGCGAAGCTAGTAATTATATTTTTGATTTCTATCGAAATATTGTGAAGAAATATGCAAGTCTGATTTAATCATGATGAGCATAATGATAATAATTGTAAAAAAAGAGTGTACAATAAATATTTTTTCTTTCTTTACGAGAATTCATCCCGTTTTCATATTAGAACTCATTAGAGTCCTTTTATTCTTACTGAGTTATAAAAAAATTGACACAATTGAAATTTTTCAAGAACAAATTAAATAATTCTGATTCATATCTTCGCCACTAGAGTGAGTTATGTGTTCTGGTGCCATTCATATATATATATAATAGTCTGTTTAGCAGATTAAAAACCACGTGCACACAGTGAAACAGGCACACATAACCTCAAATGCAATAGCAACAATGGGATTAACAAAGCAATATTTACGCTATGTTCCTGCGGGTAATTTAAATATTGTAACAAGTCCACAATGCAATATTGCATTTGTGACATTGGAGGGACAGGAAGGGCGATTTGTTGCTGTTGGTGCAAGTGAACATGTGATTATTTGGGATCTTAGACTTGCTGAGAAGGTAATCAAAAAAATTCTCAACCGATTCAACAATTTATCATACACCTTCATATTATTTTTCTTCATTAATTTCTTTCGTAAAATTATTTCTCAGGCTCAAGTTTTAACAGGTGAAAATTCGGAAGTAACTTCTCTGGTAGCATCACCTAACAAACGTCATATAGCTGTTGGTTATGCCGATGGGACAATTAAAACCTATGATCTGCGATCAGGTGAAAATATCAGCGTCTTCATTGGACATAGAACCGAAATTACAACTTTGGCGTATGATTCATTGGGTCATCGATTAGCCTCCGGTTCAAAAGTAATATATATTTCATTCCTTCTTTCCACAGATTTATTTCATTGCATTTGAACAGTCCTCGTAGGATTGTAGTAGGTTTCCTCTCTCGATAAATAAAGTGAAGAGAATTGGAAGCAGATATCCCCTCAATAATTATAATAAACTTATTTATCAGAATTATGTAACAATTTCAGGATACAGATATTATTGTTTGGGATGTGGTTGCCGAAACTGGTTTGTGTCGTTTAGCTGGACATAAAGGAATTATAACAAAAATTGCATTCATGCAAGAGCATAATATTCTCATAAGTTCAAGCAAAGATACATTTATTAAATTTTGGGATCTCGATACTGAACACAATTTTCGAACCCTCGTCGGTCATCGATCAGAAGTTTGGGGATTTACATTGATAAAGAATGATCAATATTTAGTGACGGGCTGTAATGACAGTGAACTCCGTGTTTGGAAAATATTTTTCATCGATGAGAATAATCCAGACCATACGAAAAATATTGAATCCTTGGATATCCATTCAGAAGATCATGTTAATGATACAAATTATCCATTGAGGTGTGACAAAGTTGGTAGTGTCTTACGAGTGGGACGTGGTAGAATTGTATCACTGCTTACCGATGCCACATGTTCTGTCATTGCTTGTCATGGTGTTGAAAATACCGTGGAATTATTTCACTTGATTCCTGATGATGAGGTGAAACTAAAATTGGCTCAACGCTTGAAGAAACAGAAGAAAAAAGCAATTAAAGATGGCAAAGACGAGGATGTATCCTCGGACCAATCAGCATGTCTCATTGATGAAGTACGTCGACTTTCCGTTATCAAAGCGTCGAACAAAGTTAAAACACTGGATTTAGTAATGGGCAAAGGTGGCGAACTTCGTGTTTGCATTGGTGTGAATAATAACAGTTTGGAACTTCATTCATTGTCAGTGAGCGATAAAGAAAAAGAAGTAACATGTTTACGCACGGTGAAAGCACATGGACATCGTAGTGATGTACGTGCGATTTGTTTCAGTTCTGATAATCTTGCAATCGCAACGGCGAGCGGCGATTCAATTAAATTATGGAATCGACCATCTTTAGCTTGTTTAAGAACAATTGAATGTGGATACGCATTGACTGCAACATTCGTACCTGGCGATCGCCATCTTATCATTGGTATGAAAGATGGTAAAATGTTAATCGTTGATATTGCTTCAGGCGAAATTCTTGAAGAAGTTGCAGCACACACCAAAGAATTATGGAGTGTAACATTATTCCCGGATATGAAAGGTATTGCAAGCGGTGGCGGTGATCAAACAGTTAAATTTTGGAATTTCGAACTTGTCGAAGATCCAAATAGTGAATTAAAATGTAAAGTCTTATCGGTATTACATACAAGAACGCTTACATTAGAAGAAACAGTTTTATGCGTTAGAATAAGTCCAAACAATAGATTTGTAGCTGTCTCATTGCTCGATTCAACTGTTAAAATATTTTTTGTGGATACATTCAAATTTTTCATATCATTATATGGGCATAAATTGCCGGTATTATGCATGGATATATCGAGTGATTCAACATTAATAGCAACTGGATCGGCTGATAGGAATATTAAAATATGGGGAATGGATTTTGGTGATTGTCACAAATCATTATTTGCTCATGATGATTCAGTAACTGGTCTTGCATTTGTTCCAAAAACACATTACTTATTCACTTGCGGTAAAGATGGAAAAGTGAAACAATGGGATGCTGATAATTTCCGTAAAATTATAACACTGCAAGGACATTTTGGTGAAGCATGGAATTGTGCAGTTTCACCAAATGGAATTTTTGTGGCGTCATGTGGCTCAGACAAAGTTATAAGATTGTATGAAAGATCAATGGAACCTCTGGTGTTGGAGGACGAGGCCGAAGAGGAGCGAGAAAAGCAAGAGAATGAATTAGTTACGGGTGAAACAAGTGCAGTTCAAGGTCAGAAACAGCAATTGTTGCCATCGCGAAAGACAGTAAATACGGAAAAAGCAGCTGAACTTATTCTTGAATGTTTAGATATAACAAAAGCTTATAATGAAGAATTGGCAAAAGTTGTTCCGCCAAATGCACCACCACCATTGCCATTACTAATGCAGGCTCTCAATTGTAAAACAGCTGAAGAATATTTGTTAGAAACATTCAAACGGGTGAGAGCTGGTGATATGGAGGAAACTTTATTGTTACTGCCATACTCGGCAGCGTGTGAAATATTGGAATACTTGCCGAAACTTTTGGAGAATGAATATCAAGCAGAAATGTTATCGAGATTGACATTGAGTTTGATCCAAGCCCATCACGGGCCTATTGTTGCTAATTCGAATTTATTACCCAATTTGGAAAAAGTCAGAAATTTGGCAATGAAAAGAATAACTGATCTGAGGGTAATGAAAATTTCATAATGATTAATTTATCAATTCATTACTTGACATTTAAATCAACTATTTAAATTCTAATTTTTTCCTCTACAGAATACTGTGGGATATAACCTTCATGGCATGGCATTCGTCCAACGTACAATCGAAGAGAATGATAGTGTCCAATTATTCCGTGATGCAACAAAAACGAGAAAGCAAAGAAATAAAATTAGGAAGAATAAAGAACGGGCATTGAAACGTGCCATTATAACTTTATAATTCATGTACATACAAATAGGCAATATAATAAATATTTTGACGAAACTTATTTGTGCTTGACTTCAATAAATGAATTAGACTGCATTGAGGCTATTCACAGAGACAGAGATGAATGAGCATTCTTATCTATGAAAAATTTTGGCAACAGTTATCACATGAGGTTGATAGTGTAGCTTCCGGGATCAGAATTTATTTCATAGCGAGTTATTCATAGCGATAGCATTGACCCGTACCGGACTCGCCGTGAGCGTCTCGTTAATTGGTTTTCCCCAATCATCAACATAGATCGTCCATCTCGACGATACTGTTATTAATTAAACTTGCCGAGTGAGGTCACACGTGCGCACTCTCCCACTATATACGATTCATCCGGGTCTCCGTAGAATATCTGGCGTTTGCCACATTTTATAGTCTCCAATCTCCTTCAATGTCACGCAACTCTGAGCACCTTTTTGTTCATCTATAATTCACCGATTGATAATAGTCTCTACGAGACTTATATTTCGAACGTTCCCTATCCTATTCATCTACATTCAATTAATTGTTCATAAAACATGTATGTACGTTTTGGAAATTTCGCGCGAGTATTCGGAATTCTGATGTTGACCATCATCATGCCGGTTAATGCTGAGGGTAAGTAAAATTTGGCAGGTTTGAAATATTAAAAGTAACTGAAAACGCACGAAAGACCAAGACTGTAATTCATTTTTCGTATAGTATCAAGAGTTATTCGAAAGAATCATTTAATTACGTGTATATTTTTATTTCTCATTAGACACAAATAGTTGCAATAATACTATTGGAGAATGGGGTCGATGTGTGAACATAAAAAATTGCGAAACAGTTTTGAGATTGTTGGAAACTCACGGGAATATGTCGGGCAATTTTTTACGTCAATTATCGTGCGGTTTTGATGATTTCGGACCGAAAGTTTGTTGCCCTACGGTGTCTGAATTGAAATATGGGCCACTATTTTCACCTGACTGCGGAATGTCCATTCGAAGAGATGAAATAATTATCAATCAGGACGATACGGTGCTATCATTTCCCACAAGGATATCTGCTGGAGAACCAGCCAAACCTGGTGCGTACAGCATCTATATTCATTCATAATGCATACAACTTTTACGGCAATAAATTAAATAATTTGCATGATCTAATTGAAATGTATTTATTTAGGTGCTTGGCCTTGGATCGCAGCTCTCGGTTATCGAACCGATGATGCGAATAAGTTAGAATGGAGATGTGGCGGTAGTTTAATTTCATCGCGACACGTATTAACTGCTGCGCATTGCATTATATCAGATTTAATGGTGGTACGTCTTGGTGATATTGACCTTTTTAGCAATGATGATGGGACAATTCCATCAGATTTTGCCATAGAAAAAATGGACGTTCATCCAAATCGCGTACGACGACAAAAAACTCATGATATTGGTGTACTTAGACTTCAGAGGGATGTCCAATTCACTGGTGCGTAAGCACAATCTGTTCACTATTTAATGATAATAGCTTCAAAGAACAAACAATGGACATTTTGATTGCAGATTTCATCAGGCCAATATGTTTACCGATGTTCGATGAACTGCTGGAGGATAATTATGTAGGTCTCACACCATTTGTAATTGGATGGGGTAGATTGGGTCCCTCAAAAAAGAGAGCTGGACACCTTCAACAAACCGAGATCCCTGTGTTGGATCTAGAAATTTGTAAAGCAGTTTATGCCGAACAGCGTGTTGTCATAGACGAAAGGGTCATTTGTGCTGGACATCCGGGAGGTAGAAAAGACGCTTGTGAGGTAATCACTCTATATTTTTATATCAAAGAAATATATTATTTTTTTATCATTTTAATAAATATATTTTCCGTATTCTTTTTTCAGGGTGACAGTGGTGGTCCTTTAATTCTTCCAGTGAATAATACCTTTTATGAAATTGGCATTATTTCTTACGGTATTACATGCAGTTATCCGGATATTCCTGGAGTTTATACGTCGATTAGTCAAAATTTAGATTTCATCTTATCAAAGTTGAATTGATATATTTCCTTCTGACTACAAGGAAAATAATTTTTTACGGAAATTTGTGTTTAATAAAATTGTAACAACGAATAGAAAATAATTGGACAGAAAAGTGTAGGGTATAAACTTTGTCATAAATATTTACATTAATTCAGGTTAATATATATATATATATATATATATATATACATGTATCTGTATTGTATGATAAGTAATGAATAAATGATTGGGGTCTTCAAACTCCAATAAAACTCACCGGCTATATTTATTATTTAATATTCGCATGATTTTTATCAACTCAAATACTGTAAGCGAACGATTTCAATTATCTGTTTGATCATTCAAAGGCGTCTTCCCGCGTATATAAGTGATAAGACAATATAATTCTCAGTCGATCTAACAGATTTATATATTCCATATGTGCTAACTCCACATTGCTCAATACACTCCAATAGTTGATGATCAGCAGGTCCCGTGTATATTTCCATATTTTTATTTCGATTCGATGAATTGTGTGCTCACTTAAAACTCCATTATGCAGAATCGTCATTTGTCTATGTAATACTATAATAGGTAATAAAGTTTTTGATGAATCACCACAATCATTGTTAATAATCATTCAACCAATGATTCCAATATTAAATTATCAACATCACTCAATAGACATTCAGCAATGGACCACGAAGAGGAATTTTTAAATACATTTTTTACCCAAGTAACACAATTGTGTTTTGATAAAGCTAAAGAATCTATCGCAAGTATTTCATGATAAAATTTATTACCAATTGATATTTTTTTTCCTAATAAAATTATTGAATGAAAAATATTTCAGGAAAAGGAACGAGAATCATGTCGTTTAGCACAAATGGGACCTTGGGGAATCTTATTGATGCATTTGCCACAAATAGTACTTGCAGAACGTTTGTATGCAGATTTGGGTTTTCTCCATACGAAAAACAAAGGATTTCTTCGTAAAGATGTACCAGTCATTTTATGATTACCTGGAATAGCAAGAATTCAATAATAATACTCACACTGAAATTTGTAGAGAAATATTAAATAGAATTATTTATCTTCTAGAATTCATTGAAAACAATTTATGAGGCACTTAAAAGTGATCTCAGGAGAGTAGAAGAAATGACGAGGGGAACTAATTCAGTTGGAGCGACTGTTGCTGAAGTTTCTTATCAGCTATGCGAATTTATAACTGCGAGACTTCAATTAATAGACTTGTTGGTTCTGTTAAAAGTAAATTTTTTATACCTTTTACATATATAGAAATAATAACATTAATGGAATATTTTGGTTTCATTTCAGCTATGAAAGAATGTATCATATGAGTACTGGAAATAAGGTAATGAAACATCAAGAATTATTACAATTTATTGAAGGAACTGTGGAAATGCATTCATTGTCGTGTTCGCATCTAGCATTGACTGCTATTAAAGCCGCATTAACGTAAGAATATATATTGAAAAAAATTAATGAAATGAAATTATGCGATTATTATACAATTATTTTTTCTAATACGTTTCTTTCCGCAGGTTAGAATGCGAAATATTGGTGCAATTGACAAAGGCACAAGTTGAAGTACAAAATTGGCGATTTTTATCAACATTAATGGCACTTTATGGTGCACAAGCGCGAATGTCTGCATGGGAAAGAACATTACAAAGTAAAGAGGTAATATTTTTGTTCAATATTTTACTATTTATCTATTTCACAGTCGTATTAATTTTCATTTTCATTTATATTTTTCAGTCTTGGAAGCTCGGATTTGGAGCAACATTTCTCAAAGCAAATCAACAACCTGCGTTATATCAATGGCTTATAAAATTACGCAGTGCCATATTAGCCAAATGTTCATTATATTTTCATACAACGATGAGCCAACAAGCGAGTCCAGGAGAAATGAGAAATATTATGAGCAAACAAAATCTCGATTATTATCACAGGTAAAATGAAGTATTTGGAAGTATTTTCTTACGGTTGTAGAAATTGATATTTTTATGATTAATATTCGTTAATCTTCATTATAGAATCCAAACATTTCAAAAAAAGTGTGACCTTCTGGCTGTTTTAATTATTTTTGATGCACGTGGTGCTGAAGATTTTGGACCCGGGTACAGACATCCAGATAGAGAGCCAGATCTTCATGAAGAATTTCCCGTAGTTGTTTCTTGTCCGGGCGTGAGTCTTCTGCCACTAACAACCAATGACATTATTGAACATTCATGAGGAAAAAAATTTATTCCATTCTTTTCGTTTTCCATTCATCAATTTACAGATCTTTTCGCAGAGGCCATCAGTTCATTTGAATAATATCAAACAAGGGATCAGAGAACGTGCAGCAGAACTGATTACTATGGACAAAATTTTGTATATAAAAAGCGTACAGGATTCATGCACATACGCAATGTGTAATACAGATCCGAGGATGACTTTAGTAATTGCCTCTGAAAGTGGAAAACAAAAGGATAAAGATTCTCACATTGTCACATTCATGACAGACTTTTCAACCCAACTCAAGTGTAATAAAGTCTACGAGAGTTTAAAACTATCGAAGTAATGAATTTTATTTTATAATCATCTTTCTATTCTGCTGATTGAAAAAAAAAAAAAAAAAAAGAAAAAAACATTCGATTGTAGGTTTACCATAATCACTCGTGTTATATTTTAATTATTCCAATATAAAGAGAAATATTTCATTACATTGTACTTCATAACCCAAATATGTAAATATATCACACAATTTGATAAAAATAAAAATAAAATATGTTGAATATTTTCCATAAATTAAAAATCATACATTATGCAGTCAAATTATTTGTTTTTTTACGTAGTATTAATTTTATGTTTATAAATCACAGGTGAAAATAATACATATAGAATTCATGAAAAATAACTACTTCCGATCCAACACAAAAATTCAAAATCTACATATTGAAATACGTATTATTAAAAAAGATTGAAATCTTACGTATAGTCACTTTTTTTTTCTATCGTTCTCTATCGTATCCTCTCTTACCTCTACTCTCACTTCAATGCCACATATGCTCTACGTCCTGGTGTTCATCCCACAATTGTTCCATTTTAGCATCATCTAGTATTCTTCTGAAAGATGATTAATTAAAATCCGTCTTATTGCTATTATGTTTTTGTTAATTGATCCAAATACCACTCAATTGGTTAGTCAAGCACATTATCGAGTAGTAGTTAATCGCGTATGAGATATAATTACAAAAGCAGATAGGGTGAGAAAGTATAGTCATAAAATGAAGAGAGTTACTCATCAAAAGCACTACAAGAAATAATTATTTTTTTTCGTTTCAATTTAAAAAGGATGAATTATTCATATCCAGCTTCTTGGTAATGGCCACGTCTGAAAACAAATTTTAACAGCCGCATTATCTCGGTAGAAATAAATTTAAAAGCCGTCTATACTCTATAATTATCTTAGCGATGATGATATTATCATAACACAAATAGGATTGATAGCAAAAAATCAAAATGAATGAAAAATATATGATTGACATTAATGAACGGCGAAATTATATTCATTATGTTTACCGGTACAGGATTTCCTCTCGCTGACGTTTTCTTCTTAAATAAAGAGTCGCTAGTATACTAATTGTGCCAACGATTCCCATCGCGAATAAAATTGCGATAACTGAAATTAAAATCAATTAATATTGAATTAATTTAATGATATGATCATTATATTAATCAATGAAAAATACATACGCATAGGCTCCGAATAAGGTACGTGACTATTCGACATGGATTTCAGGCACTTGGCAAAGGCATTTAATGTTCCATTCGTTTGGACACACTCTAATTCAAGTATATCACAAAATAATGGATATAAATCTACATTATGAAAAGGTTCCAATTTGCAATGTGATTTGAATGCTGGCCCACGTGCAAAGAACATCGGATGCATTTTTGGATTTTCATTGTCATAACCGTGAATTCCAAATACAGATTGATTATTAACTGAAATAATCGGATATCATACAGGAATAATTGTATATGAGTACCGCCTGTTTTTTCTTGCATTATTCAATTAAATTAAATTATCTCTGGACTCACTCGTTATGTTAAATGTCTGTTCATAGTATGGAAAAGAGTCACGGAGGAATTCGAATGCATATTCACTCTTAGCAACAACAAATATTGTACTCATTCTTTCATTATTACCATAATGATATCGATTTGGTATATCATTTTTACGATAAACTGAAAATGCCGATGTTTTCACAGCTGCATCGTGCAATTTCTGAAAAACCACTTCTGTCTTTCCTACAAAATATAAATAATGAAATAAATACGAACAAATATTATCTGTATAAATAAAATATTGAAGATATATAAAATGTTAAATGATGCATAATTTACCTGGATGTGGATTGATAAATATTGTACTTGAAGTAGATAAAAATTCGCAATCAGATTTACTAATATAATCCGTTATATTTATAATATGTGACATTTTAACGTCCGTCATTCCGTGATCACTCAAATGTATAACATTAACATCAGTCAAATTTGCTTCTTCTAATTTATCATAGATATAGTTTGTAAAGTTATCTAATTTTTTTAATAATTCATTAATACGAGGATGATCTGTGCCTAAACCATGTGCATGAAAATCCGGTTCTTCAATATACATAATACCAAGATTAATTGGTTTTATTGGATCCAAAAACCAAGATATCATGCGATCGGCTCGCGCTTGCCACGACATCGATAAATTCAATTTCTAGAAAACAAACATAAATATTCAATTACAATAACTGAATGAATAATACCATAGAAATATGAATGGATTCATACATCTGCAAACGTTGCATTGAATCCATTGTATTCAAATTCACCACCGGGCCACATCATAGACCCACTATGACGTTCGTTACCAGTCTTTTCATTGATTGTCTGTACAGTATTTTCCAAAACAATATCAAATATTAATTCTCAGTACATTCAACTGCATAAATATATATTTTTACATATGAACCCCATGTTTACCCATATTGGAAGTATATTTTTGTTATATTGAAAAACTTCCGGCAATTTTTTGATTATTTTATTATCCGCAGTGAGCATCATATTTTCCAGTACACCATGAGTCTCCACATAAAATCCCGTTGCCATTGTATGATGATTCGGAAGTGTTTTTGTGACAAAAGAATTTATCATGTAATCAACATCAGTGCCTTCTTCCTTCATACGTTTCATAAATGGTGTAATATTTCGATCGAAGTAATCAAATCTAAATGAAATATGTAAAATTGAAAGTAGCAAAAATTCGAAGATATTTCTATACAAATCACTACAGTCCATATACTACGAATAATAAAAATAATAAATAAATAAAAATTCATACCTAAATGCATCGTACGATACAACGAGTAATTTTGGATGCAGTGATACCGTAAAAACAGCACTAATATTCGCCAAAAGGCAAATGACAACAAAGAACTTCATTCTCAATTAAATTTCTACTTTCCTTTTTGCAGAACTTATTTAATTTATACCGATCCACTGGTTGCAGAAGTAAATATCAAATTGTCCCTGTTTTGAAAACGAAAAAAACAATTTACAATATTCTGATATGTTGATTACAGAAATAAAAAAATTCTCATCTCTTTTCCTTGAGACCGAATGTAAACAGATTGATTTACCTCGTTCATGCTATATTTATTGTTGTTCGTTGATTTTGAAGTATTGAACTGCAACGTTCGATACCACTTTACGTTGATTAACAATTCAAAAATGTGTATTTAGCTGGCGGATCATATTCTGTTATTACGTACGTGTACTTATAGAAATACGGTTATTAATAAATATAGCCATAAGTGTATACAATTCTACACACCGAGCATTTAAATTGCGTCATAAAGTTGACATATATTGTTCTC
Organism: Zele albiditarsus; assembly: GCA_958496275.1. Lineage (NCBI taxonomy): Eukaryota > Metazoa > Arthropoda > Insecta > Hymenoptera > Braconidae > Zele > Zele albiditarsus. Next base: position 12,065,812 of record OY292409.1, on the reverse strand, counting down.
TCTTATGCTAATGTCAAGGATATAAACACACTATTGCGAATTTCAAGAATGTGAACTACACTTCTACTGTCATAGGCAACCATTAGTATGATAATATTCATACATAAATAATTATTGAAGTGAAAGTATTGGCCATATTACCAACGTGATCATGCTTGATAGTGTGTAATTATGTATATGTATATATTGTGTGTTCACACACACTCCTGTAATAATTGTGTACTGTTAGTGCGCTCCACACGCTCTATATTAAACAGTCGATTCAAAATTGTGTCCAGAGGTCACTGCACGCGTCTCGCGGGTTTTTTTTTATTCTATAAATGTTTTGTTCCTGTGAAGTCAGCTACACTGGCAACACTGCGTGCGATTATTCACTACTCGATTTGCAAAATATATTTCGAGGATTTATAATGGGTTGCGATTATTTTTCAATTTTTAATCGTGTGATTTAATTTGATTGGGGGACGAGAGAATGAGTGGAATTAAATGATGAGAAGAGATTGAAAGGCTGATGTATATTTTTTCTCTCTGGAGAATTGTTCGTGATTTCATTAAATATGAGTAAATTTGATTGAAGTAGATAATTGTACCATTGTTATTGTTAATTTACACTGTTGAGAATAAGCATGTGACTTGAATTGCCGAATAAGATTGGTCAGTGATTTTTATTTACGCGGGATTTTCATAAAATCGACTTGATCGCCAGCAAATCAAGTTTACCAACATAATAATTTTCAATCATGATAATATATATCGCTATTCGATAACTCGATTCAACATTGTATAACGACAGGGGAATGATTAGAAGGATCCGCCTTTAGTTGACTGTAGTTACACACGCACACATGAAAGAAGGTTTTGCTATGTTTTATTCTCGGATCATTGAAGTTTTATGATTTGAATAGAAGAGAAAATGATTCGTTCAATGAGCAATGGATCAAATGATTCACGAATTTCACATCAATAAACGAAAGTGAATAGAGATGATAAAGAAATAGCACAATAATGAGTAATTAATATAATAACTAGTTTCAACATTCAGAATATTTAGATGACCACGCGGAGTTGGATTGTGACAGGTCATGGGAGCCTGTCTTGGCCAATGTTTTGCCAAAGTCACCGACTCCTTTACCTTCAGGTTAAACAATCGATTTAATTTTCGTATTTATTTGTGAGATTTAATATAGTTAAATATTGTTGAATGATGATACAGTCAAAATTTTATCCATCAATTTATTTTCTGTTCTTTTTTAATTTTTGTTCTAACTTTAAATGGAAAATTAAAATTAATGATAATTTAATTCAACTTTTAATCAAAATTTTATATCTATTTTTTATATGATAATATATAATTTCTCAGATATTCGAGACATTCTGGAATGCAATCCCAAGAGGACGAACAAGTTGAGGTATATTCAGAAATTAAAACGCTACTGTTATTAATAAAAATTCCAATAATCTGTTTGTTTAGTAGAGACTAGAATTTTCCTTTTAAAATTGTTTATATTTTTCAATTCCAACAGTGGATAGAGGAAGACAACCATGCCAGTCCATCAGCGAAACCAAAATCGTAAGTATTAAATGACACTAATATAATTTTTTTCGATTTGTTTCCCCTCCATCAGTTCTTTATTCATTTTTTTCAATCACCCAAAATGAAATTGATTTAATTTATCGCTGCTATGGATAGCCTATTATCATTCCTCTCCTTAAAACAATTGAAGGTAAATAATCAAATAGTGGATCAACATAATAGTGAAAATAATTGTATATATTATATTAGTGCCATTCATATTTCTCTTCAGAGAAAACGTGGAGTTACGATGGAACTCGTTGAGGAAAGATGTTGGAAACGGGGGTCCAATAAATATATGCGTTTAGGATCGAAAAATAATGCGTCAACTAGGTAAGTTGGTGATTAATATTGATAATAAAATAATAAATTAAGTCAAATATTAACACTTAGATATTTTATTTTTCATACAGCTCTGATTTAAATGCATCACTACAAACATTGGATGCTAGAATTTTATTGAAACATCCAGGTTGTCTCTCATCAACTCCAGCCTCGTCATTAGACCTCGAATGGGAGCATGAAGGTATAACCAATGTAATAAATCAATATTTTATGAGAATGGGATTATATCGGGTTTACGCTTCTTTTAGTTATTCCATTGCCACTAGCCCCTGATGATGAACGACTTGAGAGTACAAATGATTCACCGTCAAAAACATCGAGCCACGGCAGTCAACCGTCCAGTTTAACGGCTTCGCCATGGTCAAGAGTATCAACACCAAATAGTTTAGAATGGGATTCAGTGGAAGGTAATGAGGCGTGCATTGATGTAGAAACCGAACAATTGTTAACAGAGATTGAAAGATTAACAGATAAAACACTTAAAGAGACTGGCGAATGGACTGGTGCTAGATGATAATGTTGAATTTGCTGATGTGTAATGAATGGTTAGTTGTATTTTTCTATTATTATTATTAAAGAGATTATGCCAGAATATTGAAGATAGCACGAACAAAAAAAAATTTTAACATTATATCAACACAATTATTTTAATATATTAAATATTGGACTGAAAAAGATTTTCGACGGTATTGTTAAATTATACATATGCTAGTTGCAATCCATTAAATATTTTAAGCGTAAATAATACTAATATTATGACAGAATAAAAGTCGGAAAGAAAAAACACCAAAGTTGATTGTAAAGCCAAAAAATAATATATATATAAATATTACCTGGATGCAATTTAAAAACAAAAAAATTTATATGTTCCTTTCATTGTCAATGTACTATTTTTTTCATCACCACAATAATTGTGATTGAATTCAATTATACAAGGAATAATCGTCTAATGGCGAGGAAAGTAATCCCTAATATCAAAATTATCATAATTACACTCCAAAAAAAGTCATTGAATGATGGAATCGTTAGCTGTTTATTACTTTCAGCTAAATCTATTCGTTGTACTGATGAAGAATTTTCTTCTTGTTGAGAGTCAATTAGTCGTTGCCTTAGACCTTCATTCAAATTACTGTTTATAGAAGGCAGCTTCAACGTGGCTGCAGTACTGGGTGCTGCAGCTTCCTCAAACTTTTCAATGAATAATAGAATAATAGAAAATTATTTCAATAAATTATGATATCAATTAATGCACTTGGAACTGAATAATTTATTATAAATCGAAACACTCACTCGCACAGCTGAACCATCCAATACATGTCCTCCTGCAAGCGGCATAGATTTTGAGCCTTTTATAGTCATGGCTGATTGTTGATTCTTGGCTAATAAATTGTCAATTGGACCACAAATTTCACATTTCCATCCTGGAGATCTAGTGCAAGAAAAAACATCCCCCATTGTTATAAATTACTCAATTCAATAACATAGACATTTAATTCGTTCAACCCTCACTTCGTTGCTAGTTTTTGCCTTTCCTCAGCACTATAATCTAGTGAACCAATAGTACCATTTCCTGGTGTTGGCATAAATGCAATAAGTGCCAATAACGCAGTTCTTATACTCCACGACGGCTGCCATGTTTCAGGATGATGACCCGATATACTCAAACAGAGTTTTTTTTGTATTTCAAAGCGTCCGTTCGGCTGCAAATTTTATAAAATATCGAATATAAGATTATTCTCCTACACTGATACATTTCAATTTGCGCAGCTATACTTGAATATCACACCCACTGTGAGTAATATTATATTCGGTGGTTTCATAGGATATTCAGCTGGTAGAGTTATTCGGCCATGATAAACTCCACCCTCAAATTCAGTTGATGGTGGTCCTCTAACAGTAAAATGCCACTCAAAAAGATTATCATCCAAGGGAGAAGCGTGATATTCTTCAGTAGCCTCATGAAGTTCTTGGGCTTCCCTCATCAGTCGCTTTACAGCTGTGAGAAAAGGAGGAAAAACAAAAAAAAAACAAATAACAAATATATGTACAGTATATGAACAACAATTAGAATATTATTATTATTACTACTATTAATTGTTTTATAATTACCGGGACTCTTGGTATTATATTTTCCTTCAAGTGACATTTTTGAACTATTTAGGAACCGGAGTTATCACCGTAATTCATAAACAAATCTTTATATATTTATTCTTTATATACAGGGCTTTTGGATTGACGTGTCAAATTAATTATTTAACTCTCAATATTCCACTATTTTATATATGATCGGCAGCACAGTCATATACGTCTGTAAATATTTTCCCTTAGTCTTGTTCATGACTCATAATATTCAATTAACATCAGATATTATTGGTATATGAACACACCTTTGTGGATAACTAGAATAATATACAAATTACATACTTCACGAACCTAAAAAAACCTGCAATCGCGGATGTCAATTTGTGCCGTCACTAATAAATAAGATAATAACATAGAATGAATTTAGCTGTAATTGAGAAAATGATGGTAACAGTGGAATCGATACTTCAATGAACGACTTAATTCAAAATCATTCCTGCATAAACAAAAACTAACGTTGGCAATGGTTTAGATAACCTCAAAAGCCAATGAGTTGCATAATTAAATAGAAACAACTTGGACACATTTTTATTGAGAAAAAACAACATCTGGTTATATAATTTGTAAGAAGAATCAATTACATATGGTATACAGACTGTAAATTTAACGTTATGTTGAGATAAACGATAGAATAAGAGGCCGCCGTTTTGGTTTTCAACACAAAAATCAAATATACCGCGTTAAGGAAATTTTTTTTCTATGGACTTGCAATAAATTTAACAGTTGGTCATCCTGAAATAATCGAAGTGATATTGTCTGTCGATTAATGTATTTTTTTTTCTTCTTTAGCTTGTCCCCACTTTTATGACGTTGACGAAAGTCCCAAACGCCGACAGCGTTGGAGTGTTGGACCATTTGTGAATTGCCGAATAGAACGCAGAATTGCGCCAAGTGTTTAGGAGTACATTGTTCATTGAAAATATTATTTAATCAATATTTTTGAAATTAAATTAAATAAATGTCTGTATTTTCTTTGATAAAATAAATAATAAACGATTTAATACGCATAAGCAATTAAATAAGAAGAAAAATGATTGAAGTGCGGTACACGCGTAATCTTTTTCTTCGAGGTATATGCATCATTTACCTCTTCGCGTTCCTGAGTTTCTACGTACAGATTCCCGGTAAGCCGAATGTGGTGAAGAAAATATTGTAATTAACTTTTACCGTTGATGCTGACTATTCATTGACCTCGTTAAAGATTATCTGCAATATAATCTTTCGCCATTTTAATTAAATAAATTCATCGAATTGGTATTTGTATATGTGTTACAAATGTAATTACTAGGATAACTATTATCTATGTATGCTCAGGTTTTTTATTTCCACCTTTTGTTCATGATATTATAGGTATTCGATAATATTCAGTCATTGAGGAAGCTCATTTGTAATAATAATAATTATGAACAGATGTTGTCTTCATGAAATTAAACATCATGTGTATTTATCTCGTTACAATTTGATGACTATTATACAATCAATATAAATTTTAAATTTCTTTAATCAATTGATAAATATTCTTTCACAGTTGGATACAATAATTTGGTTTGAAAATCTATTTTTTTTCATTTGGATTCACTAATCATTTACTTACTCTTCAATTATTAATAAATGATATTCTCTCACAGTATACAAAAATCTGAGTACACACTGTTAATGAACGGCAACGTTATCGTTTTGTCTAGGAAAAATTATTCTCTTTACGATTAATTTCTCCACGATTCGATGAGTGTTTATAATGTATGTTTGTATTTGGTTATTATCATTAATTACTATTTTTCACTCTTCGACATTAATTGAAATATATAATATTTTTCGGGAATTTAGATAATTTTTATCATTTTTGTTAAACTTTGCTCCATTTTATCATTATCGTCATTGTCGTATTATAATAATCTCTGTCGTTCTTATACAATTTTAAATTCACTCAGGTTTATTTGGGTTATTCAAATTATGTATCGATTGAAGAAGTGAATATATATATAAGTATATTATATATAAATTCATTTATTATCTCTTTTTGTAATTCTCATAAACCTATTAGGACTGTTCGGTGACAATGGATTGTTACCTGCAAGGACTCAATTGGACTTGAACGGAAAAGCTTCACTGTGGCAGAAATTAAATCAGAAGCCAACATTGCTGTGGCTTGCACCGTATTTAGGATTGAATGTTGAGTATATGCTCGATGTTGTAGCATTACTCGGTACATTAATATCATTTTTGGGGTAAACATTAAATTATAAATCTAATAAAAAAAGGAAAAAAAAATCGAAATTACTTCATTATCACTTGATATCTATTTTATTTTTCTCAGATTCATCTCTCAGCGATTCTGTATATCGCCAGTATTTCTGTTACTATGGTCACTATACTATTCAATGTATCAAGTTGGACAAGTATTTACACAATACCAATGGTATGTATATTACTATATTGTATGCTGTTGATATTAAATGTTGGAGTAATCTTATTATATTTATTTATCTATTACCGTAAGCCTTGTAATAGATCTGAGTTGCACAATATGATATAGCAAAATCGTAATACCATAGAGAAATCGAGATCTTAGGTAAAATTAAAACGTATCGGGTGATACCTTCAAGGACAATTGAAAACTTGAAGGCAATGTCGATATGAAAATAGATCATACATTCAATAATTATATTATTTGTATATATTATTGTATGTTAATATTATTATTCCTTTATCAAGGGACACACTTTTACTGGAGGCTGGATTCCTGTGTGTTTTCATAGCACCGTATTTTGTTCCGGCTAGAGGAAAAGTACGAAGCCCAAGTGATGCTGTGACTTTTTGGGGTATTCGTTGGCTCCTATTTCGTTATATGTTCTCCAGTGGCGCAGTGAAACTTGCTTCTGGATGTCCCGTTTGGTGGAATCTTGATGGTACGGATGATTGAATAATCGAATTAAATAGTAAAGAGGATTAAGATCTGTTTGTCAAATCTTTTTCTTTATTTCTTACACAGCTCTATCACATCATTTTGAAACTGAATGTTTGCCTGGACCATTGGCATGGTATGCTCATCATATGCCAACATGGTATCTCAGATTGAATACTGTCTTCACCAATGTATCCGAATTGGTCATACCATTCTTATTCTTCTTCCCAAATCGCAAAGTTCGAATAGCAGCATTTTATGTTCAGGTTATCCAATTTATTCCCCAATATGTGATTGATTGGAGACAAAAAAAAATCTCTCCTTTATTTTGAATTTTTTGTGTTTCACAGATGTATCTGCAAATTCACATAGTCGCCACTGGAAATTGGAATTTCCGTGATTTCCTAGTTATTTGTATGTCCATTGCATTATTGGACGATCAATTCTTCTATAGGAAAAAATCGAAAAATGATGGTATTCGTATCAATAAGTATTTATCAACGCTAGTCACTTTAATTGTATATTTGGGAATTGCTGCTGGAACTGTAGTCCTTTATAAGGTGCGATTCTTTGAGAATTGGACGATAGCAACTGAGATTGGTGAGTTACAAAAATATTTAACAAACATAGTTAAATTCGTTTGTTTTTAGGTATATAACACACATGTAATGGATGCGAATAATTTGTTCTCTTAGGATTTACGCAAAAGCAATTTGATGACTACCTGACTAAGGTCATTCCTATTGCCCTGTATATGGGTTTGATTTCACTTGGATTCGCTGTTGCTGATGCTATAACACACTCCATTTTGTCAACAAAGGGGATGATGAATACAATTATGACAACAATTACGACTTTAATTTGCACAGCCGCTATATGTGGCATCTTTATTTTGAGTGCTGTGAGTAAATCTTATTTATTGTATCATAAATTATGAATTACTATTGATGATTGAAGAATAATTTTATACTAATGAAAATAAATATTTCCGTTTAGGTTCCATTCTCGATGTTGCATCCCAATCAAAATATTACAATACCAACACAAATCAAACACGCTTATAATAAAATTGGCCATCTACATATTGTTAATAAACATGGATTATTCGATCGAATGACAGGAATCGATGGTCGACCAGAAATTATAATTGAAGGTAGCAATGATATTGAGGGGCCATGGAGGGAATACGAGTTCCTCTACAAACCAGGAAATGTTAATAATTCTTTGCCACTTGTCGGTTAGTAGATATATACATTCATATTTCGTTTTGAAACTTCAATTAATAATGAGATAAATTATTACACTCCAACATTTACATAGCACCCCATGCACCGCGTCTGGATTGGCAAATGTGGTTTGCTGCTCGTGGAACATATCATCAAAACCCGTGGATCATGTCTCTTACTTATCGTTTACTTTCTGGACAACCCGAAGTATTGGCACTGTTGAATAAAGTTGAAACACCATTTGGTGATAAAGCACCGAAGTATATCAAAGCCAGTCTTTATCATTATCACTATTCGCGGTGGAGGAAGACGTAATTATCTCAAATATTTTTATTTATTTTATTGCGATTATTTATCATGTTATAAATTTGAAATTTATTGTAAAATATTTTTATTTCTCAGAAACAACGATCAGAGCTGGTGGACACGAGAACGCATAGGCGAATACTTCCCAATATTTAGTCATGACCATCCACCATTATTGGATTATCTCGCAAAAATGAAAGTTCTTCCAGATAAAACCGTTGTAAAAGTAACCAATGAAACTTTGAAAACAATCCTTGATAGTATCCGATTGTTACTGGGTAAAGCAGAAGCAAGTTTACTATTGTGGAGTGTTTTCACAGCTGGATGTGCGCTGATAATGACAACTGGTACCAATCCACCCACCAAAAAGAAGTAATACTTTATTGAATGCAATTAATTTTCTTTTCGCGAATGGATTGTTGTAATATGTATTATACATGCATTTTTTAATTTTCTTCTATCAAAAAAATTATTAGATGTTTTCACGAATACATATATATACAACTCACAGACACACACTCACGCGAAAGACTCCGGGAATTTCGTCAAAAAAAATTTGCGATGAAAATCAATTGATATGATATTTGTAGCACTAATATGTTTTCTGTTTTGAATGAAATTTGGAAACTGTAAATATTCAGTTCTTCCACTTTGTCGAGCTTCACTAATGATTACGCAATAATTGCATTACTGTTAATCTTCAATCAACTCCACCCATGTTCTCTTCCTTCTATTTTCCCTACAATAATCATTCTGATCTGCGTATCATTATTGTGTACGGCCTATTGGAAAAATAGAGGCTCCGAATTAATATCGCCACTGGCACACTAACAAATTAAAATAAAGTGACAACCAAACAGAATCTCTCATTAATTTTGAATAACGAAGAAACTTTCTACTGTAACTTGTAAACATTGTTCCACTTTTTCCCAGTCTTCATATTGTTTTCTATATATACACATACATATACATATATTTTGTGTATAGCACTTATTGATGATTACGTATATATATATAAATCAATGGTTAATAAAAAAAAGTCACTGTCTAGTATATAAATAATAATAAGTTTTTTGAAATACTCTATTGAAATCCAATAATAATGTACAAAAATCCTTATAAAATATTTATATTTTAAAAATTGTAGTAAAGTCTGATATATACTAAACTAAATGTGAGATTCAGTAAGAAAAGATTAATAAACTGTTTGCAATTAATTCAACTGAATGGGTTATTATTATTAATGTTATCATCATTATTTTCTACATGAATACTGGACACCTACAACGTTCATAAAAATAAGAATAAAAATACACTAAGTGTAGTACATCGTAAAATAAAGTATAGAATACATTTTTGAATCAAAGTTCGTTCTTTGAAATAGTCAATTTCGCAATTTTGTCTTCATTACTTCCACGTAATGTTTTGATCATATTTAAACTCAATCGTACTGGAGTCGATACTTCGACGTGTCCCGACATGAATTCATCACTTTCCACTTCGCATTCGTTTGTCGGTGATTGACATGAACTTTGCATTGGTTCAGGTACATTTAGTCCCGCATTATCTACATGCTGCTCATCGCCATCATGATCATAATCGTTTCCATCATCATTTGTTAACTTATAGTCTACAGGTATTCGTGCCATACCAACTGGATATTTAAACAACGTAAGAAGACGATCTTTCAATAATCGAAACGCTTGTTTACTCTCTTTATCAACAACCCGTTCTTCCATTGTTAAATCATCGGGGATAGGTTTTTTATGAATCAATTTTTGCATATTTAAAAGACATTGATATCCTACTAGTGTTGAGTAACATGGCTCAATAAATGTATCATGTGTTCTGTCTGATGGTTTTTCATCTGTTGAGAATAGTGGTGTTGGTTGTGAGCGCAAATTTTCGATCGGATCATGAGCAATTGTTGTCAATGGTTTCATATACTCTTCCTCTAATTGCCCAATAAATTTCGAAAACTTCCAGACTTCTGTTATAAATGACGAGAATTTATCAAAAATTTTTATCTCATCATCATTCATCATTTCAATAATATTTTTCGGAGTTTTAAATTCCATCACCAATTCTAAATTGCAATCATCATCATCGATATCTGTATTTCTTTTTCTTGAATTTCTCTTTTTACGTACATTTTGAAATAAACCAAATGGTGCTGGTGGAATAAAATGTTCTGTATCATCGTCCAATTTATTTCTACGGAACATTTTTAATCGATACTCTTCAATTTGATCCGGTGTATATTTCGGTAAATTTGTAGCATAAGTTTGTTTGTATGACACAAGTAATTGTTTATCCATTGCTGTGAGTTCTTGAATATCATCCAGATCATCTGGTATATCAATATTAACATGCAATTTTTTGAATACGTCATGAAGTTGTTTTGTTCTAGCTTCCAATTGTTTGGCAGTATGATACTTTCGTTTTCTACCCGGGCCAGCAACAGGTGTATGTACACTGTGAAAATAACGCATCAGCTGTACGTCAATATTATCACTCACTCTCATATCAATTTCACCATCATCAGTGACATCCTCGTAATTGGTGGATGTTGACTTTTGCTTTCGGGGTACATTATGAAGTTGAATTCCTTTAGATAAATGACGCGTGAGTGCTGCATGATGATGTCGAACATAAGTTCTATCTTTATTCATAATATTTCCAATAACACTCCAATTATTTCCAAATTCGTCATACAATGCCAGTAATCGTTTGTCATCTGCTATTGTCCATGAATTATAGGATTCATTAGTTTTCAACATTAGTAAACGGAAGCGATTACTCAATTGTACAGTAGATCTGTGGGGAAAAAATTCAGCAGCTATTCGCGGAAAATTTGCGCCATATTTATTGGCAGCACTCAATAGAGTTTGATCCTCTTCGGTTGTAAATCTACCTTTTTTCAATGCCGGATCTAAATTATATCGCCAATGACAATAAATTTGATTTTTTGTTCTAGTACCTAAATAATATGTCACCAATGTCCAAGGTATCATATCGCCAGTTCGTAATTTTGCAACTAATTCAAGTACAAGATCATCTTCAATTGCAGCCCATGGAACATCAACATTAACAGACAATGTCGATGGTGGATTTAACGTATTGTATCTAACGAAACATTGATAATTCGTTCTTTGTGTACCCAATTCCTCTGCAATTAAATCCCAATTTTGATATTCATGTGATTCTGCCAATGATGTTAATTTTTTGTCTTCATCTTTTTTCCATTTTTCACGATTTATAGTTGGTTTCATATGAAGATTCCACATTGCTTTGCATGCTTGCCATGTGTATCGGCTTTTCATATCTTTTACTGATATTCTCATCCAATCAAGTTCAGTATCACCCAACGTTGCAAGTATGTATGAAAAATCCGATGGAACTATATAATCCATATCCGATGCAGCATCTTTACTCCTATTGACTGATCTCATCATTTCTAGATATTTTAATGAAGCATTGGCACGTGCGGCTTTCCACAAATTTGTACGTCCTCTTGGTGACCATTTAGATGGTGCACGTGAATAAACAATTGGGAATTCGTCCCTTTTTTGTTTCAATAATTCATCATCATTAGCCGGGGCACGAAAAAGATTTTCATCTTTGAAATACGGGTATCCAGCTTTGATATATGGAATACGCCAATTGGCTTTACCACCACGTTCAATCAATTGTATTTGATAGAGCACCTCTTGCTGTCGTCTCATGCATTCATTCAGACGATTGTTTACAGCTTCAAGAGCTGATTTGTATGCTTGTAAAAGACGTGCATTGGCTTGAACAGCCGATTCAACAGTGCCATAAAGTCCATCGGATGTCGTTTCGACTTTTGACATAGGTAAATATGCTTCTTCAACTGGAAGGTTATACGTCGGTGCATCATTTTCAACAGTATGATCCTGATCATTTTCATATGGTAGCACTATTGATTCTTGTGCCAATGCAAGTTCAAGTGCTTTGATATCATCGAGAATATCAATGTCATCTTCCTCATCGCTCATTTTTATTCTGTTTCTATTTCATTTGGTCACTGAAAATTGAATAAGAATTGTATGGATAAAACGTTTGTGGGTTCGATAACAGTACAACCTAAATACCGGAACCATGCGAGTTCACAATATATGTAGATTTCTATTTATATATTATATTTCAGACATAACCACAAACGGCAGTTAATTGTATTTACATACCATTAATAATTGTAAATACACAACAAAATAATTGATATATCTATATATATATATATATATATATATATATATATATATATATATATATATATATATACAGATGTAAAGCATGTATCAATATTTAGCTTAATTATCTCTCTATATGCTGCTTAAAAATCGCGCCGAATTATTTTGCGCCGGTCGTCCAAAATTTATTTTTAAACCTCAAGACTATTCAAACAAAAATTATGAATGAGAAATTGTTATCTTCACTTTAAGACTTGTATTTCACAATGGTCCATTCATTTTATGCAATGATATTTAATCTGTAACTTTTGTGCGAATTTCATACACAAATATATAGCCTTGAAGAAAATCATGTCAAGATACACAAAGAATTTGACACTCGACCGGAAACCGTAGCCCATATGTTTCCGGTTCAATGTTTTTCATTTGTTTTTTAGTTTCCTCTGTTGACCACTGGCAGGTAATCCCAGATACTACAAATTCGACCTCCAATTAACCTCAGGAATTAAAAATCCCTATGGGATATAACTAGGATTATCGATATTGCAGAGCACTGTAAAGTCGATTAGTAATCAATTTTGATTGATTAGTTAGCGGTGGTAGATAACCTTTATTTCTCAGATAAAATTATAGCTTCACCGAATGAAGAATATTGTATATATTTTGAATGTAAAACTTATGATACATCAACTTACACCTCAGCACACATACTCTTGAAAAAATTGACTTTGCGCTAATAGAAAGAGAATCATATTCATTTCATGTTTTAATCTGGTGTTTCCCATATACAAACCCATTATATGAACTTCAAATATTGATTTCAGGTCAAATGTCTTGACATTATTCTTTCGATAACAGTGATTTAACCACAAAAATCCCCATTACCGACCATCGTTTGAATCAACAAGAATCTAGAATTTTATCCAATAGGGATTTTTTAAGTTTTTTGGTTTTTGTATTGTCGAAATTTTAGTTTTTAGAATTTCCGACGTTGTTGCGGTGAAACGCATGCGCATTGCGCAAGAATAAGAAAGAAAAAAAAAAACAGAGAGAACACAGACAGCCCGAAAATGTCGGCTGGCTGAGAGCGCAAAATAACGTACTGCGATTTGTTATCATGAGATATTAAACACATATAAATTTGTTGGAGGATTAAAAACACTGTTCTGATGATAAATCCATATACAAATTGAAACATATACATATAAACGAACACATAAGCGTGAGTATAATTGTAACAATTGAATCAGGGTGTGGAACATTTGTGTGAATTATTATTGCATTCTCTATTTCGCTGCGTTATGTTTGATGATAAAAAAAAAAAAAAAATTAAAAAATCGACAACATCTAGTATGTAGATATAATATTTTTTGATCACACGGTTTTCACGCGTAATCGTTTGTGTGTGCTCCAGATAACCGGCCGTTGAGTAAAACGGTTTATTGTTCAATGCACAGTTGCGAAATAAGACAGATTGAAAAATCGCCAATATGAAGAAACTATTCTCGAAAATTGACAACACATCAAAGGAGACGAATAGTTATTTGGGAAAGGTGTTCGTTGTGAATCGACACACCGTCACTGTTGAGGAGGTTCTTGCAGAAGGTAAGTGTGATCATGATGATTATAGGGAATAATAATAAAAAGGATATACTACTTATAATACATCGTAAAATATACAGAAGAAAAAAGAAGAGAGTAAAAAAAAAGGAATAGCTAGTTATCATTTTTTTGATAAAAAGCTTTCGTGATTCCTCCCCTTTTCTGTTGCCGCCCACCAAACATCAAATATTCAATAATAATATTCTTCCTTAGGTATAAATTGATTAAAGTCTTTAAATGGAATATTGACATGGATTATTTTTTTCTTTTTACGATGAATAATTTTGTATGGAAATGAGGTCGATAATAAATTGTTACGAGAGGTATAAAAGATATTGATATTTATTGGTGTGTGAAGATGTTGAAGGGAGACATAATTATTTAATATTTCATTGCTATGATATTCTTATGAATCTTTTAGAATACACACATGTGTGTTAGACATTGCCCCTTGATTGGTCATGATTGATTCATGGGTTTTATTGTTTGAGATGAATTAAATTGTATTGCCCAATATGAAATGCTGAGCCACATATATTTATATTTTAATATATAACGTGGCAATGCTATCATATATTTTTATCTAATAGTCAATTCTATTTTATCTTATCTGAAATATATTAGGGGTTATCATGTGCAATGGTGCTCGTGTATGTAATTGGAATTTATATGAAATTGTCCAATTTAATACCTGAGATGATAGATAAAAAGAAAAATGGTGGGGAGGCATCGATATACAAAACGGAATTTTTTAATTTGGAAATTTTTTCTTGTCTTTTTATTAATTCTATTCTTTCTTCTCTTATTTTACAGGAGGATTTGCTATAGTATTTTTGGTAAAATCATCGAGCGGCAGATATGCTCTCAAGCGTATGTATGTCAATAATGAACATGATCTCAATGTTTGCAAAAGAGAAATTCAAATTGCTGTGAGTATTACAACGACATAAAAAGAATAAAAATAGTAATTTGATTGCAATATTCAATATTTGAGTTTACTTTTTCTTCGATTTTGTAAAACAAAAAATATTCAAATTTGGGGTTTTGTTTTTTTTTAGAGCAACTTGAGTGGACATAAAAATATTATAGGATATGTAGATAGTAGTATTACTCATACAGGAGGAGGAGTTCATGAGCTTCTACTTCTCATGCCCTATTGCAAGTCTCAAGTTCTTCAAATGATGAACAATAGGTAAGGGTCGATATGAAAGACGGAAATACAATTCACGATTATTTTCATTCCCCTTTCCACTGTACACTCAATTCATCTAAATGTCTGTTTCACTGTTTTATTTTTTCTTTCTTATGATCAGGTTACAGACAGGTTTTAGTGAATCTGAAGTGCTTCAAATATTTTGCGACGTTTGTGAAGCCGTGTCACGATTACATCACTGTCAAACGCCGATAATTCATAGGGACCTGAAGGTAAGCTGTGGAATATTTCATTCTTGTTTTCAAACATAAATAACATTTTATTATATTAATTGTATTTCATTTATTATATTTCCTCATTTTGGAACATAAGGTGGAAAATATATTACTCGCTGATACTGGAAACTATGTCCTATGTGATTTTGGTTCAGCAACGGGAAAAGTTTTGAATCCAAATGTTCAAGGAGCGGCTACAATTGAAGAGGAAATTAAGAAATATACGACATTGAGTTATAGAGCACCAGAAATGGTTGATATGTATTGCGGAAAACCTATAACTACTAAAGCTGACATTTGGGTACAAATGCATTAATATTATTACCGACAAATACCGTATAATCGGATTTTATCTAGTTACCAATTAAATTTTCCATTGTTATTTTATTGTTTTATTTATCGGATGTTTTTTTGTCATAGGCGCTAGGATGTTTGTTGTATAAATTGTGCTTTTTCACATTACCCTTCGGAGACAGTACGCTCGCTATTCAATCGGGCAACTTTACCATTCCGGACAATTCTAGGTGAAACATTTCTATGTATCAATCATGAAAATTAAATTTAATTCCTTAATTCAATTTCACTCATTTTTTCATTTAATCTTTTCTCAACAGGTATAGCAAAGCTATGCATAATCTGATTCGATACATGCTTGAACCAGATCCAGATTTGCGACCTGATATCTTCCAAGTATCGGTAGTTGCTTTTCAATTACAGGGCAAAGATTGTCCCGTACAAAATTTATACGTAAGTTCTTCCAAGAATTTTAGATTATACATTGCTATCTATCGTATTATCTTTCGTCTTCAACCGAATAGCAAATTGTTATTATCATATTGCAGAAAGTTCCAACACCAACAATAGAAATTTTACCAACAGCACCAATAGAATCCGAAAGTGTGAAACGTTCGGCATCTATAAAAATTGCAAAACCAACGCCAATGACAGCTGTTGAAGGTACTTCAGTAACCCCAAGACAAAGGCCAAAAGGTCAAGGAGTTGGTACAGGCCCAATAAGTTTGAGTGGTCAAATAGTCAGTCAAATATCCGGTCAAGGAAATCAAATAACCCAGAATATCCCGGGCAATTCCGTGTCATACGTTCCAGTGAATCCATCAACAATTGCGTCGATAAATACAACGCAACAATATTTGGGTCAAACGGCATCACAAACAGTGATAGTGCCGCCGCCAATTACAAATATTCCCCAACAACCACAGCCTATACAACTTCCATCTCAATCATCTTTCGTCCAAGTCTCACCACACATTTCGTCTCCGAATCAAAGTGTTTCCTTCGTACCAACTCAAACGTCACCATTCGGTCAATCGCAGAGTCCATTGATGGGTCATTCGCCATTAACACAACAGCAACAACAGTCACCAGTTACCGTTCAAGATAAAAGTGGATATTATTTTGATGTTCGACAACAGCATGAATCGAGGCCATTAACAGTGGGCGTAAGCGATGGTAATCTCGAAGCGCTTTTTCCACCATCTGGTTATCCAGATCCATTTAAAGATGATACACGTACAATGCCACCGCCGACGAAAATACCACCACCAATAGCGCCAAAACCTGGATCAACTAAAGCTCTTCCAAAATTAACAACGCCAACAAATGCGGCTGGACCGTCACTTATGTTTGCACCACCACCACCACCGACGCCATTGCCATCGAAATTAAATACTCCAACGCAACCAAGTAAACATACACCAAGTTTGGCGCCATTGGTATTGTCCAAGCCGGTAGTTAAACCCGAGAGTTTGAGTCAAAATATTAGTGCTAATACATCACCACCAGATAGTCCAGCAACGGCGTCATCATCATCATCATTATCAACGAGACATCGGAGGAATGTCAGTGATACGAGTGCTTTCAATAAGTATGTATGGAATTTCAAGGGTAAAATACTTTTACGTTGAGTTTGGTTTTTCATTGATATTGATTAATATTTTTCTTTTCTTTTTTCTATTTTAATGTTTCATTTCAGAGTATTTGCCAATGAGACATCGCAATTTTTAGCGCCTTATGATGCATCAGTGCGACCCCATACAGGTGATGTGACACCACTGGAAATTAAGTCAGACGTGAGACCATGTATCGGCGCTAGTGCCTCCCATGTACGTATTGTAAGTACACGGCACTTTTTTTTTGTTTGTTTGATTTGGTTCCGTTCAATTTGTTTTGAGAAACATTCAATGATTTTTATATTCAACGATTTATTGATTTTTCGTTTGGATTTGGAACGTCCAATGGTACCTTTTCGTTTGAAAGTCTTTTTTGTGTTTTTCTCGCCTCTTCCCTTCTGTGGAAGAGAAAAAAAATGGGGCAGGGACAGGGATTTTATTTTGTATATTTAATATTTTATCCCGCACTGCACATATGAAAATTAATACATTAAGTGAGTGGCGATGTGAAGGACATATTAGATTAATTATATTATGTTCGTGATGGATACAAGGGTGAACTCTCGAGTGTATCAGGCGTTGAGGGTCGTTCATTGAGCGCCGATGTAGCAACATGGAATCCATTTGAAGATACGCAACCATTCAATCAATTAACAGAAGATCATATATTCGGCGCGGAATTTGATAAAATAAGACGGGGCAGTAGCAGCAGTATAAGTGGAGTGAAGAGCCGTGAAAGTTTGGTGATGACTTATGCAGAATTGCCAGAAGATCCATTCGAATCAGCTCCATTTTCTCTGCCTGGTGAGTATTTTTTTTCCACATCATCTGTGAATTATACAATTTAATTTGTTTTGATTTGAAAAATTGTTTTTTGATTTGATGTTCCCATAAGACTGATTGACCCGGTTGTTTGTTTTTGGTTTTTTTTTTCTTTTCGTAATTAACGCATTCCAAAGTTTGCCTTTATTTATTCTGTTATTATTTATTGAAAAACCGAATGCATGATAAAAAAACAAAACGAAATTATATTTCAGCGGGCAAAAAATCAAAGCTCGGATCCAAGACGGCTGCAATCGCTGGAGGTAATGCTTAAGAATCCTTTCTTCGCTGCAAATTCTATCCTTCCTTCTCTTTACTTCCTCTCTCAAAAAACAATTATAAGAAAAAAAAAAGGAGAAAATAAGAAGCAATGTCTAATGATGATATTACCTGTTGAAATCTTTCACGCCCCAGGCGATTAGGAAATTGTAATTATTTCGAAACAATAAGCGTCGGTCATCTCTCGCCTCCAATGTTATGCATAGAATTCGGTTCTCTAATGGCTAACGAATTATGTTAGGACAATCGAGTTTCTTTAAGAATATTTATAGTTGTGATATCAATGCAGAGGAAGCTTATTGAAAAAAACAATGCGCGTCCGTTCCCGTTTCGATGAAATAGTGATTATTAAACAATTAGACAATATTTAAGAAGGCAAGCAAAACTGCGGCGCGAAAAATTAGACTCCATGAATAATACGAAAACAAACAAGAATGATTATAGAAATATTTAACGTGACTGGTTTATTTCTTTTAGTTCGTGGTTGACAACTAACGGTTTGATTGCTGTCAATATCGAGGAAAATAAAAGTGCGATATTCAGGTTTCAAAAGAAGAAATGACATAGAAACAAATCATTCCATGCATTGTCGCCTTTGTATTTGCGAATGAGAATTCGTATATTGATGTTCATTGTGATATAGACGACTTGGTTCCATATGATCGAGAGAGAGAGAGAAATTTCAATCCGCCTTAGGAGCTGCTCGAATAAAAAATAATCTGTTTTTTTTTTCACATTCACATATCCCCTTCGAATACATCACCAAAGATATTCAAAAGTAGAATTACATTTATAGTTTTAACATTCATATATATATTATTTAGTTTTCTCTAAATTTCTATACGTAAATCAATGAATGCGAGCAATTATTACTGTGACATAATCAATTGTCAATCGAAAGACAAAAAATTCAGTATATAGAATTATCTAGTCGATTATTAATTTTTTTTCTTCTCAATAACAATGTCCACTAATATTTTCAATTAACAAAAAAAAAATTTATTTCAACTTCTTTCCATCTATGTTTAATTATTTCTTCCATAATTATTTTATTTCTTTCACTTATGAAAAATAACATTTGAATTAAGTTAGTAACAATTTATTATCCAATATAATACCAGTGCGATCCCGGTGAAAAACAAAAAAAACAAACAAAAAATACTGTGATTTCTTTTGCTCAGTTATTGTTACGCTCAATGATCTACATGGAAGTTAAATATTCCTCGTTAGCATATATAAACAAATATAAATATGTGTATTATATATTTTGATCGTTGATGTCACATTTAATTTTGCGAATCATGATTAATTATAAAAAGAACAAAAAATACAATGAATTCATGTTTATCTCTATGAATTCCAAATGCAAAAATATGTTTTTAGTACTGTTATGAATTCAACTGTAATACCGTTGATGTTCTTGAATGAGTATTATTGTTTCATAGCATATGAAATTCAATTAATAGTCATTCATTAATTTAATTATAGTGTATATATATATATATATATATACATATCACGCGTGCTTACATAAAAATTCTACGTTATTTTGTCTCAATGATATGGACTATTACTAGCATTTCTCGATATCAGTATTTCGCCCGCATGATATGTATAGATATATACATATATATACATATATATAGTCGTAAGTATAACAATACGATGAGACGGGAAGAAGTGATGCGTTTGCGTAAAAGCAGAAGGAATATTTTTTTCTTTTTCTTCATATACAGTATAATATTAATAATGCACTGTTATTATTGAACAAAACGGCGCGATTGTGAATATGATGGAGTGAATGAATACAAAATGAAGACGGAGAAGCGAATGGAAAAAAGAAAAGAAGAGTACGCTGTTATATCCTCTATTTCTACTCTTCACAAATGAGAGAAACCAACACTAATAATAATAATAATTATTATTATATATATATATATATATATATGAAAAATGCATTTGCCTTTTTTGTGTCATTTCAACCGAATTACATACACATTTAAATATGTGTAGTTGCAACAATTATCCATAAAAAATATTGATATATGAATTATAAATGATAAAATGCATTATGCATAAATATGTGTAATGTATGAAAAAGCAATGGTCCAAGTTGATGGGTCTGTTAACGAGCCTTATGAATATGAGAGAAAGAACAAAAATGAAAAAAAAAAAAAAATGATCAAGAATTACTAGCGATAATACGTGTATTATATTTGTTTCTTGACTTATGCAATTTTCGCACATCGGCATCGGGATAGGTATATTACTTTTCACTGCGCCATCATTACGTGATATATAGAAAAAAAAAAAGAAGAGGCAAATTATTTTTGTTCAGGAAAATTACAATTAAAAATTATCGACAAAATTTTAATTGCGTATCCACTGTCTGGAACATCCTAATGATTTTTGGGAGGTGTTAATCCGGCTTCACTATTTGCTCATTTTCAATTCATGACAAATGAAAACTGTTTGTGCAATTTAATAATCCTATTCCCGTGTCGCACTAAATTATTTAATTTTAATCTAACATAAAATTCCTTAAAGCTTTATTCTTATCTTATTTTGAAAAGGAATTGCAATGAGCGGATGCAGGGGCGCACATATAATCGACTTATTTATTTATTGATTTCTTTTTTTTTCCCCCGACACTTTTGTTCTCGCTGTATCTTGATGGATTCAAATTTGCAGCAATAAATAATGTAAATTAGCACACGGAGTACTGTTTTTTCAAGTCACTTATCGAATTGAAAAGAAAAACGCAGCGATTTTCTTCATATATCATATCACTCAATTCAATGAATTATGTTAAATCATTGTCATATATTTATATTTATAATAACATAAAAATAATGACAATAATTCAGATAATTGTTGAAGATTGTCACTGCGCTTTTTTCTC
Organism: Zele albiditarsus; assembly: GCA_958496275.1. Lineage (NCBI taxonomy): Eukaryota > Metazoa > Arthropoda > Insecta > Hymenoptera > Braconidae > Zele > Zele albiditarsus. Next base: position 12,044,158 of record OY292409.1, on the reverse strand, counting down.
TTCATAATCGTTCCTCGACCCCCAAAATCTGACTAGGACTGTTCCAGACGAAGTGATAGCGCTTCAAGAACAAAAATAAATATGAAATCTTTTTATGTTGTGTATCATCACTCTAAATAATATTTTAATTTTTCGAACGGTTAATTTTTCGTCTTGGTTTAATTCTGTATATAAAATACAAAGAAAAAAGATATTTATCATTTTCGAACGAGTTCGAGAGACGGCAAGATCCATCACTAAAAAAAAATCGGATTGCAACCGTTTGTAACAGACCTAATCAGACATTTTCTCTTTGTCTTTCTCATTCTCTCTCTGTCTCTCATCCTTCCTTCCTCTCACTCTTCCCTTCTGGGTTATACTATATCTAGATTTAAATGAGTTATTACTTAATGAATAATTAAATTACATAATAAGATCTCTATGTACATCATACGTCTTCTCTAGTCTTTATTTTTTATTCCTCTATGAAAATTAAATGTAAATTCATACACCGCCGCAAAATGGGATTCACCCGGAGCTTATAATTTGCACTTGTGGACAATTGCTACTGATTATATTTCAAATGAATAATTATTGTTGAATAGGAACAGTAATATTTGTGTTTAGGTAAGTAAACTCAATTATCATCTACACAAAAAAAAAAAAAAAGAAAATAATCATTAATATTCGTGCTCAATAATATTAAGCTGGCATTGGAATTTATAATCAACATTTGCTTGGCTAACTAACAAATTCATTTGCCAAAAAATACATGACATAATCAAGGAATATACATTTGTGTATAAATTTATATACTCACAGACATGCTCACAGAACACTTTTTTCTCTTACCTTCAATTAATCGCCCATTTTTTAACTCTATAACAGCACAATCCGAACAGCAAAATTTTTAATTTCTTTTTTCAGGACCAATAACAAACGAAGTGCGAACGACAAAAATTGTATCAGTACACTGGAGTCCAGATGTTGAACCAGCTTCAACAATTATTGACGATGAGGCATCATTATTGACGAAATCTAGTCCGATATCACCATTATTTGTGCGTGTACCAGTTGAAGATCGTTCAAAATATGAAAAATTGGCATTCAATTTGGATGATATGTCGAGTGACAGTGATAAAGAATTAGCGCAACGTAATGAAAAACGTATTATGAAGAAGAAAAGACGGCGTGTTAAAGCAGTATTGACGAGACGCAGAAAAGAATCGACAATGTCACAGGATTCAAATCAACAACAAGTGGAATACGAATCTGATGATTCAATTGGTTCAGCGAGTGATTTGAAAGCAATGAATGATGAAGATGGTAATGTTGATGATGACGATCACGAAGTGGAAGATGACAAAATTGACGAAACAATATCGGAGAGTGTGAGAACGTGCGGCAGTTCAGCCTACCATGCCGAGTGTGAATCAGTTGCAACACATGAGGATGATCATCGTATACGAAAGCCACGAAAACATCGAAGTACAATGCAACATCAAAGTGCATTACCCACAATTGATGCTGATCCTGTGGTTGGCCATCAATACGGTGAAAAGCCTCTTTTACTTGATGATGAATTAGATCCCGAATCAAAACCTGAGCAATCACATGGTGATCCGTTTGTCGGCCATCAATATGGCTCTAAACCACTTTTATTCGATAATGGCAGTTCATCTGATGAAATTGATGAGACGAATGTAATGAAAAACGGTGGGATTTTCAAACCTGATGACGATGTTTTTGCATTAGCGCCATTTCCCCGACCTGCGAGTTCACGAAAAAGTAGCGGCAGCCGAGACAGCACAACAAAAATTATTACCACGTCGAGTATACCAAGTACACCACCACCACAACCAACTCACAATTTTGTATTACCAGTATCCAGCTCGCCAATTATTTCTGCGACATTAGTTGATATTGATGACAAATCTGATGAACAAATCATCCCGGCAGTCATTCCAAGATCAATTAAAATACCAGAAGTTCCGAGGAATAATTATGAAAATGTGGATTTCGTTGTATCAGCCCAGCAAGCTAAATTTATTTCGAAAACGATTATCGATGATGACACAGATTTATTTGGTTCAGCGCCATTTAATTCAACAGGTTTTACAAATCCATTTAACAATATTGCCAGCTATGCACCATCATCAGAATTGGAAACTTCATTGTCATCGCTGCCACCAATTCAGTGTAATCTCTATTCAAATTATAATGTTAACGCCTCCCAAGCTTATCAATCGCGACCAGATGAACGTGCACAAGTGAACGCTTGTGTCATGTCTAATTCAAAATTTGGACAAGTAACAGTTAATTCGAACAATTTCCGCGATGAATCACCCAAAGATTTATTTGGTTCAATTCCATTTGATGAATTCGCCACATTGGCAATGAATAATCAACCATTACATCAACGACCAACATCATTGCCATTGTCACAATCACCAGCATTTGTTGATAGTGCATTAAGTACTATCTTATCCAGTAGCGCTCAATCAGCGCATTCGGGGAAAATTCCCACGTCTTTGATTCAATTGCAACAGCAGCAACATTCGCAATTACAACAATCACAATTGCGACAATCAATTTACGTTGCACAACCGGCAATGCAACATACCGCACGGATAATTGTAAATGCTACAAATTCAGTATCGATTGCCAATGATTCTCCCGATATTCTTACACCAATGTCACCAGAGCCTCTAGTCGTCACTGATGATTCATTGAAACATAATAAAAAAGATAAATCCAAAACTGATAAATCGAAATATCATCTGATAAATGAAAATCAATGTGATACGATTAATGTATTAGCGATAAAACCATCACATAAAACGACAAAGGGTGTAACTTATAAAAAAACACCAAAGGCAAAAAAAAGTGGTGTTGTCGTTGCAGGATTCAGTAATATGAGCTTTGAGGATTTTCCAAGTGATGAAAATGATGAGAGGCCAATTGGTGGTACGACCGTTGCACCTTTTGAAGTTATCAGAGAGCCAGAAAAACGTTTCGGTTCATTGAAGAGACGAAGCAATCCATTTACATGAGACATGGCCCATTTTGGTAGCTAATACAAACCTTTTTGAATGTGAGTCACATATTAATTTTTATTATTATTTTTTTCTTCGTTGCTAGCAATGAGTTATTTATATTCGATCTTATGATTCATGGGGGGGATTAAGATTTCGAAGCCATTCAAATATAACAATTCATTTGTCAAGTTTGATTGCGACGAAGAATGATAGTGATTTTGTTCATCTATATCAGAAAATGTATACCTGATTAATTGATGGTGCGTTGGAATGCTTTTTATTGATATAAGTTCATGTGCTCCAAGATGAAAACAACAAAACAAGTATTTACTTACAAATTTGATTTTTTTTTCGTTTATGTATGAGAAAAAAACAAGCTAACAAACAAACAAAGGATGAATGAATTTGATGAATGATAATTTAAAAATGAACCTAGACATTACCATAGAGCACATATAAACCTGTAAAAGTTGCGCTTAAAATATTCCAAGATGATGAAAAACTTGGCAGCTTGATACCAAAAAAAAAAAAAAAAAAACGAAAAACTAAAAAAAAAATTAAAATAGACAAAACAGAAGAAATTGATATGACTTGTTGAAAAAGGGATAGAGAGTAAAAGCACAGGCATCTATTTTTGCAGCTACGCCTTTTCACAATGTTTATATACACTTAAAGATTTGTAGGTTTCTATATTGGCTAAATTAACTAATTATCTATTGGATCTATTTATTGTGCCAGAGAAAAATGGAAACGAATAAGGAAATGAATACTAAGAAGGGAATGATGTTGACGAATTTGCGGCATATTCTTCAAACGAATGATTATTAATTCTTGAGAGAAATAACTATACAATGAAATGATAGAGAGAAGAAATTTAAAAAAAAAAGAAAATTCACGACTATGTATACAGTTCTAATTGCATATAATTGTCATCGTTTCATTAATCATCATTGTCTCTCGTCTTGATATATGTGAATATAATATGCATAAACATTTAATCAACCAATGGAATATCAAAAAAAAAATTAAAACAGTTTATTGGTTTTTCCACAAACACCGCATTCACACTATATAATACAGAGGCGCAGTTAATAGCAAGGATATTGATTTGATAGCTGTAGTACTGTTTCTTTTTTCATACTTTCTCTATTTCAATCTTCTATCCATAAAAAGCCTTTGTCACAGAAGACTGAAATCCTCATAATTGATGCATTGAGTGTGAGGCTCATTTCAAGCCGCTTACCACCACATCAAGTATGCAAATAATGAATTTTTAATTAGGCCATTTCGATAATGGAAAAACTTTTCGACAATGCATTTTTAAACGGCCTTCAGGTACTTCAATGATTAATGAATTGAATGCACGAATTCAATTGATTTAATTGTGCAATGAAGCTAATTATCCAGAGCTTATATAAAGCGATTTGTATATGCGAGAATATTTATGGGGCCTTAAAAATGATTCAAAGTGGGCATTGGATGAAGAATTTGTGGTATTTGTAAAACGAATAGTGAACAATTATAAAATTAATTGTCTTCTGAAGTGGATTCTCTTCCATTCATGTATAAATATCTACAATCGCTATTAAGCTGCGCCTTTTATTGACTTGACTGTGAAGAGAGAAAATACAAAAGACAAAAAGCACAACAAAAAACTTGATTTTTTCGTGTAGAATGATGAGACAATATATTATGGAAAATCTAAAACTAGACTTATGTATTAAATCAGATAATCGTCTGATAAATTGAAAATACAAAATTTTTAGTGCATAGAAATTAGATATGTATATTTAGGTGCCTTCCTTCATTCAAAAATGTCTATGGCTCGAGAATGTAATGAATTTTGAAAATTTACATAGCAATTAATCTTGTATATTAAGTGAATTCTGAAGTGAGAAAAAAAGTCAGTAGAAATAAATACAGATAAGTGTTGAGCATGCACACTCTCATTTAGTGAAAAGGAAGCAAAAAATAATATCATAATTCCGGACTGATATATTCAGCGCAGCTTTGAAAAAACAATTTTGTTGACCGATAAAAAATTAATTTATGTTATTTTATTAATTAATTTCATAATATCTTTATTTCAACGAAACAATTGGATTCATTTCTTTCTCGTAATTTCTGCGTTCAAAAACCGGTAGACGGCTCAAGTAACTCAACGATTTATACAATTAATGAGATACAATGCATTTTGTTCGATTTCAATCAGTCTCATCGCAGTGCATTATAGGAAAAATCATAAAAAACATTCCGATAATGGTGTCAATTATTTCCGATACTGTAACACTTATATATATATATAGTGAAGATGAATATTCCTTGAATGAATAATCAATCAGTGATATTAATAACGTTTATATCATATTTTTTCTTCGTTTTTTCGTGTGTTTAAACAATTGCAAGTATCCGCATCAGTATAGTTTTGAGCCCAATTATTTTCGTTTATATATCATGCAAATTTTTTGAATTTTTTTTTTTCTGATGTTAGTACACTGCCTCTTACCAAATATCGCAGTATTCCCGTTTCACAACAAACTGTCCGCCACTATGAGTGAAAAAAAAAGCATTTTGTTTTATATATATTTTTCTTATGTCCCATACGTGATTTGTTACCTATATCGTATACTGTTGCTTTTGGTTGTCAAATTTTATACTACAAATGTATTATGTTGTGGCTTTACTGCTTTTTATTTTCTACTATGGTATCCTTTTTTTATGCGAAAAATACCCACCGAACACTTTTGACAACATTTTTTTCTGGAAATCATTGTTATTTATTATTATATTATTCCTTGTGTGATTTCTAAAATATGAAAAAAAAGAAAATTTTTATTTAGGATTGTGTGACATTGTTATTTTATACACGGATATGGAGTATAAGAAATTAGTTGTTAGATCGTATTTTGTTGACAGTATATATATATATATATATCTATATATATATATATACACGTAAAATGGTGAACATACAATTAACTATATAAATTTGCGGGCGAATAAAATTGTTCGTGATTTCAGCTAAACTTGCTGAAGGTTTGCGACTTGGAAATATAATTACATTTAGTATCGCTATATATAATTAATTAATTAAAAGTAATGAGTAAAATTAAACAGAGATGAATAATATATTTGTATACATATATAAGCAACATATGCGAGAAAAAAAAAAACCAGACAAACTTGAATCGACATAACAGTGCATGTCAATTTTTGTGATTTATTTTTTCTAACAATTTCACCTTGTATGCAATAAGTCGTGACATATTGTATATGAATGCAAAATAAAAAAATTAACAAAGGAAATAAATAGTGTGTATATATATATACATGTATATTATATATAGAATATAAATTAAATGTATCTATGTAAAAATGAAAGGATGAAAAGAATATTGCGCTGGAATAAAATATGTGTGATAATATAATTCTTTTGTGAATCAAAATTATTTTGATTTTTTCCTTGTCATGACAGTTACTTGTTCGGTTCAATAATAGGAGAAAAAATTTTCATCGCCAACAACACATCACTTCGTCATGACTCCGATGCTTCCGTCGTACCATTGAAAAATTAGCACCAAAAATAAGTATCCACACGAAGAAATTGAGCCATGTCGTGACAATTGCAAATTGCAGTGATAAACCCGTATTTATTACATCTCCACGTCGATAATTATTCTCGTCCGGTTGAATATAATCCATGAAGTCAAATATTGCGCCGCAAGCCAAACGATCATGAATTGCCTGCACATCATGTTAGTATCATGTATATATTTTTAATATTTTCCACTGCATACAATTAAAGATCAACAACTAAATATATAGGTATTTATTTTTGTTTTTTACCTCCGCCTCACGACCCAGCGATCCCAATAATTTTATAATATGCTTCTTATATTGTTCACAGGTCTTGTAATATCCATCAGTCACAAGAATTACATGGGCTAGCGATAGACAACAGATCAATGAAGCTAAGAAAGTGGGTGGCATCCAATGTTTGCATGGGGTCCGGCTCTTGGGAATTACTACGACGATATCACCATCAATATCATTCCTAGAATTGCATACACATGACATGTCAGAAGACGCAGGAAGATAGATTACATAATAAACAAAGAGGTGAACGTTTCACCAGAGTTCTTGATGTATTTTTAAGAAATATCATTTTATAAATTATTATCACCTATTGCAGTAAATTGCTGATGTGGTAGAAATTTTTGGTTCACCCAACTTGGTATTGATACAAGTCCGATAGCCGTGATAAATTCCAAAGCATATGCCGAAAAATATTGCCGGTATTGGGCCATAAGTTGCAAAATGACATAGCTTCACATTGCCACCCATAAAAGTGGTAAAGGTGTTAATGCAGTAGAGAATACAACCACAGTCAATGTCTATGCAAACGTCCAAGGTCCATGCCCAGTATTGCCATGCAGTCACAATGCAAATTATCGAGATTGCTGAGAGGATTGCAGCTGCTGGATATAAGATCGCCAGCCGCTTTTCTGTTTGTAAGCCATTCATTTTTTTTTCTCTTTGTCTCGGATTTTTTTCCACACAGATAATACGATTTTGTATTTTCTTTTCTCACGATTACTGCTGCACTCCACTTTTGGACGATAATTTTTACTATTTTATTATTTAGATCAAATATTTGTATCAATTTATTAAATTTTGTGACATTATTCATGTAAAATTGCACGTGTCTACAGTAAAATTTGAATGTGAAATTCATGAATTTGCGCGCGAGAATTATAACACTGCGTGCTGCGCAAAAGTTGATGAGCTACTGGATGGCTTTTTCATCACTGATGTGAACGTTATAATTCTTTAACGTGTGTGTTATACCAATGATCAATAAGCTCATGGAATAACAAAATGCAGATTAAATGTAAGTAACAATGATTTCTATATATGTATACACGTATTTACGTCTGTGAATGGAAATAATGAATCTATTTAAAAGTTTGTTTTATGCATTATAAAAATAGGGTTTTGTTTAGATAAGCTGTCAAATTTCGAGAACAGATCTTACTTTATCCATAAATACGTTGATCGTATAGTCTTATGTAAGTATACACCAATTTAAGATTTTATTAGAATCATGAAAGAACATTCAAATTAGTTTCACACAGCGCGCATTTTTTATTTAATCGCATATTTACTTGAACGATTGAGAAAATGCATAAACTCTCAATACCATATAAACATCCATTTTTTTTATTCATTTAATTCTTACTGACATGTACCACCTGGCTCACCTCTGAAAGTAGCTTTGCCTCATCTGCCGTCGTACTTTACAGAGAAAAAGAAACAACATTAAGGTCACACCAAGTGTAAAATTGTGTGACGGCAAAGTTTAAATATTTAGTTAGCGCGCGCGTGTTCGCGTGTACAATATACACACGTATGGTCAATGTCCCGAGGAAAATAGCCAGTTGGTATTTGCCTGAAATTTGAAATATTCATTTGTGAATGAATATATTTTTCGATAATTGATTGAAATACTTTTGACAAATAACTACCTTTATTTTTAACATGAATTCACTGCACAATAGATCCTATTCACTAACAATTTCACACGTTTTCGCACATCAACTATAACTATTCTGATGGAGGCTTTTATTTATTCGCAAAGGAAATTAATACAGAACAAGAACATTGACATTGCGTTGATTTATTTCGGATACATGAAAATTGATTTTTCATGTGAAAGTATGCTTCAACTTTAGACACTGCATGAATAGGAACTGTGCTGTTATCGTGATATCGGGAATTCTTACATCCATGGAGATAGAGTAAGATAAGATAAAACATCAACAATATCGTCATTCTATGTTGAAATTGAAAGATAAACATATATGTACATATGTGTATATTAGTGTATGTTAATGCTATTGAGATAAATAAAACTCATTCGAAGTATGAGAAATACTTAGGCTGAATAAACAAATCAATGTGTAGACTTTGAATGTTTTACTGACACACTATAATTTACAAGTTTTCATTATTTCCCATGCTCCATTGATTGTGATTTGATTCTTTTTCTTTTAGTTTTCGCGTCACATGGAATCAAGTTCAACCGTTACATTATTTAATTTCATTTATTTTCGTGTGCAATTTTACTATTTACAATGTTTATTTGAAGTATTCCGTTGCTATAATCCACGGATGTGCTGTTGATGGAAAAATATCGTCACTTGGATCTGCAATGAGAATGCATTATTTTTATTAATACTGTTTGGTAATATGCGCGCGAAATTAGAGAAGCAGTACTTGGGTATTTCTCTATTTTCCCACCTTTGTGATCATGAAATTGATAGTTGATGAAAAAAATTTGCATCACTATTTTAATAAAAATTGTAACAAAAAATAAAAACATTAGTATTGTGAGAACGAGATATTACTGATAGAACAATTATTATTCTCATCATCGAATTATTTTATTCATATACTTTTTTTCCAACACATCAATTACAATTTTAGCGAAAATAAATGCGGGGAAATTGGGTTTATATTATTTGATGGTTACAAACAGGAGTGTGAAATTGATTCATATTTGGTTATCAGAGCAACAATTTTTCTATATAATTCCGTATCAGAATTAAAAAATCACCATTTCTAATCGTAATTTTTTTCTGAGGGAAAAACATTACCTCATATAGGTTCCAACTATCCAACGGCTGAATATGAGAACATTATACGATTCAGAATTGATTTTTCCCTAAATGACTTAGTGGATAATGACACAGACAAAAGAAATATTCTCTTACATTGACATCCTCTTTCACGTCATGTCTTTCACCGCGTCATTTTATCAAATATATACGACTAATAATGCAATTATAATATTGCCTATGAGGTAATGGTTTGTGGCTAAAAGGTACTGCTGATTCGTACACACATGATCTTACGCCGGATTCAAGCCGTGCTGTCTCAGTTGCGTTAAAAATTCTCGATTGCTCCATAAACAATAAATTGATCCTAATGCCAATCCTACGCCACCGCCGATTGCACATTTTTGGAGTCCCGCTATAAAAAACAAATATTATCATTTGAATAAGTATAAAATCAAACAGACGTCCTGTTCTTGTATCATATAATTAATTAATCAATTCTCCGTTGAAGATCTGTATTTACCTGTGGATTTAAAAAGCATTCCGGTTGCGGTCGAAGCTATGAGGGTATTTAATGAATCATCATCTCTCACTTGAGCCAAAAGTGTACCAATCCCGCTATACATCAATGCCACAACTCCAAGTGTGTTTGCTACTGATGCACCATTCTTCATAACATGATTGATTAATCTGGGAGGAATTGAATTAACAATTTATACATAACAATGATAGAACATAAATAGCTGAAATTATTATTTGATACATTTAAATAAGTTCTAATTCGTTGATAATATAGACTCACTGTGTTCTTCTAAGCTTTCCTGCTTGTCCTGCCAATGTTGTGACTTTTAATCCTCGATACAAACCTGTGGCACCACCCAAACCCGCGCCAATAATACACGCTCCACCAATTTGACTGAAAGCAAATTCAAAACGGCCCCTCTGTTTAACAGCACCCTCAGGAAATATAAATTCAGGTTGGCTAGATGGAAAATATACTGGATCAAAGTTCAGATATGGACTGTATGGTGTCACACCATGTGTTCCTGCAAAAAAAAAGAAGAACATATAGAGATTGTATTACATAGTTTTAATATTGGCACTCGTAATGCATATCTGATTCAACAGTTGCATCACATTTGTTCATCAAACATTGGACCGAATTAATTGTACCCCAACATTTATAAAGCAATTGATAGACTGCTGAATTTCAAATTAATTCCGCGGCCGTTTTTCATATTAGAGAAAAGTATTATTTGCGGCCTTTGATATTTATATCGAATTCTTCACATACAGAATTAATAATGAATTATTAATTATATGTCTAACAATTTCACAGAAATCGTTATGGATATGATATGATAATCATGACTGGAAACGTGCGGGCAAATAATGTCGAGGTTGGAATCCTACAACACTATAAAAGAATTCACAAAAAACATGAAAGAATTATTGATATTACCGACTCACCGGCAATATTCTTGTTACTATCATATCGTCGTGAATTTGATGATGACTGTCCCGCATTTTCATCTGGGAAATCTAACATTTTTATTTATTAATTTATTGAAACCAATGTGTTAGCTCGAGAATGTGATGAATGAATTGAAGTTGGCTACAAAAGGCCTGGAGGTTGACAATCGACATTTTGCGAGAAATCAATGCGAGATATATCGAAAAAAAAATTTTTCTGATCCGTCGTTATTATCGGTAACTACTATGCCGACATTTATTGGAGGTATACGCTATTCATTCATTCTTCTGGGAAAAATATGAATTTCTTGGAAGACTTGATCAGCGGTATTATCATTTATTGTTCATTCTTTTCTTTTATTTGATTGTATCCCTAATATATTCCGAAGCAAATATGTTGTAATTATATATTCTTGAAGGTTTTATTGTACAATTCTCACCGGCCTGCAATTAAATTCTGTTCTTTTATTATTTTTATATAATTATATTCATATAATAACAGTTATTTTTATCTTGCGGTTTCAGAATAACTGAAGAATTGAATTGCTGTGCCTCTCTGCATGAAAGATAGTGGCGAAGACAATACAGTTTGTGCAACACAAGCAAAACCGTTTCAAGAACTTGGCGGTGCGACGCAATTTAATTTGTGCATACTTTTTATGGACTTATAAGGCTTCCGCAATTTTGGATTTGATTCAAGTTATGTAGTACTTGATTATTCGATATCGAATTCCGTATTATATCAAATAATTCAGAATAGCAAACAAAACGTAAATAAATAAATAAATATTAATCGCGATATCACGCAACTGAATTGCGAAGCTATGATGCATACTGCACGAAAGAAAAAACAGAAGAAAGTGAAACAACGTGAGAGAACGAATAAAATTCGTACAAAACCTGACACTGATGTATTAGAAAATTGTAATAATACCACCAATAAAACTGATACTGATACTGATGTGTTAGCAACTGATTCGGCTTTTGTTCAATCAATTGTAAAACAGAAAGGAAATTTGAAAAATTCCAATGTTGATATTGAAAGTCGTAGAGTGAAGGAATCAAATAATGGAATTGGTAGTAATGTTGAGTCCAATATTGACTGTACTAATATACCTGATGATTTGCAAGGTTTCACTACTGTTGTGAGGGTATGTGGATTTGTGGATTGATTATTGAGTAATTGAATTAATTGTATGAAAAAAAATGATTCATATTGCAGGATAAGAGTACAAATAAATTAACTCATGAAAAAACTCCCGAGGTATATCGAAAGAAAGGATATGATTTAATTTTACACGGTGAAAAATTACTGGCTGTTTATTATTTATCAAAAGCAATTGAATTTGATGCAACAGATATACGGCATTACATTAATCGAAGTTATTGTTACTTGAATACTGGAGAATATTCCAGGTAGGTTGAATTAGGTGAAAAGAAATTGTTTCATTGAAATTATATTACGCAATTTAATATATGAATTTATAATTGCTCTAGGGCTCTCAATGACGTTCATCGTATTCTCGCCCATATCAATGCTCCAATTCAATTGAATAAGATGAAATGTCGTGAAGCTCAAGCCCTTTGGGGCATGCAAGTAAACATATAAAATTCGATTCGCTCAATTTTCTTGATTTGATATGTCACATTTATTATGGATTTATTGATTATACTTTCAATTTTTCTTTGTCATCAGAATTACGATGGTGCAACAGAATGTTTCAATGACAGTTTGAATTTTATGCCTAATTGCATACCTGTGAAATGTGAATGTATGCGAATGAAAGTGGTCGAACTCACGAGCTTTGGATTTCCTGAGAGAACAGTTTTGGAACTTCTTCATGACGTTCCAGGGATTACAATTAAGGTATATAATCTATGAGAGTAAGAGAATTTAAAGCAAAAGTATACAGTATGATTTATTTACTCTGTGTCCCAATTTTTGTTTTCTATTTTCTATATAAGTAGTCCATAATGTTTAAATATGAAACATTATATGTGTCTCTTTATTATTGTATTATCCACCTATAGTAGTATGAAAATAGGAAGAAATAAACCAGGCAGCCACAGAATAAAACACAAAAGAAATTAGGGAGAAAGGAGGTGATAAAATTTAATTACACGAATAAGCAATGACAATAAGTATTCAGTGTTCACGAGGCTCTGTTATGCCACCACAATAATTAAATTTTATTATCAATTCGAATAGAATTATTTTCCATTCTGAATGGAATAAATTTACGTTGAATATTATTCTCCTTTCTTTTTTTTTTCAGGACGCTGTAACATTTCTTAGTATAGTTGAATCTGATGAACTTGGGAAAATTGATGGGGATAACAGTATCGAGGATGATATATTCCAATCGGATTCTGATGATTATCCTAGTAATACTCGGCTGTTCATGGATACAATTGGTTTTGATGATGAAAATGAAGATACCTCGTGGCGCGAAATTTCTGGTGCAGGAAAAATTGTGTAAGTGTTAAATTGCTTACCTCAACTTTGATGCGGTAATCCATCAATTCAAAATTCTTTTTGTTCGTATCGATGATGAATAGAAACGATGCACAATGGAGAATTAAAAAAACCCAAACGTCTACAAATGACTTGAAAATCATAAATGCAGCTGCATCTTCCAAATCGCTGACAAAAAAACAAGTTCACAAACTCGAAGGAGAATGTGTGTGGGTTGGCAATTTAACTCCAAAAACTACGGAATCTGTATTAGTAAAACATTTTTCGAAGTAAATTATTATCATAAAATCATATTGTATTAAATTTATTATTTTGCATAAATTATTCGACTGCATTTCTTGATTATTGTATTTCAGATTTGGGAAAGTATCATCGGTGTGCATACGATCACCAAAATATGCATTTGTTAATTTTCAAGGAGCAAGTTCGGCACAAAAGGCCATTGAAGCTGGGACAATTAAAATCGGTAACGCTGTATTAGTAATAAGATTGGGTAAAAATTCGAAATAGATGACATGTTTCTACTAAGCTATGACACGAGTCAATACTTACCGATATTTATTTACTAAAAATAAATATTTTTTTTCTCTGTCATTGTTTTTCACTTTTCAGTATATAAGAACTATTTATAAAAAGTATATTAAAGCCTATTATTCAGCAATGATAATAATAATAAAAACAATGGTAATAAAATGGACAAGAGGTATTTCAAGAATACCGTATTTATTTACAAATTCTTTTTGCAAATTATACATGAACAAATAAATGCATTACATCGTTACACATCAGTCAAAAAATTACTGAAACAATTATACGAATATAGTGCTAAGGATTTTAGAGACAAGACAAATACATGTGTTTTTTTCCCTCTTTTTTTTTTGCAAACTTCAAACACTTAATTTTTCGAACGGAAAATAAATGTTTCCCGACCTCGATGATAATCATATTTTTAATCGTCAAACAGTGTGAAAAGCATTTTCAGTGATAGCGAATCAATGATTGTGCACGGAATAAAGAGCAACTATTTTCTGATAACAAAAAGAAATATCAATATAAAATAAACTTTAATACTTAAACAATGCATAGTTTGGATTCAAATATGTTCATTGTCAGATTGCCCTTTTCATTACACCTCTAGAACATTACAAACTATTTACAGAGAGCAGGAGAACGAAAAAAACGGGATGTTTATACAACTCAAATTACTACCGGAATCGAAACTTCAATTAAAACTCCCAAGAATTTAAATCAAATCATTATTACTTATATACTTCTTATGGAATATATAAATGTATGCATATATATATATATATATTTTTGTTTTCTTGTTAACTCCCACGAAATATTTGAAAATTTCAACTTACTCCTGGCATAATGGAATTATTAAATATCTACATTAACATAATTTTCGAAAATTATAATGGGTAGAAATTAATTGTTGATCAGTCAGTTAAATGGAAGAAATGAAATTCTGATATTTCTAACTTATATCTTGTTTTTATACTATTTTTTAATAATTTATTTATTCTTGAAAAATAAAATTTTCCAATTGAATTTGTCTGTTCCGGTCACATTTCCAACGGCTGATATATCCTCGTCATGTTGCATTGAGAAAAACGATGGGAGAAAAGAAAAATAATAAATGCAAATTCAAAAAATTCCTCATGATTAAGACTCCAGATATTGGGTTGAGGACGTATCCAGTCGATGAATAATTGTCAATAGTTTAAAATTTTTTTCTTGACTTATGTACTAATTCAACATTGATATTTTCTATTGTCTTCAAAATCGCCCAGATCTTGAATGTTTTCTCATGTGGGCACTACGCGCTGCCCTTGATGACCATATTTTTGAACATACATTACATTTATATGAAAATTTATCATTGTTTTTGGTTTTTTCCAGTACATTTTCACATAATTTCTTGAGTGAAAGAACTTGGTGAGGCTCGGCCTCAACTATCTTGCATTTTGATATCTCAGACATATCATCCTGACTCGAACTTGTAACTTCATGATTATTTTCACATGCAACATTCATAGGACTGCTGGTTATTGATTCAAGATCAATATCTACGTCAATATCTTCAGCTTTTTGTATTTTAACTACAATATGATTTTTACTGTAAGGAATACATTTTTCGGATGTGTTGATACTTTTATTATTTGTCGTGATGGCAAAAGCTTCAGAAGAATTATCAGACACTGATGCATCATCTTTCAATTCACCACTTTTTCCAGGAGAATTGAGCAATTTTTCTTCTTCATTACCCTCACGGCTCACAATTTCATACGAATTATTTTTCTTTTTAATTGTTATACTTATTCCAATTCCCGAATCACGATCACTACTTTCTCGTGTATCACTCGTATCATTCATTAACGAATTTTCACCATGATAAGTTACACATGAAATTTTATGCGATGATAATATTTCAGCATTACGAAATAAACGATCACAAACTGCACAACGAAATTCACGTTCCTCTTTAAGTTTGGTGCTGGCGCGTGTTGTGCGTATATGTTCGATCGAATCAGATAAACGAGGGCGTCGCGTGTCACGAGTGTCGACCGATACACGTTTGCGTTTCCTAGTACTAGTTAATTCATGATGTTCAATTTCATTGTCTCCTATTGGCGAAGGTACTTCTTGACGTCTATGTAATTTTTCATGTTTTCTCAAAATTTCGTACTGTCCACGGGCATAATTCGGGCAGATCTTGCATTTATAAGTTACACGACCAGTTTCACTTGTTGTCTTCATGAATAAACGATTGGGATCAATTGTTCGATAATTTCGAATAAGAAATTTGCGGTTTCGCGTTTCACACTTCGAGTTTTTATTTTTATTACTCGTTTTTGTATTTTCGGATATCTTTTCATCCACCACGGTATTATTGTCAATCTCATTGGTTTCTGATACCGGTTTACATTGTGCAATTAATGCTTCGGGTTGACGAATTTTATGATATTCAATAAAATGTCTGCGAATTTTAATGCACCGTCTCTGACACAAAAAACATAATACAGCATTTGCATTATCTATTTTTTCGGATGCATCAAGATTGTCTTTATTTCGTATTGTATCACCCAATAAAAGTTGTTCAATTGAACGTGACTCAGTAGCTTCACTGTAATTAATTCGCGCTTTATCTCGTAATCCTCTCCTGAGTGCTCTGGGAAATGGTGGTACTGGTCGTCTTCTTGTTGTTGGTTTATCCTGTGGCAAATTACCCGGTTCACTCTTTATATTTTTAGGCTCACCCAGATTTCTGATGCCATGGGCTTCCAACAAATGCCATAAAAGATTTCTTTTCAATCCGTAATGTGTAAAACATACTTGGCACTTGTGTGGCCTGTCTTTTGTACGTCGTATAATACGTTGTACTAACATTATTTTATGAATATCAAGTGCATGCTTAATTAAATTATCACTGTTTTGAAACCATAATCCACACGTTTCACATTCATGTTGGAGCCGCTGGCCATGTACAGTAAAAAGATGCTCTACCAAACTCCGTTTCCATAAATACTCACGTCCACATTCTTTACATGACATACTACGTCTTGGTCCTCTTGTCATTTTACAAAATGTTGAAAATGTCACGTCATGTATTGACTTTAAATGTTTTCTCCAACATTGCCGATCGGCATAAGTTTTTTCGCAAAATGCACATTGATGAACTCTGCGGGTATCGGCGTTTAGATTAGTCGTTGTGCTAGTATTTGATGTAACTGTTGATGAATTACTTGTTACTTTTTTATTATTCGATTTGCTAGGCCGAATTCGATTGTTTATACGATTTCGGCTGAAAATAGCATGTACTTTACGTAGATGATCACCCAGTCGTGCTTTATCATAAAAATGTTTGCCACATCTATTACAGCGATGTATATTCAAATTTTGTGATTGGTCGATCTGTTGAACTCTACGACTTTTTTTCAGAGAACGTTGTTCACCTGTATTAATATTATTATTATTATTATTATTATTATTGTGGTTATGAATATTTTTCGTAGTGCGTTTTTTGTAAGTTCGTATTCCCGCTATCGATTTTCCATGTGAATGTTTCAAATGATAATTGAAATAATATTTATCTTTGTATTGTCGATCGCAATAGAGACACCGGTAAATTTTACATTCATTACTAGTCGATAATTCTTTATCGGATAAATGTGTATCACTGGCATTATCAAGTAGTGCACCGTCATCTTGTAGTTCATCAGTAGAGTTTTCATGAATATCAGTTGATACCGATGACATTTCGTCTCTACTGACATCATTATTCTCGTGAAAATCGTTATTTACTTTCACTTGAATGTTTTTACTATCAATATTTGTATTCTCGGATTTTTTACGAATCATCGGCAGAATAATATTATGAATTCTCTCTGAATGCTCTCGTAATGTTGAGCGATGGCTGTATTGTTTACCACATTCATGACATTGATACAAGAGTCGTGTACTTTTTACGGAAAATTGGAAATTCAGTGCTGAATTTCCATTATTCAATACCGGTTGATATTTTATGTATGGCGCCATTGTATTATTAGCTTGTGTCGATGACGAATACGATTCGTTATCATTCATTGACGATGCGGGTTCATCTTCTTCACGTTTCACTATATTATTACCATCATCATCATCATCATCATCATCATCATCATCATCATCGTCATCATCATCATCATCATCATTTTCACTACCTTCCGAATTCCCATCCTCCTGTAAATCACGTATTAATTGTAATGTTTTCCATATATTGTCGCATCGTGTTAGTTGAACGAAACATGGTTTGAGTCCATATTTATCTGCATGATCAAGGGATAGCTCAAGGGGATCAGTCTGAAACAAAAAAGTATATGTCGTATTCACAACTGTTCCGAAAAACTAAGATATTATTTTTCCCAACAATACATTGCAGTCATGAATTTGGAGGTTATGAAATACTCAATTATTGTGGTTGAATGAACTAGGAGTGAAATCGTATGCAATTAAATTTTTAACAGCAATGACAGATAAGAGATTATTATATAGAGTATGATACAACCCCTAATGTAAATTGGTGTTAACGTGTGGGGTTGGAAAAGGCGGGAATATATTTCTATGTGATTAAATGTTTACTAATTCAATAGTTAGATATTTGTAATTAATCAATGAAAGTTTTCTCTATCATATTGTCTAACAATAAACTAAAAATCAATAATAATAACGATAATGTACGGGAGAATAATGATACAATACCTCTACAGTGGTTGTAATGTTGTTCGTGGTAAGGATGTTTGTCCCATCAAGTGAACAGACATTTGATTCAGTTTGTTCAAAAGTTAGTTGCTCATTTTCAACAATATATCCAAAATTTTTGTCACTATCATTTGTATCCATTGTTGTTATATTTTAATAATAGTAATGGGATTAATAATATAAATGTAAAATGAATATTTCGTGATGGTCGTAAGTCCTTTCGCGTCAAGCGTTCGGACATGTTGGATTTCGACAGTATATACCACATCATAATTGACGCCATAACCCCATTGGTTTGTTTAAATTGAAGCGCGCGAAACAACTGCGCATTCTTTGTTGCGTCGAATGTATATATGTGGTTTTTTTTCCATTCTTCCGGTTTTTGGATTTATTGTTGCGCAAAAAATGATTTGTACTAGATAAAACACAGATTTTTAATATTTTATTATTGATTGGATCAATTTAATGATAACCAAGAGATCATTACGACTAATTATTGTTTCTTGTTCAACAGAGAACAAATTTACCACCACAAATGAGGTTATGAAAGAGATAAAATTGTATCTAAATAAGGAACTTTGTATTATGATGAAAACTGTTACGATTAGTTGAAATATCAGCTGAGATATTCTCTCTGATTTTGATATAATAATTAAAAATTTATTTAATTTTTTTGATCGTGATATATTTATGTTTTTTCGCGATAATAATTTTGTTTAGTTATTATTTGACTAGTGTGCGGGGTACCACATCGCTTCATGTAAACGCGGCCGAATTTTCTTCATCCACCTCTTTCTCTTTCTCTCTCCCACCCTCTCTCTTCCACACACACGACACAGCTTCTTATAGAAACTAATCCTTCGAATTGATTGTTTTGAAAGAGTAATATTGGACAGCATTGAGAAACCAATTATATACGTCTACGTAGGAAACATATGATCTTTATACAGAGTGTAACACACTCACGAAATTGAATTCAAGTAACAAATGAAAATTATTGTATTAACAGAGTGTTATTAATTATTATCTGTTCATAAATAATATGGGGAAAAATAAAGCTCAACGGACTAAAAACAATGCAAAGGTTATGATTAAATTATTATATATATTCTTCTATAAGCAACATAACCTGAAAGATTATGATTGAATGTATATTAACATTAAATATCGTTCAAGTATTTGAATATTCTTGTTCGTTTGTATTGAAATTATAAATTTATCTGAATTTTCAGCCGTCTAATAGTGGACGCAGTGCCGAACTGCTCGGCACAGCGATGCCAAATTTTGTTGGATTTTCAGCAGTAAAAGACGGCGGATATGTGCCTGTTCTACCAGGTTTATCGATAAGCACGTTAAATGAATTAGAAATAAATACAATAGATCCTAATTATCAATTGGTCTTGAAGAAGATGAATAAAAAAGATGCTACGACAAAGTTCAAGGTACAGGAATTGCGTAAATCTGCATATCATGCATAGAATTGTACTTATTCAGTTAATATTTTACATATTGATATCATTATACCCGACAGGCACTACAAGAATTTGGAAATCTTTGTAAAATTTTGCCGCTATCATCAGTAGAAGCTGTGATACCATTCTGGCCGAGATTTTATCACACATTAACTGGTGATATAGAACATCGTGTTAGAGAAGCCGCACAATTAGCTCACGCTGCATTGGTTAAACGCGTTGGCAGAAATATTGCACAGTATTTGAAACAATTGGCTGGTCCATGGTTCACATCACAATTTGATACATATCCGCCAGCAGCATCGGCTGCCACAAATTCATTTCAAGAAACATTTCCATCCAAAAAAATTATTGATGCAATTGTTCATTGTCAAGAAGAAATACTTGCATATATTTTGAGTAATATTATTGAAGAAACACCACAATCAATTAACACAAATAAATCGAATAATTTAACTCCTGAAGAGCTCGAAACTAAATATCAACGAATTTTAGTCTGTAATATACAGGCTTATTGTTATTATTTCAAAAAAGTTCCATTACAGAATATTGAAAAGACAAATAATATTCATCAACAAATTATAAGTAATGCTAAATTTTGGAAACTTGCCAAACACGATTCGTCATTGATTAAATCATCATTCTACAATGTATTGGCCGCAATTATAAGTAATGCTAAATATTTACTTGATAATGAGAAAAAACGCACGATTACAGCGATTATGAATAGTCTTGATGAGAGTGAACCTGGAATTTTATCAGCAGTGTGGGAATGTATGCTTGTTGCTATTGATAAAATTGATGATTGGTATAGTGTTGTGAGTATTGACAAACTTACATTGCCAAAATTGTGGCGCGTTTTGCGCAGTGGTGGTCAAGGATGTGCAAGCGTTATTTATCCATGTTTATTACCATTCATAAGCCAATTTCCAAAATTCAATTTGGATAATAAGAAAAATTTATTCCTACATTTTTTTGACAATATGCGCCATGGTTTGGAAATTAAGACTGTACAAATGAGTCGATCGGAAATGTTGGCAATAACGAAATCGTTTGCGGAATGTTTACGTTATACAATACTCTTGAATAACGATGACATTGAACTGTGTGAAATATTACTCCGGGATCAATTAATGCCTGTGATTGAATCTTACGTCAGAGAATTTACACCAATTAAAACCATTTTGTTCAGTGAAGTTGCCGAATTACTTCATTATTGGAGTAAAAATCGCGATTGTGATGATAAATCGTACTCAATGTTGATATCAAAGTTCTGGAGTGAACTTGAATTGATATTCCAACGTCTAATTGATCTTTCAAATAATGAATTTGATCAATTTACAATCGGAAATATTTATGATGCACAATTTAAATTATTGATCACTTTGAAAAATGACAATGATGTAACGCGGAAAAATATTCGTGTTACGTTTGCCGACGCAGAGGATTTGGTTGAAGAAAAACAACAATCACAAGAACGGTCATGTAAAACGAAGGCGATTGACGAAGACGAGATATTTTCCAATGAACTCAACGAATTCGTCAGAAAATTATGCATCGCATACTTGAAAAATGATGGCGAAATACCATCAACAAACACAGTTGTGTACCTCAATCGGCTTATAACTAATTTCGAGAGCAAAACATTATTTACATCAATTGCAGAGGGTTACAGCAATAATGAGGATTTATTGGAATTTTACAATTGCAATGTAAAACATTGGTTATTAGAGAGAGGTGTAGAAACAATGGCAGTTGTGGAATTCATCTTTACATTTATTAAGTATATGAATGATGATGGAAAAGAAAGTGTTCTAAATTCAATGACTAAATTCGAAGACAAGAGTATCTTGAACAATGCTATAATTTGTATACTGTCAGAAGGAATTAAAAATGATCGATTCATTAAAGCATGGTGTGAAGATAATCATATAACTGAACATCTACAGGACGTAGCGGAAAAATACGTTGTCAAAGATGAACAAGATGAGTCAGGTGAACATCTTTTATTGATGGCATTTGAATCCATTGATGGGGAACTCAGTGTTAATGAAGATGCTATTGATAATGTCGCCAAGATTTTATGTGAATTCTTGAAAAAATCTGCGACACCAGTAGAGCGTGTTGTAAAATTAATTTCACAACTATTGCAGTTGACTTGGAGCTACAAAAAATGGACGAAAGGATCATTAGAAATGTTGAAGACTCTATTTGAACTGAATATACAAGACAAGTTATCTACGGATGTAAAAGAGTCGATACGAAATAATTGGACTAATGGATTTGCCATGATTTACCATAAACTCTCAAATAAACAATTGTTTGAAATTCAAAAAGATTGTATGGAAATAATTTATGGTAAAATTTATCAATTGAATGAGTGTAACATCGACCAAATGGTGAATGTTGCGATGGGTTTCATCGAAGCGTCAAATAATAACAATTATCATGATGCCTTGAGTATGATTGTCCAATTTAATTGTGCGGAGAAAGATGTATTTGAAATATGGATACCTCAACTTACCGACATTGTTTTACATGCGGAAATTGTTTCGGGTAATTTCCATTTAGCAAATCCAGTTCGAAGTATACCATTGAATTGTTCACCAACATTTATCGTATCGGAAAATGAAAAATTACCACATAGAGTGGGACATTGTGCTCAATGGGCATTGTTCAACGCGCAACTATTGAACAAATTGATATCAAGATTGGATGAGGAGGAGGACATAAATGATGAAAATGATTCAAGTGTGAGCGATTGTTTGTCCGACCTTCCACACGTATTAAACAGCATCTTACTAATTACAAGTCTCAGTAAATTGTACTGCAAACACTATAAGTTCACAAATAATCATAATACTATTAATAATAAATCGAAATTATTGGTGAGTGAATGTCAAAAATTACGTCAGTGTGTTCCAAGTTATATTTGGAATAAAATTACTAGTGATTCATTGGACGTTCAAAATTACTGGATGGAATTCGGAAGTATTTTCGCAGAATTTTTGGTATATTACTATGGCAGCGACAAGATTCTATCAGAAACAAAAATGCAGGGCGGGGAAATTTTAAGAAAATATTTACAGTCGGAGAATACTGCATTAACATTGGTGGATCACATAAATGCTGTAGTGGTAACAAGAAATTTATTGGATGATGACAAAAATTATTCATTGTGTTCGGAAATATTGGGAAAAATGATCAATCGACATGAAATTGATCGCGATTTTTTGCTTTTTAATCGTGACATTGGAAATGTCGAGTGGTCAAATTTTTGTTTACCACTGGAGGTCATAAGATTATGCACAAAATTAGTTAATAATGTGCCAATTAAAATGTCTAATGGCATGTGGGATGCAGTGATGATATTTTTAGCGTCGTGGCAACAATCTTTGAATAAATCTAAATATCATCATAATGATTTAAAATTGAGATGTTTGACAGTAGCTGTAAGCCAACTATTTTGTGCTGTTCAGTCATTGATGAATAAACATAAGGAAAAAACAATCGTCGAACTGCCACCCACGTTATTGGACGAATGGCAAAATGTTTTTTCTGATGACGCCAATCGATTAATGGTAAATGTTTGGATGTATTATGCCAACTTATTCAATGAAAAGAATGATTATTCAACACCAATTCTTATTTTACAATATTTGGGTGATGCTGTGAAAGTAATTGATGGCAATACATTCTTCCAATCATACAGTGGTTATTCTACGATAAGTATTACATCTGACCAATTGATGAAATTTTCATTTAAATTAATGTCATCGTCTGTACCATGTTTGCAATTGGCTGCCTATTATTCTTTGAGTCATTTAGTACCGAAATTGGTGGTGCAGGATAAAAATACAATTGAACAGGAAAATTTCGATATGAAATCATTGAATATTCGCAAATTCGAAAATATTTTGATAAACACGGAAAAAATTGTTGATAAAGTGCTGATTGATTTTAAATTGTGTGATGAAGTTAGTTGCATTGTTCAACCATACACGGATTCTTACACATATACGTTTGGATATTTATTAGCATGGGCTAATGTGTTGAATATGTGCTCATATGGGCATGCTGATTTGCGTTATCAATATGGTGAAATGCTCAAGTATGTTCCAAATTAATTATGATTCATTAGTTGACATTATATTCGAATTTGATTATCTAATTGATGAACACAATACGTTTTCAGAGATGAACTTTTTCCATGCTTGATGAATAATATATTTCGATTGCTACCGGCTGAAGCTCTTCAGGATAATAAAAATCGAATAACATCAGTGCATTTGGCGGATTTATTCAAGAAACCACCGACACTCAATTTTGGCGACAGTTTGTCCGAATGGAGATTGGACCACATTGTTTGTTGGGTATACGGAAATTGTTTAAGACATTTACCTGTATTAGCGAGACAATGGTGGAGCACTACGGAGAGTCGTGTTAGCAATGTAGTTGAAAGAATTACAACAGTTTATGTCAGTCCGACATTGTGTCAAGAGGAATTGATAAACAAAAAATTGAATGACGTTGCGAATCTTCAAGTATGAAAATTTATAATACAGATATTTTTATCATCAAACAAGAATTGATATTAGTATTGCCATTATTGCTTGTTTAAATTGTATCATATGGGCAATATTGATATTCATTTCAGATAAAAGTACATCCTAGTGCGAGGGAAGTTGTTGCAACTTATGAAATGGATGACACAAAGCTTGAATTGAATATGATATTACCAATTAATTATCCTCTTGGACCAGTTGTCGTGGAGCCTGGTCAGCACGCCGGTAGTGCCGCAATTCGCCGAAATTGTCACATGCAACTCTCTATATTCCTTACTCATCAAGTGAGAAACAAAAATATTTCTTTATATTGCAAATAGAAAGAATTTAAATAATATGAATAATATCATTTTTTTTTAACAAATAGAATGGATCGATTTGGGATGCTCTGATGATGTGGAAAAAAAATTTGGACAAGAAATTTTCAGGCGTGGAAGAATGCTACATTTGTTTCAGTATATTTCATATCAATACTTCACAAATACCAAAACTATCGTGTCACACGTGCCGCAAAAAGTTCCATGCGCCTTGTCTAGTAAGTTTCCGGTCCATAGATAAAAAGTATAATATTTATTGACCTGAATTTCTATCATGAATTATAATTTTTATTTATTTTTCTAGTACAAGTGGTTCAGCACAAGTCAAAAATCGACGTGTCCTATATGCCGAAATATTTTTTAATAATATGTGAAATAAAAATATGATATATAATTGTGCTGTATTTATCTGTGCGATGAGATTTAAATTGAAATACGTTATGTATGTATATAAAAGTGGATAAACTTGCATTGTAAATGTGTTGAGAATATATGATACCGTTGTAAAGTCTACAACTTATATTCTATTCATAGTGACACACTGAGATTAATAGTTTCTGTCATGTCAATCATGGTAGACCAAACAAAAAAAAAATGACCATATGAGTAACAGACGTGGGAAAAATCACGTACACACAGAGTAGGGTTCTGTCCACGAGAAAGTAAAGAACAACATTTCAGGGGCGGATTCAGTACACCCTTATCTTGATGTACTAAAGTTACAAAAATGTCTTTCTCCAAACATTAGAAAAAAAGTAGGCGATGATGATATGAATGAATTATAAATTGTTATCAGTACTCAATGTGAAGTATACATTGATATATTCAAATATTAGTTGAGAGATAAAAAGATTAAACTGTGATAGCAGCTGTATCATACTTGAGTTCGATTTGATTTCTTATCAATAAAATTAACGAAAAATAGTGGAAATTTTCTTAGATAAATTTAATTGTGTTTTCAATTTCCCAATATATTTCGTTAGTAAGTAATGATAAGAAAGATGATTTGGATCGGTTTATTTGATGTCAAAGTGGATATTTATATGCATGTACAGGGTTCGAAAATTTGAAAAGCCAGTCCTGTAAAACATTTAAATGTATATGTACATACAACACACCTCTCTCCCTTCTCAGCATATATAGGATGCTCTTGACAGTTTTGAACAGTTTTGAATACGCAGATTGACAAAGGACAGCTAAGAAGAACGACATTCGACTGACCGCTGAAGATAATCAAAATTAAAAGTTAGTTTAAAAATTTTTGTATTATTAATTATGTATTGTAGATTTTCGTTTCATTATTTTCCTCCATCACCTTGTTATTTCATTTCAAATGTTGTGATTTATTTATGTCAGTGGGAGATTTCTTCTTTATTCAATAATAACAAATGAAAAATATTTGCCGATTGAAGCGCACACAGTGTTTAGTCTTTTATACAGTTTCCAAATGAATTTAAACGAAAATTTTATTTTTAGAGTTTCATTGTTTTCGAATGGTAATTATTCTTATTGACTTTCATTTCATAACCTCTAATTCACTTATTATTCAAACATGTTATGTAAATACTATGTATCATTGTTGTATGGCAGGAATATATATATATATGATTATTATTGAAGTAGATTTTATATTTCGGTTATTGTTATGGTGTGATAATGGGAGGAGCATCAGAATGATGACGTGACAAATTCAAGTTTTCTTTTGTAGTTTTATCACGAAAAAGTTAATGATTAAATAGGCAAGATGATGTATAGTCCTATAATTATTTCTTGGAGAATATCTTGTGGGAGTATTTTACTTTCGAATATGGAAAAATATTGGAGTTATGGAGGTTTAAATTTAGGCCTGTTGATAAATTCTGTTGTTCGATGACCTTAACACTGGATTAGAAAGGAAAAAAGGGGAATATCATTATGTATATCTTCTGGAACTGGAAGAACAAGATTATTGTACGCAATAGTTTTTTCTAATATCAATTTCGGGAAGAATTTTAATGTCGAATGAAAAACTCGATATTTCTTAATATTTTTTTTCTTTGTGCGATAGAAATCTCAATTGCGCATAATTTCATCCACAAATCATGTTAATTGGGTTATCTGTGTTTGTATTTGCGACTGTCATTTTGGTGAACGCAATTGGAATTTCACAATAGCCTACGCGGCGGTGTCTCCTCCAAAATCAATTGTGGTTTATATTTTTGTTTAAGATTTTTATTGTACTGATTTTGCTGTTGATGTATGGTTTTGGAATAATAAGATGTTTTAATGTTATAATTATATTTTTCCAGAATAATGTGGGGCAATATTAGAAATTCCGCTAGTGTAATGCGAATTTTTAGAGGCATCAGAACAAATGCTATTTTGCGAGATGCAAAACCAACAACAGGTACTACATCATCATCTAACGCAGTAGTGGGTAAAGTTTTGGGTAAGTGAGATTATAATAATATCTGACACAGGAAAAAATTCATATAATTGTGTAAATATATCTCAATTATCAATAACATATATAAATTACAGATAGCCACAGTCATTATCCAACTGAGTGGGAGAAGAGAATTTTAGTTTGGACTAAAATATTTCCAAACAAAGAAGCAATACCCGCAAAAGTTAGGTACGTAATTAATCGTGAATCTTAAAACTATATTAGACATTGATTACAGACAGAAATCACTTATGATATGAAATGATAAAAAATTATATCTGGGAAATTTTTTGTTTCAGTTTTGACACAATGCAGAAAGGTATGAGTCGCGGGCGAATTCGTTGTGCCAACATTATGATAGTGGTTGCTCTTGCGGGTTGTGCATACGTTATATACGAAGGAAAACAACATGTAGCCGAAGAAAGGAAGGATGCAGAAGTGGAGCACATGGAGATGCGACGTCAAATTGCGGCAGAGTATAGAGCTTTACCGAAGGCATGAAATTTATAAATTTTCACAGTAGAATTTATGTAAATAAATTTGTGATATTTTGTAATATTTTCGTTGTCATATTTCAAGTAATGACAATCTCTAGGGAGTATTAATATGAATTCAATATATGTGACAACACACAATTTTAATTTTGTTATGAATTTATGTATTTACAATATATGACTGTCACAAAAAAAAACAAATTGTACATATTGCATTTTTTTCTTTCGATCATTGGTTCACATGAATTGAAGATCTGGCATCATTCATTATACGGTATTTGTATAAAACGTTATTCTTAATATTTCTCATTATCTTTCATTGTTTTTGCTTTTTTTTTCTTTCACATTATCGACCATTCTATTATTGTATTCATTCAGCTACTTTGAACAAACATAACTTTACACTGACACATAATGCGTTATGTTCTGGTGTGTCACGTAATATTGATTGAAATTTTCTTTTCTTTATCTTAAGTTGGTTTATAAAAACCACGACATTTTGCATTGTAAATTTGCGTGGTACGAGTTTTGACTATCTCTTCAACATTTAATTCAGATTCTAATAATCTTAAATTAGTTTGTTCATTTCTTAGAGCTTTTAGTACACCAATGTCCTCCGGATTATTATTTTTATTGTCCTTCAATTTTTGTACACGATCTCGTGTTGTATTTAAACATTTTTTGATGAATACTTCACGTTGCGAGTGACCAGATTGAATTCGTTGAAATAAATCCTTACATTTTACAGTAGGATCTATTTGTCCCTTAAATGATTCAGTCGGAATTGTTGTATTCAATAAGTAGACTATTTTATCATCTATTTGTCTCATTTTTTGCAGCGCATCCTAGAAATTGAAATAACAATTGTATATAATTGTAAAAAATAAGTAAAAGCAACGATTCAGTGTGCTAATGTTATGGTGAAAATTAAATTCCAACATTCACCGATCGTCTGTTTTATATTGGATCAACATTGTCTTGCTTCTTTTTCCATATTATTCATATGGAAAAAAAATCCTCATTGTAATACCACTGTTAATTTAAATAAGAAATATTTTTTGTCAAAAATACCTGAAATTCTAAAAAATCACCGCATTCCATGCTCGTGGATGCTGCCATTTTGGATTGGAAAAACGTAAGTCTATGATATACTGAGATCTAATAGCGGTTATACATATATATACAGTAAGTTCTGTGAGTTCCGTACAAATTCCATGATACATAACCTCAAAAAATATGATAATATTTATCAGCGCGCAATCTGCTTGCTCGTCACTATCCTCAACTAAAAAATCCCTAGCAGAAATCCTGTGATAATGCGTCCAGAAAATCCCCACTTGCATTACCAATATGTTTTCTACTATACCAACAGAGAAACAAGATAGTTTCAGCGCGGAACCATGGCGCCAAACGGTTCAATCTGCAAAAAAAAAAAACAATAACAAAATGTAAAAGTAAAATTATTGCCCATCAAGCTGTTCAAATGTTTCTCGTTTCTTCCTCCTTTTTTCACACACCATAAGTTACTCATTAAATCAATAAAATCACGAAACTCTTCATCAATCAATCGATCGTGTAACAAATACATAAAACAAATATATTACACACTCAATTCACAATCACTATATCTAAATTTCGTCTCATCTTCAAATGAATAAATTCATGTATCCAAAATAATGAATTCATATCATATTCTCCTCAATAAATTTCACACAATTTCACACCAATTACAATAAACAATAAAAAAAAAAAAAGCAAATAAACTATCAAATAATTGCACGAGTTATAAATAAAATATATATTCGTCTTAACTAATATAATTCTCCAATTTTTTAACAGCTACACATAAAGAATTGATGCACACATATATGTATATAATACATAAAAATTTATGTTCATTCATATGATATATATATATATATAAATGCACATATACATAGAAAAATCCAAATGATAGTTGCAAAGGCGCAGACGCGTAGTTTATGGATTTTCATCGGATGGCAGTGGTTGGCCGATAGTAGGAGTAAAATACTCTCTTGTAAACATCAAAGAGGATAGTGTATATGTGTAGTTGTGACCAAGGTGCGGCGAGCCGTGTACTCGTGTGTGGGTGGTAAGTAGATGAGGAAGGGAAGAAACAGACGGTGGAAGTTGGTGTGCGTTGCACGGTGCTGCAGCAAGAAGGGGCTGGGCTGTATAACTCTGACAGAATAATTCTGTCTCATCTACACAAGGTTTTTCACAATCTGAACTAAATTAAGCGGCAAGCACAAAAGGATGGCATGAGCATATTTTATATGCTTGAAAACATGAGGAATTGATCAAGTGCGCGTAATCGCGTTTGTGTCATGTGAGTGATGTTGTTTATTGGTGGTTGAAATTTAAAAAAGAAAAAAAATAATATATATATATAAGAAGGCGTATATAAAATATACGCGTATCTCTGTATTATAAAATTATTTCGCGCGCTAACAATCACGTCAACATCAGTATGTATAGAGGTACATCTTTGGATTTTATATATTTATTTAGTGGTTTTATTTAAATAAATATATATATATATATATATGTGCTAGTTGAATGATTTTTAATGAAAGGTGTCGAGAGGAAAGGATAAGAAGATAAATTTGATATAATATTGAAGGAAATAAAATAACGCTGGGGAAAGTTCACCCTTGTCAAACATTGGAACGGTGAGATATTATTTTTGTATATATTTGGTTATATATTGATGAAATTGATATTAATATTTTTTAATGTTTATTGTTGTTGAATCGGTGGTTTTTTTAAATTTTGTTTATGAATTCAATGTTTGATGATAATTAATTTTAAATACGTCTCGAGTTAGGGATTAATTTTAGATGATTGTAAAACAAATATTTCATATTATTTTTTTTATTCTTTGATATATAGTCGATTAAATTAGTGTTATGATTAGGAATATTTGTTTATAGAGAGTTGCCATTTTGAATTATATGAATGAGCAATTTGATATAAATATGTTTGTTTAGGAGATGTGAAATTAATCAATAGAGTGTTTGGAACTTGGGTTCGCATTTAAATTCTAATGTAAATTTATTTTTATAATTGGTGATTTGGGTGTTGAAATTGTTATATATTTTGAGAAATATATTTTTTTTTTTTTCTCTAAAATATAGTTGAATTTTTTTTCCAATTTTCATCACATGAAAATTTGATAAATGTGTATGACTTTAAATTTTACTTTCATATTTTATTGATGATGATTCGGATTTATGTCAGTGAAATGTTTCATTCTATACTTTCACTTTGTATCCAGTAGAGCGATGAGAGAGATGTGTGTAAGTGATAAGACCTTTGTTGTATTTTTATTTATTTATTTATTTATGTATCTATTTTTTTTTTTCTCCATCTCGTGACTATTTGTCCTTCATACAATTGGAATAAATATTATTGAACAATTGACTTGTTAATAAATCTATTGAATTTCAATTGTATGAATAATCCTGAACATGCTGAAACAAATAAAAAAATAAATAAATTTTAATTTTTCACAAAATATGAGGGACAAAAAAAAATTCCTCCAACACAATTATATTTTTTTAGTACAAAATTTATATAGACTAATTAATATCATATCTTTACTACACCTCATTGTAATTAAATAAAATAGGAAAAAAAATAAAACAAACATTTTTACAAGCACACATTTTATTTTACGCAGATTGTTAATTTTATTCATTGAGTATGATTAGAACATATCAGTCAATTATTACATTTTTCTCCACTTATTGTTGTAGATAATTTGTGTCAACATATATAAAGATAATCCTCTATCTTTTTTTTTTTTATAAACATAAATTTATATTGTGCGTGAATTATGTTTAAATGATGGAATAAAAGTGTGCAAGATTTCAAGTGATATAATGCGAGTAGGTCAGGCAGAAATACGTAAAGAAATTCAAGTTATTGGCAGAACAATATAATGTAAAGTAAACTAAAATGAAATATATATATTCATGTGGGTAATTGCTGTATTTCTATATGCTATCGCACTGTCTATATACACACATTTGTGTTATCTCCATTGCTATACATAAATATAAAGGCCCACTTATTTTCAATAACGAATAGCTACATTGTTTCAAATAACACTATCAATATATCGTTGTTTTTTTCTTTGCTTTCTGCTAGTCAATACAGTCACAAATAAATATGAATACAAAAATATATATTCTTATTTATATCAAATAACAGTGCATTCAAATAAAATTTTATTTATTCGTTTTGTTTCTTTTTTAAATCAGACGATAAACATTTGAAGTCTGAAATTTTTTTTACATCATTGTCATTCTGATATTAAATAATATTTTCATTAATTTTTATTATTATTATTTTTCTTATTATTATTATTATTATTGCTATTATTTAGAATATATATTGATGATTAATTTTATATGAATTTTTGAAGATGATTTGAATATGTATGTATGAGCAAATTCTCTGGGGAATTGAGTTCGTTCTCCATCTGGTATAGAATGATAAATAATTGAACATGAGAAGAGAGTATACACGTGCACAAACATACTCATATTATTTGTTAAGTATTTATACAAACTGTTATTAGTTTTCAATACGTGTTTCGATATTGTACAAATATTGTTACATTCCATTAGCACTTGAATGTTAAATGCATTACGGAATTTTTAACGATGAATAGAAAAATTTTGAGATGTATGTTTTATTTAGTATATTGTATTAAATATTTTTATTTATATTTTTGTCCTACAAAAATACATTATTGCATTTTATTAGAGACGTGGCAAATTTTTAATTAAAAAATACTGTTGAGGCAGAAAGAGAGCTATGAAATATTAATATCATTATTCTATTGGATAGTTTATTTGTTAGAATTAAAATTATTTGATCAGAATTTTTATTGGTGTGGAATGTATATGAAAAAATAGTTGAAGATTGATGAAATAATTTGTACTAACAATCGAAATGATTATGGTGCATGAATATAATAAATATATGTAAGTGTGTGTATTTATATTATTTTTAATCTACACGCGATGATGGATCGTTTGGTGTGAAAATGACTATGCTTATATATACACACGCAATAAACTTCTATTGCGCTTTTTCTAGGTAGGCGTGTGTGAGTGTGTGTGTGTGTGTATACAATACATAATTATACCGTCCCCTTTATTTTCTAATCACCAAAGCATGCGATAAGATAGCATTATAATAGTTACTAGTTAATAATATATAGAAATAGATTTTGATCAGGTGAATCCGATTGATTATCTCGTTCATTGTATTCGCTTATGTTTATTTATTTATTATTCCATTGTGTTTGAATTTTATTACATCACTTTGAAACTGATTATTATTTTTTATTTTTATTCTTCATTCTCTCGAATTAGTATTAATATTTATTATATTTTTGGATTGTGTGCTTATTTAAAATGAGTATGATTTGAAAATAAATTTAGAGAGGAAAAAATTAAATTTTGCTTACGATTTGATTATGTTTTATTGAAGTGTATAAGTGATAGAATTTAATTGGAAATTAAAAAAAATAAAAAGTAAATATTCAATTCGTTTTTTATTTTCTATAATCTTTACTAAAATTCAAATGATCAATAGAAAATTTTGGATTTTAGTTTGGACAATAGACACAACTTTTCTCATTATAAAACGTTTTCTACCATTCATATCGAATTGATAGAACGAATGGAATCATAGACGCCGTTTACTTTCTCCCAATTTGACCTAGCTTGCATCTGACCAGTAACTACATTATTGATTTATTCCAAACAATATTCCTCAAATAGCTTTCCCAACACATGATATGAATATATAACGAGGAGATATAAACTTACAGCTTTTTATTTTAACGAAAAAAAAAAAAAAAATAAATAAATAAATGTTACAAATATTAGTCATCAATAATAAATGAATGAAAATATTTAGAGAATAAAATTAAACACCACATGAATAGTATTTAATTTTTTATTCAATATTATTATTGAAACATATATATAAATGATATCTATTATTGTATGAAAAGTCGATTAACATAAAAATTCAAATGTGATTCATAAAATTAAAATTATTTCATTGTAGAGTAAACGGATGTCGGGGCAAACATTTGATCTGAAGGACATTTTCGAGTGAGTTAGAACGAGGAAAGAACGTGTTTATAAGTCGTGAATATACATTGGAAGCAAAAGGCCATTTACTCAACGATAAATAAAAAAATTTTTCTTTTAGTATTATTATTTTACATTAAATTGATTAATAAATCATACAACGAGTTAACAAGGCATGGGCTTGCCTCGATTATCAGTTAAAAGATGCTTCATATATATGTTTTGTGCGACTGGAATGATACTGGTGGTAATGAATGTACGCCAACGAGAACTCTGGCACGCAATTGGAGGTGACACAGGTCAATCGCAAGCACAACGATTACAATCAGACATTAACAACAAGGTAAAGTAATTTAATCAATCATAATTTTATTTTATCAAGTGACAAAATCACAAAATTATTATAATATCTATAACTGTTGTTTTATTTATCATTTGTTTTTTTTTTATCCCACAAAAATGCCAGCAAAATAAAACAAGAAAAAATAAAAAAATTCAATTAATTTTAACTCGTAGATGAGAATATTGTTGTTACAAAAATCAACGTGGATGTTCACTGTGACACCACTAATCTAATCAATTGAACCAGATAATTCAACGACTCGAGGAGTGCTCGAGGTAAAAAAAAAAAAAGAATTAGGCTCGTGTGGTTTTAAATAGTCACATGAATATTATTTTATTTGGAGTGGACAATTTATTCTCTGCACATTTAAAACTATACTGCATTGGTCTATTATAATTTGTCACGAGTTAAAGTGTTTTGTAAATTGATATAAAAATATTTATATTATTGATTATTTATTACCAATAATTAATTACATGGATTTATTTCATTTAAATATTTTTATTTGTTATCTTTCAGTGGTTTAAAATCATAGAAATTGAATCGAACTGAATGCACAGTTGATATTTCGAACACTGAATATGTGATCTTGCATTTATAAATAATTAGTAATTTATAAATGAATTAATACGTTCAATTAAAGAAGTGCTCATTATGAGAAGCAAGTATGACACATTGTCAAAGTGTAGTAATATTTTTCAAGGGGTTATATAATATTACGAGGATTATAGTGAAAAATAAAATTGGTGCAATAAGAAAATATAAATATATATATATATATATTATTATTTTAATATATTATCTTCGGGCTTTTATTTAGTTTAATTATTCTAGCTTTATATAATTGAAAAAATATATTTATATGAAGTGAATTCATTTTAATTTATATAAAAGTTAATTGAATGTCGTGGAAATAAAATACTTTATATTATATGAAATATAAAGTTACTGGAGTGAAGGTCAATGTTAAAACTTTCAATAGTTATGTTTGTTATATCATAGACGATAAAAAAACGTCGACGATTGATTGTCAATACATAATATGAATAGTGTGTACTACCGCAAACTTCCACTTGATAAGAAAGTCACTTTTGCTGACGAGTTCGTCATGGTCACATTTTATTTTTTTTTTTAGATATAAAACAATGAAATAGAGACAGTGAATTAATAGCAATTGAAATTAATAAGTGATATTTTTTTATATTATCGATGAATATTTTTTAATAAAGTAATATGGAATAAATAATATTCGGATATATGAATTTATTTTGTATATAATTATGTTGATGAATATTGATTGACTATAATTTAAATATTGTATCTGTTAGAATACATGAATTTATTTTGTATTAGGAACGAGGAAAAGGGGCGGATATAAATTTTTGTTTTGCATCAATTTGTAAAATTATATAACATGACCCAAAAATTTGTGAAGAGGAATAATAATGATATAAAAGCGAAGGGGCGTATGGAACAACATTAGATATGGTGTAATGTTGTCTAGAACAGAAATATCTTATCATCGAAAATGTTTAAAAATAGAAAAATACCACGAGACCTTGCGGTGAACATAAAAAAAAAAAGAAATACAGAAAAAAATTTGTGTATATCAAACATTCTGGTATGATAAATGATTATTTGTTCACCCCTCCTGAATTCAAAAAGAAACAAAAATTCCAGTGATAAATTCATTGATTATACTTTGAATAAAAAATTTTTTTATAATAATTTTTTTGCTTCAAATTCCAAACTTATCCCGTAGAATAAAATTTTTTCTTTCCACATCAGTTCGTCGTGTGCATTAACGGCACGATGTTACAATGTTCTATTTTTATTTTCAGTATATTTTGTTTCAAGATCACGTACATCTCTATATTCAAAACCATAATTTTTATTATTTTGAAACGTGTGATATTTAAGAATATAATTATTTGTGATTTAAAAAATATTTCCCTCTCAGTATAAAAATAATAATAACACTTTGAATATATAAAATAATAAGTATTACTATGGAAATAATAATTTTTGTGATAATTATTGCAGCCATTAAATGTAACGGGAACAACGAGCGCTGTAGAAAATGTCGTGGATAATTTTTTCGATTCGTCAAAGAGGCCATGGTATATGAATGGTGGAACGAGACGACCTCTTCCGGCTGTTAAATCTAAGCGCACTGGCAGAAGAATAGCAAGACTATGGCCAGATGAAGATTCTCACGATGATCGTATAACCAATCAGGTATATATATATAAACGTTATACAACATTAACATTTACTTTCCATTTCCATTACGACATTTTAAACTATAGAAGTGAAAGGTATAATTCAATTTTTATATAATGTATAACATTTGAATTATTTATTTATTCTTTTTTCTTATCTTTCAGTTAATGTTTGTACCACCAGATTATAATAGAACAAGTTCAGAACGTAAACCAAAGAGGATTATGGTAGCACACGGTATGAGTGAAGCAAAAACTGGCAATGATTTATTTTTATGGCTTGGTTGTCCTGTTAACACATGTATTATTACACGTGATAATCCAGCAACTGCAGATTTAATACTATTTAAGGATTATGTTTCTCATGTGAGCCGACGTTCACCTAGTCAGGTATTATTATTTAATGAATTGAATATATTGTAATTTTAATGGTTTCAAAAAATTTTGGATTTCATAACGGAATTAATTTCTAGTTCAATTATGAGTAACGTTCATATATATATATATTATTTGAAAAATGTATTTGATTGATTTGATTGATTACTGTGATGAAAAAGTACCGAGCCATTAATTTCCTCGTAATTATTTAATTTAATTTGATGCCAAATTAAAGTTTAATAAAATTTAATTTTATAGATTTGGTTACTGTATTTTCTCGAGTGTCCCTATCACACTCAAACAGTTAAAAATGCCTTGGTAAATTGGACTGCAACTTATCGTACAGAGAGCGATATTGTTGCGCCATATGAACGTTGGCAATATTATGATTCACGTGTGACACAAATATCACAAACATTTAATTATGCCGTAAATAAAACGAAAAAGGTTGCGTGGTTTGTGTCTAATTGTCATCCACGTAATAATCGGATGCAATATGTAAAAGAACTATCAAAATATATTGAAGTTGATATTTATGGTGCTTGTGGTAGTTTACGTTGTCCACGTTCTCAAGCACAAACATGTTTTGAAATGTTGGACGCTGATTATAAATTTTATCTTGCATTTGAAAATTCAAATTGTCGTGATTATATCACAGAAAAATTCTTTGTTAATGGTCTTGGGTAAGTGTGTGATTGTAAATATAATAAATATATTATATAATTATGAATTATAAATGTTTAATTATTTTTTTTTATTGTTGTAGGCACAATGTGTTGCCTATTGTAATGGGCGCACATCCAACTGATTATGCTAAAAGTGCCCCATATCGTTCATACATTCACGTTGATGAATTTGAATCACCACGTGAACTTGCTGAATATTTACATCGACTTGATCGTGACGATGAATTATATAATTCTTATTTTAAATGGAAAGGCACTGGTGAATTTATAAATACATATTTTTGGTGTCGTGTTTGTGCAATGTTACATGATGAAAGACCACCAAAATATTATAAAGATGTTAATGAATGGTGGCGAGGCGATGATATTTGTACACAAAATTCGTGGCGTGAACATGAGGAAGAGAATGGTCTTTAAAAGAAGAGAGAAATTTAAATGACAATTGAGTAAATTGGTAATTGAAAAATTGAACAAATAATGAAGAGTAACAATTTTTAAACAGTTCAATAGTAGCAATTTTTTTTTCGTCTTATTAAATATTAATAATTATTCTGTGAGCAATGATGCGCATTGGATAGAGATAATGTCACAAATTGAATCAAGACTTGTACACTATGTTTTTTTTTTTTTTTCATTTCAATTAAGAAACAAATTAAACATTGGTAAAATTTATCAGTTGGATAAAATTGCGATATTAATCGCGAGAATACAGACAAAGAAATAAAAAAAAACTCTCTGCTTCCTATAGTGGTAGATGATGATACCTGCGTGTTAATTCGAATATTTCGAAAATAGGGCTTTAAATAAAACTTCCATTTGAGTGAAGAAATAAAATTTTCACGTACGGTAATATCAGCATAAGAGTTTGAATGTATGCGATTATTTTTATTTTTTATCTATTATTTTCAATGATTACAATTTATGGGGAAGTACAATTGATAATGTACTTTTATTCTTGTTATTTTCTCATTTAGTTTATTATTCAGTGTTACTATATGTACGAATTAGAAATGGAGAAAAAAAAATATGCGTATAGTGATGTTGAATAATTGATATTTAAATTTTTAAACATGAATAGAGAGAAAAAAAAGAATTTATTTATTGTGAAATCATCAAATGTGTGATTGATCGAATAATTCGATCTTGTTATTGTTTATTTTATTTCTCTCGTAAGAATGAAGAACAAAAACAAAACAGTGTTATTTATTTTACATTTATTTAAATTCTGTATTATGAAAAAAACAAAAATATTTTAAAGGCTATGAGTGCTGATTAATTTTATGTTTGTGATTGTTAATTAAAAATGACACAAATATGTATGTGAAGACATATATATATATATAGTTAAGCTCTGTGATAAGTCGCAACGCTGAAGTTTTTGGCCAAAAAAAAAAAAAAAAAAAAAAGCGACATCATTTTTCCCTTTTTTGTTTTTCTGTTTTATTTTTCATCTCTGAATGTGAAATTGATATTTGTTCTCACACCAGTTAAGATTTACACAAGCACTGCCAAATTTAAAGGCTCATTGGATAAATATTATGCAATTATTTATTCAGTTATTTTTATTTATAATTATAAAAAAAAAAAAAATGATATATTGTTACAAATGGCACAAATGTACGAATAAAAGTCGCGCGCAGATTGTAAACAACGAATGAATAATATTGATACTTGAGTATAATATGCAAAATTTTATTCAAATATACATTCTTCATTTAATTTGAACGCACAAAACTAGTTGATGAAAAATTTTCGATTGATTATATAATTTTTCGAGATTGATTAATCAATTTTACAAAATGAAATTTGCGAAAGAATATATTCCATTTTTGTTTTTTGATTATGAATTTTATTTATATATAATAAATAATTAGTTCATGTTAATTTTTAAATGAACGTCAATTGAATAAATTGTCATTTCATTGAGTATAGAATATTAAATGCAATATATAAGTATAAATGTTTGTGAAAATAAGAGAATGAATCAATATCCAGATAATATCATATATCGTGAGTCGTGGTTGTGCTTATCTATTCACACAGTATTCTATATTTAAAAAAAAGAAAAAAATGCTAATGATAATTCTAAATATGTAATATTTTAAAAAGTACGTAAATTGTCAATGTCTAAAAATATTTACTTTCAAAGTTTATTTGGGACATAGTAATAATTATTGAAAAGTATTAATTATCCAATGTTGTTAGATTTAAAAATAATTTTAATTATGTGCGATGTGCCATGGAAAATTTTATTGTTTTATTACATTCTGTCTCAATACAAAATGAATACATGACTGAGTACAAAAAGCTCAAGAAAAAAAAGAACAAAAATTTGTGTGTTCTAATGTAAGTAATCAAAATATAAAATTTCAAACTTAAATTTAAAATGCATGGCAAAAAAAAAAAAAAAATCAAGAAAAAGAAATGAAAAAGAAAACGATGGACTTTTCTTTATATTCTTATTCAATTTTGTTATTTCTCTTAACATCTCAAAATTTTGTATATAATGTCCATCGATATTATACCAAAGTGATATGACTATGTAGTAATAATTAATGAATTAATTAATTTTATTTTGTTGTTGTTGATTGTATCGAAATGTGAAAAGAAATATAACTACGAGAGGAGCGCATCACTGTTGAATAATTGGTGCTGATTGTGGTGCATAAACGGAAGCCAGAGAATGCAAAATAAAAAAATTAAATAATTAAGAACCAAAAAAAAAATGAGAAATACAAATAAACAAATAATTAAATACACAAATAAATTCCAATATAAACTTATATATTTAGTGTATCATTATGATATAATAGACGTTGATACCATCGACTTTCATAATAATGATGTACGTTAATCACAAATACTGAATTAATCATGATAAAATTAATCAACAAACATTTTTAAACCGCAAAAAAAAAAAAATTATAATACAAACTTTGGCGTCATTGTTCAATTTAATATCAAAAACAAACAAACAACACGTCATTACCAAAATTGACGCATCAAATTTTGTAAATACCTAGCCATATATAACGCCTAATGATCATTATAATTGCAAACTGATATTGTAAGAGTGATACATACGATGTCAAGTGTCAAAGAGGGAAAAAAAAAAAAAAATTAATAAGAGCAGCAGGAATAATAATTAATGAATTTATAGTGAAAAATGTGTTTTATAATTCATTACTATCTCTCTTTTTTTTTTTTTTTTTTCAACCTTATATCATTTCAGCAATACTCTATTTTTCATGTCAATACAACAGCTTTGAAATATTTTCTACCATTACCCGCGATATGCATTAGCTTAATTAAAGCAAGCTATTTGCGTTAATTAATATGTCAACATTGCAATGAGCAGCCATTATTTGTAATTATAAGTTGCACGAGGTCAACACCTAACTTGAATTAATTAATGTCTTATTTTTTTTTTTTTTTCCTCATCCTCTCGAGTGTCCTATATACTCTTTTTTTTTTGTCATTCGTTTTCATTCCACTCTCCTATATACATACACAATTTATTTAATATAATTTCCTCAGTAGACAAAGATATATTATCAAATTTGTTCCATTTTTTGCTCTAACACAAAACGATTGGGATATTATCACTCAAAGATATCAGAACTTTCTGTATAGTCTTTATTATCACCCCGTGATTAATTAAATTTCTTATTTGATATCAATTAACTATATAATAATTAGTAAATTAAATAATCAATCAGTTATTGAAAAATAACTTGTAAATTCAATTCAATATCAATTAATATCAATGATAAATTTTATAAAATTTATGTCAATATTAAATCTTATATATAAAACAATTTTTTTTCTTTTTTTACACTTTATCTATAGCATGTTTAATTAAACACAATAATGAGCATATTATTTCGCTTCAATAAATTCTAAAAGATAATTAAAAAAATTAATAAGTCATTGCAGCGTGTTTGAATATTGTCAAAGGAAAATATATATAACCGAGTGTCGATTGGCTACACGTGATCAGTCCATCCCCTTCATTTTGATACTTCCTTTTTTTTTTTTTTTTTCTCCTATCTCTGGTTGCACTGATAATCAGCTATAGATTGGGGGCAAAATGCTACACTCAAAAGCACCGCGAGTGAGGTCGAGCGTCGGTTGCCTTTTATATTCTTTTTATTTTCTCACCCTTTATTTTTTTCTATTCTCGTTCTTTTTTTTTTTTTCTCTTTTTTTTCGCCACTTTAGATACTTGTCTCTGCGCTTATTATGCCAGTTCAAAGGGGATGAACGGAAGCATTTGTGGGGAAGGATGCTCAACC
Source organism: Zele albiditarsus (assembly GCA_958496275.1). Lineage (NCBI taxonomy): Eukaryota > Metazoa > Arthropoda > Insecta > Hymenoptera > Braconidae > Zele > Zele albiditarsus. The sequence continues at coordinate 12,001,997 of OY292409.1, read as the reverse complement.
TTCACACATATATATATATATATATATATATATATATATATATACAATGTAAATCAATTCACACATGCCTGATCGAGTGTAAATTTACAATTGTATATGTACATACATATATACTATTTTATACTGTAGAAGTGAAGTATCAGCAGACGTCAGTTGGAAAATAAAGAATAGAATGAAATAAAAGAGGGGGAAAAAAAAACAGAAAAAGAAAAAAATAAGAGAAACACATTTGTGTGTTTGAACATTTGAGCATAAGTGAAGAAGAGGGTTTAGACATTACGATGGGTTCTTACTGTATGTATATAAAGTCTAGACTCTAAAGGTATATATATATATATATGTTTTGTTTTTGTTCAATGGATATATATATATATATGAAACCCCATTTGGACATTGCCAAAACCCCTTCTTGTTTTTCTCCATCCATTTAACCTCATATATCTGAGATGAATTCTTAATGAATATCGCGTGACTAAAACCAAACGATCGTATGTGCGCCAGTTTATCAACTGTCCCAACATTTAAAAGAGCAATGAGGTGTTTAAACATTTTTTTTTTTTTTCATTTCAGAATGAATAATTATATAAGATAATGCAAGATATATAATTCAGAAATTATAATAATGTTGGGTAGAGTTTTAATTGAAAGATAAAATATATTATGTATGCACTTTTGATATTTGTCATATTATTGCATTAAAAAACTTATGGAAAAATATAATATCAACTCAACCGTGTGTCAGTTTTCTTCGTGAATGCTGGTGGTTGATTTGTTGTTTGTGTTTATTAATTAATATTCAAGGGAATTAGACTGAATAGTGAGTATAAAAAATTATAGACTGGTTACATTGATCTGGAATGTAGAAATTTCTACAACCTTTTGATTTGAATAATTATTTAATTTAGTGATTAAAATTCAATATCTCAACATCAACAACGATCTTTAAGATAAATTAAAAACAAAAGAGTATTATTCAAAAATTTATCTTCATAAATTTAAATTAATGAAAGACACAACTTTTTAAATAGTTAATGTATAATTCTATCTAACAAACTGAACAAAATTTCGAAGGATTTCGTTCTAAATTTATTCGGTACTTGTGTATACGTGGATTTTATATGTTACTACTCGGGTGCAGTACTTGCTAAGTAATTTCACAGTAATTTCACGAACAAGTGTAGAGAGAAAAGGGATGGGCACAGTCATTGAAACTTTATGTGCGTATAAAGACATATATACAACATCAGTGTCTGCATCAGTCTAAGTAAATATGCATTAGCCAACGCTATCCCCTCAACACCCACTACACTAATTCTCGTGCAATGAAGTAGCAGAGAGTTTAGACTTATCATACTATCCGATGTACATATATATATATATATATATGGTGAATGGACGTGCGCGATATTTCTCATGGGAACAAAATTCATATATACATAATACATGCATAGATATTCAAATGTAACTTTCATAACATTAATATGAAAATAGCACTCAAAATTATTACCATAATTATTTCGTCCTTTCTACTCTTCCATTTTAATTTCATTTTGAATCTAAAATATTGAATCAGTTCCATGTAATTTGATTGTCAACCAATAATTTTGATAGTGATTCTGAATAAAATTAGTGTTTTAAATTTTTTTTTCATAAATTCACCATTTTTTTTTTTTCCATTGAATTTATTGTACTTTATTTTTTATTTTCTATTTTGCTATATTTATTTATTACTCGTAACGGTGGAGAAATTAATTATATATATATAGAGTGGAGGCTGTAGAGTATTTTTTACTTGCGAATGTTATATACTGCTGGGAATTCTTGAAGGCCATACGAAATTATTATTTAACTAGAAATAAATGTTAAATGTCGAGCAGGGATGATGATAAATTAAGATTGTTCATTGGAATTGTTGAATTATTTTATATTATATTAAATCACTTAGATTCACTACAAAATGAAATAAAGGTAGGATTTTTTGAGAAAAAATATTCCAAGATTAATTATCAAAGGACGAATTCACCTGTATTAACTTTCCTCGGACCAATACATTCATTACTGTTGTTCAATCAATGTGGGTGCTTCACCATTGAATCCAATCTGTGAGAACACTGCTATTGTTTTCCCATTTTCGCTTACTCTCATTGAACTTATCACTGCTATTGTCATTCTATTTATGTGCTAAATAAATTTTCTACTTACGTAACAAGCTGATTTTATATATTGATTTAAAACTGCAAACTTAAATTTCTACTCTTCTCTTCAATTCATTTCCTGTATTCAAAATATTTCATTGCAATAAAACTGTTGAAATTATATTTTACCACTCTCTAGAATTTTTTTTTTTCTACCAGCTGTTTTGCTACACCTAATCCTTATTATCACAAACAATCTTTGCTATTATCAGCTCCATATTCCTTCAAATTGGATCTTTGACATATTAATTTTAGCAAAATAAAAAATTTATCAATTCAAATTATTAATCAATTGAGTATTTTTTTTCCTCTACTAAATTTCTAGCCAATTTATCAATTCCTATTAATTGTCAATTTCATCATCATAAATAACTAACCACTGAGAAAATTATCCTTGAACCACATTGGATGAGATAAAATATTTTTATCTCAAAGCCATACAAGTAAGGTAAAGCAAGGCAAGAGCACTTTATATGTAAACATATATATTTCTATGTGTATATATTTATATACAACGATAATACCTCTTTTACTTTGAGCATGTGAAATGACGAGTGTGAACGATTGGGAACTAGGGTGTATGGAAAAGCTACTGTATATATATATATATATATATATATATATATATATATTCATGAATGCCACCACCGAGCTACACTCTCGAGTGACTACATCTCTTAGCGCGTGTCACTCGATAAGGTCAGCTTCACTGCTTCTTCACGAGCTGCTATGTATTCGTTGCTGAAGCTTTATCTCTCTATCAACCTCTTTCTTTACTTCAGTCATTTGCTTGTCGCCTTATAAGCATCTAGTACATGTAGATATATACAATTTCCTTTCATCAAAATAGCGTTAATAATTTGTTTGATAATTTATCTAACAGAGCGAGTGGATGAGTAAAACTCATGGAGTTGTTAATAATATACTTATATGGGAGAATTCTTGTGAGGTATTGGGAAAGGCAAAGAAGAGAGCAGATGAGTCTATATACACAAGTTGCACCAACGTTAAGGATATTTATATTTGTAAATGTTATTGTTGGAATGATATTAGAAATAATGATGAGTTGTTTTGATGATTATAATTTTTTGTTGTTGTTATTTATTATTTTTGAATGTTTATTTTTGTTTGTAATGATGTGATTGTTTTTGTCGGTGATACTTGTGTCGTAGTTGATATTATTGATGACTATTTTGAAGTGAAAATGAAATGAGAGAGGATTTTATTGATGAGAAGAAAAATTTTGAGTTTTGGTTGAGAGAATTTTGAGTTTTATTACAGAAATCATATTTTCATAGAATGAATTAGTGAATGTATCATAAATTAGAAAAATAAATGAATATATATTCTTTCTATTATCAATAATAAATTTTGAAATACTCATGTTCCTTTCAATAAAAAATACATTTGTATTTTTAATGATTGTCTAACGTCCCTTCATCAATTCTTTTATATTTGATTATATTCAAGAACAATTCACCTTTATATTCTACCGAACATTTTTTTTTCATTCTCCTTATCATATCACAATGATATTATCAAGTTATATAAAACCAGATAGGATAAGAGAATTATATTAACAAGTAGCAACTCAAGAGGAATTTATATATGAGAAAATGGTTGGCTAACTTTTAAAGTATCGGATAAGGTAGAAAATGGAGAAGGTGATTTATTGTGCCACATTGTTGAACGTGAAGTTGAAACTTCTGTAGAGAGAAGCAGCATGACACAGAGACAGCTAGAACCAACGTAGTTGGAATGCGTAAGAAAATAGAGCAAAGAAGGACACAGAGTAAAGGAGCATGATGTAAAGTGAGAGAGGACACTTAGGAATAAGTTTCAACATTCGTATTTTTATTATTTTTTTCTCTCCAAAGAAAAGCTCACCCATAATAGCTTTAGTCTTTTCATTTTCGTTTATCTATTTGCAACAGAAAACGAGACAAAGAGTAAAACCAATAAAAAGAAAAATAAATAAATAAATTGAAAATAAAAGTAAATTTGAATCTTGAAAAATGGTTGGTGTGAATAATGCAAATTTAAAAATTTAAATTGCCAATTAATTACAGTAACAAATACAATAACAATTGTACAACTACATAGGTATTGTAAAGAGGAAAGTTAATTAAATAAATATAAATTATTTATAGTACTACGTTCATAGACTATTTTTTTTTTTATACCAAAATATTGATTTATAGATTTTAAATTTATATATGGATGAATGTATTGGTGAAAACATTTCTCAGGGCAATCGAATTACTATTCCATGTTTGCCATTGTTTGGTTAGAATCCCTCAATTAAACTCAATTTGTCATTTAGCTTAATTTTAACGATAAATCTTGGGCTTCCAGAGAAACAAATGAATTAGTGAACGCACATTGCTTGTGTAGAAATACTGGTTGAGATGAAGGGAAGAGTGAAGGGAAATCAAGGTTCTATGCTGAGTAGTAGACAGAACCGAGGTCATTATTTTGCCTCGATTCCGTTTCTCTCAGGGTCGGTGGGTTCAGAATATGTCTCGAAACCGTATCATTCATTATTATTTCAATTTGTCTATAAGTCACACTTTATATTCAGGTTTTTGTTGAATTTTATAATTTAATTTTCATACTTGAATTATTCTTTATAATATATTTGTTCAATAAAAAAACATTGTCCAACTGATTAACTGGTGCGTGAAGTGTTCATGAGATACAAATAAATAAAATTGTGTGAATACTCAATAGAATATTAAAAACTTTTCATATTATTTTGTTTCGGTTCTTCCAAAAGTTTTATCATCCGAAACGAAACTTTACATACTACAAAAACATGAATTAACTTGAAAAATATCTTATCCATAAAGAGAAAGAACTGAAATGTATAACTTGTTTTTTTTTTTCTTTTGTTAACAAAGAAATAGAACTTACAGCAGACAATTGTTATAGAGAATAGTTATATGAATGAAATAATACAATGAAGTTTTGGAATAGACTTGTGAGAAATATCAAGAGAATATTGCAAAAGAAAAAGGGAGGAAAAAATAAAACAATATTAAAATACACTTTTATATTATCTTCTATTTAAATTAAATATAACTTTATATAGGAGTGTTCATCTGTGTCTTGGATGGGCCATTTTTTTTCACTGGTCCACCTGACTCAGTGAGTAGCCCATACTAACTTCTCATTCTGGGGATTGTAGATTCGATCTCACTATATACAGCACAAAACTTTCACCCTCATTCTTAAATCATTGACGTTTATCACTACACCGTTCAGTAGAGAATGTCGAGATGGGAATGTATAAAAGAGAAGTCAATTGTTGTTCCAAATGAAATTCATAATTACATTCAAGTATATATAATTCTTAATAAAACTATTAATTCTATTAATTTCTTCTATAAATAATTATACCCCGAATAATAAATGAGTCTAAAATTTGTCCAGACATTGTTAACTATGAATAAAAACTTTATATCAAAATTATTCCACTGCCACATTAAATCCCAAAGAAGTTTGAATAAATACTTTAGATTTTACATTTGATAATAAACCATGTAATAAATCTATATTAAAAAAAAAAAAAAGAAATACAATGATTAATCTATTTCTAACATTACAATAATCACAAATTAATTCCACAATACAATTGTCAAACACCTCGGTATTATTTCAATAATAAAAATAATCAACACCAGAAATTATCCCACGTCTTTTGTTTAGCAGTAATACAAAATGAAGCAATACAAAATGAAGCATCTCCAATGTGTTTAATCTTTCTTCATCATCAATCCACAATTCACTTCTGCCAATTCGCGATTTACCTCACCTCAACCACTTCAACGCCTCTTCATTCTATTCGCGTGTTCGCTGTTTACACGGTTCACTCTACAATCAACGATGGGTTTACTCAGTATATGGCCTGTTACCCCGTCAAAAAAAAAAAAAAAAAAAAAAAAAAAGAGAAGGGTGAGAAAAAAAAAAAATTAAATTGGTTTAACACCTTCGAACTGAACCCACAACGCTGGCTCCTCTGTTTCTCCTTTTTTTTTTTTCTGTCGTGCACAGTTGTTTTTGTTAATGTTTTTTTTTTTTTTTTATCTACCCCTAGCTATTAGACTAGCCTTGTCTCGCTGTTGTAAGATCACACCCGATTGGCTTGAATTGTGAACCATTGAGCCGCATTCTCAACTCGATATGCCTCGGTAGATTGTTAGAAGAGCCGTTATACATGCTGATGATGACAGTGTGCGATACAATGTATATATACATGTATATTTTGGTGGTATTCTGGTGTTCGTTGGCTCGCGTTTTAACGCCAGATTGAACATACTCGGTCAGCCGAGCTTAGTGACGCTTAGTTAACTCTCGTATACGTATTATATAGAGGGATTTTGCTTGCTTGCTTCATTGAGAAAAGAACAAAGAAGAAAAAAAAAGAAAAATAGCACTGAAAAATAAAAAATGGGATGGATGAAAAAAAAAAAGAAAAAAAAAAAAGATGAGGTAAATGAAGACAGTGGCGTGTAGTGGTATATTGGTAAGGGAGTAATACACAAAAAGGTGGTAAAGGGTTGTAACGAGGGAAAAGATAAAGGGACGATTGAGTTGCCTTCAGGGAGAGACAATATATATCTACCCTTCTCGAGCTTTTTTACTCTTTTTTTTGTTTTGTTTGTTTCCACGTGATTCACTTTTTTCGCCCCTTTGCGACGCATTTTACTGTTCAATAGACTCGAATCTTTGAGGCACTTTTTTTATTTTTACAAATAGATATATACTGGGGACTTCTTTTTTGTTTTTTTTTTTACGAGCGAGATTATCTCGGTAGCGTCTTTGAATGTTCGATGAAGCGAATGAGAATACTGGTTAGTGTGGTGTGGTTATTTTTTTTAATAGAGTTATGTTGTGTGGAATTAATTAATAGTGATGATGTTAAATTGACAGTGAATAGAATTATTAGGGTGCGTTGAGAGAAATGTGTAATGAAACTGGAGGAGTAACAGTTGGTTTTGTGTGTAATGTTTGTCTATGATTGGGGCTTGTTAATATTTGCTTGGTTGAAATAAATTAGATTGGAATATTTGAAAATGTTCTGTACAAATTGGAATAGATTTTTTTTTTTTTATGTCAATCAATTAATTAACATTGTTACAACATTATATTACTAATTTTATTTCGTTATTTGCTCTTGTATAAATTGGTTCTGATTATTTTTTGAATGAAAAAGTTATCTGTGTTTTTAATTACATACTTTTGTAATAAGTGAAGAAAAAAAAAAAATTTATAAGAATGGAGAAAAGAATATTGATCATTGGACTTTTTTGTTCTTGCTTCGTTGTTTACAATTTACATTATAATTTTTTTTTTTTTTTTTTTTCATCAGGCCACATTGTATAGAGTGTATTAGCTTTATGTATCGTGCCAATACGTCTCAGATTCGATTCAATAATTTATTCCTCAACGTCTATACAAAGAATGACACTCATTGGCAACAACACGCGATATCCGCAGTTAAGTTTCTGTTGGCATCGTAATTATTACACATTTACCACCTGTTGCGCTATTAAATTTACTGTATAATCGTTCATGTTATTTTCATTTTCACTCATTTCACGTCAATGCTTTCGACATGTAATTAATTACAATTGAATATTTATGGCATTTCACACATTTTCATTCATTTATAATTTAAATATTTATTTATTGAATCAAATAATTATTATTGCTGCTTACAATTTGACATTCACTCGTGGTCAATTGATATTCTAAATATAATATTATAATATAAACAATAATATATTTAAGTCATCTTATAAACTAATAATATACACAATGAATAATAATATATAATACTACCAAAGTAATTTCCTAATTGATTTTACATTCAACAAAAGACAACATTAAAAAATACATAAAAAAATATGAAAATAAATTATTAATTAATCTACAATATATATAACAAAGAATAATCTACTTAAATATATATTTTCTGTCTAACGAGAAATAAACTTAATTAAAACAATGAATTTTAGTTTACGAAATTATTTAAAATGTTTCGGACGAAACGCATTTTGCGTTACCTCTTTGTGTCCATCAGAGTATGGTATAACATTTTTTTTTTTCGTTCTTTTTTTTTTTTTCCCAACTTGCCCTCTCTGTATATGCAAACTGGTTGATGCACATTGGCGTTATTGGATTTGGCAGGGTCGACTAGCGATACTCGTATATAAAATGAGAATAGTTAAAGAGGGGTAGAGAGAGAGAGGATGAGGGGAAAATATAGAAGAGTAAAAAAAGTAAATTAAAAATTCTCGTGCAAATGTGCGTTGACTGGTTATACAAAAATACAATCTATGTATAAAGAAGCTTTGTTACTGTTTTTGTGAGAAAGAATATAAGAGTGAAATAGATCTCGTGGCAATTTACAATACACTTTGAGTTATGTCTATGTTGATTAACGTCAGCTGGTGGATCCTTCATGTATACACATTGCAGAGAAATTATTTTTCTGCTGTCCAGTACTCTAAAAATAACAAATAAAATGAATGAATAAATAAATAAATATAAGATGGAATATTAACAGAAATGGTTTTATATTAAATATTTTTGGAACATATAATTGAAGTGGAAATAATTATTGAGAAGTTTATTAATCAACAAAAGTTAAATTATATTGTTAATTTTTATTATATATATATATATATAAATATATGCTACTATTGACTTCTATTCATTTTATTGTATGTTTTTTTCTTTCTCTTTTCGTTTTTGGTCACACTTGAATTGGACTTTAGATTTTATCGGAGAAAGTGCCCCCAATAAATGGAAGGATGAAACTCCCAAAGATATAGATGGATGAATAGATAGATAGAGTGAATGTGGTTTTGGTGAGAGATTCTCTTAACGTAGAACGAGCTGAGTTGGCATCAGAAATCTCAAGGATTTCGTGAGAATGATGTATAGTTGAAGAAGACTTCTATGTATATATACATATATATACATCAAATAATGAGCGGAAGAGTGCGGAAAGTTATTGGAAAAAAAAAAAAAAAAAAATTGACATGAATTGAAAAGTGAAAAAAATTGAAAAATTCAATTGAGTATTTTTACAAAATCACACACAGTTTCGAATTTTTTTTCAGCATATACAAAAATTAAATTTCATAGTGAATTTTTTCCTATTTTCTCTTTTTGTTTTTTATTTCACATAATAATGGTGAAATTGTTTTCTTTTTTTTTATTATTTTTTTTTTCCCATTGTTTTTACAATACATGAGAGAGAAAAAAAAAACATTCACCACAAACTTGATGATGTATTGATCGTCGATTGCTTTTTTGCAACAGAGCGAAAGGCACCTGGGGAGCAACATGGAGTGTAAAAAAAAATCACACACACACACACGCATATATACAGTTGGTATATATAAAGAGAAGGAAAATAAATGATAAAACAAAATAAAAAATTCGATTTGAATGTCGAGAGGTTTCTTTCAGTGTACAATAAACATATAAATATATATTCAAAATGTCGGATCTACACTCAGCTAGAACATTTATGAATTTTCTTTTATTTATTTGTTTGTGAAGTGTATGTATTTATGGTGAGTGTGTATATATATGTGAGCTTGTGCAATAGTAACCCACGTTGCACGGATATGGCGAATTGGAAAACTTTCCTTTGCGCGAGCACAATTGTGTGTTCCTATGTGATGTACAGTCACTTTCCCCGTATATATATATTATATATATATATATATTTTTTTTAAATACAGTACTGGGTTATATGTATAGAAAAAATAACAACAGAAATCAACATGAAAAATTCATTTTTTTATTCATTTTACAAACAACCAAATTATGAAAGTATTGGAATTATATCAATAGCAATATTTTCATAATTATAATAATTATATATATATATATATATAAATTAAATTAAATGTGAGAGTAAATTGCAATTAAATTAATTCCATAAACAATTTAGATTTATGAATGTGAATTTAATATAATGATAACGAGTTTGGATTATTTAAAATCACACAGAGAGTATTGTTCAGAATTAATTTTTGCCGAATGATTGATTTGCAAATCACAATTTGATTGAGGTCAATAACAATAGATGAAGCGAGAAAGGGATGATGATAAAGGGATGGGGTGTCAGTGAGTGCGAGTGGAAGAGCTCTCAAATTTGCTTTTACACTTGAGTTACTAAATCCAAGTATCAATAACTTTGTGCTAAACAATATGCGCTTCATACATCGAGTTTGCCTTTTGTTTGATGAGTTTGAAATTGATATCACTGTGGTGTGTTTCGAAATGGGGTAGTTTTACGGGTTAAAAATAGAGAAAGAGAGAGAGAGAGAGAGAGAGAAAAAAAAGATGAATAGAAAATAAAAATAATGAACATTATTTTGAGAAATATTATTTGATAAATATTGTGAGATACATATGAATTTAATCTGTCAAAGTAAAATTAGTTTGTCGATGTTTATGAAATAAAATTAAATTAACCACTTAAAATGTCATAAACACATTTTACTTGAAAATGCATTGACAAATGAGCTTTTGAATATTTGCTGTTTTTGTTTATGTGTTTGAATTTATATATTGAAGTTTGTGTTGTATTGAACACTGTGATTTAATATACCTATATGATGTCGGGTAATTACACATACACACTGATATCATACACACAACGGATTCGTTTATCTTTCTCTCTATTTTCTGTTGAACTTTTCACCAATCATTGAATTTACCGGGCAATTATTTTTAGACAACCGTCGAAAATCATCAATAATTTATCAGTGACCTTCCAATGACCTGACAATGCTCCAGTATTTTATCTCGCTTATATAAATGCATATTTAATATCGACTAAAAGTGCTTTGTTTGTATTTTCATATTTTTTCCAATTTTCTCAAATCATCTATACATATTTTCTATATACTTAAACTTTAATCTCTCAACGTGTTATTTAATTTCAATTCATTATTATACCCATTTTAAAATTGTGTTGTAGAAAAATTGTGAAATTGTTTAAATTAATTGAATATTAGAATTATTGAAAGATAATATGAAATTATTATATTTTCAACATGATATATCATCCAATGAACAATAAGTATTTTTTATTTAATCATAACAATATTCTTCGTCCAAAAAATAACATATTTTCCAAATATAAATTAGATTATTTATACCATCCCTAATCAACAATTCCACATTCCCCAAATATTCTAGACTCAGCCACTTCGGTTATAAAAAAATTAAATAATACTCCGTTAGAATATTTCATATCACCCTTTTTTTGTTCGATAAAATTTTATTAAACTTCTGTTTCACAATCACTAAATAACAAATCCATCCATCTATACAAATACTAAATGTGTGTATAAATTGAACGTCATCCGTTGCATGAAGAGGAAACATGAAATAAAATAACGAAGAATGATTCTCTACGCAAAATATTAAACAACAAAAGGAGTAAAAAAAAAAAAAAATTACACTTTGAAATGAATAATCCCTCCAAAAAAAAAAAAAACAAAAAACAAAACAAAATATTATAACAAAAGAAAAAAGTATTAATCCTTTCGCTCAATACTTGCACTACGATAAATACAATCCATGAAACAAATAATAAATTGATTTCTCTGAATGTTCTGGTATGTACAGTGAATATATTCTCGTTTTATCAACTCTCTTTCTAAAGACTTACTTTGAAGAGTGAATATCTCTATATCGACTTCGATTACTGATGTGAGTAAAAGTAGAGAGGCTACGTTTCAAGTCAGACATATAGAGAACTATGTACTCTTTTTATATTTTTTTTTATGTATAACATATATATTCTTTTATATATATATATTATTTCCTTGGTATACAAGTATTAATAATTCACATTCACATATAGTATTGTCTACTTCATTTTCCAACAGTGAGAATAAATCGTAAGTATTTTTTTATTTTTTTATTGTAATATTCATATATAAAGTAAGAAGAGGAGAGAATTATCTCTCTCTAGCTGAGCGTGCTTGCAAACGGTTAGTGACTCTTGCAATAGACACACGTATATAGATATATTATATACATATATATATATATATGTATAAAATAAAAGCTCTTGTGATAGAAGGAAGACAGTGCACGCAAGGGGGATTCGAACTGAAAGTGGAAAGTGGAGAAATGGTTTGAAATATATAAGCGAAGAAAGGCAAAGTAAAATTAAATGGCACTGTGAAGAAATGTCAGTGTTTAGATATGATTATTTTTAGCTTTTTTTTTATCTGCTTTTATACTGAGATAAGTGGGATTATTCATAAACTTTCTTTCGCTTTTTTAATTCATTTATAGTAGAGATTATGTTTGGAAAAGTAAAATAATATTATCATTGTTTTATTTTTGGATAATTGAGCGTTGGAAAATTATGTTTATTTTTTTGTACAATACTTTTTTAACAATAGTTTGTTGTTTTTTAATTCTGACTACACGTAAGGTGTATTTTTTATGTCATCTTTCATTATCCTTTTTATTATTCCTGATAAAATCTTTACGGGGGATAATTTTACGGTTATCGTGGACAAGGGGAGCGTGAAGTGAAGATGGTTTAGTGGAGAGTGAACACTTTTACGATCCACTTTATGGATCAGTATATATATATCATTATATCAATCATTGAGCTTTTCGCTCACACTTGCTCTTCGACTATGCAAACTAATTAGAACACCATTATGTTTCATTTCACATGAAGAATTAAATATATAAATATCTGTATCTTTATCTGATTACAATAGAATGAAACGATTATTTTTATTTATTGATTTATATTTCTTTGAAAAAGTGTATGATGTTGGTATTGAAAAAAAGTTTATTATTAATCGACTCTTGTTAAAATTTCTTTTGATGATGATTAATAATTAAAAATAATTTGTTAAATCATGCTATTCTACAAAGTATCAATTGAAATAAAAATAAGTATATTAGTATTGGCTAAAATATCAATTTCATTAATATAATTTTTGCTATTTATAAATTTCGTACATGTCGAAACGTGTTTTCAAGCAGTTATTGATCTGTCACTTCACGTTATTTGGATTTGATTTTCCTATTTAGCCACAAGCGACGTTTTTGACTACCCTGATTGAATATCCAATTAAACACCGTGATGAAAAGTGAGTTAAGCTCACTCCTCGAACAGCGGATAGTTTTTTTTTTTTTTTCTTGTCACGTTAAAATGCTTTCAATTTTATCTGTTATGAAATTTATAAATATTAATTATTTAACTTCTATGGGAATAAATAAAATTCTCGCTGACATATTCAATTTCACAGAAATAAGTGGACAAATATAAATATAATAAATTACGAGTGAAAAATATTTGCAAACATTTTCAGAGACAAATTTAATGGCATTAGAAAACATAATCAAAACATTCCAACACTTGAATATTCAAATGAAAAAAAAAAAAAAAAAAGAAATCAATAGAAAAATAATTACACAAAAGTTCAATAAGTCAAGAAAATAAATAAACAATCAAATTTAATTATCCAACCATCCAAACAATAGTTCAACTATTTTTTTTCTACCAATATAAATATATATTCATATATCTCTGTGAATTAATGAAAGGTGTTGGCATTGTACATCCTAATCAGTCTTTATCATCAAATATATTTGTGTGGATTGTTCTATTGCATGCACAGACACACAAACACACACTCACACATACAATTACACTAACACAAGTGCATAAACATAAAAGATAATTGGGAACCACAAGAGTGGCACTAAAAGTGAATGAAACAAATATATAGAACTCTAAACAAATAAAGAGACCGATAAAAATTGGATGATTGCTATTTTGCTTTGCATATCGATTTTACAATCGTTAATACCATATGTATCTCTGCAAATTATGTACATACCTGTAGATATGTATGTAAAGTAGTGTATATAAATAATCAAGAGAATTGGTATACATCACTTTATATTACTAACTGTGAAAAAGCACTCAACAATGTACTCTTACTCTTTTTCTTTAGTCTGTGTATATATGTTTATTCAATGAGAAGATACTTCACTATTATTTTGGTTAAAAAGTATAACAGTGATAAAAATTGAATGAATAAGAACAAGTTGGAAATAATACATATCAAGATAACTTTTGTGGAGTATAGTAAATTAAATTCGAATCGTGACTGATGTCTATCAAAAAGTAAATTTGTTCGCGTGCGCTCTGTCTTGAAAGCACATTGTAATTTCTTGTACTTCAACTTTCTCTTCTTCTTCTCGGTTTATTATTTATTTATTTTTTTTTTTCTACTCCTCTTACATCTTCTTCTTCTTCTTCTTATTCTTTATCTTCTTCAAGGATTTATCTCATTGTATGGTGTATTATATAGTGTGGTGTGACGACGAATGTCAGATTCTTCAGATTTAAATTTATATATTCAAGAAAATATATACAGGTGTATTTTTAAATATTACTTGTGATTGATGCCGAGCTTTGTACTTTGGGATAATATTATACTCAATCAATTTTTATATCATGTCTTTGATTTTATTATTTATTAGTGTTAGATAATGAAATACTAGACATTTTATGTAATGAAACTTTACAAGATAATTTTAAATAATCAATTTTTTTTTAACTAAATGTTTTGGTATTGATACATAATATTAATTCTTTATTAATCTACCATCATTAATTATTGTTTCACATTCACGAAAATTCCTTGTAAAAATTTTATAGTTGTTAATTTCGAATATTACAAAAATTATTGAAATAAAATGTTTCTATTATATTTTTGTCATCTACAATTGCATGTTTTATATAAACAAAAACACTGTTTCTTAACATATTTATTAATAGAGTCTTCCGTTCAGGAAATAATTTATTGATTACATTTTTTTTGTTTTCAATTGTTATTGATAGCAGTCTAAATATATAAAAATAATCAGTGAGAAACTTTGGAGAATAAATCAAAAAAAAAACACAATAATACCATAACAAAAAATTTTTACAACGATAACAGAATTTTGCTCTGAAGATTAAATCAAAAATTGACAACAATACAATTCATAATTGAAAAAAAATTTAAAAAAAAACCCTAGATATATTTTTTTATATATTTATATATAAGTACATAAGGAATTTATATGAGATTTAAAACACGCGAGTGGTTTAACGCCACGTTATGGAAGTAAAGGGTTTTTGTATGATATAAAAGCTAAAAGATAGGTGATCACAGTGTGATGCGGGTTGAGTGAATGCGGGAATGAGACGTAAGAGGGTTGTGTATAGTGGAGTAAAAGGGTAAAGAAAAAAAAAAGAAGAACTATATTGTATAAAGTCACACTTACATACTTTTAATATACACATATTTTTTTATACAATACACACATGATATACCGTTTAGGGCGCGAGCGCGTAAGGAAGGGGAAGATAAGGGAACAGAGAGGGAGAAAAGCTCTGCCACTGTTGAAGATGGGGTGGGGAGTTGGTATATTTGCGCAAGGACGTCCAATAGGGCGCAGTATCGTCGCGACTATCGTCGCGCCAATACGTCCGTTTTCAATATTGTTATTCTAACAATCATAATTTATTTCAAAACGGTATTTTCACCAAGTGTATACTCGGTAATAAATTACTATACATATATCTATATATATATATATATATATATATATATTTATTTCAATATTAATATATATTTTATATATAAACGTGGGGTAAAATATTAAAGACAAATGAAATAGAGAAAATTAGTAAAAAATAATAAATACAAAAGTTTATTTCACATGATATTATTTTTATGGGATTTTGTTATTATTATATGTAAAAATTATGTTGAAATAATATGAATTGTTATTGAAATTAAATGAAAAAATAAATATAATAATAAAGTAGTGGAAAATTTTGAAAAGGTGAAATTTCCAAATTTTTGTAGATAGATTTTTATTTACTATTTTCCATTCATTTATTCTTCGTTTCATCATTATTCTTTTTCTTTACGTTTCGTTTGACGGGGAATGTGAAATGAAAATAAGTGTGTTGAATCGAGAATACATTGCAATCGACTGTTTGAACATTGGTTGGAGCTGAAGAAAAAAAAAAAATAAAAACGCTGAAGAGAAAGAAAAATAGGTACGAAGAGATATAACAAAAAAAAAAGCAAAAAAAAAAAAAGAGTGTTCCCCTTTGATACATGTATATGCACTGCAGTTGAACAAATAATTATGTGTGTGTTTTGTTTGTGTTCTCTTTTGTTTTATTACTTTTTGATTAGACCTGGTATTGTTACTGTTGGTGCACTTCCTCCCTTATTTTTCTCACCACTCATTCGCACTTTTTCACCCACCACTCTATTTCCATTTCTCTACACCCTCTCTCGTCGTTCTATAAGACTTTCCTTTTATTTGTATTACTTATTCATGACATAGAATTTTATATACGCCAGTGAACTTTTCAAACTTTTATCTCCATTTTGACTTTCATGGAGAAAACCGACTTTTCCCATTACCCCATTCATCATTCATCATTTTGTACTGTTTTTAATCAAACAAGAAGTGAATGTTGAATAGAAAAAAAAAAGAAATAAATAAATTAACATATACAAATGAATTAAACAAACAAAATTGTTAACTAATAATAATTTCATGTAATTTATTGTTTGTTTTCTTCAGTCGAATGTTTGCCAAATATTTTTGTCACTCGTTTCTTCTTTCTCTCTATTCTGCTTCATTATTGTTTTATCCTCTTCTTGTTTTTTGAATGAACAAACGAAAAAGAAAAAAAAAAAAAATTGTTTCTTTTTTTTTTCTTTCTTTTTTAAACTGGTACTCGATCGACCTCGACGATTTTGCGTGGGCAGCCGATGTTGGAGCGCACATCGTATTACCCGGAATTATAAAAATATCCAAAGTTGTGTACTAAGCGCGGGAATGCCAGTGTTATGCGTGCTATTCGTGCTTCCGGAGTTTAAACGGAAAAGCCGAAGGCGAGATGTAGTGATGTGTATTCATTTAATGCTTGGAGTCTCAAGGTAAAACTGCTCTCACTATCTCGCTCAACTTCGCGTTAATATCCATTATCCACCGAACAAATATGTGAATATATCTAAAGAGCAAATTTTCGAGAGATACCTAGGCATATATATATATATATATATATATATATATATATTTACACATATGAATATGTAGATTTACGAAAGAGTGCCAGAAATATTTATATGAGTTTGAATGGGAGAGTCTGATGCAATTTAGTGAGAATAAAATGGTTTTTTTGGGGGGAATATTTTTTTTATTTCAATGAAAAATTGACCATTTTTTTTTTTTTCCTTTCATTTTTCAGAGACTATTGTTTATTTAGATAAGAAGATGGGGAATTTTTTTGTCATGAAAAATTAAAGTTGAATATAGAACTATAATATAAAAATTGTTGTTTTAGTTAGGTAACTTGTATAAATAAATTTTGGTATTTGTTTCAATCCAATGGAGTTCATTTATAATGTCAATTAATAAAAGTAGTAGATGCACGCAAGAACGTATTGTGTGGGTGTATAAAAAAAGCCTAATCAAATGAACTGGGGGGAAAAAAAAATAATTATTGATAATCAATAACATATTAATAAATATAAAAATATCAATTTTTACAATGACTTTTTTTAATGATTCAATTTACCATTAACATTCTCAGAATGCATAAATCGATATGACTCTCTTCCACCTTACCGACTGATAATGTTTTTTATATATCCTAACATTTAACTTTCGAACCTGTTAAACTATATAAACATTACAACCCCAAAGTATTTATTATATTCATGAGTATTTAAAATCACATATTTCCAATCAATATTCCTTTTATACAACATAATATCGAATAACAATATTTATTTAACATTTATTCATCTGATGATGGAAATAGTCCATCAAAATTCAACTGCTGTTTTATAAATTTATAGATATTAATACATTTACATTTTTCATCAGGTATTTAACTTAATTAAAGTTAGTGGAATTGAGGTGAATTTTTACATGGATTCTTTATATTATATCCATAGTTACATTCACATATATATATATTTTATAAATCCCAAAGGAACTTTTAACGCTTGCGTGAATCTCTCGACTCCGATTACGATTATTTATCTTTGCGTTCGTAGCTTTTCTTGGGCGTCTTGGGAATATACGTGAGAGGGATAGAATGGTAGAATAGAATGAGTATATGTGGATTTAGTGTAAGAGTGAGAGATAGATATAGAGTGGGGAAAAAGCGAGGGAGTATATGTATATAGTGAAAGTAAATCGGTGTGAGCACTTTTATGGAATTTTGTTCCTCTTTCATTTATCACTGGAGTTATAAGCAGAGCGGATTCTTTGAGAGTCTCTGCACGAGTGCGTGGAATTTGGTGTAAAACTGGACTATCGATTTTTTCCACCGTTACGTCGTGTGTTTTATCGCTCCCTCGTATTTTTTTATTTTGTCCTTTTATCTTTACTTTTTATGTATATGTATATGTACATGTTGAGACACCAGGTGTGTATATTTTTTGGGGAGGAGGGGTTGGAAAATATTTGATACACGCGAGAATTTTTGGTGATGTGGAAAAAATGTTGCGGCGAACTTTTACATTTCTCAACTTGTTTTTATTGTTGATAATCGATTGTATGGTGAATTGTGTGTTTTTTTATTTTTCCATTTATTATATCGAAATAGTTAGTTAATGTATTATTAATGAAACAACTGTTTTTGATAATGATTTTCATATAAATCATTTCTCGCAAAAATAATATTGAGTTTTGAAATTACAAATAAATATATATATATATATATATATATTTTTTTTTTCTTCTTCAAACTTAAATCATTCGTTTTTGCGGGGTGTGCATGAATGTTTGTATATGGGGTGGCCGCAACAGCTTGCACACGATTTCAGGAATCCATTGAAGAGTGAACGAAAAAAAAAAAACACCATTGGCTACATATATATATATATATATATTTCTGGATTTTTTATTTTTCCATCTTTTTCTCACAAGTATATGTATACTAGAGAGCGCAGCACCTGCTGTTGTTCATCGATTTCTGCCGTTTATTTTATTGCATTTTTTTTTGTTTTATTCTACACAGATCAACACTCGACACAAAAAAAAAAAAAACACATTATAGTAATACGAGAAGAATGAGAGAGAAAAAAAATTTCGAAGAAGGGCGAAAATGCGAGTGAGGGGCAGAGTAATAGGGTGCGACGGATGAGGTGAATATATATATATATATATAAGGGAAAGAAGGTATGTAAAGAATGGTTGCTTTCTTTCCTTCTCGTTGACTTTGACCTTAACATCAAATTCATATTAATGACGTAAAAAAATGTAGGGGGGAAAAAAAAAAAATGACCAAGAGGGTTGATGCTGGTGCGGTAGAGAGAACAAGAATAAACGACAAAATTAGTTTTGATATGTAGCAAATTAAATATATAATTATGATACACTTTTGTGCACAGCGTGAGCACAGTTGGTCGTCTTTTTTTCTATTAAAAGATTGTCGTGAAACCCCATTGCTACAATGAATTGTTTAATTTTACCAATTGTCTGTGAGGTGATAAAAAATATTGTGTATAAATTTGTGATGAAATGTGGGGGAAAAAAAAAAATTGTAGCAAATTATTACTTGTAGATTTATTTATTTTTAATCTTTTGTGAGTGCACTTTTTCGCTCAACCTATGTTTGAAATTAGATATTATAAAAACTACGATTATGATTAAAATGTAGAGACATTTTTAGAAGATAATTAATTAAATTTTATCACTGAATTATGAGATTTAAAAACGTGAAATAATTCAAGTGATAAAAGTCACTTCAATGTGCACGTGGGATGAAATTCACCCCATATTCAAATTCAATGTATATATATATATAAAATATAAATTTTCTCGGGTAAATTGTAGCGACATTTTTTATTTTTGAAGTTAATGAATTGAATTTCATTGTTGGATAATTAGATTTGAAGAAAGAAACAAATAGAGTGATGGATAATGTGCTTAAAGATGAGGGTTGCAACTGGCGAGGCTAACCCTAAGAAATATTTAAATTTATATAGTATGAAACTGTTTTGCTTTTGGATAAATGGTAAATATGTTTTTTTGAAGCTCATAAATCGAATTTTATCGCTTAATAATCGGAGTAAGTAGGGGAAAGGGATTTCAAGGTTGACGTAAATATTTTCCCATGCAATTTAGAATATCACAACACACTAATTTTTTTTCTCACCTTCATCGCACATTTTTCATCCACGAGACAGAATAAAATGCCCCTAAACAAAAAAAAAAGTAAATGCCAGACTTATATAAATTTGTGATCATCATCAAACTTCAATTTGTCACAATGTAGATAACGTTTACATAACGCCAACACACTATTCTTTCTCCACTTTCGTATATAGATACAAATGATTGGACGAGAAAAAAAAAAAAGAAAGAGAACAAAAACAAAAAATAATCTCAGAATTTATAGTGTTGAAGATTTACTTTGTCTTCAAGGTCGTTTTATTTCTCTGTTCTCCACTTCAATATATTTGCCTTAAATTTTTTTTTCCCTATCATTTCTCGTGCCCACTTTTCCACCCTCAACATAGCGTTCTATTCAATCTTTTCGTTTTCTCACTATAAATCCAAATATAATTAGAGAAAGGAGCAGTAGAAAAAAGGAAAAATGTTATTTAAAAAAAAAAAAAAACACTAATTACAATTTTTTTTTTTGATTCACAACAAAATATAATTTATTTTATCTCTATAAAATAAATGCTGTAACAGTAATATTTATCTTTTTGATTTTTACATCAATATGTATATATATTTATATAAAAAGAGGGAAAATGTGTATAAGCGTTAGGCACGATAACGAAATAGTGTTTCGTACAAGGGGTGTTAGTTCTCGGACGATTTGAGGAACAAGATATCGCCCTTACAATGGACTTTACCTCATCGCCATCTCTACTTCATCCCTCACCACCGAGTGTGCTTTGCCACATTTGCTCTACGTCTTTTTCCCTCTCATCTACCAATTTCTTTTCACTCTCTCTCTCTCTCTCACTCGTTCATTCCTCTCCCTTACACTCAATATCCTTTTTGTCGTAGAACTCGTGCATACAATGATGTAACTCTCCACCAATGTACAGACATTGTGAACATTTTGAATAGAATTTTATGAGAAAAGATGTCATGATAGACAATCCAATTTAACACACACACACACTTCTATTATATACATTTTTATTTGTTTTCTACCAATTTAAATTCATTTCTATTTTAAGGGAGGAAACATGAGAATTGAATTGTAAAAAAAAATAAAAAAAAAATCAATCTCCTTTGCGTGTTAAGTTCAGTGAATCAAATCGATTCAATCAATGTTCATGATTAGATATTGAAATTTTATTTTCATTGATACAGGCAATTTTGTATAAGAAATTTAATATATTTTTAACACATGATTTCTTCTCATACAAGAACGTTAATAATAAAAAAATAGTTTTATCAAAATTTCGTAATATAAATGTGACAAGAGTTATTTATTTATATTTGATGAATATTTATTTGCAACATCGTGATTATTTTCTGTATTCATAACTTTTCTGTGTCACTGTTTTCTATCATTGATTATTTTATTTATTTTTTCTTTTTTTTTCGTTCTTTATTTCTTCTCTCTTGGTGGCAATAGTTATTATGGAGTTTATTATTGAATTGTACTATCTGTGCTCGTTGATATTTGGCTGTAACGAGCAAATGTTCAGGGAAGTGAAAGTTATATAATTCTTGATGTGTATAGTATTATGGTGAAGATGAGAAGTGAAGGAGAACTAAATGGGAAGTATGGGGTGAGTGAAAGAGACGAAAATGGACGTGCTTGATCTTTACTACGTCGAAATTGTGATGGAGGTTAAAGTGCACGAGATGTTGGCCGAAGTAGAATATAATCTCTCCTCCATTATCGCAAAATTTCACAGAATTGTTGAATTTTAAATATAATAAAAACACCATTTACTGTTTTATATTATAAAACATATATAACATTTGGACGTGTGGACAATTTGTACAGTCAAAATAAATATTTGCACATGGTATTAATGAAATATATATGTGTATAGGCATGTAGTATGCAAATGTTATTTAATTTTGTTCCAACTTGTATGCAATTAGAGATTGTAAACAAAATGCAATCGTACATTGTGCACGGACAATCTCACATTTGAAACGCTTTCAAAGCTGTAAAATCTGCCGTAACTATTAATACATATATATGAAATTTTAGAGCAGAAATTGGCACACAAAAAAACACCATATTTTTAATAATTCGGGGGGTCCTATCGTGAGTTATTCATCATTGTCCTGGGCATGATTTATTGTGGGCCTTATTCACATTTTTCACTTTTTCCGATTTTTTTCTCATACTAATTTTTTTTTCCTTTACGTTCATGATATCAATTTATAGGTGTGTGTGTGTGTATAAAATAACTTGTGACAGTGTTGAGAACCTAAATCTTTATAGAAAGATTGAGAGTTTCATTTCGTCGCACCCTACCATATATGTGGGGTTGTGATAGATAATGTTAATAGAACAATTGGCGATGTGTTTTCTCACACGGTGAATATCCATTGCATATTTATTTTAAAGTGAATAGCATATATATATATATACATACATAAATTCTGTTTGGAATGTTGTATGTATAACGAGTTGAAACAAGAATAACTACACTGTCCAAATGCGCGTGTTTCAAGTGCTGGACTCTCCATTTTGACTATGCATAACTTGATTTTCTTTGTTATGTCAGTTATACAAGTTCTATCTTGTCTGTTATTACTTGATAATTATCTCCAAGCGATTATCATTGTTGAAATAATTGACATGTGTTTGTTAAACAATTACTAACAATTAAAATTGACCACACATTAAATAAATAAGACTGAGAGAATTTTTTGTTATATTTTTCATAAGTAGAAAATTCCGTCGATTGATACAAAAAAGAAAGGGGAAAAAAAATGAGTTATGGGGGCGCAAACTATTATTCAAGGTATCAATAAATGTAAAAGCCGATTATATATAGCTTTTGGTGATGTAATAAAATAGCTAATGGAAAGAAAAAAAAAAAATTATTATTGGAAATTATACTTACCTCGATTCTTTGCTCCCTTACATTTAATACCACCATTTTTTTTTTCCTGTTTGCAATCTACGTAATACGAAAAAAAAAAAAAGATTAATAATAAATCGAATTCTTCTGGATGATGAGATAATTTAATAGAGTATAAATTAGCAGCAAAATATATTTTTTTCTCTATACATTTGTTCAACAAAAAAAAAATCGTATTTGTTTCATTTCTTTTTATATATATGAATCAACCGTTATTTGTAATAATATCTGACTGTGGATAAAAGCATATAAGGGTATATCATGTAGGGAGAAAAGTTCATCGTTCAGTAGAAAAAAATTGGTTCCTTCTTATGATCATATTCCAAATGGGAAATGGCTAAAGACAACGAATAAAGATTTCGTGAAGCGAAAAAAAAAAGAAAAGAAAAAAAAAGAAAGGAAAAAATAAATGGAAGGGAGAAAGATATAGAAAGCAAACTCACAACCTGTATCAATCTCAACTCAGCTCCCTTGCGAGTGTATCGATGATCTCGATAACGCTATATAGCTCGTCGAGCAATCTTCCAAAGACAAAAGACAAACTCCCTCTTTTCTCTCATATACTAAATGTGTATATATATTTGGAAAAAGATGTTCCAATTAAATGTTCCACTTAACTCATTGTCCTAAAAGAATGTGAAAGAAAAAATATTTCCTCAAGTAATAGTATATCCCCAATGTAATTCGCAAATTGAAATAATAAATATAATGACAATTTTCTTCACAATCTTAACGAGGAAGAAGAGGAAAATAAATATTCGTACTATTTTTTTTTTTTTTTTTTTTTTCAATGGGCTCAACGGATTTTTCTTTTTTCTTTTCCTTTTATCTTCATTCCTTTTC
This sequence comes from Zele albiditarsus, assembly GCA_958496275.1. NCBI lineage: Eukaryota > Metazoa > Arthropoda > Insecta > Hymenoptera > Braconidae > Zele > Zele albiditarsus. Next base: position 11,977,777 of record OY292409.1, on the reverse strand, counting down.
TGTTCTTCTCAGTAGTATAAAGAATCTCTGAGCTATGTTGTAATTTATCCAACTCTATTAGTTAAAACAATTCTTATGTGTCTCTCACAGTGTGATTAATTGTCGTGAATTCAAGTGAATTAATTCGAGTTGGAGTAATTTTTCTTATTGCAAATGTCTACCATATCATTTCTTTTTTTTTTTTTCACTGTCGTATGGCAAGTTAATTTGTCCACGTCATTGTATTAATTTTCATGATGCCATATACAATGTGAGTGTTGTAATATTTATTCATGAAAGAGGAGTTGAAAAAAAAAAAATATATATTGATGTGATTGATTTTTATTGAGTTATCCAATTTACGAAAATCATATTTTATATTTATTCGATTCATTAATTTCATTACTTTGTTTTCTACACTGTCAATGTCATTAATACATTTAGCATTTATATTTTCATTAATATTATTAATTAATAACATTGATAAATTTATTGCAATATGCAAAACACACAAATTACTCTGAAATCAGTTTTAATTTCATAAGTGATATATATTAAATGAATTGATATCAATTTGTTACTATATTAAATTTACTCTTGAATTGATGTGCATGTTTGTATATATATATATATATATATATATATATATACATGAAATGGCGTTATGAACGCAATTGTTTCCAATGAGTTTTATTGTTAAATTATATTTTCGATTACCGCGACTCGACGACAACGAACACATTCACCAAAAGTGCTTTTAGTGATGCAACGTAATTTAATGAGGAAACTGTTGTTGTCCGAGGTATATAGTCTCGTTAAAATTGAATTTAAATCTAATTGCACTGACGAAGTAACCGCTTTTACTAGGTGACAGTTTACGAAACGTACCAACGCATAGAGAAGAATATTTTTTTCCTTATTCATAATAAATATCATCAAAAGTATAAATAATGTTGTTATATCTATATACAAAAAAATTCATTTGATCATAAATCAAATTGTGAAGGGTCGCCAAATGTGTTGTGGATAAAAAATCATCGTCGAACGTTTTTAGTTTCGGGGGTGTTTTTTTTTTTTTTTTATTTATTATTTATTCCCTTCATTTTTCGTCCCTTTTTGTCCCTCCTTTTTTTTTTTATAGCCTACGGCAGTTTCACGCGACATAGATTTTTCGACACGATTCGCTTATTTCAAATGACCACTCGCATCAGGGATTTAAAATTTGTTTCTATCGTATTTCCACATTTTATAGCAGCACCCAATGAAGTTTTATGTATTTATTAACTAGGAATTTATCTTTTGAATTGAAAAATTTGAACTTCAATGTAGCTTCTGAAATTTAATGAATACACAGAAGAAAGCTTTATATTCATTACAGCTGTAATACTGTTCAGTTAACGAAAATCTAGACAAAATCACGTATTTGATTTATTGAATAACAATTTTTGAAAATTAATTATTTCACATATTTCAAAATTAAAACGAGTAGTTTATTTCTCTCAGTATTTTAAATCAATACTATTATTGATACGAGAACGTAATAATTTCGTTTGTAAAAATACACCAGTATATATTACTGAAAAATTTATATTTCACTTCAGTTCTAAAATTAACATTCAAAAGAGAAATTTCCCTTCATCCACTGTACACTTGCTTTGTTTATTTATTCAATTGGAAGTAATTATAAATTCAATATTGTTCTCAATAAAACTACGAGACTGAGATTAATTGGAGAAACATTTATAAAAATATTTTAATATATAAATCTTGAATAAATGTAAAGAGGAAATGAAATGAAGAAAAGTGGAAAATAAATAAATAATTAAATAGTGCAATAAAAAATACAATACAAATTGAGTAACATTATATTTCAGGGTATCAGTGGTAGTTGAGAAAGAAGGCAATTAGCTCCATATAGTATGATACAATTGGCTTTTACAGACAAAGTTCTCTTTTCTGCGTTTAATATCGTGGTTAACTCGATCCACAGTGAAAACCAAATTATCACGATAATTTCATTGGAATGGAAGTAAAGTGGGTTCGATTATATAGCACACTGCGTGTGAACAAGGAACAAAAGAGTATATATAGTACGGGGAAAAAGCAAATGAAAAAAAAAAAGAAATGAGGGAAAAATGTAGGAATGGAAAAAAAAATAAAAATGTGATCGTGCTCGATACGTGGAAGAAAAGTGCCAGGAGGAATGATCTTACCAGTATTTCCCCGGAGCATCGGCTAGTCCTTATCGACCCTCTCCTTCTTGCTAGTCCACAGGGTACCACTATACAGATCGATTGAATATACAGTGAATACCATGAGAAGGAAATGCCAACGTTCAACAGATGCACTTTTACTCTTTTGTTCAGGAATTATTTTTAAATTAAATTATATTTTATATTTTTTTATTCATTTATTTATTATTTGAATTTTGTTTTTACTACTATTGTTCAATTACATTTGAGAAAAAATATCATTCGAATTAAAATCAATAATTTCAATTCAAGATAGACATTAAATTACATTGGAAATAATTTTTTTACTTGAGATTAATTGACAATTATTTTTAATTGAAGTTATTTATGATTGTATCTACAATTAGAATTACATGAAAATGGAAGAATTTTTATTTTAAATATTTAATATCGTTGAAGATCTTTAACTATACGTTCGTATGTTTTTTTACATTGTGAAATTTTCTCTGTCAAATTTCTTTATTCATCAAAAACTTTTAGATAAATGAATGAGTGAAAACTGTGCTGCTGGCTGCATTTTTTAGCTGCATTGAATCTATATCATTTATACTTAATCAAGATTGATGGACTGGATATAATGAACCCTCGACGTTATTTAAATAGCCAAACTTTTTTTTTTTTACCCCCCCATCTATCAATATCAATTAAATTTTTCATAAATATTTTTCTGATGCATAATAACCACAAATAGTTCTAGAAACAAAATTCAAAACTTGTGGTATTTTTTAATTTGGATTAGTTATATGAAACTTTATTTTTTAAATCCATATTGTACCAAGTGTTGAGTCAAGCTCAGAATTCTATTCAAATGATTTACATTAAAAACAAATTTGTCTAAATATATATTCAACAAAGATATTTATTTCGATTGGGTCATACTAAATCAAACTAATTCTCAAACCCAAACACATATAATATTGTATATATTAAATTGCCCTTGGGCGTTTTACTTCACTAAATACACATATTCATACATTATATAACAGAGTAGAATAATTACTTCGAAACTTTGAATGACGATATTGAGAGTATTCAGTTGAACTTTTAAGACATTTATTAGTTGTCATGCAAAATGACAGAGAGAATGATAATAAAACAGAAGAAAATTGTAACATAAATGTGACAGGGAAACGCGGAAAATCGGAGGTGAAAGTCTATATTTGTTTCTCCAATGTGCATGTGCAATGAAAACTAAATGAAACAAAAAAAAAAAAAAACAAACAAATAGTAGAACGTTGAGAAGTCAAGGAGGTGAAATGAATTTTTGCAAAGTTCATATGGCAGTGGAAGAAAGAAGTGACATGGAAACATATAAAAAAAATGGCGTTGCTGTCAGATGAAATAAAAAAAAAATACACACACATATATATATGGAAAAGCTATCGGAACATTCACCGGTGGTTTAGCTTGTGTGCACTGTAAATGATTCAAATTTCGTGCACGTTTCAGTTTGGTACGCGCTGTCCTACTTTTACATTTTGTCGTCGTCGTCGTCGTCTTTGTTGTTATCGCAGTATTGTGGGTGGAAAAGTGCCTCATGCTATTTGTGGCGTCTCATATAGAGAGAAAGTGGTGATATAGAAAGACAAAATGCAAGTAGTGAGAGCGAGGGAATGTGATGCATCACTGAGGATACGACTATAAGATTTCTACCCTTGATTCTTCACTATATGAACGTATTATAATTACATATCTGAGCTTTTATTGAAGTGCAGAAGATATTCTATAAATATTTATATATATATATAAATTAGGAAATTTATTCTGTTAGAAATGCGTAGAAGAAAAAAAATGAATAAATAATACAAACAAAAATAATTGCGAATTGTTTTCATTGGATGAATTCTCTTTTGGAATTTATCATATTACTTCTAATGGAATTGTGATATTGTCTTAACTGGGATGAAATAACATAGAGAAAGAGAAAGGAAGAAGTAACAAATAAAAATAAATATCGATAAAAAGCATGCAAAAAATATAATTTCATATTCCCGATTAATATTTCCCAAAAAAAAAAAATATATATTTCTGTCTGATTATTTCAACAAATAAAATAATCACTGTGCTCCAAACATGATAAACATCTTCATATAACAATAAATAAATAAATAAACAATTAGATAGAAGAACAATATTAAAAAAAACTCCCTCAATTGTAAAACTTGGTATAAAAAATTCTGCATATTTCCTCGCCCAAAATTTGGCACGTCAATATTAATATGAAATAGAATGCGGAAAACAAAAGGAAACCAAATGGAATAAATTTACCAATAAAAAAAAAAAAAGATTAATAAAAGAAAAAAAAAAGACGAGGTGGAATAAAATACTATATATTCAATCAATAACCAATTAGTTCAATTGAAACATTTTATCGCAAAAATTCAGACCAATAGTGAATCAATAAATGAATTCGAATTCAACTGATGACGTCCGACCAATAGTAGACTCGAACCACTCACCTCAATTCGCTCGTCCACTCTATACTTGTCCTACATATTTATATATATATACATATAATATACAAGTACCATACACTGGATACACACACGTTTCCTCTCGTTTCACATCAATTCATCCTTCTCAGCGTCCATGTCTCCATGTGTCTCGTGAAGCATCAATTTCCTTACCACGTTCCATCTTGCCCACCATCACGTTTGTGAGTATATAACTTGACTAAATATTCATGCAATTGCTGGTATATATGTTGCTCTTACTTCCACTCGTTTGTATAATGCTCCTACACCTGCCACTATACTCTCATTTCGTCAAACCGACGCTTGCCAATGCAATAAATATTTAATTTTGTCTCGAGCTAACTTTGCCAATGGCTTTCACATAAGTTATATTGCTTAAAAGTATATACATATACACTAAGGTAAACGTGACTATAGATTTTATATGTATACAGTGCACTCTGATAACTCTGTCATGAATCTGTTACATTATTTGATTCCAATCACAGCCAAAGCCCTTGGGTAATTTACATTGATTTATCGTTTCACTCAAGTATGTTCAGACTTCTTCCGGTTTTCACATTGTCGATTGTATATACATCTGTATTATGTATATCTATATCCCTTAACATATAAATATAGTATGAGTGTATGTGTGGGGGATCAATGTGTATATAAAGTGGACTTGTGGGTTTATGTCAATGTTATACTCGCTTGGTCCACCGGAATCGTTGAATTTATTTACCCTACTTGGCCCAGGATGTTATCTCTTATTCTTATCTCAAATCTTTTCTTTTTTATTTACTTTTTTTTTTTTTTGTTGTTTCCTTTTTTCTTTTGCTCTTACTCTATAGTTTTTTCTTTTCTATTTTGTTGCAATGATATATGTGGCGCCTTTGGGACAAATATAATACCGATGAGTATATCGGAAATTTTGTTCGTTGTTTATTTATTTTATTTTTGTTTTTTTATTTCGTCCTTTTTATTTGTATGGTGGAGTTGGATTTTTTTTTTTTTTTTCATGTTTTTATACATTTTGCGAATTGAGAGAGAAAGTTTGGAGAAAGTGGAATTTACATACCAGAAATGGAATAAATTTTTGTGTATCATATAAAAATGAGAAGTAGAAGGAAAAAGTGAAAATAGAAATGGGTAAAATTGGTGGAAAAATTCAAGGTTTTACTTTATAAACTTTTAGGGTTTTTTTTTTTTTTTTCTATTTAGTTACATAAGGCGATTTACTTATTTTTTCATGTGTCTTTGTATATCCTCAACAGTTTGTGCAAACGCGAATGCATTATTTGCATAAAATATTTGCTAATATTGTCAGCAGAGTTGGTCATTTATTTTTTTAGCAACTGCAGCAGTGTGTTCACAGATCTTCTTTTTTTTCTAAACGAAAATTATTCTCTCTATATATATATATAAAATTGTACTGTAAATACAAAATGTTCTTTTAACATTTGAAATAATTTGCAAAAATTAGAACTGTATTTGATTGATTGAATGCTTTAACTATCTCACTATATAACTATACACAATTATTTTATTGGAATGCGGTCGATAAAATATTTGTATGAGAGGCTGCAACATGATGGCTGCAATTTCGAATTTGTAGACACAATACACATGGTTGGATGAATAGTGAATGTGTATGTGGAATCCATGCACGAATGCGAATTGAAAAATAAATCATCTATATATCGGTATATACCTCACTCATCCACTATTCCACTCTCTCTCTCTCCCACTTTGTTCGTTCATCATTATCTATTTTCTTGTTCACTCACTCGATTTCCTGTTGCCTCAGTGAACGTTAATTCTGTTTCCGTCTACCGTTCAGACCAACAGGAATCATGTCTGACTCATCACGATGGTTGCAATTAACCCCTGTAGCCGCGGGTAAATTAGATAAAACGGATGTAGTGCTTGAAGTAAAAAAGTAGAAGAAAATAACGAAAAAAGGTTGCAAATAAATGAATAAATAAAGAGAAAATAGTGATGCTAATAAATAAATAAAAAAAGTATATTCCAACAGAAAAAAAAAACAAAGATACGTATTGAAGCAATAAAAATCTGTTTTCTTTTTTTTTTTCTTCTGTTATTTATTTCACATCCCACTCACGTGCAGCATTCATTCACACTAGAAAAAAAAACCATTGTCCAGTATTGAATGTAAATAGTGGGTGAATAGTTGATTAATGAGAATCAATAGTCCACAATAGTTCATCACTGTTAATCAATAGATTTTTAATTCAATTCTATTGAAAGTTGAAACAGTAATAATAATATTGTACAGTGATATAAATCAATTAATTGATTTTTTAGTAAAACTTTTCATTAACAATTAAAATTACTGTTGGAAGTGAATAGTTACATCATTGTTAATTCTGTTTGATTCCAAAGTTTTGGAATTTATTAATAAGAAATGCTGTAGAAAAATATTATTGCTCAATATTATTGTCAATAGTTTTTTTGATCCTTTAGTTATTTTTGTGATGATTGGAATAAGTTTTATCATCGCTCCAAGTGAATATTGATGTGAGCACAGTGATGGAATAAATTTTACTGTTTTTTTTTTATTTTTTCATTAATATCTACATTGTTGAAAATTTTCTGTGAAAGTTGTGTGGGAAAGAATTTCAGTTGGAAACAATTCTCATAAATTTTTAATGAATTTTTTCACAACGAGATTTTGTATGAAATCAAATTAATTCTTTTGGTTAAATATGAATAGTTGTTTATAGTGAATAAATAAATAATTAAATGTACGATTGTAGCTGTTGTGCATTACTGTATACAACATCCAATTACAGTAATGCAATAAATTAAATTAAACTACTCTTGAGGATTATATTATTATTTTTATCCTGACGAGAATTTACATAGAGACGAAACGAGAGAATACGAAGATGACTTATTTAATTTTTTTGTTGACAAATAAAATCGAATTATTCCAACGTTTTATTGGTGGGGGGAAAAAAAAAAAAGATCGAGATGGGAAGCATGAAAAATATTTCTCATGACTTATATTTATATAATATTACTTATATATATATATATGCAGGTACATACAATTCTCATTAATGTTGGCGCGTTCCTTCTCGCGCAGATTCGTTCGTTCGGTGTCAAACGATCTGTACGTGATGCGGGAGAATACTCGGTTTAAAATGCAAAAACCTTGCGTAGACGAGGGAAGAGTTGTAATGGTATGGCGCCAACTCGTCGCGCTCAGTTAAAGAAAAGAAATGAAATGTGAAAATTGCTGTGTAATAAAAAAATGAAAAGAAAAAAAAACACACACACACAAGAATAAATGAAAAAAGAAAGAGGTGGTGAAAGAAATAAACAAAAATGTATATGAAAAATTATACAAAAAAATTAATTATATTTAATAGAAAATATTTTCATGTAATTTTAATTATTTCACTAACATTTGTTTCATAATTAAAAATTACAAAATTAGTTACTTATATATGAAATATTTACTGACATAAACTCATTTTTTAATATAAAAATAATTCAATCTGTATAAAGTTTATATGAGTATTGTGACATTGGAGAACACAAAGTGAAATTAAATTATAAAGTTTTCATTGTTTATAATTTATATTTGTCCCGGTCTTTTGTAAGTGTCATGATGGTTTGTGGTCAACATAAGACTCAAGAATATATATATATATATATATACATATGAGTGTTATTATTAACGTGAGTTATGTTTCTAGTATAATTGCTCACACGAGCATTTGTGTATAGCATACAGCTTGGTGGATAATTACCTGTGTGGGGTGTTAGCTCCTGGCAACCCACACACTGTAACAAACTCCAGAGTTGATTATTATAGAGGTGTATTATAAACTGAATTGTATTGCATTCATATACAAAATTATTTCATTGCTGTTAAATTTACAATAATATCATTTTATAAAATAACATATATTGCAGGCATATTATTATTAATATATAATTGTTATGTGCCTGTAATTCATGGTATAGAAATTTTTATTAATTACTAATGTTGTATAGAGTGTGTTCTATTTTTTTTTTTTTTTCCTTGTTTCATTTGTTTTTATCCAACTCAAAACAAATATTGAGGATCTGAATAAATTATTATTCAATGAAATTTAATTGAAAAATAACAATAGGCTTTGTCTGCTTTGTAATATATTTATTAATATATAATTCAATGCTACTCATAATATATTATTTTTAATTATCAAATAAATTATTTTAATGTGTTGGTAAATATATATTGTTTAAATATTTCTCGAAGAAAAATATAGAAACGAATGTATTTAACATTTAGATAAAGCATAGGACAATTAATAGTTTAACTTAATAAAAAATTGTGTTCTTGTTAGTTAGGAATGTTTATTAATTAGTAATACGTATTTCAATTATAGAAAAATGTTAGTGAGTCGTATATTTCACGTACATTTTGTAATACTTCTTTTTTCCTTGGAGAGTTCTTTAATTCAATTAATATCCGCAAGACACTTTATTAGTCTCGACATTATCTGCCGACCATCTAATCGATACGTTCTCGTTGCATTACTGTAGGAAAAAGAGGATTATTGCAATGAGATTGATTAATTTTTTCGCAATCATAGGTTTAGTCTTAGACAGAGATTGAAATATTCTCGAAATAATAATATGATATTATAACAAATTCGTTTGTTATGAATAGTTATTAATTCATTCTCTATAATTTTTATTTAAAATCATTTTTATATTTTAATTGAAAACTCATAACTCAATCATATAATTATGTGTATAGTTTATGTTTGCTTCTTATGAAGAAGAACTTTAATTGAGAATATTTTAATCTTGAATATAGTCTCAAAATCTGCACTTTAATAAAGAAGTAGAATATTCATTTCTCAAGTATAAAAATAGTCTTGAGATCAATATTTTTTTCTATTCCACTGAATTTTATGTTTATGACATTTAAAAAAGAATATTAAATGCTATAAGGTCGTATCGGATATTACCTGAACATCTTTTTCCATTATTTTTATTCCAATTTTTTTCCTTTTACAGCAGTTTTGGATTTATTATTTATATTTTTATGTATCGGGGTAGCGAATAAGAGGAAAAAAAAAAAAAATTTCATACGCCCCTTTGCTGTATCCAATGTCAAAATGGCGTATAACGACCTTTTGAATTCCCCGTCACGCGATTATACACTAACATGATATGCTTTAATAATGATAAACATTTTATATATAATATTAACGTAAAAGTATAGCTATTAATTAATTCCTTTTTTTTTCTATTCCTGTTCTTGAATATATATACAGAGTGGCAAAAATTGGTATACGTGGCTTATCGCATGAAAATATATTGAGCGTCAGCGCAAATTTTCTTGTTTACAAAAAAATTTCAAATTCATATAGCTATAAAAATTTATTCTTCCAATTTCAATTATTTTTATTGCTATTTATTCAATTAAAAATAATACTCAAGGTTCACATTATTAAATATATATATATATATATTTATTCGCTATATTTTTTATCATATTTCTCATGAATGAACATTTTGTCAGATTTTAACCACCCCACTTCAATGTGTTTCAGATAAAAGAAAAAAAAAAGAAAAATAAATAAAGAAGGGCCAATTTTTCGTGACTTGAAAGCTAAATAGTGTCCAGGACTTTAACCTCTGAAGAAGTATTGCCAACCAGAGAAAGCAACACACATCCATTCACCCACACACATACACATACAAACGTGTATCGATCGCATCACTGGGTAAGTGAACAAACTTCCTTTCTTTCTTTCTTTTTTTTTCTTCTTTTTTTTCTCTCGTTTTATTTTGGTGCATATTGCCTATTATTCCGTTGATATAATGTGTTGAAAAGGCACATATAAGTAAGAGCGTCTCATTTTGTGGTAAAAATAAAACTAAACGTCTTAGCAAAACTGAAAATGAACAAATGAAAGAGAGTATGTTGGTAGAAAGTGCAATGAAGAGAAGAAAAGAGGAAAAAAAACAAAAATTACGGAGAGTGGAATTGTGATAAAGAAAAAGAGAAAATTACGAAAAAAAGAGGGGAAAGAAAAAAAAAGCAAAGAAAAAAAAGAAAATGATGAAATACGAATAGAAAGAAAGAGATGAGTTTCTTTCTCGTCTTGGGGGTTAAGTCAGTGGAAAAGATGTCGGTTGAAGTTTTTCATGGATGTCTGTCGGTCTACACAACTGACGCGACGGTGGCTATAATGAGTTGTGAACTAGTTTGAAATATCATGTGTCTATACTGAAAATGAATGAAAATAAAAATAATGACTGAAATTTTTTGGTATAATAAAAATTTTGTGTTTGCATAATTATACACATACAGTTAGAGTTGTAGAGTTATTTTATTTATATTTGAGGTAGGAAAAGTTACTGAGTCATGATCATTTTTTACATTACTTCCATCGCTTTCCACTCACTTCTCTTTTATTTATCATCATAAATTTTTCTCATCGCTTTTAGTTATGCTCTTTTTCTTGAATTTCAATTGAGTTTGAGCGCATGAATTTGCGGGTAATTGCTGATTTTATAAACTACAAGTGAATCTCGATTCGCCTCCGCTTCTACTTGCTCTCAAACCCTTTTTTTTTTCTTTTTTTTATTTTTTTAACATAACTTTCAAAGTTTATTTCATGTATCGGATAAACTTAAATTCGCGCCATGCTACATTTCAATCAAAATTTTTTTCTCCTCTTCACTCACATCTATATATATATATATATATATTTTATATAGAGGGCCTTTGCCGCATTCTCGTGGAACACCGCAATTTATTTTTTTTTTCTTCATAAACTAATATTAAATCCACGGAATTATCAATAAAAAAGGAGAAAAAAAAAAAAAGAGAATGTTTTGTGCTCATCTCATGTTGCAATAAACATGGGAGAATAAACAATAAAAAAATAATACAGTTTTAAACCCCTTCATCTTCTTTTTTTTTTTTTATGTGAGGAAATTAATTTGGTTTTTTATCCGTTTCTTATATATATTAAAGTACCACCATAGACATAACCACAGTTTTTTGAATACTCTTTTAATAAATATTATAATAACACTAATTAAATTTTGCACCACCATTAAATTCAATTGTTTTATGATTATTATAATCCCATTATGAATATATAAAGTAAAAAATATTTATTTGTAATGCGGAGATAAAGTTATCACTGAATAAAAAAAATAATTTTTTTTCATTGAAATTTTCATTGAAATTTTGTTTATAACATAAATACATTCTCAATTTAATTCGTCGACAAAAAATGTATCAATATTAATATGATACACAAAATAAACAAATGAAATTATCAATTACTTATAAATAAACGAAACAAATACACGAAATAAAAGAATGAATGAAAAAAAAAATCTTAATATACTAAATATTATTAAATTCTTCATCCAATTAAAAAAAAAAAATTTTAATCTCAAACAAAGAATATTTCCAAAACTTAAACAACAATTCTCATTATCAATCGAACAATATATCACGTTGATGAATATAATTATTTTCAATTTAAAAATACTTTGGCTTCCAACGTGAAATTATGCATTTTTATTGTTGTTTCAAAGAGCTCAGGTGTCTCAAAGCAACGGTCACATGCAATATTAATATTCCTTATAGTGTTGATCTCAAACGAGTCAATGCATGTCCTAGCAGCGGCGTCTAAATATATATGTATAATAAACACATATATATAGATATGTATAATACATCTTTATGCATAGCTACAGGCACATAAGTATCATGCATATGGATGTGACTTTCCAGGTTCTCAAAGTGCAGACGGTTGAGTTTCACCGTCGTAGATCTGCATAAACACGTCCGTAGGACAAGTGACATACATGATGGGCTTTATATATATATATATATATATATAGAGGAAATAGAACATGGGCGCGAGCGCGAATAAACGTTGAAGTGGAAGCGAAATATACAGAGGCACTCCTTAATATAATATGTGTATATAAATAAATATATATATATATATATATATATATAAATGTTTACAAGTGTACGAATGATAAGGGAACGAAGGTTGTGAAGTAGTCAGACAAGTGTTGCGCGTCTGACACAACCATTACCTATATCACTATCGCCAATATTCAATGTTTAAATATATAAAAGACGAGTGAGATGAATTTATTGCATTTTTACAAGATAAATTATGAAAAAAAATGAAGATAGAGTAATAGCACAAATTTTATTATTCCATTGATAGATAGAATTTTTTCTGTGAATTTTTATTGAATAATTTTTTTGCCATACAAATTTTTGTATCGGTGATACTTTTGTTTAATTATTTTAGTTTATCATATGTTTGAGAACAAATATTGAAAAAAAAAAAAAAAAAATGAGTAAACTTTGAATATTACGATAATGCTATTAAAACATTACATCATCAGATGACGCACAATCGTTAATTATAAGTTTAAGTTTTCCATTGATAAAAACATTTGCAGATAATCGACATTCGTCGTCTTATCCCTCTTGTAAATTACACTCACTTATATATATATATACAAATATATACATATATACATTTGAAATAATAAAACAGTCGTAAAGTGAGATTAAATTGTCTTTTTTCTTTCCAATTTGATGTGAGAGTTAAATGTTTTTTTGTAATTTTTTTCTCTTTATCTGAAAATCGTTTGAAAAACCATTTTACTATTTTGAGTAAAGTATATAGTTATATTACGTCAACTATATATATATATATATATACATATATATACACAGTCGCGGAATGGATTGTGCAATTGAAAAGGATTACCTTTTGATGTGTGTGAGCATCGATATCGGAGTGTATTGTAAATTCGATAGTACTTTTTCTTCACCTTATATCCCTCTATTTTTATTCATATATTTTTTTTTTTTCTATTTTATTTTTCATTTCTATAAGAATATATATATATATATATATATATATATCGATGTCAGAGAAATTGCAGGGTAAAGAAAAAATAATAAATAAAGAAACAAAAAGAAAGGGTGGTAGGAAAGGAAAAAAAAAAAAAAAAACCACAGAATGAAGAGTAAGTATTTCTACTGGGCATTTCATGAAATTGGTAGCGTCTGGTGAAGACAACGAGGCACGTTCAAAATTGAACGCGACCCCAGAGATAGATAGATAGATAGAGAGTGTTAGATATATATATATATGATATAGATAGGAAGAGAATAGAAGGAAAGGTATAGGTATATATATATATATATATATGTATATATTTGTGATTGTGGTTGTGAGAATGGTCAAGAAGAAAAAGATACAGGACACAAAACAGCACTGTGAATCCGAGGATAAGTTTAGTTGAAACTTGAAAACGACAGTGTGGCTGAAATCCACCGCAAATGTGTATTCTTTCATTGTATACATTCATATACATATACACATACACACTTTCTCACTTGTTCTTTATGAAAGTCCTCAAAGGTTGGTGCAGGCGCCTCAATAATTTTATATAGCGTGTCGGAAAGAACACCCCTTGACTTTGTAAAACTAAAATTGTTCTGAGCAGTGTTCGTACGTTTGTTTTTTTTTCTTTCTTTTTTTATTTTCATTCTTTATATTACTGGGAAAACTTTTGTACAATTGTGTTCAACCCCTCTGTTACTCAATTTGTATATTTATATAGGTATTTATTTCAGTTCTTTTTTTTTCTTTGGAATTTAAATGTGATTATGATCATGGTGGTTGATGTTGGAGTTATAATGGTATACCTCATTGTCTTGTACTAGTTCTTGTATATTCAAAGTTCAAATATTTTGTTTAACTTTTTGAAGGGAGTTATATTGTTCAACTTATTCTCGTTTAATTATATAACCGATTGGATGTCGGTGATTTTCTTGAAATAATGTAAATAAACTTTATAATTAATTATGAAATTCATTTATTGTTCTTTATTCAGTTTCAGATAATATCATTCTAAAATAAACAAGTCCAAACATGCAATACACCAAAAAAAAAGAAACGTTGAAAAAAATAATGTAATCAATAGACAAAATAATTCTTCAACATTTAACATCAGAATTGCTCAAACTATTTGTGAATAAACATATTTATCAATTTATATTTCATGTTAGAGTTGTTGAAACGTCAACAAATATACAAATACATATCCACATATACAGTTATATACATATAATATTAATTTATATACGTAAATATATTATATAAATATGTATAGTGTTGTTGATAGCTTCATGACAAGTAAATGAATAAATATGTTGCTGACATGTGATAATTAATGGCATATAGAGAATGTGATAGTATCTGAGAAGTTTGCCTAAGGGTATTGAATATATACGTGTGAAATAAATATACATCTGTATATCAAGAGCTTTAATAAGTTATTGAGATGGATATTGGGGATGTCAGGTCCATGGACAAGTAAAACATATCGTTGGTAAGCATTGTAGACCCCTATATCTCCATCTTCTATTTTATATACACACATCCGAAGCATCAACATATATATATATATATGTGCGTGTATATATATTGTATACATAAACAACACTGACATATGTCTCTACCCATTAATAATTATTATTGACACTTCGTGGTTGAATACATCGTTGTATATTTTCCGATATGTTTGCATTCGCATTTATCATTGCACTAAATAATCGATATAAATGGAGAAGTATAGATGTATATGAATGTAGTTACTACAGTGATATAGAATCAACTATAATTTTACTTGATCGTTTATATAACGTATTGTATTTTATGTATATAAAGTTGATGTGTGAAATGTCTCCACTCACTTTTCAGTGCCAAAATATTAAAATTTATGAGCACCACTCGCTTTTCTTGTCACTGTGGTATTTTCACATTTTATTTATTGTACATATAGTTAAGATTCATAGTGAACTGGAGCTTAATGTGTACCAACGTCACACAAACTCATTCGTAATGCTTAAGATTTCCGACAGTGGCAAATTGTCGGTGGTAGAATTTGTTTTTTAGTTTTATTTATTTTTTTCTTTTCTTTCTGTATCTTCAAAAGTATTTGTCATTTTTTCTAATATTAATTGGTTGATATTATTCATGTTTATCGTGAAGGTTTAGTCATTTATATATAGATATTTATGTAAATATTACGCCATTGCAAGTTTAATGTTCGAAGTTCATTGCAAAGTCATATTAAATATGATTTATATTATTATTGTTTTTTTTTTTCTCAGTATAAACATATTGCGTTTGAAAACACTAAAATCTTTATGATCAATTTAATATTCTTTGTTTTTATTTGTCAGCATATTATTTTATCTATTCCGAGAATCTAATAAATGATATGTGTCATAATTCAACCATACAAATATTTTATTCAAGGGAAAATTCAGTTGTAAAATTGAAACATAAATAATTCTTTAATATTTATTTCAATTCTCAATCTCGCCAATTCAACAACAATATTGTTATAACTGTATATTTTTTTATTTGCTATTTATATGTATAAATACCTGAGGCAATTCATTGATTTGAGGTCGGTTAAATAAAAATATTAATTACCAATTCTCTATCATTCAAATTGATTTCTAGAGAGCATTTCCAGTTGACTTAATACCAACCCCATGTTTCAAGATCTCGTTTTGTATATTCACAGTCGCACTGAAACACACACAGACACACACATATATATATATATATATATAACATGAATACATTCGCATGAGAAATCGCCACATCATTCAATACAAGTTGCTTCCTCTCGATTTGAGCTAATTGCACAGTGGTATGTGGCATATTAATTACCAATCAATTATTACTGCTTCTGATCTCAACTGAAATGTTTGCAATTGCCTAGATGAACAAATGTATATAGATATATATATATATATATAAAAATTTTATCAATGGTCTGTTTGTAAAATTGATAAATTTATTATTCATAAATAACAAACAATTTCTATTTCAATATTCTCAAAGTTTTATTATCAATGAATTTTTATGTGCTTGCACTTTTTCGTTTTATTCATTGATATATGTTTCTTCTTGAGTGTTGAATAGTTTCATGTGAAGATTGGATTTATGTATTTTTTATTTGATGTCTGACAAACGTGATTGGAGAAGGGAAGTTATGGTTGGTGAAAGTATGTGAGAGGACTCAATCGATATCTTTAGTTGTCACCTTGCTCTGTCGCTTTTATATTCTCATGATATTTAATCCAATTGAATAACGGTGTCGTATAGAGAGCTTTGACGTTCAGCCGATTCAATCACGTTAAATTTCTCTGATGTGGGAATAAATAAATATATATATATATATATTGGCAACAGCACTGATGTATGTGTCTGTATTTGTTCTATTGATAGCATAAACTTGAAGTCACTTTGAATTAAAAATAATTGGGCTGGCAATTCTGAAAAAGGAAAAAACACTATTTGACTAAATAATATTTATAAAATAATTCAAATGATTTATTTTTAGGCGGAGGCTATTCTGATAAATACTGATCTGATTAATACAATTTGTGCAATTTCAATTTTTTATTTATTGTCAAAATTAATATGAAAAATTTATTCACTGTTATTTATTGTTTCTTCTTTTTTTTTCATTTATTTTTACTGCCTCTTCAATAACTTTATTACCTGAAATTATTAATTAGTTGTTGTTAATATTGTCAACAATATTAATTGCATTATAAATTTTGTGAATAGACTAACACGAACAATAAATAAAAGTACATTATTTTTCATTGCAACTTCAATTTATTATTTTTTTTTTTTTTACATCTCAAGATATCAAGTTCAATTCTCTCGTCCACAATTCTCGTCCTTTCACACAGGTTTACTCTTTCTCATAAAAAAAGTTTCATCCCCACAATGTTTTGACCATATCTAACAAGATGAATATGTTCCTGAGGGATCTTATAGCTATTGTTAAAATGCGTAGGAGAAAGAAAAAGGCTTGGAGGGTTTCTTAGCTTTAACAAGAGACTATATAAAAATATATACTTACATGGCCAAACTGATTCGCCTTTGGCGTTTATTTATTTATTTTTTCTTGTCACCCTTACATAAGCACACTTTCGGATAATCAGGTTCAACCAGTTGAATTCTTCACAATATTCAAGTTGAATTAAAAAACACAGGAAAAAAAAAAGAAACAAACAAAACATTTTCATTACAATGCATAAGAACTAGACAATTATTTTTCTCACGACAAACTACTCGATCGATAACAACTATATTACTAATGATAATAATAATAAAAATCGCTGGAGAATAGACACACCTTTTTTAAAGGAAACAGTAAATTCATAAAAGTGTGTCAGTAAAATAATTAATTATTAATTATTTCATTGGTACGAATGAACGAATGAATGTGAACGTACAATGCAATCAAAATAATGTAAATGGATTATTTAATAATATCGGTATGAATTAATAATAGGAACACAGGTAATCTACTTCTACATTTTGGAAATTGAAGCTTTATATTATTTTATATAATCGATATGAGAGTGATATAATAGGGTTTGGTTGTCGACTATTAGTATAATAATGATTTAATATCACGAATATATGTATTATGTGATATTCTTCATGTGTTAAAACTTTTTGAACATTATTTCCACTGAACTTGTGCAATTGCGTGCGTACAAAGTGGCGAATTACAATGATTTATTACTTCAATGAATGACTGCATAGTGGATATAATTGAAACCTAATTTGTGGGCCATTACAAAAAAAAAAAAAAAAAAGAAGAAGAAAATTCTTTTTGCACTATTTTTCATTTATAAATAATAATTCACAAAAAAATAAAAAATAATTGTTATAATTCTAATTAGATTTACATAATATTCTCAACATGCCCGATTGTTCACGTATTGTTAATCGAAACAATAGACTGTACCGATAGAATTAATAATTATTAATTAATATAATATTTCAGGTGAGTGGGTTCATAGTGTTCATGAATATAGTATAACGAAACAACGGAAGGATCGATGCAAGCGTAGTTTGAAACAAAAAATAAATAAAATAAAAAAAATGAAAGAACAAAAAAAAAAAAAAAAGAAACGAATATGAACGAACGCAAGTTGCCTTCCGGTAATTTAAGCGGTAGTAAAACGGAAATGACTCGTCACGATGCCAGCAACAGGATGGGAAATTCCAATGATCGATAGCTAATGACTCTGATATCCGTTCTATTTCAAAGACATATAACTCGATAAAATTTTCCAAAGTATGTAGAATGCAGTATCGCAATATTTATCAAAGATACGAAGAGAGATTGAATAAAAAGAAAGAAAGCACAAATCAATCATTTTATCCGATTTACTGACTCATTAAAAATTAAGAGTAAGCACCTTTTCAATTTTGTTCTTTCTTGACATTAATTGAATTGATAAAAAGCTCTTGGGGATTAATCTAAAAGTATTAGTGAGAAGTAAGACGAAATAGAATTCCGATAGGATTAATTTGTACTGGATAAGTTTAGGTAGAGAATTTTTTATTTTTATATATAGTTTAACAAATTATAATTGGAAAATATGGTCAAGTGAGTATATATATTCCAATCGCAATCACGACGATGAACTAAATTTCAAACGGATTATCTGATGAATATCGTCAATAATAAGGTTTCATGTCTGGCCATTGAACCATAATATCACTATTGTTGGCAATCGGTGAATGGTTATCATCCTTCAATATATATATATATATACATATGTGCGTGCGTTGTGGTTGCAAACTAGGAAGTAATTTGATACAGGATTTTGATTAATTTCCGGTCAAAATATTAGCGGATATTTTTTTTCTGCTTACGAAAATTATTTCGAATAAAGAAGGAATGTTTTATTCGTTTATTTTTTCTTCTATTTTTTATTCTCCTGTTCTTTTTGTGTAATAACGTAATAGACATGGAGTATCTACATATGTTAGCTTATTTATTTTTCACGGTCACGTCCCGGTAGAGATAAACGGAAATGGAAGATTATTAGGGTGGTGTATTTGTAGATATGTATATAATATATAAGTATATAAATACATATAACTATATAAAGTCATGAAATGTCTGACGAGTATGGTCGTGACTACTGATGAGAATTGTGTCTATCTCCGGGCAATATGGTGAAACAAAAAAAAGAAAAAAAAAATTTGTACATTTCCGACAACGACAAAGACATATCCTTTTTTTTTTATAAATGAAAAATTGGGAATTCCAAAGTGACACATTGTACTGTTGTTTTTAGTTACAAATAAACAGTAGTATGGTGGAGGACAAAGAATGAAATAAAAATGGAAATAGAAAGAATGAAACTCGTTGCTGGTTTTTGAACATGGAAATGGTTTTGAGAGTGGAAAAAAATAAAGTGAGGAAAATTACACGGGGACAGTTTGGATAGATATACACAGCATGCGTTTCTCTTCGACCTTTTTATCTCAGTGACTTCACAGGGACGTTCTACCATCACACTCTATATAACATCTACCAACACTGTTTTACAATACATGAGAGTGGCATCCATGAGTTTTAATTTTGCATGAACAATGCACGTCTACACATTTTTCCTGTACGTCGCTAAATTGCAAAATTGAATTTCAACATGAAAGGATCATATTCACAGAGTGAATGAATGTAAATTGAAAATTCCATAAGATATCTATGTATATATGTGTACATATTGTACATATATAAAATAATCATGTGTTGAATGTAGACAGGGACATGTATATGTTGAATTTTTTAATTTTAATTCATCAAATATCGCAGAAAGAAATTTATTTTGGAGAAAAATATTTCAAACAAATGTTGTAGGGTTTAAAAAAGCTTTAATTTCAAATATCAATTATGAAATGTTTATATCAATTTCAAGAAATAGATTTTCTTTCGTAACTCTACTACATTTTCTTTAAAGTTTTCTCCCTTTTTTGGTATCAATCATTTTTGAAATATTTATTCTTTGATGTATGGATAGGATATCACTTTGACCCCGAAATTTTCTTCTTACCTAAAAAGTGGTTGATTAATAGCTTTCAATAAGTCTCCATATATATTTGATATAGCGTCATATATTTTGTCCCAAAATGATTTCAGTTTATGTATGATAGTTTTTTATTTTTTGGAACATCTACAACTCACCATCCCTTCAACCCTTTAATTTCCCATGTGGCAAATACGATACATTTATTTTAAAGACGTGTGAATCGGCGAACATTGAGGAAGTAGAATTTAAATGGGTGTAATTTATAAGTGTCAACATCAGTTGCAAGAAGTTTGTGGGCGTTTTCATCTCTACTCACTGTGCATCTCAGTGTAATTTCAATATGTTGTTAACTTTTTACAATGCAAGTGTGCAAATTGGTCAAAAATTCCAAATATTTGACAAATAAAAAACAGAAGACTTCACCATTAATAATATAGTATCGAATAAATTTCGTCGATGCCTTCTCTCCCAGTCTTTCATTATCAAATCATTAATAATTTCTTGAAAATTGAAAACAAAAAGGCTAAATATTATAATACAAAAAATAATTCATAGATTTGCTAGTATACAAAATTGAAAAGTGATTGATATCACTTGGTATTATTTCCACCCCTATCTTTGAGCGTGTTTCACGTCACAATCATTATGTTCCTTTAGTTTAATAATACACCAGTAAAATTTGATTGATGAATTTGAAACAAAATTTAACATTGAATTAAGAAAAGAGAAAAACATGAAGTTTTCATGTCATATTGATTCAAGAATGGCTTGATGTCAATGTGATTTCAAAAGTGTACTATGAAATTGTACAAAGGGATGTGCACTTGAAGGGTTGAAATAATTGAATGAGGATACTAATGAGTCTTTTGATATATAATAAAAAGTGGACATAATTATGTTTCTAAGTAAAAACACTTCCTTGACGAACTGACGATAATACAATTTGATGTTTGACATATTGATCGTTAATATAATTGAACAATGGTGAAAGTTCTCCAATAGGGTTAAGGGATAATCTTCATAGAAGTTATATACTGAATACTGACGCGTTGAATTCTCTTCATTCAAAATCCTCCTACACATCCATATCGTGTCTTGAATTTTCATTACCCTACACCACACTTTATGTACATATATAACAAGAGATTTAACATTAAATCTACTATATGGATAAATTGATGCTCTCGAAGTTCCTTATATATTCACCTCCCTACTCGCTATTTCCATTCTGGTAATTGTGAGGGTAAAAAAAAAAAGAAACTATATCTAACTGTAGAGAATTATTTATAGTTCGAATACGTGCGTGATTAATTTATCTTCTACGCTATTGGAATTTTTAAATTATATTTATCAAGGTCAAGAACTCTCTTTAAAATAAAAATGCACATAAATCTAATGAAATTGATATTTATTTAAGTTTGAATAACATTCATACAAACGAATCTCAAATAGGAATAATTAACAATTTAATCAACTGCCAAAATTACTTCAAATGACATTTAATTAAATTTAATATATCACTTTTTTCATCATCATCATCATCATCATCATCATCATATGCAGATACAAATGAAACCAAAACAAGAAAATGTTTGATCAATATTGGATTGTGTCAAAATATTGCAATTTGAATCTGAGATGGATAGACAGGTTCTATCACGTAGAATGATAAAAGAAAAAAAAAGGTAGCCAATAAAGAATAAGAAGGTGGATTTATATGAGGGATGAAAGATGAGAAATATGTGGACGAAATAATAAAAATAAAATAAATGATACCTACGCCATTTTTATTGAGTATGACAAAGACCAAAGCTGATATTCATTTTTGTGTATCCTCAATTTCGACCGAATGATTTTTCCACACACTTAATATATATATATATATAAATGTTTATGATATATCATCACATCATCACAACTCGGGCAAATCACCACGAAATAAATCAAGGTGTGAAGCTTGCAAGCCCAAAGATATCATTGATACATTGTGCACGATTCAAAAGAGAAAAGAATACAAAAAAGATAAAGGAAAAATTGAGTTACAAACAGAGAAAAAGAAAGTGATTTGATATAGTGTTACAAAGCATAAATGGGTTGCTCTTAAATATCATATTACGTGACGTGAGTTGGAAGGGAAAAAATAAATGGTCACTTAAACGAATGAATTCAAGAAAATGCGTCGATTTTATTTCATATAGAACACTTTAATGAGTTTCATTGTACAATTACACTTTACATTTCATTACAATGTTAAAATTTTAATGAAAATTATTTATATAATGTTTTTTCTTTTGTTGTACAGTCTAAACTTAAAGTGTGTATGTGTGTTATGAGTACTCGACGTGCTATAGTATCGTCGGTAAATTTTTTATCTGTCACTCTGTACTAGTGAGCTATTTGTGTCTGTTCTATTTCCAACAATAGCGATTCTTTCAAGTATTTCACTTCAAATAATAACAATATATCGTGACGAATTATTTCACGCAATTATTATTCTAGTTCTTGAGGAACAATAAAATCTCAAACGGAAAAAAAAAAAAAAAATGGTCAATTCAAAAGTTCCTGTAAATAAATAAAATAAATAAAAAGAAGAAGAGTACTGAGTGTCTACTTGATAATAATATCTAGTAATTTAAACTTTGCTTTTACCAGATATTCTTTTGTTTCTTTCGAATAATTTTTATTGCCAACTTATCTCCACTCTGTATAAGATATCAGTGTGATCAATTGTCCCAAAGAAAAGAGTAAACTTGTATTCATTGAACGAAACTAAATATCATTTATATATTATTTCATCACCATTGATCAAATAATCATACATATTTTATATTCTTTATTTTAATCACTTAAATATTTGTCATTGATACGCAACAATTATTAATTCACAATTTTAAATATAAATAAATTTTAATAAAATTAAAAATCTTTGCATTTAGAATTTTAATTTCTGTGTCATATGTGAAATTTAATTTCAATTATTGGTGAAAACATTTTTTTTATACGTTGTTAACATTACTGTTCCATATCTACAACTATAAAGAATTATCAAGAGTTCACTGCACTCAATATTGTATTTTTTTTACTTCCCATACACGAAGTGTAATCTAGAGACATTGCATATATTGATCGGGTACATTTCAACTTCAATATATACACATAAATTCCTTTATTTTTTATCTCTACTTTACGGTTTACGAATTTCACATAAAATGTATACGTGCACTATTTATTTATCGTCTGTAGATATAACTGGCAGTTTGTCCCACGGTCAATATAACTTATTACTACTGCTACTACAGGTTGGATACCCTAGGTGGCTTATTAATTAGCTTTCAAGTTGAATGGTGCGCACAGGGACCCAATTCGTTGGCTTATATTCATGTATATATATAATATTGCATACATATAAATATACATGTGCACACACATGACATATATATTTATATATACATAGTTATGTGTTGCTCACATCTGTACATGCACCCATGTATGTTCTTCTGTATAATTAATTATGATTATTGTTATTATTGTTATTATCATTTTTTTTTTCCTTCATCATTTTTTTATCAGACTTGTGTCAATTATGTTGGGCACTGTGAGGTTTGTATGAATAATTTACACGCCGTGTAGCCAGGATATTTCGTCCTACATTTTTCCCCTGTTCAGTTCTTTATTTTTCTACTTTTTTTTTTTTTTTTCACTTTCATGTACGGCTCTTTACCCTCATATTTTTTCGTGCATTTTATATTTCTCCATTTTCACATTTTCGTGTTTAATTTCATAGAAAATTCGCACTTGAATGCGAGGTGGAATAAAAATAATAAAAATTGTAGTAAATAAATATAGAACTGGTGAATTATATATTTTCAATTGGACAGTGGAATTTTTATTGGAAGAAATAAATTGAGGGGAAACACTGCTTTTGGATTTTTACCAAATTTTTTTACAGTCATTTTGTTAGATGAAAAAAAAAACACACATATATATATATATATATATATATATATATATATATATATATATTCTTTGATGACATTTATCAAGTTTACAGGAAAAACATTGTATTTCTTTTTTTAAACAATCCATTTAAGACACACGAGTGTGACCAATCAAGTAGAAGAAAATTTCCAAACGAATTTACATTTGATACACTATAATTTAAAAAATTTATTAACACTAGAGTAAAAAATTGTCGTAGATGTTCTCTTCATTAACCAACAAAAATCTATCGATTGTAATTATTTTTTTATCCCTGAATATTTCAGCAATAAAAATTATCATCTAAACGTATACTAAAATAATCTAATTAATTTTATTTATTTTTGTATTCACGAGACTTTGAAAATGCACTATACAGGTGAGAGAGCGAGATGTTTAGCCAAGTGCTCGAAGTGGACTTAGCAAAGGGGGTGATAAAACGGACGCGGAGGTTTGTGGTATATATACAGTTAGGTTGAGAGGGTTGAATAGGTCGATTATTGTCGAGGTTATATAGACTCAGTGTAGGTTATGTGTTCGTTTATATATACGTATATATGTATGTATATGTATATATATATATGCATGAGTATATGTATTATGAATCGAGACCCGACGAGAGCCCACTTGTCGTCGCTTGTGCCGCGCGGCTGACTTTGAGTTTATTTACATTCTGCCGCAGCTTTTTACGTTGTGAGTGAGAGCGGTATATAACAGACTTCCTCTCTCCATTTTATAACAACATCCCAAAAGTCTTCTCGCACCTCGTGTTGATTGTATTATAAAGATTATGACTCATACATTCCGGCTTTATTATTATTATTATTATTATCCTTCATTTTTTTTTTCGTACACAATTAACAGTATCTACTACAATTTATCCCAAATTTTATCCTTGAAGAATATTACCAGGTATTAATTTTGAAATATTGTTAAATAACTATACAATGTTTGATTTTCATTGTGCAAAATATTATATTTTTAATATTCATTATTATCGTTAAAATTAATATTACAATTAAATTATTTACACAACTGTTCGTATTATTTTCTGAATAATTGTAACTTCTCTGATACTCTACACTGATATTTTGTTTAAGCAGAATAATTTTTGGTTTCCCAATTAAAATTTAGATTTTAATTGGTAATACAACATATATATATATGTATCGAAATTATGAATGTAGATATACTGATGCACATATTGCAATGGCGCACAACCGATTCATTACGTTGAAATGGATTCAGAGATAGCGAGAATTTCCTTTACGAACATCTGTGCGAGCAAAGTTACGTAATTTATGCTGGCTCCCCTTCGTAACATGATAAAGCACGCTTCGCACAGTAGAGAGACGTGAGGATGTGTGTATACGGGAGAATGGTGAATGTGGGGGCGAATAAGGTGTATATATATATATATATAGATATAGTATGAGGGAAGTTGGCCCGTCGATATCACTCTGTGCATATGCGAGACGAGCGTGTCCGGAATTTCGTGAGCGATGGCGCGTTCGTTTTTTTTCTACCTTTCACACTCATTCTCTCATTCTCGTCACAAAATCGTATCTGGCGAATCATGATTTACCGTTAATAAATTTTTTTTTTTTTTTTCCCTATCACAGAGCATGAGAAAACAAACGAAAAATAAAAAAGGTCATTAATCATAGTGTGACATTAATTGAAGGAGAAAAAATATTGTGGGATTCAAAATATTACGTGAATTTTTGTTAGTTGTTTTTGTTTTTTTTCTTTCGATTTTTTATGTGTCTTCATTGAATTTTGAAATAATAATTAAATATGAATATATTAGAATTAATATTGGAGGAGTGTATTTTTATTTTTTCCTTTATGTAGTATCGCTGAAGGAATTTTTCATTAATTTCAGATGAAATGAGAATATTTTTAGTATTAAAAAAAAAAATCAGTCTTTTCATTGCTCTAGCTCTGTTTTTTTTGTTTGTTTTTTTTTTTTTTTACTTGGTATCATTACCATTGCTGAGGAAAACTTTTCATTAGCGAGACTGATATTCCGGGTGAAAAAGGAATATATGTATAGTTGTATAGTGAGCCGGGTGAATTTGTTGGAATAATTAGCTCGACAGATTTAAATAAATTTTATTTATTTATTTATATTCTACGTGCCTCTTTTTTTTCCGAATGCCAATGTAAATGCCCATAGTCAATATTAAATACATCCACGAGTGCTGACACTCCACAAATTTTTTAATTTTTTCACATTTCTATTTATTCTCATTTTTATATAATTTGTTGGTAATCAATAAATTATTTGGTTTAACTTTGGAAAATATGTGGATGTAATTTTTTCTTTTATTCTTCAAGAATAGGACATTATTTTTAAACTTTTTTCTGTCAATCAGTCGTCTATTTTTCTCAAGTGAAAATAAAAAAGCTCTGTCTATATTTTTATTCCTTTTTATCACTTTCTAGACGTACTGGATTGAGGTCAAGTTGCTATTTTGTAAAAAAAAATGAAATGGAACTATAATATATACATATATATATATATATATTTGTGTATTGATGGAGATATATATAGGTTTTATATACAATATAAAACTTAGATATATCATAAAAGAGTCTCTAGGACATGTATACATACATGTTCAATCAAATCTCCATTCTTTTGTACCCACCTCATGTATTAGTTCTGCATTTTATCTTTATCTCACTGAAACTTTTCAATAAAATTTATTGTTAACAAAAATGTAATATATA
Organism: Zele albiditarsus; assembly: GCA_958496275.1. Lineage (NCBI taxonomy): Eukaryota > Metazoa > Arthropoda > Insecta > Hymenoptera > Braconidae > Zele > Zele albiditarsus. The sequence goes on along the minus strand of OY292409.1, from coordinate 11,950,412 downwards.
TATATATATATTCAAGTGGTGCAAGAAAAAAACCGAGCAATTTTTTTCTTCAACTCTCACTTCCTTAATCTTTTAAGAACTATGAGTGAAAGAAAAAAGGTGTCTGAAAGTTAATTGAATAATATTAAGAATTGTGACAAATCTCTTGATTAAATTGTAATTTTACTTTTGAAATTTTACATGAAATAAAAATATCAATAAGAAAATAAAATGCTAGAATAATATGTTGAAAAATTAATCAAACTAAAAATCTTTCACAAGAAAAATTACCAATTAAAATTATGATAAAAAATATTCACTGATAATTTTACATTCAATAATTATATATTAAATTTGAATCAACCAGAATTACCATTCTTTAATAGCGAATAGACGACGCACGCAAGCATCAATTACTTACCGGATGCTTGTGGGTTTCGTGCAGCAGCACACCAGATGAACAGCACCACTACGATCACGAGGGTGCTGCCACATACGAAATTATGCATCTCGTTGCAAATAGATTATGTTATTACTACGGATATGCAAGCACCATCAGGGATTAGTTAGTGTTTTCTTGGATAATATTGTCGTCAGTGTCATTTACCAACTTCACTTTACTCTGGTAGCGTCGAGTATTGAATAAATAAATAAACAAATAAATATATAACTGGGAAATGAAAAAGAAAAGAATATAAAAATAATTTACAATAGAGTAATTCACATTCAATTGAATGTATTATGTTTATTTTATCATTTTCCCATCACAATATTCTCTCTATAGAATGTAATGAACCTGAACACGTGCATCACAGTGGGATATTGGATTTTCCATGATAATACCAAGCGTATAAATATACCTGAGTTGGTTAATCCACAATCACGTAACAAATTTATATATACGTAGAAGAAATGAGTTGAATTCTTTTTTTTTTTGCACTGTTTATTCAGAAGATTGTGTCTGTATACACGTGCCAATATGAAATTAACTTTTTCACCATTGCAATCGAGAGCAATGAAAATATTTATGAGAGATTTATTTTATTTATTTTATATTTTTAATATAACAAATATGAATCATGGATTTTATTAATATTGGTACAATATTCGTGATAATAGTTATATCAGGATTAATCATGGAAATGTTTGAACATGTTTTTTATCATATGGGGAAAATAAATGAATAAATAAATAAATGAATGAAAATAGAATCTATGAGAGAATTTCAAGGGGAATAATAAGATATCAATGATGCTCATGATTCAATGAAGATTGAAACATATATGATTTAGTAGGTGAAATAAATCAGTTGGAAATAATATTATTCCATCCTGGTATGATAATAAAAATGTAAGGTTGAAGCTATGTAATACGTAACCGTGCACGTTTATATGATTCAGGGAAAATCTTAAAATCAGCAAAATGAAATAGTAAATAAAATGTATAAATAAATTTGATAAGTCAATCATCAAAAAAAAAATTTGTGGTTGAAATTCCACTGCATTATTTTGTCAGATTATAAATCGTGAACAGGTATGTGAGAATAGACACATCGAAAATGGGAAATAAGAAAAAATTTGCGAAACGAAGCAAAAATATAGTGAATGCGATTTTGATCCTTGAGTTCTGCTACTTTTCTTCCTCACCCACTCACTCAATTTCACATGAGAAAATAATCAAAATTGATGGCACGAATAGCTGGAATAGCTGGAGGGTTATATTGTATAAGTATGTGTATATCCATAGGTATATATATATTGTATATGGGTGTGTCCATATATACTATGTAGCATAACCCCATATGCTACGTTCGCAATTGCTTCATACTGTGTACAGGGACTTGCTTTTTTTTTTTGTTACAGCATATCGTGCTATATTTTCCCTCGGGGTTGCACACACTATTGTGAACTTTATGAACTTTTAGCGTCATGAAATTTTTAAAGAGGAAAAAAAAAAAATATATTTTTCTCTTTTTCCTTATTTTTTTTTATTTTTGCAACATTTTTACAATCTCTTTCATCCCATATGTGTAGCTTTTTTTTTGCTTTAATGTTTCCCTTCTTTATTCCTGTTGTTAATAATATATAAATTTTAAACTTGACGATGATAAAGTTACTTGATCAAAATTCACCAAGTTTTTGATAATAATAAAATATGGTATGAGAACTCCAGTATGAAACTTGTTTAAAATTAAAAATATTGTTTCGATGCAGTAATTTGTTTAAGCGAAAAGTTGATTTATTATTTTGCGGATAATTTTTTCTTTATTATTTATAAACAAAATATCTCTTAACAGTTGAAATGAAATATAGCATCGCTTAAATAATATTCTCTATTACGGAATAGTGTATTACTATACCTCTTTGGATTGTTTAATTTTGTATTGGAAAACAAAAGAGTAGAATAATTTTTTTTTGCCCCATTTTTCTTCATCTATATAAACTTCTTCTTTTTTCCATTTTTAATAACTGCCCTCATTTTTTTTTTTTTTTTCACTAGTATAAATTTCAATTTCCACGATGATAATAGATGAAAGAAATTTACCAAGTGTTTGGTAAAAATAAAAAAGTGGTAACAGTACCAGCATCAAAGTATTCCTTGTTTAAAATTGAAAATATCCTACTCCATACAGTGAATTATTGGAGTGAAAAAATAATTTATCATTTGTGTAAGAATTTTTTTTTTTCTATTCACAAAAAGTAACATCTCTCTAGAGTTAAAATTTATCACTTTAATATCCACATAAAATAATTTACCTTTGAGGAAATATCTTGTAAATGGAATGTGTATTTTATTTATGTTATTTTATAAAATTTTGTATTGGAAAAGGAACAGGAGAAACAAAACAAAAAATGCTTTTTAAATAACATGATTACACAGCAGAGAAAAATATTTTTTTCCTTTTATTTTATCAAACATACACGAAAAATTTATATAATGCGCGTACCAGATATATACATTTATATATTCATACACAGATATATACAATCTCTTTGTGTAATGCTGCAGAATTTTCTCTGTGGCCCCTCCGAGAGAGGGTGGTATAGCGGGACATTCTCATTGCTCGTTCGTTGGCAGAGTCGGATGCCCGCGGATTTACTGCCGTAATAAAACCACGACGGTGTATGTGTGTGTGTGTGTGTGTGTGTGCCACGCTGAATTTTCCGGGTCGACTACGAAGGAAAGAGACAAGCTGACAGTGAGACAGAGAAGAAGGTTAAAAAAAAAAAAAATACAAAAAGGCTTTACATATGCCCATATTGTCGTCCATCGTACATGTACTCGTCATATATAAAAATGAAATTTATCATTCAATACACAATAATAAAAATACTCAATCAATTTTTCTATAAATATTTGACACCTCTACGATAGCATCTAAAAACTTTTCAAACACAAAAATTCAATATCAATAAATGAAAAAACAAATATACAATCATTTTTATTTGTTCATTGTATTTATAATAAATTGGATAAAAATTTTCAAACCAAATAATCTGTGAATATTCATATTGTAAAAAAAATTTTTTACTCTCTTTACACATTAACAAACTGTCAATACAAATATATCTTTTACCTTATTAATCCAGTTACATGAGTGATGTTTATTGAAAAGGGCCTGGATTGATATTGAAATAACTTTTGGAAGTTTAAACAAAAAAACTTGTCATTTCTATTCAAATTATTTTTTTTTTTTACCCTTGAATTTAATCACCCAATAATCCAGATCAACTTTCAATAGACTCACAGTCTGAGATTGATTTTATTTCTAAAAGGTACATCAAAAATTTTTAATTATAATTTTAAATCAGTGATCCATGCAAAAAATAATAAAAAAAAAAATTGTATACGGTATTTGATTCAATTGGAATGAATAGGAATGAACATCATGCTTCAAAGAGTTTAAGTAAAGAATCGTATATGTATACGTGATGTTGAGGTTTTAACAAGACACAGAGAGGGTAAACCACCACTGGTTAATGAGACAGCAACAACCACTGTATGTATATGTGAATACATGTATATGTCATTACTATACTTATATATATATATATACATATTATATATGACACATGAGGGTACAGCAGTAGCAAATAGCGAGACTATACACGTCTATGTGTGTCTATAGTTTCACTATCCTATCGACCGCCCCACATATTACCTCCATCCTCGTGTCAAACTGCAGCCAATTGAGGCACCCTCTATACAATCTCACCCTCTATGTTCTCCTTCTACTCTTCCAATCTACTCTCACCTTCAAACTATCCTCTTCCGTTCATCTCTTACCATCGCACACGTTTCTCTTTATTCAAGTTGATAACCCAACTCTGTAATCGTTCGAATATATCTCATCGTTGTTTACCACAAATCTACGTACTATGTGTCATCTATTTAAACAAAAATGGAATACTGATCCGACAAGACTATTTTCGAAACCCAAAGTTTAGGTGAAGTCAATAAAATAATTTGATAAAGTAATATTTTAGTAGTGGTATTAAATTTTTATATTTAATTTTGATGCTTTGAATTTTATCATTTTTTTCTTTGCATTTGCTTGGACGATATTTTCAATACTAAATTTATTCGATCATGGTTACTTCATTTGTAGGGAGAAATAGTTTACAGGTGAAATAGTTAGGGGATAGGGAAATTGATCGATAATTCATGAGATTTGTTATTTATTCGAGCAAGTTTAGAAAATAATTCACTTTTAAAATATTAATAATTATTAAAGTTATGGGAATCTAACGATCTATTAAAATATTTTGCTCCTATGGGGATAGTTATTAGTTAGGAGAGTTTAACATGAGAAAGAAAAAATACATATTTTTTTTTTTTACCTGAAATAATTTAATTAGAATATTAACATCAACTTTTGAATTTCAGTAGAATTTTTCAACCACATATTTTTCAAAAGTACATACTTTGAAAATATGTAAAAAGAACAAATGGATTTTCTTGGAATTTCATCTCGGAATTTTCCCTCGAGGTATTTCAATCACAAGACGAAAGATTGAAAATGAAATATCAATACTTTATAAAAAAAAAAATACCAAACTGATATTTATTTAAAATAAATATCACAGAAGGTGAGTTATAGACAATTCTCACGAGAGAACATAAATTGAAATGTGACTCTTATATTCCCAGAACTAATGTACTGCATATTCAAGACAACTGTGTAATATGATATCTCTGAAATAGTCAATGAATTTTAAAAGCAATAAATAAAAATAACTCATTAAACAATTGGCTTGAAAAAAAAAAAAACAATTTATCTAAATTAGTTTTAGTTAATCATGATAATATCACTAATAAATTAATTTTCATATACGATTTATCTACAAAATATTTATCATTATTAAATTAACTTCAGAATAATTATAAAAATGCTGCGTAAATTATTTCTATGAATAATAAAATATTTTTTTATATCTATTTTATATAATCACTTTCTTCAAATTTACTCACAAAATATAGCCATGCGTGATAAAACTACTTTTAACTCATATGGATACCAAAATATATATATATATATATATATTTAGCACCAGCTGTTTGCGGTCGTGAATTTAGAATATGGCGCTTTCTCGACGGTTATATTGACGGGCACCTTTACAGTTATCGCTAATGTATGGGGGCGTGAGAGAATTTTTAAGTTACCGGAAGTTCATTCTATGAACGAGACATTGAGTTATATAGAGCGCGACGTTTGTGAAGTAAACAAAAAAGTAGAGAAACATAAAAAAAAATAAAAAAAGTATATAAAAATAAAATGAGACAATAATGTCATATAGATGGTGACATCATTCTGGTTGAGAAAATGAATTTATATTTTATTTATTTATACATTTTCTTTACTTTATTTTTATCTTTAATAGTGCAAGAGATAAGAGCAAATATATAGTGGATATAAAGTAGATGATGTGAAATTGAAATGTATATACAGGGTTGGGTCTTTAGGGACAGCTTTGCTTTTCGTGCTGTTTTATAGTTCAGTAATGTAGTTTAGGATAAATATACATATGAACAAAATTATAGTGCAGAATTCGGCACACAAAATAACACCATATTTATATAGATTTAATTTATTTTACTTAAAGATATTGACGATCGCGTGAGATAATATTTGCAAGCATACTTTTACCAATATATTTATCACACATGATGTTTCTTTTTTTTTTTTGTTTTTCTTTATATATTACACTGGCTTCAATATATCACGTTGCGTGTACAGTTGATGTTTCTATAAACAACGGGATAATATTTTTCATCTTCGACGTGACACATTATCGGATAAATTTTTCTCACGTGCACTTTTTCTTATATTTATTATTTATCCATTTATATAAATGTATAGTAGTCATTTTTTTTTTCTACTCTCATTCTTCATATTCTTTGTCCTCGGTATCTCGTATATTTATATAAGCTTTGTACTCAGCACTCGTCCTTCGTAGGATATAGGAATGGAGAAAAAATAAAAATATAAAGAAAAATGAGAAGAAGAGCAGTACGAGTGTACGTACAGTCTTGTAAGGAAAAATAGACAACGCAGTTTAATACATAGATATTTATATACGTTGAAAGAGAATCATGATGGGATATAGGTGTTCACTAACCACAAGTTCATGTATATCTATAGTTCAGTGCTCGACTTCTTGATGAAATTCAATCCTCGGTTGCATGATGCCTCTCGCAGATAGAATGGAGAAAAAAAGAAATAAAAAAATATAAAATAAGAAAACGAGTATAGGCAGATACGATGAAAGTATATAGACGATGTCAAGAGAATTCGAAAGGCAAAGCAGTGAGTGGTGTATGAGTATAAGCGAAGGAAAAATGGGGGATTAAATATAAAATACGAGAAATAAAAGAACAGAAAAAAAAAAAGAAAAAAAAACGAAATGAAGAGAAACAAAAAGAATAAAATGAAAGAAAAAAATGTATATATCGCACCTGAGTGGTAAAAATTCAGTCAATCTTTTTTTTTTTCTTTGGTAATGCGGAAATGCAGATAGTGAAAAATAAATGACGACTTTGTAGTAAATTGAATAAACGATGTGAACTAGTGGTGAATGTTATTTTTTATTTTTTTTTTGACGTTTATCTCAATATTTAATTTTGTTGAAATTTATTCTACCGCAATAATCTAACGGTTTAGCTACAGAATTAGTATTTCGTATACTCTATACTGGATGAATTGCTTTCTTCTAGGTAATTTATTTTTAAACAATATTGCAATTTTATTTTAATTTTTTTACTTCAAAAAAGTTGAGTGCTCGTAAGTTGTGTCATTGATATTTTTGGTGTTAGTGAAACTTCAGGGCATTCATTAGTGGATTTAATTTCATCGAAGAAATTCGGTAGAGAAAGCACCACATTATTTATTATTGTTAATAAATCATTATAGTCAACTGAACATTTCTTGTTTAATATAAAAATCCCTGAAACAAACGAAAAAACAAATACATTTAAAAATAGATAAATTAAAATTATTCTTCTTTAAATCTTAATTCACGATAATTTCTTGAGACGTGGATGTGCATCCACTTGCTTGAGTGGCACATCTCACCCAACTCCCCCTGTATATACCAGAAGAGACAAAAAAAAAAATAAAAAAGGAAAAATGAGGGGTTGACATTTATTCTATATAGTCTCCACATCTCTTTGTCCTCGACCTTGGCCCTCTTTCGCTCGTCCTCTCTCATGTACCAGAAAAATCTATATACATACTTAGTGCCTATATATATATATATATATATATATAACGTTCTATACTTACTATACCTATATGTATATGCATTTAAATAGAAATTGGGGCAACGTAGAAATTATCCGATGCCTTGTTGAATACCACAATGAACAGAAAAAGACAAAAAAAAATGAAATATAAAATATAACTAATAAAAAAAGAAAATTATTTAAATATATCGAGACTTTCAATATTGTTTCTCTCGGAATTGGTTTGTAATTTAGCTGGTTTACGATTTAACTATAGCAATAAATTCTCACTTCTGGGTATATATATTCTGCACATTGGCTTTTACACAGTAACGCTATTATTAATCGTAATATTACTGCGAACTCGCTAGAGAATTGTTATCGTTTTTCATTATTCCATTAATGATTTGTTAGTACATTGAAAATGAAAATGTAAGAATAAAAATAGCGTAGCAATTTATTTATTTGTTCATACTATTGCTATTAAATATTAATGGGAATACTTTTGTTTATTCCCTCTATAGAATTCACATCAAGCAAATGGTATTTATATATAGAAGGGAATGGTAAGATATCAGCATAATGTAAGAATAAAAAAGGTATACGAGAATTCAAATCGAAATAAAACAGTCTGCTGTACATTTATTTTTTTGTAGGTGAATGACACAAATATAATACGTAGAATTTTTTTTTTTTTCTTCACTCCTATATCTTCCACACTCACGCTTATGTCATTGTAATCTGTAATATGAAGTCGAGAGACGAGAAAATTTTCAACGATAACTCATACAGTCGCACAAGAACACACATACATGTATACATTCTCAACGAGAGCTTTTCTCTCCACGCGGCATTAACTAAAGCTACATCAGCTTAACCTCTCTCGTTGAAATAGTCGTAAAACGTTCACGCGCTCTTGTCACCTTCATATCTATATCTGTATTCAGATTTATTATTTTTTTTTTTTTTTTTGCACCAATTTCAGGTTAGTAACGATATAAACTTTATTATCACATGAGTTTATAGGATAGAATGATCTCTATTGTTTGTATCAGTTTAATAAAAACTAAAAAATAAACAGAAAGTTAAATAAGCAAATGGAAAAAAAAAAAAAAAAAAATTCTAATAAAAATGCAAAAATATTTAATACTTTGAATTCGTTGAATAGATCTCTTTTTATTTTATGAATAATTTTATACAATTCAGTATTTTTTCATTATTACTCGCCGGTATGAGAAATTAACTGGAGTTTTTTGAATCCCAAGACAGGAAGTGGAAAATATTCAGAGTGTATCTTTTCCCCCAGTTAAATTTCATTGTGAATAATATTTTCTTTTTTATTTCTGACACTTGCTTGAGTATGAAATATATTTGTACTTCAGTGTAGAGTAAATTGACACGTTGTTTATAATGGAGATTCGACTGTACATTGTGACTTCGTGAATAATAAAATAGAAAATATTTAAAGGTATAATAATTAAAGAGATTATTAAAATATCGGTTAAGTAGCAGTGAAGTGGAAAATAATTTTTATCTATTTCTATTCATGACTATTTTTATTCGGGAATGTTAGGAGAATTTATATACTGACATCGAGAAATGTTATCTCTTAACTCCAATGGAAATTACTCCAAAAACGCGCAATGGATTTAAACAAAAACCAGCACCGACTACTTTGTCTTCAGTGACATTAACATGTTACATCCATTTTCATTGTGCTTTTTAGACGCTCGTCGATTTAAACGTTTTGATAATAAATGTATTGTATTTGCAACCATAAAATTCCAGTGGTTTTATTTATCCGAGACAAAAATAGAAACACAGATAAATTTTCAATATATATTTTATCTCTAGTGAAAAATTAATTCAATGATTAATTAATAAATGAAATTGAATATATATCTTGACAGTAATTTCCGGTGAATATGCATCCAACAGTCTTACCAGTTAACCGGAAATTTAATTCACTATATATAGTTCTATCTATATAGATATTGAACATATCGACACACACTATTGACATTTCAACATCTCACCTCATCACAAGATTATCAAATATATTTCATATAGATTATTCTCTTCTCTAATAGTCCAATTTTTTGCCAATAGTTCTCATCATTTTTTATATCAATAAAATAAGATGAACATAATTTTTTATTCAATTATTTGAACACTTTATCACTTTTGATAATGGAATAAAGTGACAAATATTTATCTAACATCAAATGAGAAATATGAATAAATTATCCCACAATTTTCTTGACTACTTCAACCTTTCATTTCCATAATGTCAAATAACAAAAACCTAATTTCTATAAAAAGAAAAATTTCTCATGTTTCCTTTTCTATACAATTCTTTATTGATAAAATAATTTACTAATGGAAATAGTTCAGAATTAATTTAGCAGTACTATAGAATATTAATTATATACTGTGGTTAATTAGAAATACAATTCACAACGTCAAGAACTCTTACATTTCTGTTAAATCTAATATATATATATACATACCTATACAGAATCAATGGTGCGTGCCAGTTGACCATGCAAGGCTTTTTGGTCTGTGGCAATTTGAGAGAATGTCATCGAGACAATGTAGCGCGACCAAAATGCTCAATGCAATCAATTGATATATGAATATGTGTGTTCGTATATATATATATAAATTTGTACATGTGGTATAGAATATCCGGGAAGTTATATGTAGTTAATTTGATCATTTGAACTTGTTGACGATATGGGTTTGCATGCATTGTTAGTTGTAGCGAGACAAATATAACAATGATTCGTACACGGTAAATAGTACATATGCATTTACTAATACTATTTCATCACCATTGTTATACACCCATATAAATTAGCAGGAGTGATACAATTAGTAACAATATAATATTATATTTAATATTATTTATTTGTTGTATACAAATATTTTTGCAGATATACTGGTGTAAAAATATTCTTGAATTAAAAATAAATATTCTTGATTTAGTTGGGAGTACATTGATGTTTGAATAAAATTATCTTGACATCAGTTAACAAAGGGAAGTAAGAGAGTGATCATCGTCACAATAAATAATAAATGTGTGAAAGTTTCAATCAGTGGATAATTATTTTATTATTGTTGGTTTATTTAATTAAGTGTGATGGAGCTACTTTAGATTGACATTTATTTCATCATTCAAATGATTCTAGTCTACACGTGGAATGTAAATAATAAATTGCCTCTATTATACTCATCGGTAGTTAGACTTTTGTTCACGCAACAAAATTGCAATTTTTTTTTGTCTGTTTTATTTGAATTAGAAAAAAAAAATAAATCCCACACAAATTTTTTTCAGAGAACTCCACAACTATTATTACCATGAACTAATTTTATTTGATTGATAGACAGTACACTAAAACACCGTACATTAATCATCATTAGTTATAACTATACTTTAGGCTCATTACAAATTATTAGTAACTGTGTGTATATTTTTTCCTAGCAGTATCCCGTGGATATTCACGTGCCTATTAATTTACGTTTGTATTCCACACACAGGCATATAAAATTGTATCACTGATTATTTTTTTGTGTGTTTGTGTAGTTTGTGTATTTATGATTGAGCAAGTGCTTTTATTCGCTATGCACAACCACTTCACAAGTAAAATACTCGATGAATAATCTGACAAAATATATATACACACTTTTGTATTTTAAAATGAAATGAAAACAATTTTGAATGAATGATTTTTGCGACTGTTATTGTTTTGTCTTTTTGATCATGTTATTCCATACTGTTTGCAATTTCATCTGGTATTATTGTATTTTTTCCGCAAATTAAATAGATATTTCATATATTGAAAATTATCCAGGTATAAATTACGTATCATTTTCATTGATTTTTGTTTTTGTTTTGTAGGATTTTTTTTGGTTTTGATAGGGGTACGTAATAAATATGAAAATAAAACTGATGCAAACTATTAAACGATTACATTATTCTCTGTGATTAAATGTTTTATCAATTGTCAACGCGTTTGTATTAATTCAAATGAAATTGGTGGCAGTGGTGCAAACTGATTATGATGAAATAAAATAAATCTACTGAGGTAAATAATTCTATATCAAAATTTTATTTGAATGAATAGAACTAATATAAAATGAATAATACTTAATGCTCTCCAATATTTAATAAGATAAATAAAGATTTATACAATGATATTTATTTTACATTACGTATGAGAAAATGACTGAAAATACATATGAAATATGTTGAAGATGGTGTGTATATATACATATGCTATTCGGGTCAGAGCTAAAGGAGTCATACGTGAAATCGTTTGCACTACTACTTCAGATTATTGCCACAGCTGAGACTCAGCAATATTCATACATATGTATATGTTTTATACAAATATATTGCATCATTGTTGAACAACATTGTGGTGGTTTTGTCTTCTGTGAGTTCTGTACAGTTGAACAGCGTTCATATATATGTTGAAATATATATGGGAATAGTGCTCACATGGGGATGAGTTTAATCACAGCGAATAGAAGAGACAGATATTCAGGGAGTGAAAGCAAAATTTTATACTACGAGGAAGTGAACAGTCAGCTATATACATCAGCTGCGTTGGTTGATTTAGTTTGAAATTTATTCTCTTTACCTCGTCACGAATACATTACATATATGTGCTTGTACATTGGAACAATTATTCGCTACATTTTTTTTTTTTTCTACCGAATTATCATTCATAAAAATAGATAAAAACAGAAAAAAAAATCTTCAGATAAATTCGGATTGAGTTGAGAAAACAAAAATTGGATTAAAAAAATCGTGACTGGTTTGGTATTATAAAATTCTTTTTTTTTTTTCCTACATAAATTTCTTTGATAAGTTTATCTTCAATTTTGAAGTCATATTATACATAATATATCACACTTTTGAACTCAAATCACGTATAAACCATCTGGAGTAAAGTGGTAATAAAATAAATCATATACCTCTTTGCCGATAATATTTTGCGCGTGGAGAGATTCGCGAGCTTTTGTGGTAGATAATAAATATATATATATATTGCTCGGGAACTCATGTCATACATAAATACCCTGATATATAAATGCATATGTAGACAGCCATTGCTTTGCCTTGGAATGTTCGTTATCCACTTTAGACAGGATGGAATAAAAAGAAAGGTGAAAAAAATAAAATAAAATATATCTTTATATATAAATTTTAGATATATTTATATATATTCATGTATGCGATTATTACATCGTACGTCGAAGGATGAATTTATCAGTACATTTTGTTTTAAATGTGGAGTGAAAATTTGAAACATTTAAAATTTTGCAATGTGAACTGAATTAAATTTTTCCATTTATTGAATTGTAATTCGCTTGATAGCAATTTTTTTATGCAAACGTAGGATATTTGAATAATTTTTTTTCCACGTTAAGTATATGTAGAAGTAAGGTTTTTAATATAAAAAATATTGTCATATGATGTGTGAATATATATTTTGGATACTTGGACTTTTATTTGGTAAAAGAAAAAAGAAATAATGATAACCACGTTTGCCTATTCGATCATAACTATATTATTAATTGTTCTGTTACATTTATCAACATACATCTCTAGATATAGTTGAATTATATATTTTATGAGTATATGTTGATTATATATTCAACTACATTTAACCTATTTCCGGGCATATATTTACTTAGAAGTAACATACAATTGGAAATATATATAATATACCCTAGTTTATACATTAAAATTGGAATTTTTATAAAGAAAATTAATAAATAAAAATTTTAGTACGATATTGACGTAAAAAAAATTCCCTTCCACAATTATTACAATGAAGTTATCGAGAACAATTTTTTCTACCAATTCACAATTATTTGTCATTGATAGTTCTCCGTGAGTACACATCAACTTTGCAAATATCGATTTTCCCTCAACAAAATGACACAAAGGCATGGAAAATTTATGCACATAATATGTCACGCGCAGCAGTGGTAATAATAGTAATATCTATGTATAGACAGACAAATGCACAATGTAACAGTGGATGATTTTAAATGCAACTGGCAACAACAATTTATTTTCAACTTCACAATTACATGGACACTAAATTATAATAATATATAAGAGTTCATTAGTAATTCCTATTTCAAATTAAAATCCTCGAATATATATTTATATATATTCAAAATAATCTATAAGATGTTTATATCTCTTCATTTATTCATATCAACAAATTGAATGATTCAATTAAATTATAAAATTCCGTAAAGATTAATACAAATCCCATTTTCACATTCAAATGAGAACGTTTGTGTTAACAACTCACAATCCATACATATAATTATGATAACATTACACATAGTCATACAAGCAAACAAAAGTGGAATAAAAAAAAATTAAACTAAACTAATTGAATTGAAATCGAATAAATATATTTACAGATATGATAAATACATTATATATTTCACAATCATGTGAATTTCGACATGATAATTTCATACTTGAACTGTAATAAGAAATAATATCAATTAAACTTATGTAATTAAAATATTTACTTTAAGTTTGAACTTAATTAAAATTTTCAATTATTTTTTAACTCTACAAATATTAGTTTTTTTTTTGTATAATACATTGATAAACAAATAATTATTTTCACTCTAATTCTAAATGAATTCATAAATATATATTTAAATAAATGAAAGAGAATTTAAGTAATCAGTAATATATCTGATAAACACTTTGTTCTTATCATCATACTCAATATTCTCGACCTCAGTGTCATGTGACATTTGATCAATGAAAATTGTCTGGGACGAGAATCTAATTTCACTATTTCAACAACCAATTCAATGATCACATGTACAAGAACGTCTTTGGGTCATATTCTCAGTTGCATTATCTATTGTCCTGGCAGCAGCAGCAGCAGCAGCAGCAGCCTTTGACTGACAAAACGTGTGTGTGTGTGTGTGCTTTATCGATCGCTATTGTAAAATACATATATGTTTATGTGTTAAACGTATATGTATATTGATTTGGGGCGTAAGATGAGTGTGTGGTGAGTTCGTTGTTGTTAAATGTCGATGAAACATTCATTGGAAATGTTTTTCAATATATGTGTCTGTATATCCATATATATATATATATATTTCTCGACCACAATTGCTCAAACTCTGAGGGTTCTGTATTTTTCGGTCTTTCACATTTATTTTCGTTTTATTTCATTGCGTGTATTTATATGCAATGAATGTATGCAAACATATGTATGTGTGTGGGTATGTTCCATTGGTGTATTTATGCCCGAGTGAGTACTATAGTTTGTTCTGCATCGTCGCTTCACAAGCGAAATACTCAATGAATAATCCGACCAAATATTTATACCCTTTATTTTCGTTTTAACAAAACAACGAAAGAAATATCAATTTCAATGAGGTTTTTTTTTTTTTTTTTTTTTCCATTTTCTTTTATTGTTAATTATTTTTTTCCATTTCATTTTTCTCGTCATTTTGTTTGACATCAATATATAATAGTTATCGAGTAAAATTGAATTTTTCTATGTGGAAATTTACGAGAATAAATATTTGATATAATTTCAACTTATTTTTTTTTCCTGGAATAATTTTTTTCTTCTCTCTTTTTTTTTTTTTTTTTAGTTATGATGGAGGTACATATTGTGTATAGAAATGGACGAAGATTTTCCTCAGGGTACGTCACGTATATATATATATATATATATATATATATATATATATATATGCACACACGCCTACACGAAGTTGGGTTTCCTAATCTCGGAAAAGTCTCGAAGAAAAATTGAG
The DNA here is from genome assembly GCA_958496275.1 of Zele albiditarsus. Lineage (NCBI taxonomy): Eukaryota > Metazoa > Arthropoda > Insecta > Hymenoptera > Braconidae > Zele > Zele albiditarsus. The sequence continues at coordinate 11,934,884 of OY292409.1, read as the reverse complement.
ATTTTTCGTCGATCAAGATAGAAAAGAGGAAGAAAAAGGAGAGAAAAAAAAAAGGGAGGGGAAAAAAAAAAAATACACAGAGGAGGATAAGAACGGTATGGTGATCCCTCACGGTTTATTTCGTGAGACCTGTGCCAGATGGTGATATTCCAACTCCAATTGCAAGCACGCACTTCACACTCAAGGATCGAAAAAAAAAAAAGAAAAAAAAATTCCCCATGAATAAATAAATATAAATATATTGACACGCATGCTAATTATCTACAGATGAATTCATTTCACGTAGAATATATTAAACGAAAATAATATCAAATTGCAGTATTGATAATGAAAAATAATTTAAATAGAAAAATATTATCTCATTCAATTATAAATGTATGTGAAATATTTTTCATTCATACATTGTAAAATTGAATTGATTTGAGTACAATGTTTTTTTTTTTTTTTCTTTCTTTAATAAACTCACTCGAATTCCCATTGCATATTATAATTGAAAGCGTTCCATTATTCCTCAGAGTAAAACCTCGTCATTCATCATGTATATAAAGATGGTTGGGAATAGAATTGAGCTTTCACGTTGACAATTGGCAAGGGAGCTTTTTTCATTTCTCTTTTTATCCCAACCACATTCGTTTCAACGTTGTCTTCTACAGTGCAATAAAACCAATATATACTGTCCACAGATCTCAATAATAAAGTCACAATGTAATATTTTTTCCCTCTTCTTTTTTTTTTTCTTTCTCTTTTTCAGTAGACGTCCACTGATGCAAATCAACGATTGAAGTGAAAGAAGAAAGGCGAAGTGAAAGGAATAACAAAAAAAAAAAAAAAAAAACAAAGGAGAGAAAAATAAAGCGGGGAACTAAGCTGTTCATTGCGAGAAGATTGCGTCAATTGGTGCTATTGGATTTATCGATGGCATTGTCCTGATGTAGCTTGGTTAAATATTTTTTTTTTTTTTTTTTTTCTTTTTCGTCTCATCAATTCAAGAAGATAAGAGGGAAAAAAAAAAAAAAAATCTAAATAAATTGTGCGGCGTAATTCGCCACGACTCGTCAGGCTGAACGCAACGAGTCCAGGTGTTATCACGTGCCGTGGGGCCCAGTCGCGAACAATTACGCGCCTGATCGGGCCTCGCCAGCACACACGGCCTCCTCCACATCCACCACCCCACGTGGCCGCATTATCACCTTATAAGGTGAGTTATTATCATTAATTATTGACTGTAATTATTTATTTATTGAATTTTTTATTGACTACTCTGTCAATATCCGTGTGTCACATTATGCTTTTTGTGAATTTAGAGGGATGATTTTAAAAGTCAGTTGAGAAGAGATTTTTTTTTTTTTTTAGTACTCCTAACAGACAAGTGTGGAAATAAATTCCAATATTCGATATGTAATTAATGGAATTTATACTTGTTGAAATAATTTTTATTATTAAATATAAGATTGATGAAAAAAATTTTACTTTGTGATATATTATTTCGTGAATTATTGATAATGATTCGAGAGAAAAAATGAAGACAAGTTAACGATGATTTTCTAACAATTCAATAAATAATTCTAACTTATTAACAGAAATGAATAAAGAAATTCAAAGCGTGGATTAATTATTTATCAGAATTATTCTAATGAATTTAGTTTGAATCACAAACAAATAGTCTATTGACAAGGAATAATTTGTTTGTTAATAAATTAAACAAATGAATATATTTATGTCATTGTCCATAATTGATAAATGAATCAGCTTTTCAGTGAATAATTCAATCCAACTTATACTGATCAATCTTATCGTGTTGAATTTGTATATGTATATGTGGAAACCATACTGATGGACATTGTATATTAAAGCATAGACAAATCCACTACCCACATGTTTCTCATATACATATATATATACATGTGGATTTGTAGACGAACATGTGGTTCAATTCGCAAGTCATGATCATGCACGATAGCGTTTATATCAATTGAGGACATAATCCGTAAAATTGAAATTCCATTTGGAGGACACCCACAATGTTCCATACCATCTGATCACGTTGTGATGTTACCCGTCCTATTATCACTTCAAATATTTACTTAGGTAGATTATATACCTAGAGAATTATAGAGCACGCAATTTTGCTTTGTCACATATTCTATATCACTTCCTACACCATCATTGGCCACATTACTATTCCAAATATATTTTATTATTTATCATGACAGTGACATTGATGGGAATGAAATATTTATTTTCGTGATCTGTATCCCCCTCCTCCCCTTTTCTATCATTGAATAAATAATAATATGTCCAGTAGATTAATAAAAATATATGTATACAATGATTTTCGATTAATTAGAATTTATTATTGAGAAATGAAAGAGAATGAATAGAATTATTCTCAGATTTTATTCATACACAGGACATTTATAATTTGGTACTGAAATTAAATCTGTTTGACAATACGAATGGAATAGTGTTACCTGTGTGTTTATTTGATAGATTAATTAAAATTTATTTTTGATATATCATACGTTTGGTGAAAAACACTATAGAAGTTAAATAACATAGATAACAGGTGCATCAATGACGTTCGGATAAATTACTTCGTTAAATTAAAATGTTGTACATTACATTGTGATTTACAGTTCGAATAAGAGTCGAATTAATTCTCTTGAGAAAATTCTACAATACTCTATTGATTCACAGAGTTAATCTGATTTTAACTTCCCCGTTTTTCTTTGCATTATGATAAAATTATGCGAACAAATATAGATTTGCTGTAAAAATTAGCACCAAGTACACGCTCACGATAATTATACCAATTACAATTTAATACTATATATATTTATTTATATAAAATTGATGCTGGAATAATTGTAATTGTTAATTATCAATTGTTTACATAACTGTGTTTCCAGACGATAAAAAAAAAAAAAAAAGCAATCTTTCAGAGTACTATATTTTATGTGTACAGTAATATTGAAAATACTGGTGTCATGAAAATTTCATTCTTCAAATATTATCTTTAATATAACATTTGTATTATTTTTTAAATTGATTGTTATCTTCACTGTACCACAGATTGCATTTTCCTTTGTATATTCACTCGTATATTCAAGCATTAATTACTAAATTTCAAGCTCTCTATTTTATCCACACTGAGAGAACAGTTTATTTGTATTTAATAAGATATATTTGTGATCAATAAATTTATTGTATTCAAATATGAGATTTATTTATTACCAACATATTTTATTATATACTAATAAATGTCTTTGCAATCCGTATAATTATTCATTGAAACATAATTATTAGTATGTAGTTTCGTATGAATTGTATATATACAAGATATATGAATAGAGAAAAAAAAAGTGCATTGATGCCACTACACAATTTGATATTTCAATTTGTCAAAGTATAAATGAAAATATCTAGACTGCAATTAATAACAAAAGTATTTGCTTTGCCCTCTTTTTCATAATTTCATTCTCGCTTTACTCTTGAGTTTTGGATATTCATCGTAGCTGCTTTAATTGCTGTTTGCTTCAGCCACGAATATAGAGTACCTATACATACACTACCGGCGCACGAATAACAGTCGCAAAAGAACCATTGAAGGAGGTTGGTTCTGCACAGAGAGTGTAAAACGACACAGGGGAATGCATAGAGCAAGAGAGGGGGAAAGAAAAAAAAAACATCAGCTACGATGAAGTAGATAAATGGAAATGGTACGGAATCAAAAGAATGCGGACAGCAAGTGAGTTGATAAAGGAAGAAAAATAAACGAAAAGAAAAAAAACAGAGACATTGAAAACGGAAGCGAACGAACTACTCTGAAAAAAATAAGGACGATGATAGTGTGCAAGGTGAAAAAGAAAAAATTAAAATATGATGAAGAAAAAAAAAGTTATTCATTGATCCACTCCAGGAGCCCATGATGAAAGAGTCATTGAATATTCCAATACTTTTATAAAATTTCTCCACCATTCCCCTTCACGCCTGCTCATTTACCAAACATACAAAATAGAATGTTCAAGTTTCCATTGCTTATATATATATATATATATATATATATATATATTAGTGCATTTATTCAATGGCTATTATTTCTTTTGAAACTTTTATAAATTAGATATTTTACAAAATAAATTTTATTTAACCATTGGGAAACTTTTTTATGCTATATCATCGAACATTTCAATAATTGCATGAGTTTATAAACTGTTGAAGAATATTGTAAAAGATTTGTAGGATAATTGGGGGAAATTAAGTGTGTGATTAAAATCAAGAGAATAGTTAACGCCAAAATATTCACTTTCAGAATGCAAAACTGTGTGAAATTTTGTCTTTTTTTCCTGTTCATAAATTAAAATTCGTTCCAATATGGATCAATAAAAGAATTAGCACACGAAAACTGAATGCCAACAGACGTGTGTTTAAGTTGATACACTTATCTGCCATTTTTTCCTTTGTAATTCAAAAAAAAAAAAATCAATGTTTCAAGGGCGTATTGGATATGGCTTTATCTCGCGCATTTGCATTTAATTCCATCATTATTTTCAACTTTTGCAAACTGAGATACACAAAATTGCATATACTCTACAGTTCATACATAGAGATAACGAGAATTTTGGTTATAGTAGTAATTACACCTGTTTAAAAAATTATGCAAATGGTTGGGTAAAAAATTCGATGTAATTTTTTATAATAATAAAAAAAAAATATCTACAAAATTTATACTGAACAAAAAATGTAGTACATATAACACTGTGCACAAAAATGAAAAATAGGAGAGCGTGAAACTGCGAGAAACTGGTGGTAGATAAAGACCATCAGCTGCTTTCAACATATAGTGAAACGAAAGTTTCCAATGTCATGGTACCACTATACCACAATCGCATTAACACCAACCGAAGCCGCTACAGATAAGTTGTGTCGCGTAAATAAACGTAAACGAGACATTATCGGAATCACAGTTGCACACCGAGTAGTACAGCAGTATAGTAGCAAACATATCATACTGATATACAACGTTATCCAACCAACGCTTTTGAATTCTACCATTCACCACTTCAAACTTGTCTATTACACATAAATGTTAGTATTACATATACGAATACTAAAATGGGAAAGCGTTACTCCATATCGCGAAGCTTTTATCCATTTTTATTTAACTCAATCTGAAAAAAATAGGGGGGAGGCGTGAAAAAATAGTAATAAGGAAAAGAAAGAAAAATAAAAATATTCACTATAAAAATATTTTACTGGAAGGTTTATTTTTATTTTCTTCTCTTTATATATATATATGTATATATTTGGTTTTATTATATTTAACCCCTCTGAATGTTCATTCTTTCTGTACATACAATCAACACCATTAATCTCCTTACTCACAACTATGTTCATATCTGTATTCATACTTGAGAACTATGTTCAAAAATATGCAGTTCTGCAATTGTGCAAGCTTTTTCTCGAATCACTGTAACTCACCCGAATGTTTCATATTCTCGAGCAGTCATGCAAACAAAAATGTCTATTAAAAAGAAAAATAATATGATAAAAATGAATAAATATGAAGATAAAAAAAAAAAAATGTGCGCTTATTTCATCATTCCCTTTGTTCTCTTCATGATTGTTATGTTTATTTTTATACAGAATCAGAATATGTTAGTCATTTTATTGTGAAATTGTGCAGATTAATTGTTATGAAAAATTGTGTTGTATGATTTAAAATGGACGCGAAACAGTTGAAGATATGAAAAAAATCATTTGGATAAAAAACATTCGTTTTTTATCAAGGAATATTTTGGTTTTTCAATTTATCAAATGGTTCAATTAGTTTTTGAGATAATTAAAAATCCATATCGATGAAAAATATGACAAAAAACAAGTATTGGAAATATAAATGTTTCCATTGGATTTTTTTTTTTTTTTATTTTCACATCAATTGTCGTGAACAATATTTTTAATTGTTTATAACAAACAATTTTTATAATTTATCAGCACAATAACCGATTTATATATTTTCATTGTGAACACAAGTTTCACAGACAATTTAATAACTACCAATAATTTAAACTGTTTTTCATACAATCAATTACGTTTACTTTTCTCATGTTCCAATTTTTTGTTTGTTTATTACTTCAGAGCTGGAGAAGCGGCCGCAGCCGCAGCTGCCTCGGAGCTCTGAGGAGCTGGAGGATTTGCACAAGCTGCTGCACTTCCCCGAGGAGGTGGCTCTCAGATTGGCCGAGAGCGAATATCAACTATTTTATCAAGTGCAACCGTGTGAATATTTACGTCACGTGACACACGATCTCGCATTGACGCAAGTTCGTTCACCACCAAGACCACCATCATCATCGTCATCATCATCCAGTAGCCATCATCATCATCATCATCATCATCATCATCATCAACATCATCATCAACACGAACAGCAGCAATATTCAACAGATTTACCAACGACAACTAACAGCTCCACCCAAACAGAAGAGGAGACAACGTGGTTGGGCGGTGACACGACTCCTTCGCAATCTGTGCAGACACTCATCAACCGCTTTAATGAGGTACTCACTTTTCCTAACCCTCCAACTCTTATCTCACTGTCGACTTTTCCCCGACTTCGTGTCTGCAAGTTCACCACACATTTTTGTTGCTACACTCGCGACACACTTGTACTTTAGAACAAGAGCAAACTCGTGACCTCAAATTTTCACCCAGAAATCTTCTTCCTAAAATAATCTATATATATATATATATATATATATATACTTTTATTTCTGTGACAATGAACAATTTTCATTTTGTTCTTCGTCTTTTTCACTGTCTCCTTTGTATAATTTTCTTCCACGTGTTTCTATTGTGATAATATGCAGCATTAAAGCTGCTTATATTGAAGCCAGTCAAGTCAGTTAGAAACACGTGTTGGTTGCGTGTGAAAAGAATTTTAATGCATAAGATATTTTCCATGGGAAAATATGTATTTTAAAATGTAGATGGAAATGTATTAACTTTCGAGACATTTTATTATATCATAGAAATGTAATTATGTTTGACGATATTTTCAAATTTTATACTCAAGATGTATATTAATGAGGAAGTATTCGCTTTTAAATTTTGCAATAATATAGGGCATAGGTGATCTTTATGAATTGTGATCTTGTGATAAAAATGAACTGTTACTTTGACCTCGTTATCGTATTTTTATTGAACTTCAAACAGCACATTTTATATCTGTAATTTGTCTGAAAAAAAAATCAATACTTTAGTTGCTGTAGCTTTGACATCCTGACTGGTTAAAATATTTTTAGGCTGATGGTTGACATGATTACACCCTTAGTGAGTATCGAAACGGAAAGAGATTTTAATTATTATGATGAAAGAGGTTGTTGTCATTCCCAAGGGAGGAAATGAATTTGTGAAATGAACAATAGTTGGAAAAAAAAAAAATTGTGCAAATGAGAAAAGGATGTATTGATTTTTCTATGAAATTTTGCAGTTTAAAAACATTACAATAAATATTATATCTTGAAGTATCAATATTGTCTGGATATATTCACCCGAAAATATATAACAAATTTATTATTATATATATTTTATATTTACAATTAAAAAGTATACAATCATCTGTCGAAAAAAAACGCAACTAAATTGTCTTTCAATGAGAGTAAGAGAAAATTAAATCATTAACATATGTTGAGATATAATTTTTTCATATTCTTAGAAAATATATTTTTCATCGCGAGAAAATTGAAAATGATTTGTAAACACAATACAAAATTATTCAGATTTTGTCAAACTACTTCAAAGTCATGTTCACTCACAAGTTCATGCTCCTAGTTCTGGATCACGACATCCATTGCCCATGTAAATTCAAATCCTTCCCAATATCATTTTCATAAATTGAAAAAATACTTTTCAACAAGTCTAAGTCCACCCAAGTTTTATTTCCATACATTTCCTCGCTTTTTTATATTCATTCTATTCCTTTTTTTCTTTTTTCCATTTCATATATTTTCCTATTTCTTTCATTTCAATGATATTTTTCTTATATAGATCAACTTTGTATATATCTAAATCTATGACATAAAGAAATACATTCAACTATCCTTTTCCTTTACTGTTTTCATTTATATCTACTCGAGAATTTGACTTACTAATGCTATCTAATCCTCCAATTAAATTGCCAACTGGACATTTGGGAATACAATTGTCAAACTTTGAATGAATTATCGTAGTAATCTCAAGTTGAATTCGCTGGACACAATTGCAAGTTAAATCATTGGTTCAAACCCTATACAAAATGAGAAATCCCATCTCAAACGTGATTTCATTCATGGAATCTCGTACTCAGCCAACAAACATACATACATATACAATATATATACATACAAATGGGTATCAAGTTGGTTGCGTTTGTAAATGACGAAGATCCTTTCAAATTGTTATATAAACGACGAGTGAAACGATGATGATTGAAAGCCAAGTTAAAAGGAGAGGGATTGAGCAAGAGCCTTCTTGCAGTCCAAATCGACTATTCACTTCATGTATTTCTTTACATTATTTAATTAATGGTAAGGGATGATATCACTTCAGATAAATCTATCTTGCTTTCTATAAAATTTTCATCCCAACCACATAAAATTGTCGACTGTACTTCCGAAATGAACAGATAAATTAAAATATTATTATTGACATAAAATTTATGATATCGTTTAAATGAAATCAAATGAGTGAGCTTTTTTTTTTACACCTGTTTGGATTTTCTAGTGGTAAAAAGTACCTTTATATTTTTTTTTGTATGGAAGAAAATTAACTTTTATAAAGCTGAAAGGACGTATATGTGTATAAGTGTGTGTGTGTGTGTGTGTTGTATGAATAAATCATAAGGGTGTAAGGTATCCTATGCGCAATTTTGGTTGTGCCAAATTCAATATTTATGAATTGAGTCTGAATTCTAAGGGAACGTGTTTAACAGCAGTCAGTAGAATTAGGCAGAGAGTATGCATAAGCTTATGCTAAAAAGAAATATGTAATAAAAATTTGAAGCTCATCAACATGAAAATTGTTAATGAAAGTTGAATATTAATAATTTACTTTTGTTTTATCTTTTGACAATATTCATTATCATAAACGTTTTTAATTTTAGGTAAGCTCATGGGTAACTCACACGATAACAAACGGTGCAACAATCGAGGAGCGCCAAGCTCTTCTATCCTGTCTCTTACGAGTTGCTCAGACTTGCTGGAACACCGGCAACTTTAACTCGGCAATGGAGATCATCGCTGGTCTCAAGTAAGTTTTGCATTAATTTTACGAAAATCCGATGGTTGTATGGGTATCTGAAGATGAAGGGACTAGAATGATGAATGAGAAGATATAGTGAAGTGAAAGAAGATACTGAGTATGTGAAATGAGCTAGATTGTGTGTATGATGCTGGAGGTTTCAACCCTGCAGGTGCTTTCACAACTATAGTGACAAAGTTTTGAGATGCCTGCGTGTAACAGGAGCCAACGCGCGTTACACAATATATACCGTTTTAACTTGACGTTCTTCTCTAGTTCCCATTCTCTACCTCTATGTGCCTGCTACTTTAGAAACTGTTTGGTGGTGTTGTGGCATTTAAGGATTGTGCGGGTTTGTAGCTATTGGATGGCTCTCTTGGTATTTGGGACAATGCAGCGGGCACGTTGCTCAATGATAATTTACCAATGGGCACCTATACCAAAGTTACCATGAAATGTTTCAAATATTCCAAGTAACAATCATTACTATCATGGTTATGTACATGCACCAATTATATTTTATACAGTTAATTTCATATACAATAATTATAATACTACTTTGGATAATTTGTAATACTATTACAGAGTTTGGATATCTCATTAATATTTATATGAACACGTGTAAACATTTTGTTATTCGATTTATAATTTTAAAATGGAAAGTGACACATTTAAATATGATTTGCTATTTTGGAGTGAAATGAACTTATTCAGGAACAATTTAATTGGGAGGATTATTGGGATTTATTCTATTTATTGAAATTGAAACCAATGAAGGGTAGACCTGTCGTATAAGCTTGGAAGACATTCTGAATTCAGAAATGTATTTCTATCAATAATTCGTGAAGTTAAAGTATTTTTGGTTGTCTGTAGAAATCTACGTTGATTGTCTTCTTCAGTTGAAAGCACTTTATTTTGAGGTAGTTTTATCAGGCAGAACTGAATTATAGAACGTTGTAGTGAATGTGTCTGGTGACAATAAGGCACACACAAAAAAAAAAAAAGGTAGAAGACGCAATATCAAACCAGGGAAAACTTTGCTATTCAAAAGTTTAAGCGAATATATTAAGTTTGAAGTATAAATGAAAATCAAGTTGAGAATTATCTTGCATGACATGATATGTAATAATCAAATATTATTGTTCATGTTTTCGTTATATTGTCATAATGTAGTTGAGCTTATATAAAAATACATGAATATGTATAAATAATTTATTTTTGTAGTTTGAAATACAAATTTTTGCATTTTTATTCTTAGAGAACTAAATTTTTCATTAACATAATTGTATTTTTCTGTTCGTTATGATGGAGCAGAGTTTATTGTGATATGAATATTGTTGGTTCTGGACTGATTTAGTATTTTTTAAATATCGTGAAGAGTCAATATTATCTAGAACAAAATTCCGGTCAATTCCAATATTTTTGTTTATCTGTTTATCGCTAAAAAGTCAATACAAAGAACAGGAAAACAAATATTTCTAGTCTCTCAGTTATCGACACTGCAAAACAAAAATACTCTATTTCTCCTGATGACAAAATCGTTAAATTTATTCAAGTAGGTTTGGAACGATGGTTGCAACAATTAAAGCTCTATTGATGAACGGAACTGGTGAAATTCCACTGAACGGAAGTGGCGTCACGGTGGGTTGTAAAAGGGGGCAAAGAACGCAAAGACGATCGGTCGTAAAAAGTAATTTGATTCTACGGAATGAGTAAGTTGGTATAGGGGAAAAAAAAAAAAAAAACCCCAAAGGACAGAGAAAAAAAATAAGAAAAATGATAATAAAAGAAAAGACGGAGAATGAAAGAGTTGAAAATTGGAGTCTGGAGGTGTGCATAAACTTTTTTATTGTTTTCACTCTGTTTTTTTTTTTTCTCTCTTTTTTTTTCGTCTCTCCATTCCCCAAGCAACTTGATTCCACCACTGGGTTGAACGTCATTCAAATGCCATTGGGAATCGAATGGAAATTAGTATAGGAAAGTTTACTTTATGATAGGATTCGTGACCGTATAATTGAAGTTTTATGAAAAGAAAAATAAAAATTTTTCTAGGATTAGAGATATCGTTCAGGTGTCGATTCACAATTTATGATATATATTTTCACTAGCATATAGACACATATGTCAAATATTTTCATCTTTTATTGAAACTAAAAATTCAATTTTCAATGAAGTCGTGAAGGTTATCGATGAATTTTTCATGAACATTTATCACATGAAATGATGAGAAAAAAATTCAACATTTTTATTGATCCACTCGATTTATCAAGAATACATTGGACTTTATAACAATAGTATGAATTTCATTTTTCTTTCCTTCGTCCACTTCTTTTATGTACTTTCCAATCATTCTTTTATATTATTTTTATTATTATCATTTTATTATTTTATTCTTTTGAAGAGTTAAATTACTAAACCAGTTGGATATACCTGATGGCAATTTTCTAAAGGATTTCTTTCTGTTAGTTCAACTCTAACATGTCCATTAGTTCTATGTGTATTTCGAGAATGTTCTCTAACACATTATATAAACTTTTACGAGTAACCACAATTTCCGGCAGCGATTTAGAGAAAGGCATACACTGCACTCACACACAAACATTACGAATTGTTTTCAAGTCATTTGTCTCCTTGTTTCTCAAATGTGCACGCGCTCAAGTTCACATTATACCCATGTGAAAATGTATAACAACAATAACGACGACAAGTAAAATAAATTACATCACAATAATATAACAACCTTGATTGTTGCTTCAATAAAAATACGCGTGGATTTGTGTGGGTGTGCACGTGTTATTTACGTATGTTTTCACTGAATTCCATTTATCCATGTCACGGAACAAATATTATGTGGTTGCATAGAACACGTGGAACTGTCCCATAACGCCCACTCTGTACTCATAAATAGATATACAGCATTGCACAATTTTCATTACATTGCAGTGATATAAAAAAAAAAAAAAGTGTATTATAACAAAATAAATGTGAATCCACAAATGTTTATAATACATAATATGTATGTGGAATCATTTTAATTTTTACAGATAGATGAATATGAACCATTATTTTTTTCCCTTCACTCTATATAAATTATAAAAAATTTAATATTCAACAATTGTTGCAAAAATTAATGACATCAGTGGAGTGTCATTTGTCAAACTCTCTCATCTATTGTGAAAAAGGAAATATATAAAATGAAATGTAAATTTCTGCACAATGTTTTATTTTCTTTTTCTAGTTTTTCCTTTCATTTATTTTATTTATTTTTTTTTTTTTTTTCACTCTTTTATAGTAGCAGTCGTTATATCAAGAAGAAAAATAGTGAATACATATGTATGCATACTGAATCGCCTGATATTTTATTCACTCACTCATTCACTTTTTTTTTTCTCATTCTTCATCGTTGATTTTTATATCCTTATCATTTTCTTGGAGATAAATTATATTGTTTTGCTTCCGTCATGAGAATTGTTTGAGGGAATGGATGAGGAAAAAAAGTTGATGACTGTTTGAAATTTTTGTTTGATTGCAAATTGGATATTTTCATGGAATTCACATGTATATTATATGTATCCGTATGTACATGGAAGTGCAGTGGCATATATATCAATTTATTGTGTTAGATATATATGCAATAGAATCAGGGATGTTTTAAACATATATATATATATATATATGTATCCATATATTGCTCCAAGTCACTCGACAAGTGCAACATTTCAAGGGTGTATTACTTGTTTCAGAATATAGTGAACTACACATTACATTTTGCACTCAAGTTTATATCACTGCAGTCGTGACATTTCATTGTGCAGACAGATGTTCGTGGCGTGTTAGCAATGATGTATATAGGAAAAGAGAAAAGAAAGAAGATAAAATGTAATTGGTGAATAGAAAATATTGAGATAAAAAATATCCAGTGATTGGATATGGACTATTTAAATCACAAATCACAAATTTTAATTGTAGAATAAATTACTCGAATTATATTTATCTTTTATGCTTATTGAAGTATTTATATATACAGGGAAATTTATAAAAGAAAATTCATAAGGGAAATATCTAAACTACTTATAACATTGAGAAATATATGTCTATATTAATGTCCAACATTTTATGTTTCAGATCAACCAAATTAAAGCCATTTTGGCAGAGTATAAATGAACCATTACCTGTATTGGAGTATCTCTCATCAGCCCTCCTGTCTTCCGAATATGAACGGGCATTGGCACGTGCATTGGCAATGCCCGAGTGCCCAGTTGTCCCCTTTTTCGGGGCATTTATGCGCGAGCTGCGAGAAGTACTTGCCTCAGTAGTGAAGGTAAAAATAAATCATAAAAATATAAATTTAATATTTTTATAGCTGAAATAGAAGAGAAGAAAAAAAATTGAGAAGAAAAGATAGAATTGATAATAAAAAAAAAAGAACAAAATTTATAATAATATATATATATTCATATATAAATTTATGAATTTATGATGATAGAATCTAAAATCCAATTCGGAAGTATCGATGGTAAGTTTTATGAAAAATGAGTGTAGTAACTGGAGTGTCGTTTTCCTCGAGGTTTGGTGACTGAGAAATTTGGCAAATTGCCAACCAAGTTTGACGATAAAATTTTCCCCTCAGATTCTTATTTAAACTCGAAGATGCTGAGTATAAGCAAAACAAAAAAAAAATACATACATATACACAGATAGATACAGAGATAAAGAGCCAGAGGAATGATAAAGTAGAAGGCAATGGCGCATGCTTTTGTATATACTTATAGTTATGAGAGGAAGCTTGTTGTAAAAAATAAAAAGTTGAAACTTGAATACACGAGGAAACCATTGCAGGAACATTAATCTTCCATATATGCATAATAGCCAAAGTATAGTTGAACTTTTGGCAATATAGCTATATATAAAAAGTGAAACGATTGCATGTGTAGTATATTGTACACTATATAGGGCAAAAGTTGGAAAACCTTTTTCTCCTCAAAGTGTATATTGTGTATTTATGTTTGTGTATATCTACGTTATACAAAATGTCATTGGCCCCGTGTGGAATTTTTTTTTTTTTCTCCACTGAATTTACTTCAATTTCCCTTGGGCCAAACAAAAGATTGGTCCTCAAGATTTTTTTTTATTCCAATGTGAAGAAGGTCAACCACTTTTTTATTTCTTCTTCTTTTTTTAGTTATTTTTCTTTCATCTCTTCACTTTTATTTTTATTCTTTATTTTGTGTTTTTTTTTTACAAACTGGCATGTGGCTACCTCGACAGAATGCAAATGACGGATATCAAGCTGGGAATAAAGAACGATATGAGAATTCTGCAGAGGATGTGTGGTCACCGTATATAAAAAGAGAAAAATTGTGAGAGAATAAGAAATGGGGAAAGAAGGGAATAAAAAAATAAAAAAAAATACCAGCATACGAACGAAGACGTGCGAAGATGTAGGAGAAAGGAACAATATATAGATGACAAGTGGAATCTCGGAAGTGAGATTATGTGGAAGGACAGAGAAAAAAAAAAAGGTGGAAGTGATGAGAGTGAGGTCAGGGGTTTCTATCGGCCTCCAGCAGCTAAAGACAGTTGTAGGCCGGCGGAAACTACTTGCCTTCGCTGTCAACAATCAACAATCCACCATTAAATGTATCCAATTATCTACACGTGTATACCAATATATTTGGTATCAACATATATATCAAAGAGATCCAAAAAACAAACATCTTTTTCTTCAAAGTTCTATCTTCTGCAGACATTTGTGTTAATATTTACAGTGTAATCGGTATCCAACATTAGATTATTGAATATTTAAGCAATTATTTCATTCTCTTATTGAAATAACATAAGAAAGTTATAGATATTTCTGTATACGTAGATTGATAATAGAACTACATTAAATAAAAATATCAGGATGAAATTATATGACTAGGTTCTTCTTTAATATTCCCATAGCACAAAAATATATTAATCTATTTAGTTAGGAACAAAAACTACAATATTCAATAAGAACTTGAACTGGGTGTTCAATATTTTACCTTCATATTACAATTTGAACAGTTTAACCACAATATAATACAGTTGCCCTTTAATTAGTATCCAACCTACAGTGTAAGTCTTAAAATAAAACGAAAAGAAATAGTATCAATTTTCCTAACAACTCTTATAAACATAGACTGCAAACAATTACTTCCACACTATTTATAATCAGATAATGTATGTACTGTCAATCATAAAATATTGAAATCATTGATATCCTGTGTGTACAGAGAACGTTAATTATATGTGGTTTCACCAGATACATATTAGTGAAATTACGTCATCGATCAGTGTATCCATTCAACATAGTAATCATCCAGATCTATTGTTATCCAGGCCAACTAGTCAATCTATATTATCAACGCACATAATAACGCAATTATTGATATCATGTTAGCTATTGAATTATTCTCCTATACACATATATATATAAAAACATATCACGTTCATACAGAATATTAGATTTAATATAATTAGATTGACGTGTTGGTTTACTTGAATGAAAAAACAACTCATCATTTTTGTTTTTTTTTCATTCAAATAAATCCAACAAATTATTCTATACATTTCCAATAATAAATTTTATAAAATGAACTTAAATATATTTGCAATTGAATAATTTGTTTCATCGTTTGTTTCTGTCCTTTTATTTTTCATTCATGTTTATCTGTTGCATTATAGAATCCAAGTGAGTGCAAGGATAAAAAACCACAACGCAGTAACAGTAAAGAGGGTCCACCCCTCGAACACGTGCCTTTGTCCTCGCCAGGTGCGAGGGCTAGTATTGAGAGCAATGCAGATGCGCCATCGGGTTGGAGCTCGTCATCAAAAAATACTGACAATTATGAGAGTAGAAATGATTGGTCGCCCAATGACACGTCATCAATATTGGATAAAGTTGCGCTATTTCATCATCATCGTCATGCACGTGGTCGAGATGCTACAACTGGATCATTGCATCGTACATTGAGTGTTCATACTACTGCATTAATGCAAGCTTACACGGCTGAAGAGTGTGATGAAAATGACTATCATCTTGACCTAGATTCATATAAACCTGTGCAACCTCTTGCTGCTGATCATGGCATTGCACTATTTCCTGTTGCTGCTCCTCATCATGGAATGGATCTCCATCTTTTACAGGTAATACATATAAATTGTTAAAGGAAATTAGTTGAGGATGGTTTTCAACTTATTCCAATATATTTATTTCATTTGAAACCCAATACTTTCTAGTGGTGGTACTACGTAATTGTGAAGTGAAGATTATTTATTACAAAATGATATTTGCCTAGAGAAATAGCAAATGGTTAGTTTTTTTTTTTCTGGGTTTAGAGCACAATGATAACACTAGAAAGAATTGTACTATTATTCATGCTACCATTTGAGTTACTCTGCACTTGTTATTGTTCACAACATGTTTATTGAGTTACACACAATTCAGAGTAGTTGGAAGTATATGTGATTAGATAATAGTAGATGTATTACTATGATTACTGAAGGGTTAATAATAACTCTTAGATGTTTCACTCAATTGTTGACTGTACAGAGAATTAATTTCTAATTAATGTAGTTGGCCACTTGAACAGTTCAAAGCAATATAGTTACTGCTTTTGTTCACTCATCAATTATCATTCCATTAATTCGTTTTCAAATAAAGGAAGAAATAATAATGGAATTTCAACTATTCAGTAGCTTTCACAGCTCTACTTGTGAAGTTCAACTTTAATAGATGTGAATGTTTTAATCAATAAAAATATTACTGAATTTGTTACTTCTTGTGCAAGAAAATATCTCATGAATTACTTGAAATAAATTACCGTTTCCAATATTTTTATATGTATGATAAAAAAATATTAATTCATGCATTCAAACTTTGAATAATAACCAATATACTGAAAATATAAAAAAAACTCCATGAAGTGTTTTTACACGTAACAGTTCATATATTTATTTGTTCAGTTGCATGACCCAAAAAAAAAAAAAGGATAAAGATAAATGAAAAATATAACTGACGAACAAATTTATAGCCTTGACATTTCGTGAGCTTTCAAATATGAACAATCAGCTTTATCTGTTACATCGAATGACAGCTTAGCATCGACGTGACAATATCGCATCTCATTAATGTCATAATTCCAACTGAGAAATCCGCTGAGTTTGCACTGACTTATCTCACTTGCGAATGTTTCATGACGAGGACACGCGAAGTAGAAAAAAGTATAAGAAATAAGTCGTATTTAAAATCATTATTTCTATTTGAAAATTGCACGTTTAGAGTATCATCACAATACGTCATAGTGAAATAACGATTGGTACGCTTTGTCAAAGTTCAAGCGCTCGCATTCACACACCACCGGTATATAAAAACTCTCCAGCGGCTTTGAGCTTATCGGATTTACACGTCTATATAAAATAGTTCTATCAACGTCAGTCTATCACACCAAACGTTTGCATGACAATTTAATACGTCATTAAACGACGTTTTCAACGCATTTTCAAATTAAATATCACCTCAATTTGATTCATTTCTGTATTTTAATTAACTTTGTTTGCAAGATGTTCAATTTAATTTAATTCTTTCAATCCATTTTTCTTCTTTTTTTTTTTTTTTTTGCATAGGTTCTTCATCATGGCACAACATTGGTGCATTGGGATTGCGAAGGTGCTGGTGGTTCACGTACAGCCTTAGTTTATGCACGAGTTGATCGTGCTTGTGGTACATTTGTATGGGAAAAACCAGCATGGAGTCCATTAAAAACTGGTGGTTTTGGTGCAGTTTCAACTGAATTTACATTAACTGTAAATCCTGAGGAGAATGTACCATCAACGTTGGTATCTAAATACACATCGACACAAACTGATTGCTCTTCAGTTAGTCTTGACGAGGGTTATCTTGATTTGAGCTCGGTCAAAGAAGTCACAATTGGTTGTTGTGATAAAGACCGAGAAATAGAACTGCGTGGTATTTGTAAACGCTACGGTTTACCAGGCTCTGATTCATGCATTGGTCTCATGTATGGTTCAAGTTTGTCTGACAATCGACTCATTTTTCTACTTGGTCCACCAACACTCAGCAAGTACGTTTAAAATAGACATAAATACAAGTATAAAAAAATTCTTTAACTATGACATACAATTAATATGAAGAAAAAGATAATTGACAATAAATATATTTTATTTTTTTATCTGTTTTTGATAATTCAAGATTGTGGTATATGGGTTTGTGTTGGATCATTCGTGGTCTAAAACGACAGCAACAACTCACCGATCGTCGTTCACGATGGCTGAAAGAAAAATATTTACAACTTTATTCAGATGACGGTTGTGTTGAACCAACAACAGCTGATGCTATTAGAATGTTTGGTGGTCGTGATTGGTCAATGACTGATAATATTGGCACATTATCACCAACTAATAGCAGCAATTTACGTCGACGTAATCCTAAAACCGGGAAAAAAACAAAATCAATTGGAAATATTCATGCATTGACAAAGGTACATAGATATTTATTTTCGGTAGTTCTATTACGTGGAATAGCATTTAAATTGGCTGAAAGGAATTGTTTCTCATTCATAATTAATAATATACAAAAGATCCTAGAAATCAACAAAATTTTACAAATTTATATGTGATAAATTTGACAAACAGGAATTAAGTTTGAAGCAATACGACTCATCGTCATCTGATGGTGGTATTGGAGTAGCACCGCTACGTCATATCACAGGAAGCCGTGAATCTCTTACAAGAATTATTCCTGCATCACCAAGAGCAAGTCGTGAACGTGTACCACCACGGAGTCCACCTGGTACAGCTGAGAGAATAGTATCATCGAGTTTACCATACTCCAGTTTACAAAGGTAGAACTTTTGTCGTAACAACAATCACAGGCATTCTGTATCAAACGATATACATGTATGTATATATATATATAGAATGTAGATGGTATCACTTCGTAGTGCACAACAGAACTACGAACGGCCGCGAGCGATCCAAACCCATTTTCGAATAGGTTTAACGGTGCCAAGCTCACTTTGAATTCGTGCCAATATTACATAACACACCACACGTTCTGGTTTGCAACTTTCTCTTTACTCTCTTTCTCAATTCCCTCTTCTCTCGTGTTAAAGTTTTGCTTTCAAAAGCGTTGTCAACGACAGTTTATTGTCCGGATATAGTCACGTGATTATCAATGAACAAAGTATTGAAACTACAATGGAAAGTTTGAAGTTTCGCGGTCACCTACAGATAAAATATAATAAGATTGAGTACTTGGGAGTGTATAATTAATCGGGTTGGATACGCGTTTAACTTTTTAAATGTATAGACAATCCTCTTCTGCTTCACCTTTATTTTATTTTTCTTTTGCTTACTTTTCCACTTCTTAGTTATACCATTATTATTTTTTTTTGTGTTGAATTCAACTGTTTTTTTTTTTTCATTGCTCTCAACACTTTTTAAATTCTACAGTCTTCTTTGCGTGACGAGGGATAAAGATAAAAATGGATCTCACTCAACACCAGGAGGACTTGAAGCACCATGGCATGTTAAAGCTCGTGCCACCTCAATCATGTACGAGACACAGTTGAACTTTGTTGAGTTCGTTGCGCTCTTCAGGTCATTTAGCTTGAGAGCAAGAAAAGATTTACGCGATCTATTCGGTCAGCTTGCAATTACTTGTCGCAGTCAGAGCGATGGCTCGCTACGTGACTTTAATATGCGACCAGCAGTGTTGAGGCAAACGAGCGACGCTACACCACAAAGAATTGGTCAGTTTTTTTTTGTTAATTTTCACCGCTAGATTGGAGAATTTTTATTTGAAAATTTTCCTATTCATACATGTAATTGGAAAAAATAATGGTTTACTGATTTATTCATCGTGGTTAACGACAGGTTTATTAACGAGAAACAATTCGATCGATTGTCATGAATACAAAACGAGTGGTAATCTTCATAAAAAACAAATTTTTGATGCAATCGCCGCTGCAAGTATTGTAAATAATTGTTCAGGGGTTGATACATCGAAATCACAAGTAATCACTCTGGCGACTTTTACTAAATTTTTGGAATCACGTCAGCAGGAGAAAGTTACTGAGGAACAAATAAAAGCTCTAGTGAAGGTGAATCAAATTGTTGATAGTGCGATTATTTTTGTTTGTATTCATAAAATTAATAAATCCTACTGAGACACAATGGTAATATCCATATTTTTGAATATTCAAGCGACATGAACCCGATCCTGCGTTACGTGTACAATGGTGCTTGTCATTCGAGGGATTCGCTCGGTATATGATGGACAAAGACAATTATGCATTTCCAAATGAGTATGCAATACCAACGGATACAGAAATGCAACAGCCTTTGTCACAATATTACATAGCAAGTTCGCATAATACATATTTAACTGGGCATCAACTCAAAGGCGAATCGTCTGTGCAACTTTATTCTCAAGTGAGAATATTTTATATTTGATTTATTCAATATTTTTTTCTTTTTGTTCATTTGTCAACGAGGTAAAAAATAACGATGGACTTTTTTTTTTTCTTCCAATGATTGATGTAGGTACTGTTGACTGGATGTAGATGTGTGGAACTCGACTGTTGGGATGGAGATGATGGTTCACCATTAATCTATCACGGTCACACATTTACCACAAAAATTCCATTTAGATCAGTGGTGGAAGCTATTGACAGAAGTGCATTCGTCACATCACCATATCCTGTTATTCTTTCAATCGAAAATCACTGCACTCAAAGTCAGCAAGCACGAATGGCACAAATATTTCAGGTAAATAAAATACTTGTCTTATGGTATTACAATTCATTCAAAATTTTCACAGAGACATAAAAGAATTGAAATATTTTCATTACATTACAGTCGGTTTTTGGTGATAAATTAGTTACAAAATTTCTCTACGACTCGGACTTCAGTGATGATCCACAATTACCATCGCCATCACAATTACGTCATAAAATTTTGATTAAGAATAAAAAACTCGTGGTAGATCCAACTGCACCACTAGTTCAACCATCAATTTGTCATCGTGGTAAAATGTTAATGTCCGATCGTGCCTCGTCAATGAAACAGATGCGAACTGAAGTGAGTACCGCATCTGTGGTGGAATATTTTAGTGAAGACGATGACGATGAGGAAGATGACGACGAGGACGATAATGTCGACGGTAATTTCAAAATTGTCTATCGTATATACATTCAAGTAATCTATTACTAATTTTTAAATGCGCCATAAATATTGATTCAATTCGTATTACACATTTTAGACAATTCAATTTCGAGTTACGAGCGTTATTTGGGTGGAAGTCAAATGCCGCATGGCCGATTAAAATCTGATCCAGCTGTGGATGACAAATCACAAAAGCAGAGCAGTCACATAGCAAAGGAATTATCTGATTTAGTGATATATCTACAAGCAATTAAATTCCGTGGATTGAATACCACACCGGGTACAGCGCCAGTGATGAAAATGCGTCATCAGACTCATACGGGAACGGTACAGAGGCACAGCATCGCTGGAATTGGCACGGGTGGTATTGCTTCATCTTCAACTGGATCACCACAGTCACTATCAACATCCGCATCGGTAGCGAGTGGTGGCAGCAATATCGATGCATTATTTAGGCCCACACGTGGAATGCCCGCATGCTTTCAATGCTCGTCATTGAATGAGAGTGCAGCTAAAAAAATATGTAGAAAACAACCATTGGGCGTTGTCGCACACGCTGAAACACAATTAATAAGAACATATCCAGCTGGTATGCGAATTGATTCATCAAATTTTAATCCTGTTATATTTTGGGCATTTGGTATAGAGATGGTGGCGTTAAATTACCAAACTGATGATGCAGCATTGCATTTAAATGCCGCAATGTTCGAGCAAAACGGTATGTGCGGTTATGTGAGAAAGCCAGCGGTAATGTGGGACAAAGGACACATGATGTATCGACGATTCAATCCATGGGACAAGGAGTTCGATGGTTTACATTCAATTCACTTGACATTGTCCGTTGTCTCTGGTCAATATATATCACCGAGCAATTTACTCGCCAGTACATATGTTGAAATTGAATTAGTCGGTATACCTATTGATTGTGCCAAACATAAAACGAAAATAATTCAAAATAATTCGTTAAATCCAATATGGAATGAAAAATTTTGTTTTCAAGTGATGTTTCGTGATTTGGCATTTTTACGTTTTGGCATTATTGAAGCAAACTCACATCATTTAATTGCTCAACGTGTATTGCCACTCAAGTGCCTAAGACCGGGCTATCGTCATGTGCGTTTACGTTCATGTAAAAATAAACCATTGGCTTTATCAACATTATTTATTTATTCACGTATGGAAGAAGAGAGTTTGGATTACAATACTTGTTGTCGTGACCATAATAAAGAATCAAAGCGTCCGATATCGGGTAAAACGCCGGAAAAATTAATAAGCGTTGATCCAGGTCTTGGTGGTGTTACATTGAAACGCCGAATGTTTTTCTTAGGAGTTTATGATGTATTGCCAGATGAACCGTACACAATTCTTAAAGTCACACAAGAAAGCACTACCCATGAAGTAATGCTTCAAGCATTACAGAAAGCTGGTATATCAGCTGAACATGTTGACGAATATATATTGGTTGAAGAGGTATCACGTGGATGGGAGAAAAAAGATCGTGACGAATTGCCAACGCAACGTGTTCTCGATTCAATTGAACATCCACTTCAAGCACAGGCATTGTGGAAGGGTGACGGTCGATTTTTATTGAAACGTGTTGGTAATGATCCAAGCAGTAGAGCATGGTTAGCATCAATCAGAAGTACAGCGGGACATTCAAAATTAAATGATACCAATGAGCACGATCAATCAATGCATATATGGGATGAGGCTGACACATTTCTCGTTTGCATATACAATGTATCACCCGAAATTCCATATGCAATATTGCGCGTACCAGTTAGCAGTTCAGCGCAAGATGTATTGGCACAAGCATTAGTGAAAGCACGAAGAATGGAGGATCCAATGAAATTTGCGTTGGTTGAAGAATTGGAATGGGGCGGCGCTGGCGCCGTTGGTAGTGGTAATCGTCAAATGCGTGTATTGCGTGATGAAGAAAATGTTTATAGTACACAGGCATTTTGGAAGACATTAGGACGTTTTGTTTTACGTGAACGTGAACAGGCTATTCCACGTAAACATTTATTACCAGCGACGTTGGATCGATTGAGTAAGGGCTTTTCAGTTGGCAGATCGGTGTCGTTGCCCGGCTCCAGCAAAGAGAAAGTTCCGGTAGCCGAGGCTCTCTCCGATCCGACCTCGAGGGGTCTGCGTCATCGGCTATTGATGAGCGGACGCAGACGTGAGGTACACTCGGACGGTGAAGAGTCTAGGGAATCGGATATCCTCAATGCCGCCCTCCATTTAAAGAAGGTGTCGTTGAGGAAACTTAGAGTATGGAAATCATAGTGGCAGTCGCGGGCGACAACACTCTCAATGTTGTTTGCCCCTCGGAGAAACAATTGGTGAATAATACATGGCAAATTGTTTTTCATTCAATTTTTCTTTCCCATTAGTCCTTTTTTTTTTTTTTTTGTGCAACGCATACACATATGGACGTACATTTTGTCATTGTTACACTGTTCGTTTCACGATGGTGGCAAATGGGAGTGACGTCACTCACGATTTTCATTCGTATTCAAGTTATTTATTTGGTTCATTTTTTTTTCATTCACGAATGTATTTATTTTTTATTTTTTGAGTGTATCACCAACGAGGTCGGTATCGCATAAGCTGGAGATAAATGTATGAAAAATGATGGTGAAAATAGGAATAATGGATATTGATATATTTGGGTGAACGTGCATCGAACAGCCAACATGAAAAGCCTGCAAATACGTTTTGTACTATTTGTTTTTTGGTGAGAAAACAAAAGAAAAACAAGAATTGATGAAAAATAGAATTAAGTAAATTGATTGACTAGTTTAGTTTTCGGATGGATTCTACAATTGTATTTTTAGGCTGTGACTATTAATTATCACATCAGGATGGACCGAATACATTTGAATTTAAGATACACAATTTTATTCATACACACACACACACACACGCAGTTACAAATGTATACAGTAACACATTTATATTTAATAAAAATGTGCAGACGATACAATAAATATGATATACATCGATGCAGTTGACGAAAGCTTTTTTTTTTTTCTTCAAATGGAAAAAAAGCTTGACTAAATACAATAGAAAAATAAAATACTACTGTTCTTTCTAGTGTTCAATGAACGAATAATGTCACACTCAACGCCTAAAAAAACTCGGAAGAAAAAAAAGTGTGTGCCTGAGCCATTAAAGGAACACTCAAATGTACTAAAAAAAAAAAAAAGAAAGAAATGAAAATAACACATTATTTTTTTTACAATTTTGTGCAATAGATTATCAAATTTTAATAAATACCAGCAACCAATTACACTCAAAATATTGAATCCGTAAATACATACAATATTTAATCTTGTGTAGAATTGAGCCAAGTAAAACTTTCAAACGATGAGACAATTGTATCATTACCTTTTTAATATTAACGCATAGTTACATAGCGCATATTAATATTATACAATTTGATAGTGTCACTGAATGTACACTTCAGTTTCAACAGAAACAGCAAGGCAAAGTAACAACAAATCATTTCCAATTATCTCGGTCCATTCTGATGAATTAGATTTTTTAGTCTCTGCGCATTCAACAACATCCTTCAGTACTACCCTTCATTCCTCTCACTCCTCTACCTTTTCTACATCTCTTCCCATTCTTCATTCACTCTTTCATTATTTTTTTCTCATATACAATGGCATTTTTTGTTTCTCCTAAATTATCTTGTTATTTTTGTACAACGAAGTGAATAGATGAATCGACTTTTCTGATTAATTAGTGATAATGAAAGCGTTGTTTTAAGATGTTATTGTTAATATTAATTTTGAATACAAACTATATTTCGCAATGCGCGTCGACAACTATCGCAAACAATTATTATTATTATTATTATTATTATTATTATTATCATTATAGTAAAAATAATAATTATCATCATTCATTCATTCATCGTGATTTTCTTCATATTATTTGATCCAAACGTTTTGCAAAATTTCTAGCTGAATATATACGTATATAAAAGTGTTTCAAAATCGTTCGAATTGATTAATGCGCGCGTTCGTTGGTACAATTAGAAAAAGAATACAAATCAATAATAAAAGTGAAGATTATAAAAATAAAAAATATAATAATTAGATGTGAGGGTGATATGGAAGATAAATATTAATATGACGTACGATATATCAAGTAAAATATTTATTCACTTATGTCTACTTATATTGTCGCTAGTGAATAATTATCTGTAGTAATTTTTTTTTCTCTGTTCTATTCTGAATTCATTGTTATAGCTGTTACTTCACTCCGTTAATTAGAATATTATGTTTATTAAAGAAGTTGATAAGTTCGATACTGAATTACCAGAAGAAGAAAAAACCCCACCAATAAATTCCCAACACATCGAGGCAAGGCATCGATTGAATAATAATTGATAACAATGATAATAGTCATTCTGATATCCTTTATTAACGCCATCAATTAATCTCTCTCTCTCTCTCTCTCTCTCTCTCTCTCTCTCTCACTCTCTCTCTCTCTCTCTCTCTGGGGAAATGGAATAGTGAATGTTTGATAGAAAAAACATTTGGAATTTAATACAGAGATTGAAAATGAAAATTGAATAAACTATAAATATAAATTTTACGATTTTAATAGAGGAAAAATAGAGTGAATAAAGAATAATGAAAGCTTTTTAACGTCGTGCGATATATAATTATCAGTCATTAATGACTACTTTTAAACATTTGGGACCATTATTATGAGATTATCCGACTTCTTCTTGAGGTACCACAAGCAGTATTAAGTTTTTATTCGAGTATATTATATTCGGGTGTGTAAAGGGAGAGAGGTTTAGCAAACCTTTTCATTCACCGTGTGATCATTCAACCCTCGAGTATTTAAAAGTGTTTACACAATTTTGAAATTAACAAAATAAAAAAATGAAGAAAAAAAGAGAAAGCGAAAAAGAAAGATCGAAAAAAAAAAAAACCACTACAAACAAATAAGGAAGAAAATTGAAATACAAAAAAAATAATACAATTAAAAATTATATATCTGTATATCCCATGTGTACATATCTGGATTAATATCATATACTGCAGTATTTACAATAATACGATTTACTAAACAAACAAAAAATTATATGGAAAACAATAATGGAATAGAAATAAATCGTGTTATTGCTGAAAATGCAAAGGAAAATTTTTTGTACGTTGTATAATGTGCAAAATGAAAATGAGAAAAGATGAGCCAAAAAAAAAAAAAAATGTTTCACATGCCGTATGTATAGTTGGGGCGGGCCTGAACTTTATTGCGGTAAATTTGATACCTAATTCGCACGTATTATATTGCACAAGAAATTAATTGATAAATTTTTAAAAGTTTTTCAAACGAATGGAAAAAAAAAGAAGAAACAATCACGCAGAAAATTCTGGAATACAGTAAAAAAAATTTTTCCTCCCCCTCAATTATTATATAAAACAAAAATATATATATATAAATATGTACACAACAACAAAAATAAATAATAATTGTTTGAATATATGAAAATAGCTGCTGACCAACAAAGATATATATATAAATACATAGATTTTGTGAGTTATCAAAAATAAAATTGCACGCGATCAACTTATATTGTTCTCTGATCTGTATATAACCATAATGATCGCGTTTCTTTTGGAAATTAAATTCGTAATGCATACGAAAAATACAGTGAAAAAAAATCGGAAAAAAAAAAAAACAAAAAAAGAAAAATACTCGTGTTTATCTAATCGTATTAAACATTACGCTTTCTCAACTGTAGCAACGATGAACCACATTGCTTTTTATCTGTCCTATGAATTTTGGTTTATAACTTTATTTATTGTCTTTCTATTACAAAAAAATTTTTTTTTTCGCCCTATTACTATTAATCTCCACTGTACAATTTTTTTTTCCCCTCTATCATATCTCATTCATTCTATACCGACCCTACTGTCCATATATAAACATACAAAGTGAACCCACACCGCTCTCATGCGTTATCAACAACGTTTTTCTTATCATCCACCTTATCACCGTCACTGATTCTATACATTAACATTTATACTATACATATATATATACATAATATATTAATGTATATATGTATATGTATATAAAATTCTATAAGTATATCGTGTGTATACATAAATTATTATAGACACTTGTGACGTTGAATGTTCGAGATGTATTCATAAATGTAATTGAGAGTTACTCGTAAAATAATCATGATTAAAAATGAAATAAAATTAATTATAAATGATATTATAAGAAGCGAAAAAAAAAAAAAAAATAAAAATTCACTCCAAGATATTGGATGATGACTCTATCGTATTCAATTATTGCGAATAACAACTTTTAGGCACAGCTATTTACGCGATTAATACATGTATATTTATATAAACATGTACCATTAATTAAAACTAAAAATTAGAAAGTGTAAGATGTTGAAGATGATGTTGATGATGATGATGATAATGATGATGATGATGGTGATGATGACGACGACAATGACGATGATGATGACGATAAATGATGATGGATGATGACGATGAAATAGATTTTAACAAACCGGCGTGGAAGCGCCAACTAAAAATCATGTAGATCAGATAAAAAAAGAAAATGAGAAATAAAAAATGGCACTCATTATCATAGAGTAGTGAATTTTTGGCGTTATCCCAGAACTAATAAGTAGTATCTGTTTTTTTGTTGTGAGTGAAGGAAATAAAATCAGCAACAACAAAAAACTATTACCTGACCCACGTGCATGCGGCCATTTAGATTAAATAATATAATAATATTTTAATTATTATTATTATTGTTTATTATTACTATTATTATTATTTATTATTATTATTATTGTTATTATTATTATTATTATTATAATACTTATTATTATTATTAACATTATGATAATATTAACATAAAAATTGTTGAAGGATCTACATGTAAATAATCATAAAGAAAATTTTTATAAAAAAAAGAAAGAAAAATACTTTCATGTTGTTGATCATTATTTTATTATCTCTGTTTTTCTTTTCTCTTTTTTTGTGGCATTTAATGCTCCACCTTGATTATCATACACATATTTATATACTAATGATAAATAAACATGACACGTGATATATGATACGTTTATCAGCGTGTTTGTTGAACGGCTGTGCAAACTTTTGCTTATGTGAATTTGCTCGGTGTTTTTATCGTCAGTCAATGATTGGAGTCTTTGCAGTGTTGAGTGTCGCCGAGAATTTTAGTATTCATTTATTTCTGTTACTTGAATTATATAACATCGAAGATATACAATGACGGTAATATTTTGAGGAGAATTAAATTGTAGTGTTATTGGTGGTTATATTTTATTATAGAAATTGTTATTTGTCACAGCGTTTATCGTATACATTTAGAGGAATTATTGTGCCGGTTTTTACACCATTTGATGCCAGGTAATGAGAGATGGATTTTTTGTTTTCTGAAAGGAGTACTTTCATGATTTGGTTTGAGTGAAGCTTTTTTTTTTTTTATTTACAGAAAAGCCAAGTTGTAATTTTTTTTCACTACATGAGGTCGATTAAGGGATTTAGATTTTATCTATTTTTAAAAACGCCAAATAGAGAATACTCCTTTCATCAATTTTTGTTTTTATATGTATGAAAAATATTGGGGTTTATTGAGAATTTATCTAGCACTTCGGCTCTAAATGTATCGATAATTCCAAAATATGCAGAATATTTGGCGGCTCAGGGAGTTACTGGTGTCTTAGGTGAGTTCTCAGATGTTTTTGATAGAAAAAAAATATGACATTGTGGAATAATAAATTTTTTCCGCTCTCAAAAGTGAATGGAACGAGTGGTGAGGGTATGTCAATGTCTTTATTGGAACGTAAAACAGTTGCTGAGGTATGGGCAAATACAGTTAAAACAACAAAACAACATTTGATGATTCAAATTGGAGGAACTTCACTTCCTGATGTACTTGAACTTGTACGTTGTATAAATAGCTTGAATTGAATTCACCAGTGTGAAATAATGATAAGAGGATCAACAAAATTTTGCCAAGTGTATGTTTATTTATTTCAGGCTAAGCATGCAGAACGAATAAAAGCAGATTCACTGCTCTGCCTTCCAGAATTATATTTTAAACCTACAGAACCAAGTCAATTGAGGGAATATTTAAAAATAGTGGGCAAAGCTGCTCCAAGTACTCCACTACTTTATTATCACATTCCAATGTTCACTAATGTCAATAGTGAGTTTTATTCTATAAAATTATTGAGATGTACTCAATTTTTATATTCAATATTTATATTATTCACATTCCAGTTCACATGGGACAATTTCTTGAATCAATTGGCAATGAAATACCTTCGTTTGTTGGAATTAAATTTACGAGCGCAAATCTTGAAGAAGGTGCTCAAGCTTTGCGTGCCAATTCTCGAAAATTCGCTATTTTTTTGGGATGTGATAATGTATATGTCATTTTAGTTGTACTTCTTGTGGTCAATTCAAGAAAAAAATGATTGGATCTAAATTGATCTAATTAATTTCTATTACAACCTTGATAAGATATTTTGTGGTGTTTAGTTCAGTCGAGCAAAGTCCAAGTATATCTCATTAGTTTTAATTAGATCAGAGGAGAGCAATGGTGATTAAATTGAGTGAAAATCTATTTTCTGAAAGTGGAAAAATATCATTAAATTCAATAAGATTTAATTAGATCAATTTGGGTGTAATCATTATTTTTTCTTTTCTCAATGTATTCAATTAATTTCACTCTATTTCGAATCCTCTCACAGATTATGTCTGCCGCATGCGCAATAGGAATGGATTCATTCATTGCGACGAGTGTCAATATATTTCCACATTTAGTTAGAGATATTTTGAATGCTGGAAAACGTGGTGACAGTTTGAAAGCTCAGGAATATCAGGAGAAACTTTCAAAAGCAATTGTTGCTATATCTAAACATGGTCAGTCGTTTATAATTTTCATTGAGAATTCAGTTGTGATTTAACTCACGATTGCGATGATGCATTTTTATTTATAATTTTATAGGTAATTGGGTAGTGACACAAAAAATTGCAATGTCACTGCTTACTCCATTTGACTTAGGTCCAGTTCGTGCGCCATTGAATTCACTTTCCAACGAAGCTGTGAGAATAATGGAGAAGGAGTTGAAAGATTGCACATCTGGTATGGAAGTAACGCCATATCTCAAATCTTTGTCATAAAATAATTGTTGATAGAATTTTCTCACGCTCCAACAACACAGTTGTTTTAATTCACAATAATTATCATGAATGTTTTGTATCTAATAACATTTATTAGCTATATGTATTACAATAAAACACAATCGGCACATAAACTAGGCAACAATTATCAACGTTTATCAATTATCACTTTAACGTAAACTTACATTTGTTTACATTTCTACACACGCCCAATTCTCATGTAAATATATATATAAAATCAACTCATATTATGAGGTGTATACATACATATACATATATATATATACATATATATATACATACTTTACTGTATACATACACCCATACAATTACCATTAACTAACATTTAGGCTGACTTTGAAATTCATTTCTGGTAATTTACCAATTTTCTTACAAACAATTATATTCTTGCCCTGTCTTTTATATCGGATTTTCTCCTTGTTCCTTCCTTCATTCATCACCGCAAAACTTGATATCGTTCGTCACATTTTTCATATATATATATATATATATATATACATATATATGTATATACTCTCTATTGTCTTTTGAAAATATTAATACGTAAATATTAACAAATAAATTCATCAAATTGCAAATTATGGATCTATTAAATGCCTTTTTTTCCTTTCTATTTCTCTCTGTCTGAACAGCGAACACTTTTCATCAATACCAAGTGTTTTATATGTTTGTTTTTTATTATAAAATAACGTTTCAATAATTTATGACATGCAAACAATCATTGTGTGATGTTCGAAGTCAACAGCAACGCCCAATTAATTATAGTTAGCAATTCATGAATTACAATAATTATATTGTGACTCATTGCACACGCTAATACAATCAATAACTCGGAATAATATACGTATATCTCGCTTTGTATCAGTACAATAAACTATTTTAGACCCCGACGTAGGCATCAAATACATCATACAAAATTATTAACGAGAAATATTCCTCGTCGCAGTCATTTAACATGCATTTATAACGTCTAAATGGACTTGACTCATAAAAGGTAATATTAATTATCAATAAAAGGAGCCGGATCGTTTACATTTGCTAAAAAGACTTGTCGAATCGTATCCTGCGCTCATTGTACTAACAGTTGCCCATTTTTTGTTTGTTTGGTTTTTTTTTTTCATCAACTTTCTCCGAACGACAA
This sequence comes from Zele albiditarsus, assembly GCA_958496275.1. Lineage (NCBI taxonomy): Eukaryota > Metazoa > Arthropoda > Insecta > Hymenoptera > Braconidae > Zele > Zele albiditarsus. The sequence continues at coordinate 11,903,018 of OY292409.1, read as the reverse complement.
TCTTTACGACCATAATAAGGTATTAATTCACTATTTATGGTATAAAATCTACGCATTGACTATGTATAAATTTTTAAATAAATCCTTAACATCAATTTTCTATTTTTATTTATCTGTTCATTATTGGTATTTTCATTTACTTTTTGTTTTCATTATCGCGACCAGTCTCTATGATTGGGCAAACACATGAAATATTGGCAGAGTTGTGTTGCCACATATTAACTTCGTTTTTCTTTTTATTCTTCATAGCCCTTTCGTGTCTCATTTTTCTATGTATATATTTATTTTATGCGCATTAAAAAATTTTGTGGGTATGTTACAGTGTGTTATCAACAGTTTGAATAAATGAAATTGTAAAACAAAAAAGAAAATCTCGCAATGAACAATGACTCGTGCAATTGACACTGACATTCAATTAAATCAACCGATTAGGCATCAAACAATGAACTCAATTTTTCAATTAAAAAATCTTGTCATATATCAAATTGATTCTTCTTACGTGTGCGTGTGTGCATATCTTTAAATTATTAATTCTTATCATAAGGCTTCGTTTTATTTTCCCCGATCTTAATTTTCATTTTATATTTATGTATCTCTATTTATTTATCTCTTTCAAAATTCATCCTCACTTGAATCGCTGCTATAAGCAAGCTGTTCTCGCCACCACTCTTTCACCTCCAACATTACGCTCGAAACTTTTGGTGTTGATGCTTTAGTGTTTGATACTTCACGTGGTTGTCTGCTTTGTTCTGCCGCTTCCGTTAAATAAGGCAAGTTATTCTTGGTCAAAGCTAAAGTAGAAAAAATACATTGATGATTAAATATCAATGAGATATTGCCGAGAAATATAAAAATAATGAAATGATAGAATGAAAAACTTACGCGCAGGCCTGGTATTCCTTTTCTTTGATGCAGCAATTTTTTCCTTCTCGCTGCGAATTGACGCCGGATCAGATAATGTTGGAGCTAAATATTTTCTACCCGACGCACTACCAATGCTGTCTGAACGTGGTAGGGTCACCGGTTTTTTTCCTCTGTGTCGAATTCCCTCCGCATCCTCAAAAAAAAAAAAAAAAACCAGGAACCAAATTAAATAATCTGGAAAAAAGTTGCAGCGAACGAAAGAAGAGTTACCTTAGTTTCCGTTTCTTCCTCACGATCCATGCTATTTTCTTTACATTTCTCCTCTTGATGATCTTGCGCTGAAGCAGCCAAGTCATTGGTCGCACGTAATCCAGCAATTAAACTGTTTTGTTGTTTCTGAAAAATATTTCAGTGTAAGGAGAATTGTCATATGATTTTAAGAACAAAAATTGAAAAGAATAACCCAAATTAAGTATATGTACTCCAGTAGCACGAATTTTTTTCAAACATCCCTCCAACCACGTTCGAATAGTCTGCTTAGCCACTTCCTCCTCGATAATATATTCAAATTCTTCACGTGCCAAAAGCTCCTCGAGTTGAAGAGCCTTTCGAATATCAACTGAACGATACGATAGCATACTGCAAACAAATAAATCAAACGATCGCTATAGAAAGAATTTTTTTTAATATATGGGAAGAAAATGATTTAATAGCAGATAAATATAAACGAACTTGATGACATCATGAAATGTTACATCCTCGCCATTGTGCAATCTCTCAAGTTCATAGCACATATATTTGAATAACAATCTGTCTTTTTGTGGATCTGTTTCTAATCGTCCTTTTAACAATCGCAATATGAACTTGACCTAAAACGTACTATCGTATTAGTCAATAATTTAATTTGATTAATAAATCAATGTTAACGATAACGTACTCGTCTGACAGGAATGACTCCGCGTTGATGAATGTCAACCACGTTCCATGTGTTTTGGAAATTCCTGATATCAGCATAAGAGAGTAATGCATCCTCCTCATTCGAATAGAACAATGAAAAATTCTCCATGATAATAGCTGCACGAAACATATAGTCAAAAATAATAACAGTGTATAACAAATTCAATCTTCCTCCCATTTGATTTTATCTTTCTTTAACACTCACCCACTAGCAAATTAAGGACGATGTACGTGATGATGACGTAGAACGTACAGAAATAGAATAGAGACGCGTGGAAATTACCGCAATCAGTTTCCCAGTAATTAGCAGCCGGTGTGCAATAAGGCGGTTGCACCATACAATCATGCATTATTTTATTCCAATCTTCACCAGTTACTATACGAAATAACATTGCCACACCAGTAACTGGCGATTCAAAGTTCGCACGTCTAAAAATTATAAAAGGTAATTGAGAAAACTATTCATCATCCCATTGAATTCATTTTTTAATATTAATTTTTTTCGTCTCACCTTCCGATACCTTCACCATATTTAACTGTTCCAAATATTATTGTACCAGCTAATGCATAAAAGAATACCAATAGAAACATTCCAAATATAATGAAGAAACTTTTGCACACTGATACACCAACAGTTAGCATCAACATCTTCAATGTTGTGTGTTTGCCAGTGATTGTAAAAAATCTCAAAATGACAACCATAAATCCAATTACATACGACAAATCATTTTTCATTGTACAATGAATTATTATCCAGATAACTCCTACAACTGTTACCAATAAATCATATCGATTCCTCCGTGATTGCCAATAACCACGAGGTGTAAATGCAATATTTTTCATTATCACTTCGACAACAAAAATGAGAACTAACATTGTGGAAACGGTTGCCAATGCTTCCGTGTGTTCTTCTTCAATTCTCCACTGAAACATTGTATCGAAATAAATTCTACGTGATGACAATTTATTTTGGAAACGTGATAAATATGAAAGGAGTTAGTACACGTACCGATACACACAACAAAGAGCTATTTAATAGAACCATCACAGCGATAAATCTTTTGAAATAAATATTTTGTGTTATGTCATAAATGAATGCTCGGAATTTTTTGCCATCTGGTCGTGGTGGTAGATGTAAAGGTTGAGCGATTTTTAATCTTTTCTTCAAATCACACCTAGAAATAAATTGCATTATTCATCATCGTTCTCGTTCATTTAATTGGCTTATTCTTTATCATCCAATTTACCATCGTCTCTGATCAACGGTGAGTAGTGCTGTGCCTTTGTTTTCAGAATAATTAGCAATTACCACGCCAACAAATAATGTCAATCCAATCATACAACCCAGAAAGATGTAAATATGAATGTAAATAGCGTGAACCTGTAATAGAAATTGCTTCGGTGAGGATGCATTAGAAATGCCATCGTAGTAGAATGTAATTAACTTACGGGTCCAAGTGCTTTAATAAGAACATCACGAACATCGAGCCAACCTTTGAAAGAGAGAACTTCAAATAATGCTAGCAATGCATCACCAATATTGTCAAAATTAAACCGTCGTGGATTGGCCCTGGTTTAGATAATTGGAAATGAAAATATTACGTATATGAATTAATATTTGTTGGTTTTCATCCAATATTCCGGAATATTTATGAACACTATCTTTACCAAACACGTGGAACTAAAATCGATGGATAGCTTTCATTCTGTCCTGGTTTTAATTTCATTTTAGTTACAAAAACACGTCTCATAAAAACACCAACACAATCTTCACGTTTCAACATGGTTGGATCATTACAACGTGCTAATCTGCCACCATACAATTGAACACCATAACTCGCAAAGACAAACATCAAAAGAATTAATAGCGTTGATACCTATTGCAATTAACAATGAGATGTAACATTAACAGAATGAAAAATAGGATATTGAATAATTGAATTTAATAGAAAAATTAAATGTATACCAACCAATAAGATCTCTTTGAAACCTCGACACAATTCATACACTACTTTTCGCATATGAGGCACTAGTGTGAATATTCTGAGAGGTCGGACACATCGCAGTATCATTAATAATTGCGCGCCGGAATTGGGTGGTACACTTTTTGGCATCCAACACAAAAATACCAAACTAATCTATAAGAAGACCAACAATAATTGATTAATTTATATTAATGCAATAAGTGGAATGAAATGTTGGGGAGGGTTAATTTTACCACATAAATGAAGACATCGAGTACCGATGCCACATCTTTGATGTAAGCCTTAGGCGTAAAAAAAAGACCATCAGCAAGTATTTTTAATGCTAATTCAAGACTCATAAAAATAACAAAACCATATTCTGCAACTTGTAACGCTGGAATTTCCATAACTCGAAATCGTGGTGTTTCAAACATCATTGATATACATGACAGTGTTGTAGCACATATCATGACCCAGTCCAAATACGTGACCAATCCAAGAAAATTGCTAAATACAGTAGAACAATATAGAAATTAATTATCAGTGTGATAAATTGTCATAAATTTGAACGAATGAATTTTTCGCCTCTCATTATACTCACTGAATACTTTTGTATTGCACTTTTCTCTCTTTACCAGTCAATGGATCCTTCAATCTTGCATCATAACGCGCATAAACTAGTAGCTGACATATTTTACGAAATTTACTTTCACGTGGCACTGCAAACAGTGGTGTATCGAAAAATGGATGATTTTCTCTCAGATCGTCTTCTCGTTGATTTCTGAATTAACCAAATGAAAATAAATATGATGGATAAATAGTCAATAAAAATGTGATGTTTCATTATATTCACCTCCGCATTTCCGCTTGCTGTCTCTTTGCTTGCAGCAATTTAATATCCAAATCATGTGGTCTGCTACGTGATGATGTTACTCGATTTATTGCACCAATATCGCCATTCTCCACCAGATGTTCATAAGTTTGTTTCAACTTTATTGATCCACTGCGAACGCTTCGACGAATTGATCTCGAAAGATATCGCAATATTCAAACACAATGATTGATTGAGTATAGTATAGCAAAGTTACTTACTTTTTCTGATCGATTCTCAATTGTTTTGCACTACTGACAGTTCCTTGAGGCTTTAGAAGTCCTTTACCTGGTACTGGAATCATTGCTGAGTCGCCAAGTAGAAGACGTTGATTGTTCGAGTCACTAAAGTTCATAGAATTGACTAATGAATTATTGATAAGAAAAAGATATTACTAAAATTTATTTAATGATGAATGAAGGTCGATAGGTTTTGGTATATCTTAAATTACCAAGAATTCTGACTCACTTAATTATGTAGATGATTGCTGCTTTCTTCAGATTCGTCACAACATTTCTTACTTTAGGTGGATTATTCAAAATTTTAACCGGACGATGCTTTCGATAAACCATTTTTGAATCGAATGTCTCATTAATTCTTTTTGCCGTTTCATTCTCGTCGTCTTCTACTTCATATACAAACTGTCGCATAAAACTTTCACGTACTTTTGGTAAATTAAAATCAGATGGTACTTTATGTAAACACGTCATTTGTGGACTGTCGAGAAATTTTTCAAATATACGTAATCGAAATGGTAGAGTTTCTTTAATTTCTGCGCTTTGTTCACGGAATTTGAGTTGTTTCAGTTTCTTTATATCTTCATCGAGTTCTAAATTATCAAGAATAACGGCGACAAAAAGGCTCAATACAATCTATATTGAACAGAGAAATAAACTCTATAAATGTATTGTCATGCCATTATAAAATGAACAAAAGTGAGATTTAATTTTTTTCTTTGCTTACCAAAGTGACGAAGAGATGATAGAGAATAAAATAAACTGCAACAAATGGTGCCATTGTTTCATGGGTTCTCACCATTGTCTCATCCATTACTTCAACCCACGCTTCTTGTGTGAGAATTTGGAACATAGACATAAACGCCTATCCAAAAGGGAAAGTAATTAATATATCAATGAATGATTTTTGTATCGAATCACAAAATAATTTACAGCTGAAAAATTACTTCAGGAAACGTTTCAAATTTTGTGAAATCACAGAGAAAACAAAAAAGCTGCATCGATATACTTGAAGATATCACGAGTAAGCACATGGTAAAAATTATGAGACTTCCAAGTTTTTTTCCAGGACCAAAAATTTTGTACACAAAATCTTCCAACATGGGTGACGCCTTGATGAGTCTGACAATTCTTAAAACCTAGAAAAACATGAAACAACAAATATTTTCTTATTATACTTGTAACAATAGAGTATAAATAAAAAATGAATTGTTGATAATCATACCTGAAAATACGTGAATCCAGAAAGATAAAAAAATGGTAAAATGTGTATTGTTGTACCAATGGCGAGTAATAATTCAAATTTATGAATTGAATGTTTATAATAGCTGCGAAAACCGAGGCACCAAATTTTGAATAGTGTCTCTAAATCCAGCAATATTGTAAAAGCAATCTCCGCGCAATAATAATTATCATAATACGTGTGTCTTGGTCTCTCATCGTGTTTAAAATTCATTGTAGCTGTTGTAATACCGTTCGCTAATATTGCACACATGACAATCATACGAAAATGTGGTGAACGAAGAATTGCTTGGCACATTGGTGACGCCAAACCACCATGTTTATTTTCATCAAGTGTCACTAACTTCCAACCATTTTCATCACCAGCCAGAATCTAAAATCATAATTATTATATTTTTATTTTCAATGTTATGAAAAGACACTTTCATCCAGTTCCTATAATTTTAATTTCCACTGTCATTACTATAATTAATATTATTGAAACAATTTCGTACCTGTGATGCAGAACTGTTGGTGATATGTCCTCTAACACCCCACATTTGTTGGAATTGTACTCGAATTTCATTGAATGTTTCGGTAATAACAGCAATAAAAACATTTTTAACCAACCACGCGAGAAAAAAAATCATTGTGCTGAAATATAAAACTGCACGCCACGCTGGGAGACTATCAATTGCACGATACATAATGAAGACCCAACCTTCTTGTGATGCAGCTTGATATACAGTGAATATACTCGTCGCTGAAGACAAAATAAAAGTAATAATTATTTTTCAACTGAACCATTAAATTGGAGAATTAATGAACAGAATGAATATAAATATTCTTTGGTCTACAATATACCAACCAAATTCATCAAAGCCATTAAATCCCATTATGTATTTTGATAATTCCAATTTCATACATGTCATTCCTTCAGGACATTGATAACCAGATTCCGGATCGGTAGAACAAAATGTATCTGGTATTGCTAAACTATTAATTGTTATATGTTTTGGATCAGTTGTATTAAGAACACAGTGATTTGTTAACTGGCCAAAAAATTGTACACCCAAAAGACCGTATAGTGACATGAAGAAGAGAAAGAAGAGTGTTACATTATATATTTGCTGACTCGAGCGTCTGAAAATCAATCATTCATTAATTTATTCAATTTAATAAATTTCTTTGAAGTGAAATTTAATTATTACTTACTTGAATATCTGATTAATTCTTGCTTTAGGCATAGAAAATTTCAGGAAGACTCGTAGAAATCGTATCATAATAAGCGGTCGTGGTGAACGAATAACAGATGCTGCACTAAATTTCAATACAAATCCAAGCATCTCAAGCATTTGAAGAACTACTGAAGACCAAAGGAACAGCACCATCGTCGCGTCAAATTGGCACCAATGATCTTTTAAATATGACTTGTCTCGCTGTAATATGGAACATTAAATAAATAAATGAGTAAATAACAAATCAGTCAATTATAAAACAATTTTTGGTAATGGTAATTGAGCTGTCTGTCACAGTTTTCAATTTTAGTTGGTATAATTTTGTTGGTGAAACAATTTTAATATAATTTTCAAAATAATTAGTACAAACTCGTACATACTTTTAATATTCCACGTATATGCATTTTTGCAATCATTTCGGCAGTGAAGAGAAATGTAACGACAAGATCGCAGATAAATGTTACGTATTGTAACTGCGATACTTTTTCAAATGTTTTTGGAGTGTTCAAGCATACAGACGCGAGCGACACCAATGCGCAAAATCTCATCAATCTCCTGACCCACAACTGAAATATTAATATGATTGATTAACTGTCTGATCGTATGATAGATTGATCTATTGATATTAAATTCTCGATAATTATTTCTAACGTTTCATTTATCGTTAAATATTTTTGCTATACAATATTTAAGTATACGTATCGTCTCAATATTTTTATTACCTTGTTTACCCACTCAATATCAGCGTTCTCATTGAGGGACTCTTCCGGGCCATAATCGGCCAAGACAGGTTCCCCCTTGAGGCTCTGCTTCCGCCCCAACATCATTATTGGGATTATGTTCGCAATGGTGAAGCCTGGACAAAAAAAAAAACGATTTGAATGAGGGTTCAAACTGTTAACGTCGTTTTTTTTTTTTGTCTTCTTTGTCTTTGAACTTTTGTTTTGACAATAAATTAATTCAAAAACCCGTCTTATTAGGGTGAATAACTAACAGATATTTTTATAACTCAATTACTTTTCTATATTTCTGCCATCATAAATTCATTATGTGGTTGTCTTTTTTATAAATTATATTAATACAAATATATGTACATTATTAATTCTTATTTCATGAAATGATTACAACGAATAAATGAAAAATAATATTACTTAACTATTAGATATAAATTTATCTTGATTATTTAATTTTTTAATTATTGACTCTACCATATGATGTGCATGCAAATTTTACAAATTATAATAAATACATTATACAATGAAAGTCTTGGAAATAAATTTGGATATTGTTCTCTCTTTTGCAATCAATATGTTTTATATATTCCTACAATTGTTTATAATATCAATTATCTGACTATGTATAAATATTTTTTGTTTCACACCCACCCACCCACCCACACACACACACACACTCGATAATTATTTAAACTAAATTACGAATAAATTACGCAAAATAATAAAAACACTGCATTTTTTTTTATTTCAAGCATTCCACACGATTATAAATACTCACGTCGCCGCAATTTTAATTTCACCGTTTTTACTATCGAAACATTAGCTGAAAAATTATTTATTAGTATATATATTTATATTTACCAATTGAAAATAATATTATTTGAATTTATTTATATATTTTATAAATAGATATTGATTTATCAGGATTATTATTATACCCAAGGCTTGTTATGGTTGCACGTGTATTGAATCTATTTTTAATATAAACAAAAATATATATCTCAATACGAATATATATTAAATCAATCCAACGAAATTTATTGATTACGATAGAACATTTTTATTGATAAATATATGTTTATATAATTGTTGGGCTAAGAGCTGAAGAAAATTCACACTCTTACTTTATATATACATAAAACAATTTCATAAATACAAATTAAATTATCCAATTTGGATTTATAGAAGACGAAGAAATGAAATTAGATTGGTTACTCATCGCGATAAAAAATAAATATTCAACAATTACAAGTATAATAATAAAAGGAAAAAAAAATTTCTGTCATTCACCTTTTATTGTAACTGAACAGCCGATGAATCACTCTGCCCTTACGGCAATTTCTTATAAACTACATTTCAGATAAAGCAACGTGACGACTCAACGATTAATAAACATTTTTCAATTTTTTGTTTTTTTTTTATTATTATTAATAACAAGCGGGCGGCATGGCGGTGAACATTTTATTGGTGGGTCCGATTGGCCGTGTGTTGTGAAACTCAGCTAAACCAGCTGAGAATATAAACTCGGGCATGTGCTGTAGCATTCTCCACCTCTCATCTCTTCGTATATGGGATCAATATTTCAGGGGTTTGTTGGAGTGATGCGCAACTACCACGAGCAATTTTATCACCAAGTATAAGAGATCTTCTTTATCTCTTATTTTACATATACACTCTTGTTTATTTGTGTAATAATTCAATTCAATTTATTCTATTAACTGATAATTACATAATAAATTTGATTTTATATCAAGGAAATAAACTATTATTCAATATTACACAATATTTAAATTCATTATTGTTCTACATTATTTTATGTAGTTTTATTACTGATTAAAATTTCTGTCACAAAAATTGAAATCAATCATGATCGTTGGTTTGATAAACGGGAGTGTCTGGAGTAAAACTCACGAAAAATGTTTTTCATCAAGAACTTTTGTTACAGTATGGGAAAAAATAAATTTTCTAGAGCTCTCTGCGTTTACTAAACGTCTATAAATAATCATAAAATTATTCTTGATTTGTGAATTTGCTTTTAGTCAACATGTATCTCTCCAACGGCCGCGGAAAGATTTGTTGTTGGCTAAATCATAGAATTTTTAAAGTTAGGATTAATTTTTTTTTTATATCATTACCCTCTTAGCAGACAAGTCTGACACTATTTTACTATCGAAAATAATTAATAACTCGCGTAAAAACAGATGTTCAATAATTGCAGTGAATTATAAGAAAAAATTTTCTATTTTTGTTCTTCATAAATAATTCTCCATGGGTAATTTTTTTCGTCGACTCATAATGACTTACTATGAGAGTATAAAAATTCTCTTACAACGTTGTCACACACACACACACACACACATATACATATTGAAGACACACAGTGGACATATATCTACGTCCAATAATTTTATCTTGAGTTTACTATTATTAAGAACGAAAAATCAATCACTAATAGACTTTTTAATATTCTTCATCATCCTCTGTATCAACTGCATCCTCTTGCACTTCACGATAATCAAGCTCAAGTGCAGCGAGATCTTCACGAGCTTCTGTAAATTCACCTTCTTCCATTCCTTCACCAACAAACCTGTGGCACCACCGAACATAAATACAAATTTACAATCCAACTTCAATTGATTAGAGATAATTTATCCGGATTTATAAAAATGAAAAATTTTTAAATCAAATTAAATTTACCAATGAACAAAAGCACGTTTTGCATACATCAAATCAAATTTATGGTCAATTCTTGCCCAAGCATCAACAATTGCTGTTGTATTACATAAGCAACAAACTGCTCTTTCAGTTTTTGCCAGATCACCCCCAGGTACAACTGTAGGAGGTTGATAATTAATTCCAACCTGAAATTAAAATTAATATTTTACTTCAATTTTCCTTTTCATTTCATTGTAAATGTCAATTCAAATTTATTTTCCACTTCTCATGAATCAATTTCATTTCACCTGTTATTTCATGATGGACAAATAGAAGACAAAATAAAAAAAAGCATCAAATGGAGCGATCATAAAAGAAAATAAAATTGCATATAAAGAATGTATTTTATTGTTGTCCATTGCAACTATACGAAGTGAAATAAAAAGTCATAAATTCGTACCGTCATTTTGGATGCTATATAAAAAATAAATCTCCTATGCTATGTGTAGTGGATTTATATCATATTTTTTAAATGGAACGAAATAATTTACTTTAAATCCAGTAGGACACCATTCGACAAATTGCACATGTTTTTGTTTTTTAATCATTGCAATGGCAGCATTGACATCCTTCGGGACAACATCTCCACGGTATAGCATACAAACAGCCATGTATTTACCCCGTCTGGGATCACAATTAACCATTTGATGATTGGGTTCAAAACATGAACTCGTAATATCAGCAACGGTTGATCTTTCGTGTCCTGCATTGTCCACAGAATTAACTGGCGCATAAGTTGCCTATAATAAACAAAAAATTCCATGTAATTTATTTTCGTTCACATAATTTTAGTGCCATTAAACATGATTGATTAGTTTCATAATAACACATCATGAATTACTCACGAGTGGGAAGTGAATTCGAGGATAGGGCACGAGATTAGTTTGGAATTCTGTAAGATCAACATTTAAAGCACCATCGAAACGTAAACTCGCAGTTATCGATGAAACAATTTGACCAATTAGTCTATTTAAATTTGTATATGTTGGTCTGTCAATACCCAAATTACGTCTGCACAGTTCATAAATTGCCTACAATAACAAATAATTTATTCACCAAAGAAAAAAAAAAAAAAATATATAAAAAAAAGAAATGAAATTGGGAAAATAGAAATTAAAGTTGTATAAAATATCATTACTTGATTATCGACTATAAATGCGACCTCGCAGTGTTCAAGGGTAGGATGGGTATACAGTATAGCATTGTAAGGCTCAACGACTGCAGTTGAAACCTACAAAAAAAAAAAAAGTACAGATAAACAATTAAATATAAAAAAAATAAGGTATTGCAATTTTTTCTCTTGATTCCCCATAATGATTTATGTGACATAAATCAATGGACCAATTAAAAAGATAACATTTCTTTTACCTGTGGTGCTGGATAAATACTAAAAGTGAGTTTGCTCCGTTTAGGAAATTCAACACTGAGACGTTCCATCAAAAGACTCGAAAATCCTGAACCTGTTCCTCCACCAAACGAGTGAAAAATAAGAAAACCTTGAAGACCACGACATCGCTCTGCAATTCTTCGTATTCGATCCACAGTTAAATCAACAATTTCTTTCCCTGCATTTTATTGAAAAAAAAAAAAAAAACAAAAGAGATGAATGGAAAATTACAAAAGAAACATTCTTTTCAATATATTGATATATAAATTCATAAACAATAATATTACCTATAGTATAATGTCCACGTGCATAATTATTTGCTGCATCTTCTTTCCCCGTAATTAATTGCTCCGGATGGAATAATTGTCTATAAGTACCCGTTCGTACTTCGTCTGTGCAAACGAAGAAAAAAAAAAAAAATTGGCAAGTAAAAAATAATTAAAATAAATAAATATAAAAATTTGTTAAATTATGTGGGAGAATAAATTCTTGCCTACAACTGTTGGTTCAAGATCGACAAAAATGGCGCGTGGTACATGTTTACCACTATCGCTTTCAGAAAAAAAAGTATTGAATGAATCTTCTTCCTTGTCTATAGTGACATCACTCGGCATCTGGCCATCGGGATGAATTCCATGTTCAAGGCAGTAAAGTTCCCAGCAGGCGTTTCCCATTTGAACACCCGCCTGTCCTATGTGTATCGATATACACTCCCTCTACAAACACAAATAAAACATCTCAATTTAAGTTAAAACCACATGTGAGTGATAGTAAAATGATGTGGAGATAATAAAACACTGATAATTATTTCATGTCGAACCTTTTTCGCCATTCTTTCTCCAAGAAACGACATTTTTTAATTTCGTAAATTAATTAAAATAATCACTCAATATAAACACTCGATATATTGTTATTTATTGTTAAACACTAAATGAATAATTGAATTTATTTCAGGGAATAATAGAGTTCTAGGATAAAACACAACGCGCATTTCGTCTGTTCAACGTTAACTGGTATCAATATGGAAAGACATTTATGTCTTGAGCTTACATAGCTATATTAGTTTACAAACGATTTTTCTTCGTATGAACCTTATGTATATCTATGTTAGAAGTAGTAGGTGGTACACCTTGACCTAGCAGGAATATCAAACTAGAATGTTTATTTGTTAATAGACACTCATTTTTATATTAGAAAAAATAAAAAGGCAGAAATATAACAACAGTAATTTGTTTGTAGATGATAAAAAAAAATGGATAAATAAAATACAATCATTATACATAATAAATATATCTAGAAAGAATTATTTATTATTAAAAACTCAAGATCGGTTTTGAAACAAAATGGTAAACCATAGTTTTCAAATCTAGAAATGTCTCAGTTGAATTAGAATTATTCTATATTTTATTACAAACGTCAAAATTGTCATGAATAAAATTTATGAACATTTGAATTTTGTTGAATAATTTTTTTTTTTTCCTGACTATGAAGATATACATTAGTGATATATATACTTTATCTATATATATTTCCAACATATGTACTGTTTGTTAGCGTGACTGCAGAGTGTCGGCATGAAATCGATTTCAAAGGTTGTTCTACTGTAACCATAGCAGCTTGTATCAGTTTAAACATAAAAATTCTTATATATTTTCATTCAATTTTTAATTTCTACTTCTGTTCCAAACATTTACATTTTTTCTTGACTTCAATATTTTTTCCCATTCATTTCGACTAAAAATTACTCTAATGTATCTTTGAATTATAATTATAAACCATTTTGACTGAAAATGTAAAAGACCTAATATTGATTTTAAATTATCTTATAAAACCAGAAGTTGAAATAAAGTTTCAAGTAAACCGATAACCAATTTAAATTAAATATCATGCACTGAATAAACTTTATTCTACAGAGCTGATGAATTATTTGAAGTTTATTAATTTCAATTTTTGATTTGCAGACGAATTTTTATATAGCATTTAGTGAATATAACATTTTTATTATCAAGAAATTGGACGAGATAAGAATAATTATTTAAGGAATAGAAAATATTCTTGATACATACCATAATTGGATTGTGATTGCGATGTCAGTAGTTAGAGCTCACTGAGGTGATTCCAGAAATAAAGGGCTGCAGTGTCTGACCAGCGACACAATTGTATCACTATATGAAATTGCATACATGACTAGAATCTGTATATTAATAGAGGATGCATTCTATAATACATGAAGCTAAATAGACTATAGTATTGAGTTATATACAATGAAATTACCATACTCTGACTGTTTGTCAACTGCGCACTCGTTCATGCATATTCATATAATATTAATCCATTCACTTTGGTCGATCACCCCCAATGCCATTGACATTTGTTAATCAACACAACTAAATAAATATATGTTTAAAATAATAAATATAATCTTCAGGAATAGATGACCTAATTTAATCTATGTTATAAAATTTTATTTTATTTGTATTTTAATTCAATAGCTATAGTTACAATCGAAAAAATTGTAATTTGATATTGGGTGGACTGTGATATGTTTCAAGTACGCCCACAAAAAAAGATACCGATTTATAACTCATTATTGATACAGGCGATCTAACATCATTCAGTGGCGTATCGTTTTTTGAATAGAAACATTCTCATTTTATTTGTGATGCCAGTGTAATTGACATTTTATATAAATAAAAAGTTCACATGTAATTCTGTAAGGATCATATTTGTTAACAATACTTTTAATGGCGAGAATGGAGTCCAAGACTCTGTGGCTCGTCTTGTTAATTGTTAAATTTTGTGCAGCGTGGATGGATGAAAGGTGTGAAATTATTTTATTTGATTGATTAGTTTTCTTTTTTTTTGCTGTTGGAAATAATTAACTGATATTTCGTGTCTTGTTATTAATTTATTTAGGCCTGTTTTGGAATCTATTGATGGGAATCTTATAATATCAGGTGCAAAGGACAGAAATGTAACAATAAAACTTCTTGGCAAAGGATATTTCAATGTCCATGATATTGATCTTGTCAAAGTTGCAATTTCGGTAATCTATATTTTTGGTTTAGAATTATTTTTTTATTCTATATCTTATTTTTTATATGGAAATAATATGAATTAGATTGAATAGCTTATTAATTATTGTGTTGTTAGGCAAAAAGTGCATCACTGCTTGTCGAACGATGGCGAGATGGATTTTTACAGGATTTAATGGGAAAAGTTGATCGAGTTATAGATACTGTTGAGGGGCCATATGGATTAGATCGACGTATGAATTTATTAGAGCACGGTGCTGATCCGTCAGCAAATTCTTCCAGTTGGCGACCAAACAGACCATCTAATGAACAAGTGATCAAATTTATATTAACTTCCACCTATCGAATTCAACTTGTTACATGAAAATCATCAGCTACATTAATAATTATTTTTTTTTTACAGGATCACCAAATTGATGAAGTGACTAAAGTAGCAGTTCGCACACTTACTAATCGTGTAAGTTACTCTGCAATTTTCCTCTCCCGAATTCAGAATAATTATTATGTATCAAATAAATTAATTATTGTAGGAAGAATCATTTAAGAATTTATTTTCACAACAATACAAAAATACTATAACTGTGCTACCTTTAGTATATTATTATTGAGCTTGCAACAAACAATGTATATAAAATCTAGTACTAGAAAAAATCAATATTCAAACTACTGCTGCATTGCGTTTCTGGTCAAATGAAATTTTTCCAGTGCATTCATACATCAATAAAATAACATGAGGAAATGAAACGTTGAAAGAAATTGAATTTTATTCCACCCCAAACATTAATATACCTCCATGATTAATATATATATATATATATATATTTATTGTCTCCAGGTTCGTCGAATCGAGACACGATTGAGAACGGTAGTATCAAAATTACGGAATAATTTATGTTCAACTAATCCATGTCAGAATGGTGGAACATGTATACGAATTTATGACGGATATCAGTGCATCTGTCCATCCAGTTGGGAGGTGATATTCTGTTTCATTTTCTCTATACTTAAAACAATAACCCTCCCGATAAATAAACAAAATAAAATTGTTCTCAGGGTGCAAGTTGTACTCAAGATGTGAATGAATGTGCAATATATCTTGGAACTGATCTAGGTTGCCAAAATGGGGCGACATGTACAAATCTTCCTGGTTCATATCAGTAAGAAAAAAGAATAATCAACTAACAATTAAAATTCTTATCAAATCCGTATATAATTTATACTGGTTGAATAATAATTTATTTTCATCCGTGTTAATAATTCAATATATTTTCAGATGTACATGTACATCAGGATGGTACGGTATACAATGTACAAGTGCAACTGCTGTTTGCAATCCCTCAGATTCCCACAGATTATGCGGTCCTTACGGTATCTGTGTACCAACTGGAACGACACTCGGATATACATGCATATGTGATCAGGGTTGGAAAGCAGAGGCAAATGATCCAAAATGCACAGTTGATGTTAATGAATGTGATGCACCTCATCCACCATGTTCAACTCAACCATTAGTTCCTTGTATAAATGTCCCAGGAAGATTTTATTGTGGCAGTTGTCCTGCTGGTTATTCTGGTAATGGCCATTACTGTTCTGATATTGATGAATGTTCAACTGATAATGGTGGATGCAGTACAGTTCCAAGAGTACAATGCATCAATACAATGGTAGGTGATAAAATAAAAATGTTATTTAAACAATGTTGCGGTGGAGAATATAATTTATTTATACTACAACTCTTTGACGCGTCAATTTCCTAACTTTTAAGTCACTGCAAAATATCGTAATATTAGTGTAACGAATAGAAAACTAAATTGAATAAATATTTAGGGATCACGAGTGTGTGGGCCATGTCCGCCTGGCTATCAAGGCGATGGTGTCACTTGCGTTTTCGTTGGAACATGCAGAATTAACAATGGTGGTTGTCATCCTGTTGCAACGTGCATTGAAAATCCTGGTTATACAAATGTTTTGGTGGAATGTCGATGTCCTGAAGGCTTTCATGGAAATGGAATGGGTCCACAGGGTTGTCAACCAGGTTCAATAGTCGTTGTCAATGGAGCATGTGCTAGCAATCCTTGTATCCATGGCTCCTGTTTACCACACGGCCACGAATTTATATGTCGATGTGAGCCTGGCTTTACTGGTACGTTTAATTACCAATTTAATTATTTTGATTTTTATCTTGAAATGATTTGTAATCTATGGAAAAATATTTGAATTGATGGATGTGTAGGACCCACATGTGCAACAGCAGTGAATCCTTGCTCTCCAAATCCTTGCAAGAACAATGGAATTTGTACGATTTCTCCTGCTAGAGTTGCGACGTGTGAATGTACCGCCGCATATTCAGGTCCCAGATGTGAAGCAGCCAAAGAAGCTTGTGGTGGTGTAATTCGTGATTTATCAGGAACATTGACATATCCATCTAGTGGGGTGACTTATCAACACGGTTTGAGTTGTGCATTTATTTTGGCGACAAATGTTTCATTAGTTCTCAATGTTACCTTCACGAAATTCGATTTGGAACCCACGCCAGGATGTCGACACGACTTTTTACAAGTAATTTTTATTGGTTTTAATTAATTAAACTGGAGAAAAGAATGGATTGATATGTATTGATGTAATCAATCAATTCTGAATAGATTTAACTAGATAGAATTATAAATCATGAGACGTCTAAGAAGATAATAATTAGCATTTTCAACATCTAATAAGATCATATCAGAATTTACTATCAGACTGTTAATTGAACCAGGATTTTAGTCCAATTAAATAATCCTCAGATCAACGGAAAAATATTTGTATTCACATTATTTCTGTACAGATTCATGATGGTGGAAATGCCGGAAGTCATCAATTGGGACGATTTTGTGGTAAAAATTTGCCATTAAATGGCAACATCGTTTCCACACACAACAGTATGTATTTGTGGTTTCATACTGATAATAGTGTGGCACACACGGGATTTTCACTTCATTGGAACAGTATTTCACCAATTTGTGGTGGTGAATTGGAATCCGAGCATGGTACAATAAGTTCGCCCGGATCACCCGGTAGATATTCACCCAATAGAGATTGCACATGGCATATAAGAGTTCGTCCTGGAAAAAGAATTCAATTTCATTTCTTCACTGTCCTCATTGAACCACATCCAACTTGTGATATGGATTATCTTGAGGTAATTTTCGTCATTGTTCATCAATAGATATTACCATTTTCGTTTAATTTTTTTTTTATTATTTTTAGATTGGTGAAATTGATCGTGATCGAACAGTACAGTTGGGTGTTTATTGCAATCACACTCATCCACCTCCACTGACAACTTCTGGTTCATCTGCAACAGTTCATTTTCATTCAGATGCACATGGCCAAGATCTTGGTTTCCAAATCACTTATTCCTCGATTGAAGGTAATGTTTTGAATAACTAAAAAAATTAATTTACTAAACCTCATACCTTTTCTTTTGTTGTGTTTAATTTTTTAATTTTTATTTTCCAGGCAGTCCCGGTTGTGGAGGAGTCCATACAGCAGATCATGGCACAATATCCACCCCGTCTGGAGGAGGTACGAGTTATGGACCCAACATGCTTTGCGAATGGAAAATTCAATTGCCGATTGCAGAAAAAATTAAACTCACTTGGATTAGCTTCAATCTTGAAAACTCGATAAATTGCAAATTCGATTATATACAGGTGAGAGGAGAAATAATATTTATATTCCACTTCATACTGTGCAATATTGCTATTGAATTAATAATTATATTTTCAATAAGATTTATACAGGTGGAACTATTGAATCACCAACGTTAGGAAGATTTTGCGGATCTGATTTACCACCAACAATGACACTTGACACAAATGTAGCATTAATAATATTTAAAAGTGATTGGAGCAATGAACTTGAAGGCTTCCAAATTAAATATGAAACAGCGTGTGGTGGTATATTTAGCGAATCTTCTGGTGTTATCAAGTCACCGTACTATCCAAATAATTATCCTGGCGCACGAACGTGTATCTATAAAATTGTTCAACCACCTGGCAAAGCCATTTCATTGAATGTTGTTGATATGGATATTGAAGGATCGGCTTTTATTGACTGTTATTTCGATCATCTTGAAATACATGATGGTGAAGATGAAAATCGAACGGTACTAGCTAATTTGTGTGGAAACGAAGACAATATACCAAGTGATCCTATTTATTCAACGTACAATTACATGTATATTAAATTTGAAACTGATTCGAGTATTCACGGTCGTGGTTTCCTTGCGAATTATACGGCAATTGATCGAGGTTCGTATGAAATTACTCCATGAATTGTTGAAGAGAATTCGTTCATCGATTTTTTTAATGCGCCATTATTTTCTTCCAGGATGTGGAGGATTATTAAAGCAACCCGGAGGCACAATTCGTCATCCAGGTGATTCTGGGCACTACAGTAACAATGATGAGTGCACTTGGAATATTCAAGCGCCTCCAGGGCATGTAATACAGTTGACATGGTCTATATTCAATTTGGAGTATCAGGACAAGTGTGAGAATGATTATGTCAAAGTATGGGAAGAATACAATGGCGTAGAGGCGCCAATTGGCCGGTAGGTTTTTTAGTTTCATTCCCTGGCCAATTGCGTATTAAAATATATATGAGAATTTTTTTTTTCACTGATTCAAATTCTCGAACTCCTATTAGATATTGTGGAACGAAAATACCACCAACATTGATGACACAAGGTCGTACAATGACAATTGTCTTCCATGCAGATATGACAATAACTTCCGATGGTTTCGCTGCAAATTATCTTTTCATCGATGCTACCAAAGTGTGCGGTGGTCATTATTTCACACCCAATGGTGTTATAAAAAGTCCTGGATATCCGAATTATTATCCGACTAATCGTGAATGCGTTTGGATTATTGAGGCACCGAATAAACTTCAAATTAAATTAAACGTACAACAATTTGTAGTTGAAGACCACAGTCGTTGTGTATTTGATTATTTAGAAATTAGAAATGGTGGATATGAAACGTCACCGTTGATTGGAAAATTTTGTGGTGATACAATACCACCGGAAATTCGAAGTTTAACCAATCAAATTTATATTAAATTTGTTTCTGATGGATCGCGAGGTAGAGATGGCTTTGTTATAGAATGGGACAGCACGACATTTGGTAAGTTTCTCGATTTTATATTTTCTCACAGAATAAAATATAAAAGTTATTTCAATTTCTACCTTTCAAGGATGCGGTGGAATTTTAACCGGTGCAGTTGGTGACATAATTTCACCATATTATCCGCAAGTTTATTCACGTGCATCAGATTGCACATGGAAAATTGCCGTTGCAGCTGGCAGTCGTGTTGAAATGGTGTTTATTGATTTAGATCTTGAAGAACATATCCGATGTCGCTTTGATTATATTGAAATATCAGAGGAAAAAAATGGATACCGCAAGAATATAAATCGTTATTGTGGATCCAATCATCCCACTACATTGATAATGGAAAGTAATTTAGTCCATATACGATTCCGCAGTGATTTCTCCAATTCTGGACGCGGATTCCACATCAAGTATCACACACGTAAGTGAATGACACGAAAAACGAATATACATCTTATGATCAATATCGTAATCAATATCAAAAGCTAATCATGAACAAAATTGAAATAGCGTAATATATTTATTTCAGTTTGTAGCAATAAAATTCATGGATTCAATGGTGTAATTGAATCACCAAATTTCCCAAATAAGTATCCATCGTCAATTAATTGCACTTGGGTAATTGATGCACCAAAGGGGAATAAAGTGAACATAACATTTTCAAATTTTGCTCTTGAAGCTGACACAAATGATGTTTGTAAATTTGATTATTTAACGGTGAAAGAGGGAACTAATGATGAAGCCAATACGGAATTGGGGAAATATTGTGGGACAGAAGTTCTGCCACCAAAAATATCATCAACTCAACATCAAGTGTTCATTGAATTTGTTACTGATGAATATTTTAGATACGGTGGATTTAGATTAGAATGGGCGATAGATGGTTGTGGTGGACATTTAAATAGACCTGAGGGTAAAATTACTTCGCCGGGTTATCCGAACCCATATCCAAAAGATATTGAGTGCGAATGGTTAATTGAAGTTGGTCATGGTCACAGTATTGAAATTATTTTCGACGAAGTCAATACTGAAAAAGTAAACACTTGTACTTATGATAAAGTTGAGATTTACGGTGGTGCTGACGTTACAGCACCACAGCTAGCATCATTTTGTCATTCATCAGGACCAGTTAATTACACTAGTACTACCAACAAAATGTTCGTTAAATTCGTGTCTGATGGGTCGTTTGTTGGTCGTGGATTCTCAGCGAATTATAAAGCCGTACCACTCACATGTGGTGGAAGATTTCAAGCTGATCGAGGATTCCTTCATTCTGCTAATTATCCAAAGAATTATCCTAATAGTCAAAATTGCGAATGGTTTATTCAAGTTGATAGAAATCACGCTATCAATTTCACATTCCTTGATTTCGATATTGAAGATACGACCAATTGTACAGATGATTATGTCAAGGTAAAATTTTAATCATTATTATTTGTCATGAAGAAAAAAAAATATGCATGTAGGCATGTGATTTTCTTAGCGAAATATTTCTCGAGTTTCACTCACGTTGAAATGATCAAAGCCAAGAAATTAATTATTATCAACATTCTCACACATCTACACATATTTAGATACATTGCAAAACTATGTACGCGAATGATACCCTCGAAGGTATACAGTATTATATTATAATTATGAATTTTTTTTTCAGATATTCGATGGACCAACGCAAGACGCTGCGGAATTGGGTACATTCTGTGATAATCAATTGCCACCTTCGATTATTTCATCGGGAAATATTATGTTGGTTGTGATGAGAACTGATAGTTTAATATCGGCCAAAGGATTTAAAGCACAATTTGAAAGAACATGTGGCGCTCGAATTATTACTAATGATACTGGAATTTTATCGACAGCGAGTGACTTACATTTGCATCAATCTGACGGGACAAATTGCAGTTGGATTATTGTTGCTGCAGATCCTGGTGATCATATAACACTGTCCATTTTCCATCTGGATATGGGTTCAATAGTTGAATGGGATGACACGTGTGAAACGCATTATTTGAATGTGTATGAGGGTGAAGGTTTGAGTGGACCAGTTCGTGGCACATGGTGTCAAAATAAAGTTCCACCGCCCATTATTAGTAATGGAAATGCTCTGACAGTACATTTAGTTTCATCTACCGATACGTTCGATGATACGTTCCAAGCATCATATTCCGTCTTGAATTCGGGTGAGGAATTGTAATATGAGATGAAAAAATTCTAGACGCAAGAAAATCTCACAAATTTGCCACATTGAAATATTCATAAACACTTTTTTTTTGTTCTCAGCATGTGGTGGAAATTATTATTCTGAATTTGGTACACTCACATCACCAATGTATCCAGACAGCTATCCAACAAATGCAGAGTGCGTTTGGATTTTGAACACTGCACCTGGTAATCAATTAAGTGTGACATTTTCAGCATTTAATATTGAAACAAGTTCAAACTGCGACAAAGATTATGTGGAAATTCGCGAAGAATCCGGTATTGGAAAATTGATTGGTGTTTATTGTGGCGATAAAGTTGACGAAGTGACAATTGACAAAAAATTATGGATTAAATTTCGAAGTGACGAGGTCGGTACGGATAAAGGATTTTCGGCTGAATATTCATTTATTCATGGAAATACCATAACGGGTACAAGAGGCGAAATCGCATCGCCTCTCTATCCTCATCCATTCAAACGTCAAATGGATGTTACATGGCGTATAACCGTCGACTTTGGCTCATCAGTTAGAATTGAATTTGATGATTTTCACGTTGAGAGTTTTGATTCTTGCTACATGGCATTTTCGGTAAAATGTTTTTCATAATCATGTCTAGTTTATTTTTCAAGCAAATGAATTTTTTCTCTATACTATTTCCATATAATTGATATCTACAGATTTATGATGGCTACGACACCGAGGCACCGTTGCTAAACGAACTCTGTGGATTGACCCTTCCTGAACCGATTCAATCATCGAGCAATGTTATATTCCTAAAATTCCCTGGTGATGCATTCAGAGAGGGCAATTGGTTCCATTTGAATTGGTACCAAGTGCCAAGAGTGTCAGAAAATACAAACACTGATGTGATACGTTAGTAAACGAATAGTCGAAATAATTTATTATATTCATTAAAATGTTTGTGTTCTCATTTAATATTTTATCTTGTCTTCTTTAGTCTCAGAATGCAACGAAGAAATAACACTGAGTGATTTCGCTAACGCGACTCATCATTTTACATCACCTGGTTATCCGTCAGGATATGCAAACGATCTCCGCTGCACTTGGCTATTTACCTCACCACCAGGCACACATCTTATTCTGAGATTTCTGAATATAAATCTCGAAGAATCCTATGAATGTATTTCAGATTTCATTGCTGTCTATTCGGGATATGCAATTCCATCACCGCCACCGCCTGAAGCAAAATTACTCGGCAAATATTGTTTATCTAATGAATCGAGAGTTCATGTTGAGGCAACCAATGTTATGACAGTAAAATTCCAAAGTGATGTTTATTCAAATGGAACTGGATTTAGAGCAGTCGCTTACAGTGGTTTGTTATTATTTATTGTTAATTCATTTTATTTATTGAAAATTACCAGACTTGATCTTAATATATATGAAAATTAAATGTATTCTTCTTTCAATTTTACATCTTAGAGTGTGGGGGTGACTTGAGCGGACCGTCAGGTGTAATCGAATTCAATGACTCGATTAGATTAAATCAAATACGTTCATGGAGTTATATATGTGAGTGGAAAGTTAAAGTGAGACCAGGAAGAAAAATTGAAGTTAATATTGAAAAAATCGCCATTGACACTACGAATCAACATTGCGGAAATTATTATTTAATGGTAACATGATACGATTATGGTTGTAGCATGAACAATCGCATGGACAATTTGATAGAATAACAATTTTAATTTTTTCGGAACTAATGTTTCAGTTGAAAAATGGTGATGGACCAGATTCGCCATTACTTGGTAATGGCACATATTGCGGCCGTATCGCACCCGAGTCGCTCACTACTACGTCAAACCATTTATATGTGAAAGCTGTGGGAACAGGTCTACACGTTGTATATAAACTCACTTACAAGTGCGAGAATTATTATTCCCTTTTTAGTTATTACCAGTTTTATTTTTTGCGATAATATTAATGATAGAGATGAATTATTTTATTTATAATCAGGGAAGTTGGATTGGATTGTGGTAGCTTGATACATTTAACGTCTACCGCTCGAGAGACATTTTCTACGCCCAATTATCCAAATATTCCGCCACCATATTCAGAATGTTTCTGGACTATTGTTGCTGATGCTGGAGAAAGAGTTTCCATTCATTTCATTGACAGATTTGATTTAACTTACAGCATCAAGTCAGTTTAATTAATAGGAAGCAAAAAAAAAAAAATACATTTATTATACATTGATAGAATGATTTTGTAATATTGTTCTTTATTTTTATTTTTTCTGTTACAGCTGTGAGAAGGAGTATGTAGAAATAAGAGATGGTGGTACGGATGGAGCGAAATTATTGGGCAGGTTTTGCAGCGATACAGAACTCAGTACTATGACATCAACGGGAAATTATCTCTACGTTCATTTTTATACGAATATCCCAGATCCGAAGAATGGTTTCAAAGCAACTGTTACGGCTGGAGGTATAAGCCACTGTTTCCATAGTCATTAAATAGTTTGATAAAAAAAGTTTTAGGACCTTTGAATGATATTATATAGAAGTGGATATTCAAATAAATAATTCCATGCAGATGTTTGCGGAGGACTTATACGGGGTAAAAAGGGTATGCTTACATCACCAAATTATCCTCACTCATATGGTAAGGATGTAAATTGTGTTTGGTGGATTATTGGGCCACCCGATCATACATTGAAATTTGAATTTCGTGATTTACATCTGCCGGGTTTGAGACGCTGTGATGTCACAGATCATATTTCGATAAGCGAAAAATTACCAAATAATGAAACTGGTAAGCTCAGTATATTCACTGATTGTCTGTTTCTTTGTGATGATTGTGGAATAAAGGTCTATTGAATTTTGTATGAATAGCTGTTACATCTCTTGGGACATATTGTGGATTGGAAAAACCTGGAATTATTGAAACGTCATTCAATGAAGCACTTATAACTTTCCATAGTGATCGTAGAAGTTACGTTTTTTACAGGGGATTCAATTTGAACTTTACAGCCAGCAAAGACAGTAAATATATTTTTCTTAATAATTTCTTAGTGTTTCGATTCGAAGGTGTTGATAATAAATTAATTTCACAGCTTGTGGTGGTCAGTTGAATGGCATGATGGGTGAAATCAAGTCTCTTGGTTATCCTAATCCAAATATTCGATCAAAGTAAAATAATTTCACTACATTTAATTTTTTATTCTTTTGTTTATGTATTACTTAATTATTTATCTGATTAGGTATTGCGAGTGGCACATCACAGTGCCTGAAGGCAATCATGTGCGTCTAGAGATTGAAGATTTAGATATCGGTGGATCCGGTGATTCTAATGAAAATTCCGGTGATTCTAATGAAAATTCATTTTATCTGGCTGTAAGTTTTGAGTATAAAATAACAATAACACTAATTTTTTATATTGCTGAACAATATGATATATTCCTTTGTTGGTTCATTTTGTCATCTTTCATTCAGTTCTTCAACGACTTTCCATCCAAGTCACAGATAAAAACAATTCAGAGAGGAACGCAAGAGAGAACAATAAGTAGTTCGACAAATTATATGACTGTGTCGTATTGGGCAAGCAGTGGACATCGGGGTTTGAAAGCCCAATTCACCGCTGTAACACCATCTTGTGAGTATTTATTTTAAAATATTAAAAAACATTAATAATTATATATTGAAACAATTTCATTTTTAATTTACAATTTCCAACAGCATGCGGTGGGATTACGGATAATCTTGAAGGCTCTTTGCTCGCACCAACCACATTACCATTCAATCAATCCTCATACTTTTGCCAATGGTCCGTCAAAGCGCCTGATGTTTTATTGACCGAGGGTGCATTGGACACTAGACTTACGTTAACAGTAACAATTTCCGGAGTTATTGGAAATTATGCGCGTCAAACTAGCTCGTGTACTGCCCGCAGAAAATATATCATGGTGACGGGTGAGCTGAATAAAAATTTGTGTTTTCTTTTCATTTCGAAGTTTCGATTAATTGCATCGAAAATAGAGAAAAATAAAAGTTTCTTTCAATTCTAATAGATTCAAAAAATCGTGTGGGTGTCATTTGTGGTAATGTAACTCAACATGAACATGTTATTCGAAGTCCGGCACCATTGAATATTGTTACGGTATTTATGAAATATTTTGCGTTTGCTATTGTTGAGAACTCTGTTTTTAATTTCATGTCCATTCATTCTAATACACATTGGCATGTTAATTTTTCCCTCAGGCTCTCAATAGTACATACGGTGCTTTAATGAAATTTGACATGAAATACAAGTGGCAAAAATGCGGTGGAATACTATCAGGTCCATCACACACAATTACTGCACCGAATGACATTGAATATCCTAAAAGTTGTGCATGGCGAGTGGAATATCCTGATAATGGTGAAGTTATTCGTATGACATTTAACCGACTCAACGTTGGCATTTGTGAAAAGGGATATATTATTGTTAGGTATTTAATTGTTACACTATTTAATTCCTAGGGGTGAAATAGATCCGAATTTTTTCATACCTTAATTTTATGAAGCAACGAAATTCTCAAATTTAATTAAATTGTAAAATGACAGAAATGGTGGACCTATGTCGCCGGTAGTCGGCCAATTCTGTGGTAATATGAAACCGCATAATATCACGAGCTCAACACATAAATTATGGATTGAGTACTGGGCGACTGAAGCACCCGGTGATTTTGAATTCCATTTGGATGTTGTCTCTGGCGGTTGTGGTGGTGCAATGCGAGGATCGAGTCGAGAAATCACGTCTCCAGGGTACATTTTCATTATTTATGTCCATTATACATAAGATTCTAATCCCATTAGTATCATTAGAAGCATACATATATTCAACTAATTATTAATTTCACGAATGTAGTTTCCCGGCTCAATATTCAAATAATGCAGAATGTATCTGGGAAATTACTGCAGAGACTGGATATCATGTGGGATTGTCATTTATTGATCGATTCAACTTGGAAACGAGTACATCGTGCATAAATGATTTTGTTCAAGTATATAATTATTATATTATTTATATTTGTTATTATCGCTTATTTCAATTTTTATTCATACTATAACAGAGCAGTTTTGACATTAGTTTGGTCAATAATTTTTATGGTTTCAGTTATTCTTCCAAGGCTCAGTATGTATATTGTGTTAAAATGACAAAAAATCTTCGTAGGTATTTGATTGGGATAGCAAAGCAGGAGGATCGTGGAAATCCTTGGGTAAAGTATGCGGTAGAAATGTCCCATCGCCTTTCAATGCCACATCAAATCGTATGAAGGTCTTATTCCGTTCAAACTCGGCGGTTCAAGGCGATGGATTTCATGCACTGTGGGATAAGAATTGCGGTGGTGTTTTTACCGCATCGAAACATCACCAAACGATTGAATCGCCAAACTATCCAAATTTCTATGGGAAAAACCTTGTCTGTAATTATACTATTGTTGCACCTGAAGGAAAATCGATATTACTTGAGTTCAATGAATTTGAATTGGAATCTGGTGAGTTTGAAATCCTCTATTTAAACAAACAACATAATTTTAGTATATCCGCAATGGTTCAATGTGAATTGAATGACCAACTTCTATTTGGAAATTTATTCCACAGAGTACATGAACTGTAAATATGATAATTTAACTATCCAAACTACTCGATTTGGATGGAGAGATCAAGATTCTATTTATTGTGGCGTTAAGAAGCCTACAATTCAAGTATCAGAGTCTCCGGTTGGAATAATATTTAAAACTGACGCGTACGTCCAAAAACGCGGTTTTCAATTCAGCTATTTCATTAATGGTAAAATTTTAACCATCTTTCATAAAAAACTTAATTCATTCCAATAGTGGTTCCATTTGTATTTGTGTGTTGTAATTTCATCCGAATATTTTTTGTTTCATCTATTTTAGAGTGTGGCGGAGAAATAAACAACGAGGAAATTTTGCAGTCGCCAATGTCAAAAGAACTATCACAATATTTTGGCACGCTCAATTGCACGTGGATAATTCGCGCTCCTGCAGATAAAAGTATTACTCTACGATTTAATTCATTTGAATTGGAATTCAGTCACGGGTAAATTTATTCGATCTGAGTTATTTTTCATAATGTAATATTTCATTGTATATATTTCTTTGGAATGTGCTGTTTTTGTCGGATCAGATGCTATTTTGATCGTGTCGAAGCTTATGAGGATTCGTGGGTCAACTTTAATCATATTGTCGCAACATTATGCGGAAATTTGACAGAATCATTGCCAGTTCTCAAGTCGGTTGGCAATATAATGACTGTAAGTTTCCGTTCCGATAGTAATAACGAGTACAAAGGATTTTCGGCAGAGGTAAATTACATGGAAGTTTATATTGGTTCCATTCAATTAATAGACTTATTGAATTGTAATAATTTTATGATTAAATATTTTGTAGATTATATTTACTAAAAGCATCGCATCTGGTTGTGGTGGTAATATTAATTTGACAAGCTCGCGGACGTGGAAAACAAATACAGGATCAATTTACGATAGTTTTGAAGATTGTTTATGGACAATCGTGGCGAAACCGGGTAAAAATGTTAAATTCACTATTACCAGATTGGATGTAAAGAATTCGCCAAACAAAACAGTCACTCCCAACACTGCTCCTTGCAATGGAGATTATCTGGAGGTGATCACAATTCTTCACTAATTTTTTCTTTTGATAATCTTATAGATTTGATTCCAGTATTAAAATAAAACGCATGCATTGGTTTCAGGTGCGCGATGGTAGAGGACAATTTTCCGAGTTGATAGGTCGATACTGTGGAAATGCTATACCACAACCAATAATATCTTCATTGAATGTTTTGTGGATCAGATTTTACACTGATGGTGAAATAAACGGAGAGGGGGTGACAGCAAAGCTTGATGTGATCGATTGTAAGAATTTATTTTTATTACTGTTTCAATTTGTCTGAGAAATAGGAACGAAATCATGAGATTGATGGATAAAAAATATTTAAATTTACAGCTCCTTGTGGCGAAACAATGTTCCATATTGTCAATTCAACCAAGTCTCTCAAGTCCCCGGATTATCCTGCGAATTATCCTCTAGGAGTTCAATGCAAATGGATTATAACTGCGCCCACCGGTCAAGACCTTCATATTCATTTTAAAAATATCGATATGGAAGATTCTGTTGATTGCTTGGGCGACAGATTGATATTCACTGATAAAATGGTAATATATATGACATTTTCTGCTCATATATTCATTTATCTCGTCCATATATCTGCTATTCTGATAAGAACATTTTTTATCAGGTCAATAAACATATTAGTCATGATTTCGGTGAAAACTTCATTTATGGAGGAGTACAGCGGCAACATCATATTTCGATGACGGTATGGTTGAACGCATATTTTATCATGAAAATACATACTGATGGAGATAATGATTCCTATAAACTATCCGTAACTAGACCATTTATAAATAATTACATATTATTAATGCGACGATTTCCTTGCAGGACTCTCATAATCCGATTATGGCATATACATTTTGTTCGAAGTGGGACTCGTATGATTACTACAGGTAGACCATCAAATTTATCGTCAATGAATTTAGAATATTGAACCAATACAAATATTAATTGTATCAATTCATAATCTTATTGCGCAGTGGTAGCAACGAAATTGAAATAGCATTGAAAACTACGTCGGAGCATGATATGAAACCTCGAAAATTCGAATTAGAAATTGGATTGGCTGATTGCAATCGAAATTATACCAGTTCACAAGGTCGAATTATTCATCAAGGATTTTCTGATTGTCGAATAACCATAGATGTATCACCTGGCAATACTATTTCACTTTATTTCAATAACATGCGACTCTATGATATAAGCGAGTGTGCAAGAAGTAATTTGCAAATTTACGATGGTGACTTTAGTGCACCGCTAATAGCAAAATTATGCGGTATGGAAACACCATCGCCTGTGTTCAGTACAGGAAATAAATTGAGTTTCCATTCTATATCGGAGCGTAGTGTTATATGGGAAAGTTACGACATCACATACACATCCACGGATCAAGGCAATTTTATTCTATGTTTCTAGAATGAACTTTTTCTTAATAATAAATTCAAATTCAATTTTAAATTTTTTAACCATATTCATCATTACTTAATTTTTTTTCCGCAGGACGCGGATGTGGTGGAAAGATTTACAATCACGCTGGCAGATTTACTTCGCCAATGTATCCAAATAATTATCGTAATACGTCCACGTGCGTATGGGACGTAAGTGTGCCTCGTGGATCGAAAATTACTTTGGAGTTCATATTCTTCGACATTGGATCGGGAGATTGCAGTACGGATTATCTTACTATCAGGGATGCAAAAAATACAGATTATAGTTCTACTACTTATTGTCCAAGTGTGAGTAAATGATGCGACACTGAAATTATATCCGCGTGAAATTTATGAATACCTTTTTTATGAAATAATCTATATGTGCTCTTATTACATTGAATTCAGGAAAATCCATCGAAATTCCATAGCACGACGAACGAAGTTAAAGTCACTTATGTAACCAGTGTGAATAATGGTGGCAGTGGGTGGGTCTTACATTTTATTGGCGTGGAACAGTGTAAGTATTACTGTTGGACGAAAAAATATATAAATATAATTGAATATATATACGTATATATATATATCAATATTCATATTATTTTTCAGCGTTTGTACCTGATGTTGATACGGCCGAAGCGAGCCGTAGACTACAAATGAGGTATAGGATTGGATAGCACAATTGGTAGTGTGCAACGTGATTTTGGAAGGTCTGGGTTCAAATCGCAGTTCATTACTGTCTATTTTTTCCTCTCATTCCTTGGGTGAATCCTGAAATACTGTTCCCATTCACCCCACCCATCCCCCCTGTCTTAACAAACTCAAAATTGTGGAACGCTTGAAATTTAATTCCTTCTCCCCTCCCAAAATTAATTAAAAAATGTAGATGCTGCCGAACTGGGCCGTAGAAGACTCTATCCCTGTGATCTGATGAAAGTCACGTCGTGGAATGGTTTATTGATTTGTTTATGTGATGTATCTGTATGAGAGAGTATATTCGAAACAATTTTAATAAAATTGAATGTGATATTCAGATTATTGAAAACCCTTAATTTATTGCAGTTATAACAAGAAACGCTTAGATTTATTCCTATGATATATACAAACTTACGTAATGTTTGGCTTTATGAACTTTTAGTTGTATCATTTGTAAAATATTTAACTATTCGACACAAGAAAATTTTCTCACTTTATTTCTGGTCGTAGAATTTTCCTACAACAATATTCGTAATATATCTGAAAAATATTGATTTAATTTAAATTCCACAAGATTTCTCAACAGAATCTTCATTATTATTTGTGGCATCATTGATACAAGTTTCGGGAACATTATCGTGCGCATTATCATCCACTTCGTCTTCCACGGGGTCTACATGATTAGACGATTTAGATGAATGTTTTTTTGATGGGACTTCTTCAGGCACAGCTTCATCTTTCTGCTCTTTTTCCTTGTCACTATTCGATTTGCTACTTCTCGTCTTTCTTGAATTCGATTTCGCATCCACTTTGTTTTGCGTCGTATATTTCTCGTCAGTTTTTTGAACATTAACTCCTGCATCAATATCACTTGGCGTCTCTCGATCTAGTTTGTTTTTTTTTTCATCGTCATGTTTTGATTTCTTCTCGTCATTCGATTTCTTGTTCTTCTTCTGCTTTTTAGCCTCGTAATTATCATCGGGATTTTCAACTGGTTCACCTTCGTAATTTTTTTTATTCTTTTTCTGTTTTTTTTTATTTTTCATTGTGGACGAAGAGGATTTCGATTCACTTGATGTAGTACTTCCATCATCATCACTGTGAATGTTATTCACATTGTGAACAGCGTCATCTTGGCCTCGATCTCTTTTACATTTGCCACTCTTTTCACATTTACGTTTGTGCCCGCTTTTCACTTCCTCTTTATGGCTCGACATCAATTCTTCTCCTTTATATTTTTTATGATGACGTAATTTTGATTGCTTATGATTTTGTTCTTCTGAATTGGGAACTACCGTATCAAAATTATCACTTGATAATTGTTTTTTTTGTTTCTGTTTATCGTGATGTTTCACATCATTGTTCCATGACTTTTCATCGCTATAAATTCAGCACACAATTGAGAACAAAAATAATGATTCGCATTATATTTCCGGTACGTATGAAAAGTATGTTAATTTACCTTATTGTTGGATTTTCCACATCGGATCGTTTCTTGCGATTTGAATGTGATTTTTTGGCATCACTTATATCTGATAGTAATAACACCACGCTGATAATCACAACAGCAATCACGAAAACTCTGTGAGAAATAAATTGTTTTATATCATACTCGTGTGTTATTCATTATATTGAAATATTATTTGATATAATACAAGGAAAATTTATTCACCGCATGATTACTGATGGATATAGGTTTCACGTAATATAAATGAACTATCCAATATTTCAATATAACTTGACGCAATGATGCTGATAACGTTGCCTTCTCTAGTAGTGTCACAGTGATACTAATGTTGAAAAAGCTCGACAGCGAATATAAGTCATTCAGTTGCCACTTCATGTGATAGGCAAGGTGATGGCTTATCGCTTGATATGATCTTTCAATACGCAGTATATCGAAAATGACGTAAATTGATGAATAAAAAAAAACAAATGGAGTTGTAATATATTTATAAGTTCCAATTGATTTTAATAAACAAAATACTTGAAAAAATTATTTTATCATGAATCAAATGATACAGTTTATGAATAATTGGAATAATCATGAGAATACTTACAATGTAATTGATTGCATTTCAACAGGAGCAATGAACTTAGTGTTGTATAGGCCTGATTAAACTCGGCGATTGCAATTACCGTTGACGTGTGAAAGATTAGTTCAAATATCTTTTATTACACATGTTCAAACAGCAAACAAATCAATCAACGTCGTATAACTGATAATTTATAGTCAGGATTATTAGTCCTCATTTCTTCGACACTGTCGTGCAATAATAAATGCAGGGTTGTGCTATATATTTTTTTAATAAAATTATATATTTATTTTTATTCATTGTTTGAAATATTCTCATTTAGGGATACCAGATCTATTTATTTATTTATGAGGACAATTTTTTGAATTCTTTTTTTCAGATATCTACGCATTTCTCGCTATCTATATCTATATATATCAGTAGTTAATTTAAGCGATGAAAACAACGTACACTCAATCAACGATAAAAATAAGGTGTCCTTGGAATGAACGGAATTCTTTTTCATTGATAATAAACGAGCTGGCATGTTTGTTATCGTGTTTAAATTATCGTTCGATTTTGAGAATCATTCGACAATTTTCACGTTAGATTGATACATGTTAATGTTCATTCGTTCATAAAAATTACGGCAATAAAATATATGATTAATTAAGTACTTCTATGTGTTATCGATTGAATCCATGAGTGGAATAAAAAAATGATACAATCATAGTTATTCATAGAGAGAGCCGAATTATCTTCAAGAAATTCATTATCCTCCCAAAAATAATATACTCAACCACAAAATTAAAAGTATGTAGTCTTAGAGTAAATATTTTTTTTTTTCTACTGATGGTCATTATTGTTTATGAAACCTAGAGCAAGGCACTCATAAGATCAGTATGTACTATCGTGGCCTGATACTTCATCGTTATATATATTGTGGGAAAAATTACCATGATTGTTGCTACATTTAAATGCACCCTTATTACTTTAACAGGTATTTCCAAATGAATTTGATAATTCTGTTTCAATTTTTTAACAACTATTGTCGGAATTTTTCTTCAAAACTTTCAGTTCAATTTGAGCAAAAAGTCGTTATTCTTCTATCTCTAATATATTTGTGTGTCATTTGTTGCTCAAATTAGAGTCTTTTTTATTATGAATATAAATTATATCCCCAGATCATCATGAAATTATGTTAATGAATTAAACCCCATGGATAGAGATTGAGAAAAAAAAATGCAGAGGCCTTTTATATTGGGATTTAATTCATCAATAAAACTTTGTTTCAATTAACCTCATTTTTTGTTTAAGTAAATGAGGGCATAAGATTATAAGTTATTAAAAATACTGGATAGACTTAATTTACAAGTTAATGTGCTTGATTGGATATTAACATCTATGTAATTCACGATCATTAATAACCAGATTAATTCAACGTTTGAATAATAATTTTTTTTTCTCCATCACACAATATTAAAATCTACTCGTACATGTCTTCTAGCCGCGATTCAATTTCACGTATTTCATTCAAGTGCTCATTTTTGTATGTGTATGCTCATAATGAAATTGAGATACAAGTATAAGTATTATTCCTATCCAACATTTACCTGAGAACGCCCATACATAAAAATATTTTTTTCACAATAGTCTACAATTTCATTGATTCAGTTAAAAATTGAATTGAGCAATTAATCAATAACTGCTCTTGTTTAAATATTCAATGAAATATTTTTAACATATACATATAGATAAATAACGAAGAATTTTTGAGAGTACACTCTACGAAACAGCCACAACAGCTTGGAACATTTTTTTTTTTTGTTTCACCTCTTTAATTCATATAAACTCATCATGTTTGATTAGATTACTGTCGTTCTGGATCGCTTATCTTTCGAGAAATAATTACACCATTTGGTTGTGTCGATGTATCATTGAGTGGTTCGACGTCATCACTCGTTGGCTCACCACTTTTTTCATCAGGATAATTCCACGGTTGTATTTCAGCTGTTCCCCATATTTGATAAACAATGTACGTGGTACAAGATATTAAAGCGGTGACACCAAAAACATTTCTCCATGCCGATATTGTTTGCTGTGTTGAAGAAAATAAATTGAATGAATCACATATTTCATATGTTCTTCTAGTTTTTTTTTTCCAATATTAATTCGAGTTATTGCATTTAATTCTTACACTTTGCTTCGTCAATTCTCCAGCTGCTGTCGGGGATAGAAAACTAGCTGTCATGTGAATTGTTTGGGCAAAAGCCAATACAGGCCCGGCTAAATTTGGAGCAATGTCAACGATATTGACCATGGCACCGGCGTAAGCTGCGGTAATTAATGTGACAGCGATGAACCAAACGATAAGAGCTGCAATGATATTGCAGCCCAAGTAACCAATAAGCAATACAAGAAGTCCGGGCACAACTTGAGCTATCCAAAAAATAATATTAATATTAACTCATTGGTGGATTTACTTGTTCAATTAATAAAATTGATTTGGAAAGGACAGAAAAAAAATACTAATGGTAAAAAAAGGAACGAAGATTATTCTCTATTATACTTTTGTTAACTTACACATGGCTGTAAACATTTTCCGTACATTGATTAACGTCATTAATTTTCGTGTGATAATAACATCAGCAAAATGGCAGAACACAACGGAGCTCAGGTAACTGCAGATAAATGGCGCACCCGAAAGCAATCCATTCTGATAAAATGCCAAAATATATATTCAATGAGTATATTCATCTATTTGAGAAATTGGATAAAAATATAATTGATATACTCACAGTTTGAATACTAAAACCCAACACTGTCTTCATATACAATGGGCCGGACGTAATGAAAACATAGTGGACCCATATTCGTCCAAAAGTTGTGATTGCAATCGCCCACACCGGCATCGACGTCATTATGGATTTCCACGGTACCGGCATATTCTAATAAATGAGGAAAAAATATTAATTGGATGTATTTGACATTTCCCTGTGATTAGATAGGAAATTATCGCATTACCTCATTGTTCAATCCAACTTGACTGATTACACTTCCCTGAATGTACTGCAACTCGTCCTGCGATATCCTTGGATGAGTGGCTGGGATGTCGAACGCATAGAAATACCAAAGGACGCACCAGAAAACGCCAATTCCACCAGTTGTATAGAACACGACACGCCAACCAAAGTTAGCGATGAGAAATCCGCACAGCGGGTAGGTCAATCCAATGCCAAAACTGAACCCTGAATATAGATAATCGATGTGTTAGGAGTTGCTCACCCCACGACCCGGGTAGAAGATGAAATCATGATGGTTCGGCAAATGACATTGATGTCGGTTTTTATTCGTGCTGCACAACGATGCCGACACTCCGTATGCCAATAGCTCGAACACTCTGTAATGCGATTCAAATGATTCTTTTATTATGAAACAGAGGATGAATTATGACCAGCCGAACGTAATACAGAGAGGGTGAGAGAGTGAGAGAGAGCAAGAAACAAAGTAGAAGAAGAATATGGTAAATGAGAAAAAAGAATAGATGAAATGAAGACGACGATATAGATTATTTTGTTGAATAAATAATCACACGAGGCGTCGGGACTTTTATGTTTATTCATTTGAGAAATGTGTGAACTTTTTGACGTCCAGAATATTCAAATCAGAAATCGATCGGGAATCGTTGGATATAGGTTTGATTAATTGAAAGGAAAATTGTAATGATGATGTCTCGCTTCGAGTATGATATTTGTTTCCGTGTATTTGTAAATTAGTTTGACAAATGAAATGAATGATTTATTTCTCGCGTTCGCATGTTTGTTTTTACGTGGATGATAGAGAAAAAAGTTGCTGTTGTCAGTTAAGAGCGTTGTATACAACGTGCGTATGTATCAACTGCCCAACTGATTCAACCAGGCTGGAAGTATACTCATGCCGTTCTCATGCTGTTGAGCGGTGCCAATCGAGTATACCCCGCGGTCCGGTGAATGCAGCTGCGGTGGAGGAGCTAAATCAATCAAAATAAAATATTGTGAACACACACATCGCAACAGAGATTATGTAATACATGTTTCGAATTTTGCACATTATGAACCCAAATTAAATTATTCGTTTTTATTTATTTATTTTTTTTTCATATTTTGCGTCAGTTGAATTAATTGTTGAATCCCAGACTGAGACAAGTTTTGAAACTGAAAAAATTTGAATTTATTAGTTCCATTGACGTTAGAAAAAATAAAAATGAACGAGAAATTAATATTCCACAATCAGGACTGAAAAAATCATGCACATTAGTAGTCAAATTATTAAATAATGAACCATGAGGCGTCACAACATTGCAAAATAATGCGTATATGTGAGTTGCGGCAAATTAATTTTGGTTATATATCAATATATATATAAACATGATTTTATGATTATATTTGTATAACAGTCTGAAATAAAAATGCAAACGACACATGTTACATAGTCTTAGGCGAGCGTATTGAAGTTTCACTGCAACACAAAAAATGTCTTTAGTCTAGCACGTGGTGTAATATCGATCGATAGTTCAAAAAGTTTTGGGTCACCTTGGAAGGAAGACATGAAGCGTGAACGTTCTACTGGTGGAATCCAGTGTCCAACTATTGCATACATCGCCGGCCACGTTAAGCCCTTGAATAAAGAAACATTTTACATTTTTCATCAGCTATTCCGTGTATGAATACTGAAAAAAAAATCAAAGTACTTACACTTGCAATTCCTTGTATACTTCTGAGAGCAATTATTGCTATATAATGGTAATCTGCTGCCGTTGGTATGAGTAAACTGCATATTGCTGTGATTAATTGTGACCCACCAAAGACAGTTTTTGTACCGAAATACTGAGTTAAAACACCCCCAATAACTTGTGATAGTATGTAACACCAATAAAAACTACTGATAATTGCCGACTGCGCCGACCGGCTCCATTCAAATTTTTCTGCGTCCTAAAAATTAATAATTAACATCATTCAGCTTTTATTTTCATTTCTGTTTGCTCGGTATTTAAATGAGAATACGAATTCAATCAGTGGAATCAGTAATGCAGCCTATATAGAACTCACTTCAGGTATATATGTAGAATTATTATCCGATGTTAGAGTTGAATTGGGTGTATCATAACAATATTTATCTGTCTCAACATCTGGATCACGTGGTTGTAATTTTACCATTTCAACAATGGCTATATTCATGTCCGTTCTCATCATGAATGACACGAGAAATCCGGAGAATGAGAGCAAGTACAATACAACTCGTGCCGGAACCATATCTTTAATATACATAAAAAAAAAATAGAATAATAATAATAACAATGTACATTTAATAAAACATTTTTCACAATTTATACCGTTAATGTCTATAGGAATTTATGGATGAAAATTCAATCCAAGGACAGATTACAAATCAAATTTCTACTGGGGAATTACAGAGTAAATGAGAAATTAATTGTTTTTTCATCATTGCAATTAGAAAATGTTACTCACCTCCGATACGCCGTAAGAAGTAAAACATTGGGCGCTTTAATGTGCTTGGATTCTCGAACCTATGAGAAGAGAAAGATAATAAAATATTAATCAATGATGATCTTTGTGTTGTTCTTTGTATGATGATTGACTACAATTGTAAGCGATATAATTGTGTGTGGTAAATAAGAAAGAAAATAACGATCATAATATCGTAATAGTTGAATCGAATTACGGGTTATTTAATATTATTTATATCTGTTGTTCTATTACCTCGGAGAATCCTCCATTGTATTTTCCAACATAAATACTTATCGAGGGATCAATTGTGCGCGTTTCCTCACGATCGAACTGAAACACTAACCAGCCACGATCACCTTGGATTCTGTAATTGTAAATGAAATAAAGCTCATTTGTTATTTAGCTTTATTTATAGGTTTGTTATTTGTCCGTTCATGTATTTATTTTTCTAAAAGACTGTCGTGTTTTACAATTATTATCACAGTACATTGATTGTATAATCAACTCATTTATTTAAACATGAGTATTTTGTGGAAATGTAACTCTTTATTTATGTAACTTCCCGATGTGGTTTTGTGTACAACAATGTATGCGACGTGAATCAATATGCGATTTTCTGATTTACGCATTGCGATAAAAATTTTTTTTTTCTGCAATTATTCTGTATACATATAGATATTGTGATGTATAATAGGAAAAAAAAGAATTGGATACAAGGCCAGCAATGTCATAACGAGATCATGTTCCTCGAGACATGTGTCATGTATACGTTGACCGATGAATTAAAAAATAGTTCTTAATGTCATCGGAGGGATGTGCATGCGTGTGGAATTTTCAATAAAGTTTTCTAGGTCAAGACATTGGTAGCCGCATTTTTCCATGCACCCTCAGCGATGATAGATGAAAATTCCATCTCCAGAACTCACGCGTCTTCACACAAATTCCTATGTGGAAATGTAATATATTTCTGATGACTTTTTCTCCATCATAACTAATTCTTGAACCGTTACACAACTGATAAAATTAAACACTATTTCTTTTTTATGTTTTATTTTTTTATCTATTACAACAAGTAGTTGAAACATTCTACAGGAAAACTATTGTCATAATAATAATCATTATAATATTATCAATATTCAAAGACTCGACAGTTGTCTGTTAGAGCATTTCGCATTTTATTGCTTGTTTCATAGAATATTTTCAGGTCGATTAATAAAGACGGGGTACGTCATAAGTATTGTAGTGTCAATATCAAACAGGATTCAACGCTGTCTACATTAATCACATTTCGATAAACTCATGAGTGTGCAATTATGATAATATATACAGAAACTGCTCGTGTGTCATTAAAAAAGAACAAAAAAAAGAAACATTCGAATGACGTTGCATAAATCTGTCGTCTGACTATTGTATGTTCATTGGCAGGGCGTACTCTGCAACTACAATGTTTGTAGTTGAATATAGTTTAATTGGACAATACCGTTGAAATGAAAATAAAATGTTCGAAAACGTTGATTGAAAAAATAATCGTGGTGTCATACGAACCCACGTTGAAATAAAGTGTCATTTACACTTTATTTCAACGTGGATTGAGAAAAAAAATTATGACACCATATAATTCATGAGCTCTGCTTATTGTAATTGACTAATTATATGAATAATATTAACTATGAATTATTTCGTACCAACAACCAACAATATTTTTGTATTCACTCAACACTGAACTGTATTATCTTGAGTCAAAATCATGGATTGGAATTTTGGACGTCGTGTTATCGTCATCACTTACTAATACCGGCTTTACTAACTGCCACGAGGCATCGAGTGTATTTTGTTCAGTTCCATTATCCCCACCGTAAAATGCCCCACCATATTTCCCCGAGTCAAGGGGTTTCGATAATAAATATTTATAAAATTCTATCCCTCTTCATCCATTGAATTTTGATAAGTTTGTCCTGACCCGATGAACTGGAATTATCATTGTATATTATTGAAATTATTTAATTCAATATAGTAATTATATCCTGAATAATGTCTTATCACGAGACTTGTTGATTGTTCTTGCTTCATGTGATCAATGTGTTCCACATGAGTCATGAAATAGTATGGCATATTTGATTAGTCTCATACGACATCAGTTGCGAAATTTTTCAGCGTCTCCCATCATTGATTTATTCGACAATAATCTTCGATCAAATATAATTAAGTGAGATATGTGCATGAATGATCTCGTCCTGAATTCAATTCATATACCATCATTGATATTTTGTCGATATAAATATGGTGATCGTGCGTAACGACACCTTTTATTTAATTCAAATGTTTCAGTGTTTACATTTATATTGCAATTTTTTGCAGTAACTGTTCGTACATTTTCCTGTCCCAAGAATATCGTTGCTGATTTTTTCAAATCTACCAGCACAAATCCAATTTTTCTCCCATGATATAAATTATTGAACTGCAAGTATATTACTTGTTTCATAATATGAATGTACACTTCACAGGGTGAAAATGGATGGCCTCGGATATATAAAAAAGTCTTCTTCACGATCAATATTTATGTGTGGGAAAGTGTCAATATGCAACTGTGTATAAAGACATATTCGATTATAATAATGAGTCATATTAACTGCTTGATGTATTTATACGCTCTATAATGCAAATATAATATAATATAAATTATTTTGTTTCAACATATGAATGTTTTTAATTGGACACGCCCTACAGCAAAACAATTTCATTATGTCCGGGACGACTATGTATATACAAAGTGTACTTGTTTGCAGATCGTGCCTAGTCTTCACATATACACAATAGTATTGCGGATAAAAGTGAAATGCGTGTCACTTGATTTTGTTAGAGCTCAATTGATAATAATATGTTTTGTGAAGGCCGACAAAAGGTACCGACAACACGTGTCGATTTAAAGTCCCTACTATCTAATTTAAATTGAATTGCGAGATTGTCAAGTATGTGATGGCGTTGCAGAGAGCTAAGGGGAGAAAGAAAATGTAGACGGAGCGTGACAGATAGATGACGTTAATGAATGAAATTACATGAGGAAAATATTTATCATCAACTTTTTCCTGTTTCTTTCCAAAACTTCCTCTAAAGGATAAATCAGAAATTTCCTGTTGGTTTATATCATATACAAACATGAGTGGCCGCGATAACAGATAATTATCAACACTTTCATATTTCTGTGAGTGAATTGATCGTGGATACTATCATGCTCCTAATTTATTGTGAACTATTTTTCTTCTCAATATAATGATTATAATTGCCCACAATTAAAATTAGGTAATTTCATAATCATATGAAATATCGAGTAGGAAACTTTTTTTTCATCTTGTCTGTCAGTTCAGCTGTAGTCTGAATCAATGTTAATCAATGACTCATATTGTTGCATATAATATATGATATTATACAGACAGAAATGTATATATGTGATTACAATGCAATTTTCCTCATTTTCCTTCGCTGATTCTCAAGGATGAGTGGAAGTTATCGAGGTAGAAATTACAGATGAATTAGCACTGTACATAAAAAAAGTGATGAAATTTTAGTGTAATAAAAAATCCTACACTCACCTTCACGTCGTTTCTTTGACGAAATAAAAGTGTGAAAATGTTCTTTGGTAAATGATTTCTGTTCATTTGCGGCATTTTTCAAATATTTTCACACAATATTTATTCGGACCGGCAATGTACCACCTTCAATTCACATATACAGTAAAGTCATTGCATTGGCAATGGCAAAAAATAGCAGTGGACGGTGAGATTCACACAATATCCCACTGTACGAGTGCTCAGTGTATGAGGATGCAGTTTTAGCGATACAAAATAACCTCACTTATATTCAATAATATTTCTTTCATTAGAAACTAAATGTTTTGTTGAGATAAAATGAAATACAATTGTGATACAAACGCGCTTGTATATACACTGAAGGAATAATGTGATTCGGTTGTGATCGTCGAAGTTCGCAAATGATTGCGTATGTACGGTCATATATATATATGCTTCGACCTCGGGTTCATCATATTATGACGTCAAGAATAAACCACGTGACTGTACTTACGAGGCGATCGATATTGCAACTAATGTTGTAACTGATTTAATTTGTAACAGAATTGCGTAATGATTTTCGTTATTTTTTTCTTCTTTTCACATTGTAATGATAAATGTATATTTTTAAGTGATTTTTGGCTTGGATTGATGTAGTACGTAGTATTTGGGTGTTGAATTTGAATTACCCGCGTAATTGGAAGCAACCGTGAAAATACAGTGCTGCCTGTTGAATATCTATTGTCAGCTTCACTGACACGCTCACTATATACTGTGGGGCAGCACCTCTTGGATCAGGCGTACTTACCGCCGACTAGACCATGTAACTGGAATAAATACGAATTTGAAGCAAAAAAATCCTGTTTAATCAAGTTTTAGTTATGAAAATTACTCCGTAATTTATTTACACCGTTCTAATAATTGCATTGATATATGTATTCACATATAATCGATTTATAGCTGTATGAAATATGATAAGTTGCATCTTTGGCAAGGACAATTACATTTATGTTTTTATTCCTTTTTCTTTACAATTATGAATTTAATTATATTCAATGATTGAGCTAGATTTAATTGTTATTCTTTTTTTAGGTTTTGGACGATGCAATGTTGCGAAGTTGGTCACGTGAATAATTTTCTATTTTTATCAGATATTTGAATGGGAACTGCACGATCATTCACTGTCTTCTTTTTTTTTTCTAGCACATTAGAATAGAAGAAATGGCTCTCGGTTTTATTGCAAATTTGTAAATGTTCGTGAAGCTTGAATTGAATTGCTGACGCAATGTGTCTCTGGGCATCGAGTGTATTATTATGAATACTATCAGACAAGTATATATATGGAATATATGTAAAGTATATGTTCAACCCCTTTGAAATTGAAACGAGTGACATTGACAACTAAAAAAGATTGATTATTACGTATTATGTATTTGTAGTTATTATTTTTTATATATTTAAATAAAATATTTTAATATATTTTATTTTGCAGTGGAAACGTTTGGTTTTGGAAAATTAATACTCGTTCGATGAAAAATTATTGTAATGATACAAAAAAGCTTCTTCGTGAAAATTCCGTTAATTCCCAAAAATTCTTAGACTATAATTTTCAAGGTGAATTTCACTATTAAAAATATTGTAATGCAATGTTTAAAATTGTACGAGAAAGAAAATAAATCTCTTGTAACTTGATTTAGGATATTGAATATGGATATTGAATCTAAAAAATGGCAAAATGTCGCAAGACCTCAACAAACTTGTAAGGTTGAAAAAGGTGAGATTCATATAGGGTTAAAGACTGTTAAAAAATGTTGATTTCTATAACTATTTTTATTCAAATTTATCATTAATTTATATCTTATATTTATTTTCAACCAAATATTCAATTACATTACAAATTAAATATTCAAAGTCGTAATTGTTTATATATTTATGGATGCAGAGGGTGATCTAGTAGGAATGCTGTCAAAACAATTGTACTTGGCTGGTGATCAAATGCAGCGAATGCAAGCAGTGTTGAAAAAAGCGGAGGATCGTATGAAATTGAAAGATCAAGAGATTAATCGATTGAGACGAAAGGTATTTTTCCTATATATCACCCATAGTTTTATATAATTGTGCATTCATACTTCCTGTTTTGTAATCAGGTTAAAGAATGGGAAACGAAAAGTAGAGATCAAGAAATAGCTCACAAAAAAGAAAAGTTGCAGCGATTAACACAATTAGAGAACTCCGATCATTTCCATAAACAATGTTTGAGATTGGAGCACAAAGTTTTGGAAATGGAGGTGATAATATTTTCATTAGAGATAAGTTATGACAACATGAATTTTTATTCCATCGATCAACATGTTTATTGTGTTGATAGAAATTTCTCGCGGATTATGGACTGGTTTGGGTTGGCGAGAGAATAAAAAACAAGACCACAAGTTCAGACGCGTC
This sequence comes from Zele albiditarsus, assembly GCA_958496275.1. Lineage (NCBI taxonomy): Eukaryota > Metazoa > Arthropoda > Insecta > Hymenoptera > Braconidae > Zele > Zele albiditarsus. The sequence goes on along the minus strand of OY292409.1, from coordinate 11,858,122 downwards.
ATTAAAGTAAACGAATCAATCAATTCTATTGATCGTGATAATTAATCAATGAAATAATTAATTCGTTGCCCATCGTTTCTACAGGTTTATCAATGATTGTTATGTTAAATTAATTGCCAAAATTGGGGAATTAAATTCATCAGTTGGTGATGGAGAAATGCACGTGTGTCGTTATCAAGGAGGTGCTACATTCAAAGTGAGATAAACATTTGCTATTAAGTTTACTAATTTTTATTCAATGAATCATGATGAAAAAAAAATAATAATTATATATTGATGAAATAATTCTTAAGGCGCCTACGAGTATGGTTCTCAAATTTTACAAGAACGGAATGATTGTCGGACAGAAAGGTCGATTACGTAATTATCGTGAGTCAATAACGCAATCGTTTATTCGAGATATTCTAGACGGATATTTTCCGTCCGAACTCCAACGTGAATATCCAAATGGAGTTGCATTCAAAGTATAAAAATGATTATGTATTCGTAATGAGAAAAACAAAATGTGAAAGAAAATATTTAAGACAAAATAATTTCGTAAATTAGACTGAAGATCACAGAACAGAAACATATTTTGGTGAAGGATTGAATTATCCTGGTCATGGTTATCCATTGGGTAAATTGCCATCGTGCGGTCAAATTCGTCATGCAACATCATCACCAAGAGTTAAAATTTCAACGACACCAACAAAATCATCGTTATCTGACTGGAAGCAACAATGGAATTTATCTAATGTTGATATCACTGTGAATTCCCCTCGTGTGAGGTGAATGAAAGTTATATTCATGACAATTATTCAATTAATTATATGATGTGATTAATCAATTGAATACAGACCGAGTAATTCTACTATCACCAGTGGCATTTTAAAAGTTACAACTTCAAGTGTGAGGTAATAGAATTGATACAAATATTAACAGTATTAATATCGTAAATTGTCTCCCATTAATTTTCTTGATCTTATATATTCCATTCATTCTTATATTCTACATTTGCTTTCTCCTTTTATAGCAAACCAGATGTAAATAGTAGCGATTCACGAAAGCAAATGCTCACGTCGTACAACAGCAACTGTTCTAATACACATTTAAAATCTCAAAGAAGTCCTGATCTCATGTTGAATTCAAAAAATGAAAAAGTAAATTGAGCACAGAAATGAAGAATTATTTTTATACCACACAATGATTTAATTATTCATTCATGCAGGTGCCGTCAATTACGAGAAGTACTGAGTGTTATTTGCCGTTAGGAGGAAAATTATCTAATTTTAAGTATGCTGGATCTGTGCCAGCAACACCATCCACAACAACAACTGCAACTTGTCGATTTAATTTATCAGAACGACCACTTCCAGATGTCTCATGCAGGTTATTATATGTATAATTTATTGTTAATTATCGTTCTCTGAACAGTCAGGAAAGTGGGAGAATGTGGTTTGACGAGTGTTCGTTGAAAGAAATAATGCACTGCGTATAAAATTTATTGCATATACGGATACAAGTTCACATTTAATTATTGTTGCGGTGCAATATTAATTATATTCAGATATCTTCAAGATAAATTTCATTTATCTTGGATAAATTAACATTTTGCTTGTTATGTAATAAGCAAACGAATATACGAATCTCACATCCATATAATCATTTAACAATATGTTTCAGATTATGGTTAGTAGTAATTATATGAAATTGTTTAACTGTGTTATATGATTTATGTAGCCGTATTTCTAGTCGGATAATCAATGGCGAATCACCTCGACCCAGATCAATCAGTCTGTCGGGTTCACGCTCTTCATCTAAACCATCTCCAAGGATGTCATCAGTTGACAATAATACAGTGTTATTCAAGAATTCTAAAAATACGAATGAGAGTAAATTTGGAAAACTTCGAGCTACAAAATCATCGACATCCGAAAAATACAAATGCGAAGTTAATAAATAATCTATGCCTTATGTTCCGCATTTTTACTATTTCATTCTGTTACAGTATGAATTGTAAAAATTTTTGTTTATCAAATCAATGATACTTTACAGAAAATATTATGAATTATATTTAATTAAATTACGATCAAATGTCATTGTAGATGCCAATTTTACGAGAGATAAATGAACCGACTGGTGAACCTGGTGAATTACGACTAAAAGTACGATCGATGACTGGTACTGTCGTTTATCTTGTACATATTTCCGCTGATGATACAGTTGCGAAACTTTATCAGTTGCTGAATACAGTGCTATCATTAAAACGAACATCGAATACAGTTGGATACAAAATTGTTATCAGTGGGTAAGTGATAAAAATTTTGTCTGCCTATTTATAATAAAAGACAATGATTTTTATTCTCTGGAAATTTTTTTTTCCTCTAACTAGTCAATAAAAATGGTTCATTCATTTTTAGTTATGCTCCAACAAGGCTTGATCATATGAACGTCACATTGAGAGATTATGGAATTAATAGAGACAGTGTGCTGCATCTTGTTGACAATTAAATAATTCCCAAATGATTGTTAATAAAAGAATTTTCAACGATAGATAAAAATACTAATCAAATGATTTAACTCTCTGAAAAAATGGTGATATTATATTCAATCATAAGTCACACACACACTTTTTCTATGTACTGTAATTTTTCTGTTTTTGTTCATTATTCCAGATTCAGAGTCGGAAGTTTTGATGAGAAAGGTGTAGTTAATTTAGTTACGATAAAATGTCAATCGTTCCAATTGGCATTTATGAACTGGGTTGTCCGATAAAAAAAAAAGAGAATAAAACAAAACGAAACATTGATGGATAAATATTTTTTATATTGTTCATATTTTTTTTTTTTTTCCGTCAATACAATATGGTTGCATCTGCAGGGGATGCTGGCGCGCCACATTGCTGTCAAACAAAATTGGTTGGTTGATAAGAGAATGGTGCTGTCAATCAACATGTAAATGCACTATGTATCACACTCGTTGTTTCCATTATTCCACAGGGGATTTCATTGCGTACGCATGAATCCTGGTATTCATATATGAACTGGTAATTTCACACCCGATTGTATCTTTCTTTCGAGTTATTCAAAAAATGCACCAACTAGTTTCGCGTGATTTGTTACGAAGCCATTGAATAATTCTATATAACATTTTTTTCCATCCATATTGTTGATTATATTTGTCCCATTCGTGGAGTTGAAGGGAAATATATTCAATTCCAATGAAACGTTCGCTAACACAAAATTTGAAAATCTTTTTTTGGACACGCATACATGAATACTTCAGACTAAAAAAAAAAAAGAAGAATTAACATGAAAAATCCAAATTAAAAATGAAATTTCATTCATGTATCTAGAAAGTGTGCAACAAATTTTTTCAGTATTCTCGCGATGCATGTATATTCATGTATCGATTCACAGTGGAAGAGATGATAGAAATTGAATAAACGTGAAGTGAACAGATGAGGTGAAAATGTGAAAAAAAAAAAATTCGTTTGCGCATTCACTCACACGGTGTTCATCAAAAAGGCCAATGCCTTTGATGAAGAACGTTTTCATGTGTAGTTTCATTTGCTTCTGGTCTCTCGTTCTGTTGAGGATCGTCTCTAAACTCTAAATTTCATATTCATATTATTTTTATCAAATTTTTGTTCATTTTCCAAATGAACAATGAGCCAGTGAATGTGAGAAGTAATATATTTCATGGTTGCTCTACTGCACTGTACTATTCTCAACTCCTTTGTATAGCTGAGAGGAATACTTTCCATTTTTATTCCACCTATGAAAGGCAATTTTTAGTGAAGTCATTCATATTAAATTGATGCAGTGGGGCTGTGTATTTTCTCTATTTACGCAACTGTCTCCTATGTCTGGAATATACAGCAATAAATTGACGTTACCTTACGAATAATCTATAAATGTAAATTATATCCATCATATTCGCAAAGTGCATACACCATATCCGAATATGTATATAAATTCATTATATGAAATAGCGTCCCCCATATATGAAGTTGAAAATCAAATTTACATAAATAATACTGCGCAATATGTATCCATGAATTAATTCAAATTATTGCGTGAACAAATATATGAAGATAATGAATTTTAGTTTAAATATCGTGGACATTTCAAAGGTTATTAAGAATTCATCGCGTACAATCTGTGCAATAACGAATGAATTTTTCTGAATTTGTCGAAGGATCCAAGAGTAAGAATGATTGATGAATCGAGGTGTCATTGCGATGTCTGTTGGAACGCGCGCATAGATTGATTCCATTTTTGTAGACGAATGCAAAAGAAAGGAAGCAGTCATGGTGAATGAATAATTTTTTCATGCTCCAGGACAAAAAATCAAAGAAACATCAAGGTATAAAGCAACGCTTGATGTAATCGGGGATGCTGGCTTTAATATAAGTCGACAATAAAGTGATGGCTTGAAGCGAACTTGCAGATGTCGTTCAATATTATTGTACAATATAGTCACTCACAATTGTATATCTGTATAAGTACAGATTCTACTCTGCAAATAATTATTCAAGCATAAATTGAAGCATTATTATTCCATTATGTTTTCTTCACGCATTTTTACATCACAAAGAAGATTAAAAGAATTTTTTAATTACAGACACATCGGTGAGCCGAGTCATCTCTAGATTAAATTTTGAAAAAGGAAACTTTTTAATTTAATTTATTCCTGACGAATAACTAATTAAATTGTTACTCAGAAATATTGAAATTGACATTAATTCCTCAATGAGATTAATTTCTATCATTGAAGCGAAATATAGTTTATAAGTATCATTTAATAATGGAATTCTCCATTGACTCAAATTTATTTTCTAAGTTCTAACCAGATAGTGGACATACGTATCAAAATGAGATTATAAAGTTCAGCACCATTCATTACTCGGAGTTATTTAATTGTTGAAAAGCTTTGAAGATCTGTAGAAAATCCCTTGGATATTTATATACAAGTGTATTAGGGTGAGGTACAAAAGAGAAGGTAAAAATAGGGTAAATTGCTGGGAGTAATTTCATCTAAAATTGAGACATGCGTAGACGCGCCGTAAAACGAATGATCGATATTATGAAATGATTTATTTCGACATAGACAAAGTATCCAGGGATTTATTATTTTTGTATTGTTTTTAGATTATGTTTTTTTTTTTTTTTTTTTTCGGCAATATTATTTGACATTCCTCACAAGCGTACTCTGATCGTACATCAAAAAAAAAATAATAAATGTGTGTGCATGGGTAGAGTATGACGTAGTATATGTATGTATATTCACTCTTGTATTTTTTTTTTTCCCCCTTTTGTAACGAGGGGGATTGTAAAGTGGGCTGTTGCATGATAGCTTTTCGGATATTGAAATTGTGGTACACTTTGATCGTACCACGTCTATTTCATATTTAAAAAGTACTCCTCTGATGAAAATGTATTTTGAAATTTGGATAAAACTGGTATGTGGATATATATCTGTACTATTCCAAAAATTACATTCATACACTCTAACGTGGTAGTTAACCACACTATAATAGCCATGGGCAATCTCTAGGCTCAGCTCATTCAAAAAAAAACTGTGAATGTATGCAATAATTATTAAATAACAGCAACACCGTTTATATAACAAATTCGATATATATTATATAATAATATATATATACACCATATATTTATAATAATCGTTGCGATCATTTTTTGTTTATACGTTTATAATTTGTTTTCACTCAATTCATTTAAATAATTGTGGAAAAATTTATCATCAGTATATTTGACAATTAATTAACGATGACGATAATAATTATAATTGATATATAAATAACAATGTTATGATTTTCGTCACAAAATATGGCTAGATATTTTTATCTTACGTATACCAATCATCATACACAAGTAATTAAATTTATCAAGCTATTCGAATTTCGATAATAATCTATTATATTATTTTTATTTAATTTTAATTTCACATATCAGTACAATATATCCTATTTTTTCATTTATGAACATTGAACAACGATAATTGCGGTAATTAACTTTTGTACATCTTTATTTTTACAGTAAAAATAGGAAAAATAAAAATAACAACACTATACGGTGTTGGTTGAAAATGAGTATTGATCATTTTATAGGCCGTGATATTAATGAGTTTTTGGTTTAACTTTAAATATTATCGCCACTCAATACTTATTTTACTATGTACACGTTTCATATTTCTACTTTAATTATTTTTCTTTTTGATTTTTTTTTAAATATTAATATAAATTTTTATTGCGAAACGTAAAATTGTATCACGAGAAATCTACCAAGATTAATTTCCACATACAAAATTACTTAATTCGACACGATATTATTATTCAATAAAACTACCATTTCAAATATATTTACAATTATATGTGAATATTTATATACATACGAATATTCGTGTATATCGTTGAATTATTGTAAAAAAATTTTTCTACCTATTTTTCCGTTTATAATATTCAATATCTTCATTCGTATATAAATTACGACCATATATCACTAATTTGTGTCACACTATAATATAAACTGTATATAGAGACACGAATATTTGGGTGGTTTCTTTTTTTTCTTTATAATTTCTTACAATTTCTTTTTTATATCGATATATACAATGGGATGGGCATGTTCGGCAGTGACAATATTGTTTACAGCATACCTTCAATTTTATTTGTAGAAAATTAGGGGAAATGACGTAATAAAATAAATAATAAAATATATATATATTTATTAAATAATATTTTGTTGAAATATTTCTATCTCAATTTTTGAGACTTCGTGAGTGATAAAAATGATTATTTCCAGTTATAAATATTATGAATAATGATAATAAACGAGAGAAAATGAACCATAAAAAAAAAAAAAAAAAGGGACAAGTTTATTTAGCTTTGTGGCAATCTGTATCTACATTCTTCTGTTATGCTAATCATTCACGATGTAGTGCGCAGTATTAATGTATATACATATAAATGTATATATGCGTCAAGAGGGCAGCTACTGTATTCTCACGTTTCTCACTGGTCCCGAAACGCCTTGACAACTTCATTATCAGCCCCATTGGGCTGTTACAAGGGCTATAAGCACGTTTCCTTTTGGTCTATGTTGACGACGACGACGGTAGACTGTGTTGAAAGTTCGTTTTGCGCTGGCACGCCCGTCGGCACCTCTTCCAGTATTGGTCAAAGAGTTGTCGTTCGTGATACGGTGGCAGAGGGTGGTGGTGGTGGTGGTGGTGGCGGTGAAATTACTACGTCGGGTTCACCCGCTAAATCGCAATCAAATCTCCACAGAATACTCTCAGGATGGTCACCTCCTGTCAATTATCAATTCAATTGGTATTTCAAGCGAACAAAATAATTTCCCTTGTAATAAATATAAATTTAAATTGAATCAACGAAGTGTAAATTTCGTCCACACAATGAAAATATAATATAAAAATAAATGGAACAGTTTTCAAAATGCAAAATAGCACGCGGAATATTTAAAAAAAGAACGGATCCATTTATGACATTAACTTGCATCGAGCGAGTTTTTTTTTTTTTTTTTTTCGTCTTCAATTTGTTTTACTTTTACATATTTTAATTTTTGGAGAGCTTTTTCCTTGGCTTTGTTGATATAACGAATAAACAGTGAAGATTGTGAGGATTCACGTGACCCAAATGAAAAATGACCCCATTTTTAAGCAAACAATTTTTGTTACTTTGACAGAAATAAATATTAAATAATGAATATTACAAACCTTGACCCAAACTGATGCCCGAGGAGGCTCGCCTCTGTCTCGGTGGTGGTGGTTGATGTTTGTGCGAGTGAGTGTGGCTGTGAGAATGAGAGTGGCAATGACAATGTCGGGTGTGCATGGGGGTGGCTTTGCAAACTGATGGTGGTGGTGGTGGTGATTGGTGCAATTGCTGATGAGGATGGTGTGGATGAGGCCTGTGCTAGGTGTTCCCTCCATGGCACGTCCCCTGCACCTGATCGAAGCTCAATGATTTCTTCATCTCCGTCATCGGTAGTGCGCCAGCTTCCTGCTGTGAATAAATATACATATTTCGTGCAATAACGTTAAAATTATTGATTATCTATATACCTTTAGTATTCGATTAATCTTCTGTAATAAATTAATATTTTATATACTAGAATATTTTCTATCTCAGGATAAAGCACCAGGGTAATTAGTCTGTCAAAGTTTTATTATTGCTCAATTGAGTCGACACAAAAATTGGTTATTGTTCAAATTTCACCCTCATGTTTCTACTCAAAGTGAATGTAGCAGTCAAAATAATGTTTTATAGCAATAGAAAAAAATTGACAAGTCAAGTGAGATGAAAAGATAATATATGAGAATTTATTCTTCAGTGTTGTTTGTACTGATATATATTCTGAATTATCTTTGAGGATTTCAATCTCTATAGACAATATTGTAACTTACATGAAACGCACGCAGTAAAATTCTGTATGGCGAAACAATGAGTTGACAAATTATATAAATTCATGTGGTATGGAATGCCAATTCAGCAACTGTTACTTTTAATCAGAATGTATGTTGCATGAATTTCTTGAAATTTTCCACTGTCAATAAATCAATTTTGTTCACTTTTGATATTAACTTAGAGAATAATATTTAATATAGAAAGAGTTTCAGAAACTCGTGAAAATTGTGTACACATTCTTTGCATTTCCATTCCACAATGATTATCAACAGCAAATACATTTTATGATGGAATTAAATTACTCTCTCATATCAAATAAAAATGTAAACTTGGATATTTATATCTAACGTGAATTGCATTACTCTAATTCGAATTATTCAGTATGTACACTTAAAATAAAAAAATATCTATGTATGAAAATACTTTCATAATAAATCTACAAACAAATATTGTAATAAAGTGAATGTTTAAACTCAGAGTGTACTTCTCAACTGGAAACTTAATTTATAAAATTGTCATTCCGTATTTATTACAAAGCAAATACAAACATCTGAGTAAATTTGATCAGCCGAGAGCTGTGAGTATCAACGCACAAACATGCTACAAAGCGAAATAATTATTACTACACATATATGTACGACTAAAGTGTTATACGTTGGGATTGTGATTTAAAAATAATTTCTGTATCTATTGGGTGTTCTTTTTAATTCCACCTACTAACAATGGGTGTTAATAGTGTCTCAGAAATTGTGCCGGGAAGAGACAATATAGAAAATTTAGCAAAACTATTATAAATAGAAATGGATAAAAAAAAATATATATAAATATTTTTATATATATATATATATTTATAATTATTATTATTTCGTTTTGAATAACGAACTTACACCATTTAATCGAGGTATTTCGATGCTAGGTATGTAAGTTGTCTCTTCATGGCTGAAGCAACGTCGATTTCTTACAAGTGACGATTGAGGGCTGCAGTGTACACAGGTTGTTGTAGCAGGACCCAAACCACCCCGACTTCGTTGTTTTGTTACTGGACGTTGGCTTGAGCCACATCGCAGCGCAAATCGTAATTCTGAAGCCATCTCCGCGCACAGAGACTGTGTGTTTTTTTCACGAATTTGTTTCAGTAATTAAAGTGATTGTCTCATGCAAATATTTTTATAAATTCTGGGAAACACATCATCATTATATTCACATTTTATTAGTGACAGTGATGACTGTTAATTGAATAATTGGATATTGATGAGTGATTGTGGTCGAATATGATGATATAAAAATGTGGGACAATTTGAGGTAATTTAGGATGGTCGGCAATTTGTTACACCTGAGTTTTCATATTAAAATAATGATTTTTTCCAGTTAGAAATTATTTCTACCAAGTAGATTGAATCTATTGTTTGACAGTGATGACTTATTTATTTTTCAGGTACATCAAACTACCTGACTTCACATTATAAATAGAGATTTAAATATATTCATGATGTGTTTCACATTTGATTGAGAACATTTCACTTGGAAATACATTATAGTGCGCAATAAAAAAAATTGAATGTATAAATTTTTTTGTATTCAGTGCGTACTTCTAAAAAGTATTGCGTTTTCTTTTTTTTTCTTTATTCATTTGAATTTCAACTATATTACTCGTGGTAGAATGATGGAGTGGTAGAAAATAATAAATTGAATTAGAAGAGCGAAGACTGAATTTTGTTGGGGAGACAATTCACTATATGTACTTCGTGATCAGATTTTATTTCAACACCTGACTTTTTACAGGGTACGTGTTTTTACATGTGTATTTGTGCGTGTATGAGTGCATGTATGGGTGTGTTGGCATGAAAATTACGACGATAGTTGCGGACGTGCGACGATTGACAAAGACGAGCAACACTCGTGAGTACATAATCAAAACAGACCATACACACAACACGTAAATATATTTATTATGTATATATCGTGTCATGCAATTACGTGCAAATGCAAGGCCAAGGTAGTTTTATAATGATGCACCAGGCGTTCCGTTTGAATATTATGACAGGCAAAAAATAAAATATATATAAATGACAAACAAAATTGCCGATGCAATCACAGAATATTTTTCTTGTTACTCTGTTTGATGAATTTATTCTATAATAATGATTGTAGAAATAATTCTCTTAGGATATGTTATAAAAAAATTGAATCATTAATAACATTGGCATTATAAATTTTATTATTTCTTCTTCTCATTATTTATATTAATAGCCAATTGCACGTTGAATACGAGCAGCAATAGTAAAGATAATTCAGCATAATGATAAAATTTAAACTTACCCGATCAGTCTGAGCATTTTTTTTTGAATTCCAACAAAATTCAAGAATGGCAACGAGAATTGCAAGCGCAAGTCCGCACAGCAGTACAACGAACACGCCGCCTGTGAAACAAAAAATTTTTTACAAAAAAATAAAAAAGAGAATGAAAGAAAAAAAAAAAATAAATAAAAATAGCGGAAGAAACTATGGGAAAGTATAAATAGAAAGAATGAAGGGTGGTGGAGGTGTACCCGTAGGCGGCTCATTAGTTTTTATGCCTCGAGTGTCCTCTCTCTAATTTCTTCCGGATTTCCGAGTCGTCGCGCGCAGTCGCTTTGCAAGTTTAGAGAACTGGAGATCGTATAACAATGTCGAGTTTTGCCTTTTCTATGAAAAACTTTTATCTCCGGTATGCTGCCGATAGTAAAAAGAAAAAAAGAAAATAAAACGTGAGAGATAGTGCAGCAAAGAAATAATGAACTGAAAAAAAGTAGAGAGTGGACCAAATTTGAAAAAAGAAAAGATGATCAAAGTTAATATTGTTGCAGTAACTTTTTTTTCTTCACTTTGATCAAAGTTGAAACATTACTTTTATTATTTTTTCGCTCCATTGATTGTCAAACACGATTGAACTTTTGTTTCTATACTAAAAAATATGTGTTAAATATTGAATTGCCACCATTGTTATATTGTTTTTTTTTTTTTTTATCTACAGTATTAGAACATTTGTTATAATGAAAATTATGACGTTATAGTAGATAGAGATATTTACACTTTTATTGAACTCTACATTGGATTGATGTGAATAATTAATTTTTCATTTTGTTAAACAAATAAATGAGTGTGAGAATGAGTAGTTGAAACCGATATATGGGCAAATGTCATTGGAATGAGAGGTCTTAGGTGATGTGGGCGTGTATGTATATATTCAAAGTGCACCGTCTTCCCACAGATTGAGTGTGAGATTCACATCAGCATAGACTGCGGGAGGTGATGTTGTCCCTTCTCTTCCCTGATGATTCTCGTTCGCGTACGCTTGCGTCAAGTAACTGTACTGACACATATAGAGAGTTTATGCACAGACAGCGGCGTCACATCAAACATTTTTCTATATACTCGTATCTGTATGATGCGTGTTGTTTTTTTTTTTTTTCCACTTTCTTCATTATTTTACGCATATTCTCTTCCTTTATTTTTTTATAGTGAATGCCAGCAAGCATTGTCTTTCAACAACGGTGTGTTCGTAAGCCCATGGTGCATACTATGTATTCATAGACACGGTTCACTTTATCAAAGTTAGTCATTTTTCGTTTGTACTTTGCCACGTCTTTCTTATTTTTCCCTTTCTTTTTTACTCGTTTTCAAACTCTTTCCCTTTTTACTCACGTTATGATACTCTTCATAAACTATGTGAAGATACTAGTATTACGATTTTTTTAGTTCATGGGATTTTTATATACGTCGTACGTGAAGTTACCATTTATTTTTTTCCTTCATTTTTGCTCACTTGTTTTTTTCTTGATTTTTTTTTTTCTTCGACTCTTCCAAGTCACGCCATGGAAATATGTAATGAGCCGTTGCATAAAAGTTTGTGAATTCTGATGGCATGCACGAGTGATGGGGTGAGAGAAGAGGAAAAAAAAAAAAAGAGAAACCTTCTGATGTTCTTGATGACAAAAAGAAAAACAATTTCTGAAGTAAAGTTTTTCAGTCATTGATCCCTATCTTAATGTCTGAACTTCTTGAATATTTTACATAACAATGTAAACGCGAATATAAATGTAGAGATTTATGCAACGATATATAATTATTAGATATTATATGTAATGAGGTGAGATTTCTGCAGTAGCACTAACACAATAGTAAAATTAGAAAGGAATTGTCAAGTAGTAAACATGTTTTATATTTTTTTTTATCACATTTAATAGTTTGTTTAACTCATTTATTTATTATTATTGAAACTCTCCGAATTGAAGTGAAAGAAATAAACTGAAAATCTGATCAATGAACTTGATTCATTTTCCAAAGCACTCTATTCAATAACAATTAATATTGACATTTGAATCAATTTAAATCTATTGGGCATTGGATTTTTACGGACTTTTAGTACGCCCACGTTTTAATCGGTATCCGGACGCACACATTTGCAAATAATACATTTGTCCATTTATCACGTCGTGGATTCCAGTTAATTTCCAACGATTTTCAACTGGATGATGTAGTGACGATGGTAGTAGATGATGAAGAGAGCATTATATGTATATGTATGGGGTTAAAAGCACACTAGAGTGTCTCCACTTATCGTCAACGAAAGAAAGGAGACGAGGCGAGTAAGGACCAGGACGACGTGTAGATTTGCATAATTCCAACGACGAGAGAAAGAGAGAGATAAAGACAGTGATTTATATGACAGTTAGGCACACTTGCCAAGCGAAACCATGTATATAATGCAACGTTTCTCGTCGACATTGTAGTTTTGCGAACAACGGAGATGAAGAGTAGAAAAAAAAAATTGCCCATGTTATATTATAGAAGTATTATTATGAGTGAACGTTGAGGAAAATTGCAGGCACAATATAGCAAATAATCCATTTTTTTTTATCACAATTCTATGACATTGGCGAAGACGAATATTTTGTAATTTATAATTAATTATATGGGTGAATTCAAATTGTGAATTGTTTATTTAAATGGTTGATGAGGCTTCTTCATAATTTGTTGTTCAATATTTTTAATTTGATTTTGTAATGGTAGCATGAACCAACTTCCAGACTTTTTCATTGTACTAATTATTATATTTTGGATAATGTCGTATCAGTAATTAAAACCTGCTGTCGAATTTTTTGCAAAAATAAAAGAATTTCTTCAATCTATTCATGAGTAAGTTTTATTTATTTTGACGATGTTCGAAGTGACATTACGGTAGTACTGCGTATAAACGCACGGTACATTCTACTCTCTTCCATATACACCTGCTTTATAATTACATCTTGTTTGACTTTATTATTAAATGTAATTTCAATTAATTTGGTATGTGAAGTGTTTCTCATTGTACTTTCTTCTTTGAATACATTACTGGAATATAGTAAACATATTTCTTATAAATTGGAATTGATAACGAGGAAGAAGAAAATAAATTAATGATTGAGATGGAGTAAAAAAAAAATTAATTAAATCCATTGATTGAATAATAATAGAGGAAGAAGAAATTTTCTCGCAGTTAGTATTTCTTTGTCTTTGTGGCAAATTACTTAAGTTCACAATTACTACTATTCAGTTTATGGATGGAAGTAGTTTTTGCTACGCAATCGTTTTCTTGAATTCAACGATCTATGATGGCAATAGTGGCAATTGAGACATTGGTTGAGTTGGAAATGGGTGGGCTGGAATAAAAAAAAAGCATCGACCAAGTGGTGCACAGGCAGTTAGCCTTATTTAGCTTGAATTTGTGCAATTCATCCCGGTGTCGAAATGGAAAAAAAAGAAAAATAATATAGTAAAGCGAGGGAGGAAAAAAATTGTGTCTCGAAGAGAATCGAAGTAGTGAGGAAGCGTGATTAAGGTGATGAACTTGGGCAATTTCTACGTTTCCTTGGTGAGGGAGATGTCGAGTAAATTTTCCACACCACTGAAGTGGGTACTTATCCGAACTTGCTGTCAAGGCAACTGAGTAGTAGGTGGAAAGTAAGAAGAAAAAAGAAATGGATAAGAAGGGAAAAAAAAAATTGGCGAACCAAGTGCGGGAAGGAAGTGGCATGGTGAAGGAAATAGACAGGGCGACTCCACGAAAGTCTTGAGGACCGATAGTAAAAACTTGTTGCGACTTTCATGAAATCCGGTAGGCGCTTTTACAGTAAAACTCTGTTGCAACCACCATCACCATGGCAGGAGAAAATTCGTTGGGGTACATAAAAGCATAGAGATTGTTGGGAACGTTGATGCACCCAGACCTTTACTTCTGAATGTCTTCCACCACGTATTTTTATTCATCAGTGTTTTGTTTTGTTTTTTTTTTCTTTCGCTTCTCAATTCAGTTTTCTTTCTATTTACTTTAAAATTTTCTAAAGCGTCTCGTTTGTTCGGTTTACATACTCTGAGAATATTCTTAAAAGATACTTGAAAGTAATATAATGAAAATAATATTAAATTTTTGCAACATTATTTTTCGCTATGTCTTCTTATTTTATTTTCAGAAGAACAATGTAACCGAGCTCACGCTCATGGGTCTTAAAGTCTTAACTACTACTGATATACAATTGTTCATGAGTAATAACTAATAACATATCTTGACAACAAACTTACCAATGTTCTCAACTCCAAGTGCATTCGCCTTATTCTCCTTACTTTTCTCGTCTCTGTTACACACGTCTCCAGTATTCTTCCACCACTTGTCATATAGAATTTGTATCACCCCTTTCTCTTGTAGCTCGAGAATTGCAAGAGATATTTTGTCTCGCCATGGTGAACCTATTTCGTAACAGAGATGTTACACAGAATTTATTATTTGTGCTAAAAGCACCCGAGAAACTCTCGGTATGAATAATAATTCGCAAATGAGTAACGCAGCTTAATTTCTATTATTTATTCCCGTTAAGAAGCTTTACGTACAAGTATTAGCGATGAATTGAACGTTCATTAACAAACCATACGCGGATTTCGAACCAAATCTACACTCGAAAAGTTCTAGATAATATTTCAATTTTCTCTTGAATTTAATATAAACGTGAATACATTAATGAATATATATATATCAGTACCAGAATAAATTGTATAATTGATATAAATGAAAGAAAAACCTTTTGGAGTTGCTATTCCATAGCCTTTGCTGTCTAACAAGCCACCAATTTGTGTGAGATTGCAATCTCTTTGAACTGCATAGTCAAGCATTGTAGACTCCATTAAAAAAGCGTAATCACCCTCCAATACTCGTTTAATTCCATCTTCGTAGGATGAAACAAAGACTGCCGATCTCTTCGCCTCCATAAATCTCCACATTTTCTGATAAATGCCAATTTTTGAGTCCTGCTCAAGAGTGAAAAAGAAATAGAAAATAATGAACAATACACTATTGGAGAATGAGACTTTGTTGATGCTTAAAATATATTATTGTTCTGTTATCAAGAGTATTACTCATTGGCCTATTGAACTGATGCTACTTGAACAGGATTATTTATATAATATCACTGATAATAAAAAATGAATTGTTAAAAAAGAAAAAAGAAAACATACCCTGAAAAATGTCATTGTACTACCGCCCTCAAGTGTGCCATAAGAAATTTCCGTTTGTTCAGCAAGATCCGCAGCATTTTCAATGGGCGTAATCATTCTTTCGACAGTAAGAAATGCAGCTAAATTAGCTGTGTACGATGATATGATGATGAGAGTGAAGAACCACCAAATACCACCGACAATTCTTGTACTGGTAGCCTGTTCAGATCAATTAAATAATTTTACTGTACTGTCAAACGGCATTTGATGAACAAAGAAATAAAGAGATAAAAAAACATAAAATAAAACTGAATAGATAAATGAATAAAACAAAAAATTCGAACGTATGAGAAAGACAATCATAAATTGATTTATAATCGATGTCAATGAAAAAATTGAATGATTGATGAATCTATTTGTTGGTGGGATGAAAATAGTTTGACATGACACCCAATATTGTGGACCTCACCACAAATATGCTGAGTTCATATTGAAAGAATGCAATATATACACCCAATAATTTACTCATACGTCGAATTATTTCACAATCAATATTTCATTTATCACGATATTATTATTTTCAAACGGTATAAAATTGGATTTGGATGGATGGTAATCATGATTGATGGTGTTGGTTATTGGTATTTCCAACTTGTTCATATACGAATATTTTTATTGGATTCGTAATAAACACTGGAACGTCAATATACATTATAGTGTGAATATTTTTTTATCACATAAATAAGGTAAACAATTTTAATGGATGTAGTTATTTTACGTCGAGTATCTATTTCGGATTAAATAAATTCAAATAAGGAATCTGCTCGAGAAGTACGATCGGATTGATAACGTGTGCGTTCATCATAGTTTGATGCCTTTCATTCTCTTTATAGTATCCATCCCTTTCATTCGAACTCTATTTATTTATTTTTTTTTGTTTTTTTCAATTCTATCACCACCGATGGATGCTACAGGGTTGAATGCAGGATGGAAACACGTGTGGTTCTTTGTACAAGGTTAAACCACATGGGGATCAATGGTTTATTTGTCTATTCTTGCAATTTTTTTTTCATCTATTTTTATTGTGGGATACCCGAATATATAGATTCAATTTTTATGAATACATTCGGGATACTCTTTGTTTGTTCGTGGAATTGTTTATGTTACATTGTAGCATTGTGTTATACGAGAATAATTTTTCATTCATCTTGTTTATTTTGATGGTTTCAATTATTTCATTGTCAGTTGTGATACCATTGAAAATACTTTCCAAATCGAAATTGAAATAATAAGCGATGACATCCCTGCATGTAAACAGAGCCGATGAACACCATATGTCGCACAATGTTCTTTCGTTCTTTTTTTTTCTATTAATACAATATTAATAATAATAATAATAATAACAACGGAGAGATGAATAAAATTTATTTTAATTTTCGCCATGCTTGATAAGAGGAAATGAAATATAAAAAAAGCACAGGTAGAGTTGATGGAAAATTTTGAATACTAATGAGTTTCATGCAACAGTGAGCAATGCCATTTAATATAAAAAATAAACTTTATTTTTTTTTTTCAATTTTTGCGTGAAAATTAGTTTTAGAGTTCATTGATTTTCTCATTAGATTGCTGCGCATTCATTTGGTTCTAACTTCTCTAAATGTTTTTTTTAATTCTTCTATTTTTTCTCCATCCTATTATCTTGCCATTTGTCTCGCTCTTTCACGCTGGTACCCTTCTTTGTTCGTAAAATCTTTTATTCAATATTAAATGAAAGATAGACATAGTGACGACGGTGAAACGTAAAGATAGGATAAAAAGAATTGAATAGTTGAAGAATGAAAAAAAAATAAACCGTATAAAAAAATATGGGGAAATTTATTGATAAAAGTTTTCAATGCATATGAAATGTTGTGGGTCATGGACTGTGAGTAGATTGTCATTTTGTTAATGGAGAACAAGGGCTACAGGTGTAGAAAGGGGGGAAAAAAAAAAAGTTCCTATCAAAAGTATTTATTCATTTCTTTGATGCGGTTTTTTCTTTTCCCATGATATTTAAAGCCGCAGTTGGTATGTAAAAAAAAAAGAGTCATAACAGATCACTGGCTTCAACAGAAATCCCGAGTCGTAGAAAAACTCTATATGATGAAGAGTAGATAGGAGAAAAAAAAAATCATTAAACGAAATGGCATTCAACATGGCTGAATGTAAATGATATGCCACGAAAATTTTCGTATAATGAATTTTGATAAAAGAAAAATGCTATATTATACAATTTTTTTCGTGGAATAATAACAATACATTGACACGATATTTTTAATCTTTGGGATTAAATCACGAGCACATAGTCAGAAGTGGTGGGGAATAAATATATATACTTCCATGACGGTGATGAATTTTTGTCAAAAACAAATGATAATTCTTAATGTCTGTCGAATTGGTTAATTTTTGTTTTTTTTTTATAGAAGAGAAGTATTATCAATTGACTCAAGTATCAAATTGTGTTCCAAATGAACGATTAGTATATACACAATATATTATTGGCCATTATATCCATGCATGTACACATACATCAAAATGTTATATTCGGATCAAACTGAAAATCGACGAAGAGTGAACGAGCAAGCGAGAATATAGTTGATGCATATACAGGTTGTGAATACCAAGTGCACTTTAATATTTCCAATGCGAGTCAGCGAGGTTTAATCGTATTTTTGGAGTGCATCAACGTGCTCGGATTCCACATACAAACATACATGTATGATCACGTTCGTTGAATTTATGCAACAATGTCCAAATTTTTCATCATTATTTTTGCGGCATTTAAATAATTGTATCCCCCCCCCTCTGTCACTTTGTTCAATGTGAATTATTAACAAGTTGAAACTGAATAGTGAGACGAAACATGAACAGAATGAATGAAGTGAATGAAAAAGAAATACATATTTTATGATGAAACATTCAAACGTTTTTATAGATAAATAAATATCTATATAAGCGAGACAAACATTAGGTCCTTGGCTTTTCATGCTGGGATGACATGCAATTTTATTTTATAATATTTATCTGCGTCTCGAGATGCTTTGTCGCAATTTTTTTTATGTACACATATGGTGCTTGAGAATTGTTTCATGTGTTTTTTATTTTTATATTTTGTATTAGATCATTATTTTTCCATTTTTTTCTCATTATTAATCTCTTGGATTATTTTATATTAGTATGTTTACCATCGGCTCTGTTACATGATTACCTTGGGATTGAGATCGCTTCCCTGTTGCATTAGAGTGCCCACTGCAAACCAAAAGCTGTTGGCCATATTGAACTCGTTCACTGTTCTTGGTAAAGGAATGTCGTCGCTTTCTGGCTCCAATGCGCTGACATGACTGCCCTGATTGACATTTGGCCCCCGTCAGGTGGTGCGAAATAGATAAGCAC
The DNA here is from genome assembly GCA_958496275.1 of Zele albiditarsus. Classification (NCBI taxonomy): domain Eukaryota; kingdom Metazoa; phylum Arthropoda; class Insecta; order Hymenoptera; family Braconidae; genus Zele; species Zele albiditarsus. Next base: position 11,838,753 of record OY292409.1, on the reverse strand, counting down.
AATAATTACTTCTGTTTGCGTTTAAATTATTTATATATTAATATATGAAATTTGAATTGAAATTTAAATTAATGAGCATTTTTCACAAATACATAAACCAATTTGATTGTTGCTTGTGTTCAGCCGCTTTTTTTCCTTCTTTTTTTTTGCATTGAATGAGACGAGATAAATGAACATTTACACGACAAATTCAGATATTTTTGTGACACAACCACCTCATGCAATGTTGTTGCCTGGAATGTACATTGTGTCGCGGTACATAGCTGTACACCCCATTCATTATACTTTTATGGAAATTTATGGAAATGAAGCGCGTTGTGGTGGAAGGTTACAGTATAGAAAACTCGAATGAGGAAAATTGTTTACCGTGCATGTCGACTTTTATGTAGAACAAAAAAAAAATAAATCCGTAAACAAAAAATGCAACCCCAAAATGTATGAAAAATGAATAATACGAACAAGAATACGGTGATCCAATACAGAGAAAAAAAATTAATATTGTAATATATTTTAGTGGATTTTTTTAAATTCTACAATTCTTCACATGGATCAACTGAACTTTCTCAATTTTTCAAGTGGGAAAGATTGAATACTGCTGTAGAAATTCTATTATTCGAATTTTCCATCGTTCCGGAAATAATGTACATTCAATAATCTAAAGCACTCTTTTTTTTATTTCTTTTATTATTATTTTTTGTGCAATGAAAGTTACAGGGTCGAATGTAAAATGTCAGCGTGAGCGATTCTTTGTGAAAGGTTGAACCATATAGTTATTTTACTACTCTCGCAACTCTCTTTTTCCAGCTATTTTTATTGTCGAATGACGAACATATAGATTCGATTTTTATGAATACATTCGGGATCATGTTTGATCGTTAACGAATTATGTCTATATGACATTGTAATTTTATAATATTGAACAATGATTTTCTATTTATTCTAGTTGACGTCAGCTCATAATTTATCTTTCAATACATTTAGTGGTAAATAATTAAACTTCATTTTGACTAATTCAAAATTAATTCAATTACATTTACAAAGCAATTACTGCTTTGAATCGAACACCACATGACAGGAGCCTACCTGAAGTGGGCACTTGCAGCTTGGACATGGCGCAGGCTCAACCCATTCATAAGGTGAAAGACGCGCAACAATCCAAATCGTAATGGAGACCATTGCATATGCACCCAGCATTGATAACCAAATTTCCACAGCAAATGGATTCATGAATGAGAAGAGTCGCGAGGGCGCACGATTGGTAGTCTGAAGCATGCACACGATTTATATTTCATTACGCATTTACAGTATCTATAATCGTTAATAATTAACCGTAAATTTATCCTCAAATTTTTCACTCAAATCATCCATTATTTTGAGTTTGGTAATATTCTGAAAAGTAATATTGTGGATTTTTGGAGAATACAAACAGTTCGGATTGGATTGGAAATAAATAATTGGTATATTCAGTTTGTTTGATAGATGTGGAACCGACGTGATGTTGTTGATATACCTTAGGATTCAGACCGCTTCCTTGTCTCAAAAATGTTCCGGTGATGAACCAAAAGCTGTTGCTGACACTAAATTGATTCTCGACGACATCACTCTCAGCTAAACAGGGATGGGGATTATTCCACTCGTATGGGCTGAAGCGTGCCATCACGAAAAGCGTAAAGCTCACGAGCATGTATGCTGCCAGTACGTAGAGCCATATTTCAACAGCGAGTGGATTCATGAAGGAGAATAGTCGAGTTGGTTGGCTGGATGGTACCTAAATTATTTTAGGCTACAATTTTAATTAAAATGACCCCGTGGACGATTTTGTTCTGAGTATATTAATGGAGGGACTGTAAAAGTTGTATGTTATAATTATTGTACTTTTGGGGTAACTGAATGAGGATTAATATTTCATATTAATAAATTTTCAATGGTAGGATCTGCTTTGTAGTTAAATTTTCAAATTAGATGAGAGGTTATTTTTTGTTCTTATTCTCTCAATAGAACTGTTTGTATTCAACTGATTGGGTAAGTTAATTCGATAATAATTTAGAATCAAGAAGTCAACTCAGTGATGTCAAATGTATTTAACAATACTCAACACTTCTGACAACCAGAGTTATAGCGAGGGAAAATTGAGTAAAATTCTATAGAACTAAGAAGAAGAGCAAAGATTTGTTATTTCACTGGGTAGAAATAAATTATTCTCAGTTATGATGAACTATGTTCAAACAAAGTAACAAGAATATAAATGTGTTAAAATTACGAAGACATTTAAAAATAACAGTGATTCAATATAAATGCATTATTATAATTGATAATCAATTACGATTTGATTTTCAATATGTATATTCAATATAATTATGAATCTCCAATTATTTCTACTGAGTTGAAGAATTATAATCATTGTAATAATTATTATCATTATCATTTCTATTAGTATTGTAAGAATTATCAGCCTGTGATATTATAGTGTAATTATTTATTTCACAATTAGTCTTTTAATTGGATTTTTATCATTATGCAAATTATTACTTGTGGTATTTTTAAATTGAAAATATTATACGATATTATGAATTTTGTATATTGTTTGAGATTTAATAACTACATTGAATATATTTGTTTTATCAACTCACCTTAAACAATATTCCTATGCCAAGATTCATAAATGGTTTCGTGAAATCAATAACACTCTCTCTCGCGTAGTTTATCGTCATTGAGGCGACCGCTAAATCTGCACGCTGTGAAATACAAAAATTAGTTGAAGACATTTATTAAAGTGGTTTCAAACTTTACTAATGGTCAAATTAAAATGTTTCACATTTATAAACAAATGTGTGTTTGGTCGAAAATGTTCTTAGTTAGTAAAAGAAGGAAAAAAGATAGAATAAATAGATGAAAGAAATAAAAATGAAAAATCTTTCTTTCATACTTCACTCTCTTGTACAAAAATGTATATATGAAATACATTTCTCTAACTTTCAACCTTTCTCACTCTGTGTTTGTATTACTTTTATGGGATATAAATGAATGATCTAGAATGTATATAGATAAAAATGGAAAAATAGTCAATACACACTTATTTATGCAATTTTTTTTATGGAATTTATAAATAAAACGATTCAAATTAATATTCCAAGCTTTTTAAAGCAGCTAACATTGACATTTTTAATTAATCTAGAGTTTCCGGTAAAATGATTGAAAATATATTAAAAATTGCTAGAAATCATAGTGAATTTTGCAGATGTCGAGGTATCACGTGTTACCAATAAATTTTAATAATCGTGTATTTTGAAATTCAAATAGCACGAAGAAATATATACGGTAACATCTGTAAGGTGTGTTCAATGGATCGACATCAACGCGATTTAGTGGATGCCAATGCACAATGATAAAAGAGTTCAGGTGATTTACAATATTGAACTAAAAAATGCATGGCTTGCATTTCAATCAGATTTCTATTTTTTTTTTTTTTATATATCCAATATCAATTTGTGAATTTCGATTATATTTTTGAATACCTTTTCCATCAATTCCCGAACGATTCCATTCCACTCTTTTGTTTCCGGATCATACACCCCATACATGTGATCAGGTACAAGTCGAATGGCATATTGAAATCCTACTTGTTGTGCTATCCACTTCAACAAGTCAATGCAGAATCCTTCAAATCTGGCATTTCCCGTTAAATTTTTGTCATTCTTCACCATGACATATGGCTGTTCCTGTTATAAATGTAATCAACTTTTCAATAGCCATTGATATACTGATAATTTCATCAATGTACGTCCGAAATCAATTAATTTTTATTAGCTTTGGGAAAGCCTTTGAACAACATTTAATGGAAATTGAGTACAACATTGTAACTTTGACGAATATTTGGAAAAAAAAAAATACCAATCAATATTTCTCGTGTCATGAATGAAAAAATCGTCACGGAATCTCGACTATATGTTTAATTTTCTAAAAAATAAACTGCATTGATGAAGATTGAAATTTATTAACTGTATAATAACATTAAAAAAAGAAAAGAAATATCACTAACCTCACGTGTCATAACGACCAGTGTAATATTTGTAGAAGTCGTTTCATAAAATGCGTCAACATCAGTTACATTAATCCCATGACCCGGTCGCCATTCACCAACTTTGACTAATGCTTCTTTTTTTAATTTTAAAAGATCCAATTTGAAGTTATTTCTTTTACCCTCGTTGAATTCAATATGTCCAGTCAATCCATGTAATTCTGCCTGAAAAATACAATTAAAATTAATAAAACTACTGAACAACAATTTTATTTCCATCAATGTATGTGATGTAATAATAATGTGATGCGTTGTATGCTATGTTAAGAGGTTTACAGGTATATTTAAATATACCCACACTGAATCCTGTTATGTTTCCCACTTGATTATTCTCGATTTACTCGAATATTACCATAGAGAGATAATGAATATGCCCGTTGCACGCTACTCAAAATTCCACTAATCTCTCGCTTCACTCCAATCCCATGTTACTTCACCATGTCGCCCTCTTTCCCCATTAACTCATGAACATGTCGATGTTAAGAGAATTATCGCACCAGTCAACTGTATAATTTATCCATTCATCAAGTTTTCAGTTACAGAATATATGTGTTGTCTATATTAACAATTCCAAATTTGAACTTGTATTTCAATGCATCTATGAAAATATTCTTGAATTTATCTCTGTTAACAGTTGATCATTCATATCGGTGACCAAAAAAATAAATGTAATGAAAAGTAATATATATCCAGGAAAAATATAGATTCAATGAATCGCCATAATTTTAATTAATTAAATACCAAGTCTGATACTATTAGACTCTAAATATTCTCTAGGACATTGAAATGATTGGAGCCAAGTGTAATTGATTTTATTTCAAGCAATTTTCACACTTGGAGTATGATAAAAAAAGAAGTGATATAAATTTTGATGCAGTTTGTAATTGGAAATATTCATTTTATTAATTATTGTCAGCTATTATTATTCGGATGGGTATAAAAAATTATGCTATTATGATTTTAATTATTTGTTTGAATATATAAGTGAGTAAAAAGAATAATTCTTCATTCGAATAATAACAATGATCAAATAATTGATAGCTATCATTTTATTAACATTCTCTAAGTAATGTGTTCCCTGGTAATATTTCATTGCTTCATATTTCCTTAAATTATAATTTTCCAGCAATATTTTTTGCCATTTATATCTCTTGCTCGTTTACATTCATATCTACATCTCATGAAATTGTCTGACAAACGAATGTATATTGAGTTGATTAACTTTACGTGACTTCGTTACTTTTGAAAATTGCAATATTCACCAGTTCTCCTCAACTTTTGTTTGACTGCTATGGCTAGTTTCAACATAAAGGGAATGAACAACTATACAGAAAAAGAGAAAAGAGAAACGGTAGTAAATAGGATGAAGACGAAGGTATTGACTGAAGAAAGACGTCATTGTCATTCGTCGCGAGTCACAGTCTACCCAATTTCTTCTAGCATTGTGCAATTTAAGTCTTTCCCCTTCTTGTTTTTTTTTACAACACTGCGTAACTTCTGCTCATTTTTTTTATCTCCATTTTTTCTTCCTTCATAATATTATTTCTGTGCTCCTTCGTGAGGAATTATTAGATAAAGAAATTATTTTTAAATAATTCAAGTTTGTAAAAGAACAAATTGCTAGGATAATGACCGTTTCAATATATGTAATAATTCTACTTTATTTATAACTATTTGATAACCAATTTTTTTTTAAACCCAATTTTTATAATGACGTATTTTTGTGTACTTATATTACACATGCTGCTCAATTAATGATAAGATTGGGATAATAAAAATGTTCCACATGGCTATTGACATTTTGAATCGACATAAGTACCGATAAGTACCTGTCCATTCGAAATGTGCTCCTAGTATCTAGTTATGGATGTCATCATCCGAGTTCTATAAAGCTGAAAGAACTTATGTACTTGTTTCCAACTGTAAATCACACTCTTCCACATCTTCACTCTATTTCATACTTGAACTTTTTTTTTTATTTATCTTATCGTTCTTGGTTTCTCAGAAAATAATATATATCAATTACTTATTATGTTGCGCATTCATTGGATAGAGTCCATTCATTATTTTTTTTTTTTCCAAGATAAGTTCATTGACGAACATATAAAAATTGGGGATTGAATATATTTTTTGTCAGTTGATTGAGAATTGACTAGAATCACATTTGTGTGAGAACGAAAAAGTCACTCTGTCATTATATATTTTATTGTATTATTTTGTTTAAATATATCAACGATCGGCTATGATGAAGTGTTTATTATTTTTGAGTGTTATTGTCATGATATTCGTGACAGGTATAATAACAAATGAATTAAAGAGGATAACGAGGTAGATGATTAATAATTGTTCTAACGTGTTCAATTTTAGGAGAAGCTATCAGATGCTATAAAGGTATTTTGATAGATAAGACTTTTGATAGTTTAGAGGCAGAGTCATCAGAATGTCCTCCACCGTCCGATGCTTGTGGACTTGCAACTGTTGAAGTTTGTGAGTAAAAATTTCGAATCATTTCAGAATTATCATCGATTATTATAATGTTCTTGTTTCAATTTCAGCGAATGGAACCAAGATTTCAGTACGTCGTTGTGATATATTGGACCCTATTCCAATACCAAATGTAAGAATGCAACTATCTAAACTTGGTTATTTGTCAATACTATCGGCATGCGAGTACAGATGTGATACTGATTTGTGCAATTCAGCTCACTCGATTTCATCAAGTTCTGTCATTATATTTTCGACTTTAGTTTCAATTTTATTGGCAATTAAAAAAATGTATTGAAATATAACCACACTCTAGGCAAATAAGTTATTACATCTTTGAAGAATATTATTATGTTCATATTCCTAATATCAAGACATTTGTTTCACTAAGATCAATGTTGAGTTCCCATGAAGTTGCATAAATAATTTATGAGACAATATATATTCTCGTACTTCTTATCATATGACGTAAATCCTTGATTTCAATAAAAATACCTAATATATAATATCGTGGAGATAACAGAAGGCAAATAAATTAATTAATTAAAAAAATTGAAGGATATAAATTTTGTTATTGCTACCTATTAGTCATTGGTCCCAAACTTTTTTTTTTTTTGGTACTTCTCTATGGATCATATCTTTATTCCACATCGTTTTCTTATATCCCCAATATCTTATCTCCCATATCAATCTTATCTGTCAATTCACGAATTTTGTCATCTTGATTGGTATAACTATTTCTAGCTGTATCGATTTTGGTCGAATAACCCACAGTGTGCCATAATTTATTGACTCAGTACACATGAAATAATTTTGGGAACACCGAAAGTTTTTTTCAATTGACTTCGTGACACACTGAATTTGTAATAACGTGCTGGTATAGGGAAGTGAAACTACATTCTTACTTCTTTCAATCTGAGTTGTTATTTTTTTTTTCAAACTTTAGTCAATCAGTTGCAATGAGGGGAATAATAGTTCTAGTTATCATCGTCATACTCTCTGTTACAGGTAAATAAATAGTTTAGATACATTAACACTCGAATATTACTACAATATCACAATTTATAATCATATTTCTGCAAAAGTATTGCGTACTTTTGATACGACTGGCTATCATCTAAGAATAAACAAGAATTAAGTTGTTATTGTGGTCTTGTAGAACTCGTTGAAAGGAACAAATGTTGCAAAGGTATTTATTTTAGGAGAAGCACTCAAATGTATCAAAGGTACATATATGGGATATCCTACTGCAGATGATAAAATTCTATTGACTGTAGAATGTGAGGAATCAGAAACTGCTTGTGGCTTAACAATAATCAATTGGTGTAAGTGAAAACTTTCAATAATCTCACAATTTTTTTTTCAATAGTAATCATACTTTCTTTTTTTTTCTATATTCTAGCAAATGGAGCTGTTTCCACACAGCGTGATTGTGTAGGAATATTACATGCCTCGAATCTTGTGCGATCTGTTGAAAGTAATGCTACAGTGAGATCGTTAAAAACTTTTTTCTGTCACACTGATTGGTGTAATTTAGTCCCACCGCTTGAATCTCACAATCATGCTCATTCAATTTCTCTGAATATGATGATGTTAATTTTCACCTCATTTGTACTTTTGTTTACAATGAAAAATCTCTATTAATACGGATAACACCCACTGTGGAGTAATCCTCTTCTTATTAGAAGCAACCGAAAATCAAAGTCGAGATGAATTCTTCATATTCAACAGTTTGCTGAAATAATCATGTGAATGAGATAGTATCAACTCATAAACAGGATATTATTCTTCAATATAATACAACATTATTTTGGATTTTTATAGAATATTATTTGTGTTGAGTTTTAATAAATAATATTAATATAAGATACCGTCTTTGTAATGTCTACGAGCACATCGCATGATATCTTGTCAAGGTTTATATTATACAGTCTGTCCCACAAATTACTGTGGCCTGCTATCTTCCTTCATTACATATTCCAATATTAAAAAATCGTATTTCTAGTGACAATATATATATATAATAGTATTAATATCAATACAAATTTATTTAGTTTTTGCATTGTGAGTTTCGGCATTCATTCATATAAATTAAAACCAAGATGTCAATTTGTTCAGGTCACGGTTCTACGTTTGATGTGTATTAGGATTCTGGTGGAATCGCTGTTAACGTATCTGTTGCTTGTGCCAGTATCCGATCAACCATTTTGAATATATCACGAAGTGCATCAACTGTCCAAAGTATTTGTGTTTTCAACGTTGGAGAATTGTTTAACAAAGCTACACATAATCGCCACGGCCAACTATTTAATACATTATCTCCTTTACTAGACAAAGCATTGAATAACATTGAGAGTTGTCTTCTATGTCCTTCTGATTTCTGTTTTGATATTGGCAACTCCTCTTCATCATTTGATGCACTCATGGTAGTGGGAATTCTTTTCTCTTCATATGGTCTAAATTATCAAAACATTCATCATGAATTCTTCTATTATTCATAATTTGTCTGAAAACTAGGATAGTTTCAGCATTTTAATTGATACCTGTTCAATGCTTTTCGTGATAACTCTTTCATTTTTCGTTGGTGGCGTACATTGCGCTGATCAGTTGAATTAGATTCAAATGAACGAGCTTGTAGAATATTTGACATCGTAGGAGAAATTGTATCCAATACATGGAGTTCTTCATGTTCATTGGCATTGTTAGTTCGACGAGATTGTTTTCCTGGTGACTTATGATATTCTGACAATTGTGGTATCCTGGCTAAAACCACTTGTGTAAGAACAATTCCTAACACGATGTATACAAATATGCGGTTCATGGTGAACTAGCTTTAGTTGTTTGACTTGTCGAACATTGCCGCATTCGAATGCAACATATTAATTATTCTGTCATGTGAATTACTTGAAGTTATCGATAAATCTTTTATTTCATTAATGCAATAGCGTTAAACGTGGAATGTTATATTTGCATTTGTAATCGACTAATTTTTTTCTACTTGATATAAATCATAGTCGATGATTTTTATGAAATTAACATGTTAATATTTTATACACATTATTGGACATTTTTGATAAGGCATTCATGCGATGAAAATTGCCAACAGCGATCAAGACACAAAGCGAATATCCGATAGCATTTCGAATTAACTCACTTAATTTCACAAAGGATTGAAGTAATGGACGTGAAATTACAATCGTGGTATAGAATAATTAGAATATTGTGACCAAAAAAATACTCGTGAAAAACGAGACCGTCTCTCGCATGCACAGTCTATAATAAAAATTTAATTATGAGAACAATGGTGGCGTATCATGAACGAGATATTAAGTGCGATACTATGTTGAAATAAAATTTTTACGCAATACAGATATAATCCCTCTTTCATATTTCAATATTTTATTTCAAAAAGTTCTTCGTTACTTTGGGATGAATTTTTTCTTTAATATAATAACGATATCAAACAATTATTGCATGAATAATATATGAGACAATTTTTTTTATTCCGCTTTAAAAGAGTTTTTCATCGTCTGTTGTTATAACCACAAATATTTAAAGAATGGAATGTGAATGAAGGGGAAACTTGGAGTGAATATATATATTAATTCTTTCTATACGGCTACCCAATGTGAAAAAAAAAAAAATGCAAATAGCCAGATTCACCAACTTGAATTGTGTTCTTTACTGGGTTTTCAAAGTAAGGTAGTCGTGCAGTCGGAAAAATAATTCGATAACTTAGGTACATACAGCATTTATGTAATTATAAAGTGACAGCCCGTCGTCCCAAGGCTCCTCCTTTTCGCATGACAAGTTCACTGGTCGTAGAACGTGACTTCGATCCAAAGATGCAAGCCCATGTGCAAAAACTTGCACACTGTCATACACAAGAGCGGGTTCCGCCTGGAAATTTTATAACATCGATTGACATGGTGAGTAGAATTATATATTTATTGTTCCTTCAACTATAAATTTGAAGTTTTGTCGTTGAGCTCAAATCAATATCATTTATATATAATCGAACCTGGATGACACCGGTCCTATTTAAAATTGCTTGTCCTATAGGTTGAAATCGTTCCATTTGACGTAAAACTTCAGCGACTCTGGGTTCATCAAGATCAACAAGACGAAATGCTGTCATATTGACGTTGTTATATTTGAAATCTTCAAGATCAAAAGTTTCGATGTCCTTAAAATAAAAATAACAAATTTATCAGTAACTTTGAAATCTTTAACTTTTTAAATTCATTTATATTATAAGGCCACTTCTCAATCAATAAATAATATTAAAGTACGTTTGGATAATGCATCTTGATAAAATTCGATATGATAACAGTGTTAGAAAGTTTTTTCCACGATGGCATATTGATTTAAAGTTGGTGAAATATGTGATAAGCTTATTGCCTCAAGATAATGTTTTTCTCTTTCGCTTTTGTATTTATTTATTTTTTTTTTCTTTACCATCAGGTTCGTTGCGTTATGCTGTGCGCACATAAAGTGCGACCACTCTGTGAAGTTCGGATGAGTAAGTATGAAAGATGGACAAAAAATAAAGGTTGGGTATTCGAGGATCGTGTACCTACACGTGGAGTGTTGTATAGGTGTTCGCTTTGTTGATGTTGGCAAACGTTATGATTTATAATTATAGAGTGATGCATAGTACAACAGGGATAGTGCGAGTAAATAATGCATTTTTCTACGGTCAACGACCGCACAGTGGGGCAGTGGGCAGCGAACCAACACTGATGTCACTGTCTGTATAGTTGTGGAGGGACATGGCAAGAGGAAACACATTGTGCATCCGGAGTAAAGATGATTCTTGTAGTAGAAATTTTACGTTTCCTAAATATTCCTCAGAAGTTAATATGTTGTGACAAGCTGTTTATTAACTTTATTGTTAATAATTTAAATCGTTAGATAAACGTTTTCATCATTTCATTTCTGTGTTTAAATTGTGTTTCATTCTAGAAAGTCTTTGTCATTCTAGTGGATATCAAGAATTGGGTCTCCAGTATTAAATTAAATAATAATCCATCTCATACTTTAACATGATGACAGGAGAAATATTTATTATGTCAAGTAGGTCTCTCATTTCTATGTTACTGAAAATGATTAAGAAGTCACGAATATTTGGTAATCATAATTTATAATGAAAATAAGGATATAAAATAATTGAGTATTTTACTTACAAATGTAGTGAACATGTAGTGATATCTGTGATCATTCATTTGTAATTGAAGTATCTGAAACAAAAATAATACAAATATTCTGTAATATACAAAATATTATTCATTGGATAAATGAATTTTAATTTGAAATTAGATATATTGATTGATGAAATGAAATACAATGCTTTTCAATTCAATTGTAGGTTGCATGTCCACGTCAATTCCAACTGTACTACGTCTCTCGCACTTTACGAATAGGAGATTATGCAAAATCTTTTATTCCCAGGTGTTACTGAATCCAAATGGTGAGAGAGAAAAAAAAAAAAAACAGAGGGAAAATATCCTGAATCCAATTCGAATTTTTTTTTTTTGCAGTGAGTAAATCCGCCAGTGGCCAAAGTGACAATCCGTAAGAAAATAAAAATGAATTACATTTACGTGTACATACGAAAAATGTGTGGTTTTACGAGTTCAATTCAGAAATACATATATATCATAATCCGTTTTTCGCGGTATTCTTTTTTTATATTTTTTATTTATTTATTCTTATGAGTATTCTTCAACTTGTCTTGGAGATGGAAACAGCCGGGTAGTAGTGAAAATAGGAGAGCATCCAACGAAATAAAAGGAAAAAAAATTGCAACGGAAAATACTGAAGCGAATCTCACTGTGCAATATATATTTCAAAGTGAAAGAGGGTTTGTGAACTTTGTATTTTCTTCACCAGTCTATAAATCTCGCGGTATCCTTTGGTAACTGTGGCGATTCGTTTCTGCTGCGGGGAAAATCACCGCAATAACCTACAACAGCACGTACGAATAGAAGGGAAAATAGAGAAGCAACAGACTAGTATTATTGGACAAAGCAAATCTTCTCCGGTGAGAATCCTAAAATGTTCAGTATCCGTGCATATTGTAGTAGTATTCCGAATCATATTGGATTATATAACGGAGTCTTTTTATAGAGCAATATTACTGGATTTCATTCATAGAATAAAATAAATATATGTATATGTGGATTATACCTAGTGTAAAGAAGTTATTGAATTGCAGTTTCGAATAGAATTATTGATTTTATTTATTCTATTGAAAAAAGAAAACCGATTGTAAATTTTTCAATACTTCCACACGGCAACAAAAATCTCGTGCTTGAATGTATTCAATTGTGTCCAAATATCTGGATTGAAAATTCCAAATATAATAATTGAAACCACAGTATGAAGAATTCTTTCGTATAATATTGCGAATAAAAATTGCAATGATCTCAGAGACGTTTGTAAATTGTATTGCACCTTTTTCATTTTACTTCCACACGGTCATACATTTACAATATATTGGACATAGATTTTTGAGTATCATCTACTATTACTCTAACTTCTTTCATTTCTTCATTTTTCTTTGTCTCATATAAATTGATTTCAATATTATCTTTTCACAATAATGTAAATGAATTCTATAAATATTCATTATTCCCAGTATAAATATTATGGATTAGCTAGGTTTGATTAATATTTTCGAAAGTTGTTGCACGTATTTTATGAAGTATCAATTCTGTACAGCATATAATATACAATGCAACAGATCCCTTGTGGAGCCACTGCACCGGACGATTAATAACACGGAATTCGATTAAACTTCTCCTTGAGGTGGCGTTGGCTGACTCTATGGATTCTCATCTGCTCACTCTTCCTCCATCTCTTCCCTTATTCCCCTATCTCTCTATCTCATCTTTCAGATTTACCTTTTCTGCCCAATTGCCATCGTGATATTGCTTCTTGTTTATTGGAGTGAAATCGATGGTTTGGAATACTCATCTCGACACACTTGTAAATCAATCTTATTACTTCAATGTAACTTAGTCTATCATCCAGATAAATACTTATGATAACGGTTTGGAATAGTTATATTCAAATTTAAATAATATAAACTTGAATAATGAAAAAGTAAATGGACATAAATTGATATAAAAATATGGAAGGAAGAAACTTATTCATAAAATTTGCAAACGTTTAATTACAGTCAAATTAACTTTTATAACGAATATCAATTAGGAATATTTCTGCGCAACGAAATTTGACAATTGTTGGAGAACCATTCGCACTGTACCAACGTAAAAGTTTTAATTTAGGAGACTTAGCAAAGAACGTTCTCAACCAAATCCTGAATGAAGATTTTTTTCTTCCATATTTTACTTCCTCACTTTCATTATATCTCTTTCGATTTACCGTATTTTTTCTTTTCCTTTTGTTTATTTTTTTTTTCCCCCTTTCATTCTGATGATTCGTATAAAAGTTGGGCAGTTGAGTTTTTGTGTGCACAAAATTTTAGATGACTTTTCCAAACACGCCAAGGTAAAATATTCTTACATATGCATAGTATTTTGATGATACAAACTTACTGCACGAAAAAATTGCTGCATGTGTGCAGGATCTGTGTCGACAATGAGTTTGTAAATTTCTTTTTGTCGAATTTCACGTAGAACTTGTCTATACGATCCGGCACTAGCTTGCCGAATGTACATCTCTGATCGTGATGACGGTGACGATTTAACGAGATCTTGGAGCTTAAACAATCCTGGAAAAGAGAATAAAAATAACAATTTATAAATTATAAATCACTCGAACAAAAAAGAAATAAATAAAAAAAATAAACAGTATTCAATCACAGCACTGATACACAGTTATATGTATATATATATATAGATATATCTTTTTTTTTTTTCATTGGACTCTGGATCGAAGTGATTTAGATGGGGATTGGAAGGTAATTCTATCAAGAGACCCCGCGTGAAAGGGTCGGTTGTGTCGTGTTTACGACCGGATTCAACTGATAGAGAGGAATGAGTGTTTTGCGATGTGTATCTTAAATCGTAAATCCTAAAACAAATTTCGTTTTTTTTCACACCAAAATACTAACAATACAATTTTGTCATTTGATATTTCGTGAATAATACTATTGAATAATAAAATTCATCATCTTTATTGGGAGGGGGTTAGAATTTTTTTAATGACAAATAATTATGATAATAATATTCTGTAATATGTATATCATTAGATGAAAGAATGTTCAATAATATATGATACGAATATTTTGTATCATATTCCCTGATGAGCTTCTTCTATATAAACTAGATGAAAATATACTTTATAATGACAGCATCATAAATTGTATCTGCCTGACAACTATTATGAAACAGTTGCCTGTGTTTAATCAATACAGACTCATTATTTATGAACGCGTTGAGGGTAATTAATTCATCAAACATAATTATGTACCAATATTGATGTACAACATTTCTCATTGCAATGAAAAAATCAATATTCTTCTGGTCATCATTTATATAATTTAGTTCAAGAAATTGTGAAGAAATTCGAGGCTGTTGAGCTCAAAGTCTTGACGAAGGATTACAGTGTAGTGTTACGAAAAACAAAAAGGGAATTAAATTCATAATAGCTCTGTGGAAAGCTTCTTTGCGAGACGTTGACAAATATGAAAAATGATAATGAAGATAGAAGAAAAAAAAAAAGTGGATTCTAGAAATAACGTAAGTGTAGACGTTGTTGTTCCTTTTTTTTTTTTTTATCTTTTCTCGCGTTCCTATATTTTTTTCTCTTATTTTCGTGCACGATCGAGCGTCCAATTACTTTGGTTGTGCAGTCGACAATACATGAGTATCGATTCGTGCGGTCATGTTGAGAACAAAAAAGTGTGGAGAGAATGTTCCTAGGTATATGGTATGAAATGGAACGAAGCGCAAAATACACGGATATAAAGCAGAGAATGGGAAGCAAAAAATGAAATGAAATAGAAGAAAAAAGAAAATCAAGTTGGAAAGTGTACAAGTCTATCAATGAAGAAGAGTTCATGTTTTAAAGTTTATTCTGAATAGATGTAACATGATATTTTAATATTTAAATCTTCATTATTTTTTGTTTTATCAATATTTTCTGACATGACGATTTATTCATAACCAGATATGATAGTTATATAACTGAATACATGCTGGCAATTCTCATATACAGAAAGCTTCACAATTTATCTACTTGACTGACTGGCTAAGATGCAATCCAATATCATCTATCTGCTATTTAATATGCAAGTCTACCAAAAGGGTACATCACTTTGCTATTCAATCTTGGC
Source organism: Zele albiditarsus (assembly GCA_958496275.1). NCBI lineage: Eukaryota > Metazoa > Arthropoda > Insecta > Hymenoptera > Braconidae > Zele > Zele albiditarsus. The sequence continues at coordinate 11,822,887 of OY292409.1, read as the reverse complement.
TCTTGAATATAATTTTGATTTAGTATATTCAGATCTTGGTAAATATTTTATGCACAAAGTAAATAGATGATGAAATATGAATTTGTAATTTAATGTTTCAATGAATACATCTGCTTGTATAATAGTTGTGTATTTTTGTATCCATAGTTTTAATTTTGTTATTCATTCGTGTGTTAAAATCAAAATAGAATGGCTTTTCTTATTTCTACGATAATCGTGTAAGAAAAAATGGACTCTTTATCTTTCTTACATTTCCTGGGAAAGTATACTTTTAAGAACGTGTGTACTAGATTTTAGGGATCTTTTGTTGGAGTAGGTCAAATGGCTGCAAATACTATATTGCAGTTTTTACTATGTTTCTCTGAAAACAATCCTCATTTGAAACAAAGAATTCGAATTCTTCCAAAATGGTACTGGTGATATCTTGAGAACTGATAAACTGATTGGAATTAATTTTTGATAAGATTCTGTGATATTATTCTGTCTAATGTAGAATGTAACGGATTTTTTTATCACAGAAATAACATGGAAGTTGAATCAACAAACATCACTGATTTAATAATCCACAGAAAGAAATAGTTCAGCAAATTAACAATAGTGTGAAATTGAAAAATAGATAAAAATATCTATTCAAATGTCATGTAAAAGAATATTTATTCATAGTGAAAGGAGAGAAAAAGCAGAGACGAATTTGCCTGTACATAGAACGGACAAGGAATAAGAGAGGATGGTAAAGGAAGAGTGACATGGACAAAGTAATATGAAGGATGAAGTCGTGATAGAAATCCATAAATATAGAAAAGCATGACAGACAAGAATGTAAACCGAGAAAGTAGATAAATAGATTTTGTTGGAATGAATGACGATCTAAAAATGACGAAGCGTACGACATGAGTTATGAGAATGAATAAAGAAAAAAACATTGAATAATTTTTATGTATATTTGCATCGTAGCTATATGAATCAAATTTTCAATAAAAATACTCATAGTAGTCATATAAATTTATATAATGTTTGCATATACCTATCTTTTGGTGATGAATCTGAAATTTCAAAGAACAAACCACCAAGTTCAACATCAAAGTAAATACACACAGTATATTCCATATGAGACTAATTTAGTGCTCATCAAACGTACCATAATTTTCCTCGTAGATAATACCAACTCGTGTCCAATTGAGAAAAGACATGAGATCCTTGAATGCTTTATTCAGATGATCCTGCGCTGGATAGAGGTTTATACTGAACTCTTTGAACGTCGTTTCGAAGTCCATTCTGGCTTCTAAATGTGGCACATCTAGAGCTTCGCATATACTTTGAATGTGCGCTCCCAAGAGTGGATCTGAAGGCCCGAATAGACCTTGTACTGACCTCGATAGTTGTTTGCAAGCTGGAATAATCAGAGAAACAGAATCAAAGGTTTATTTGATGTTTATGTCATATGAATTTTCACCCACCAGAAAAATAAAAATGGTTTGGATTAAATCCGATAAATTTCAGATGAAATGATTTTGTCCTTCGACCAGAAAGTGTTAAATAATTTTAAGTGAATTGGAAAGTTTCAGAATGGATTTATGTCGAAAAATAATTTCGATTCAAAATTAAATGGATAGTTTTAATTTTAATCAAGAAATATAATATGGTTGCAAATTGTGTATTACATTTATGTATAAACGTAGTAATTGATGTCACAATTTATATAAATTAAAATAATAGCCACCCTTTCATTCGGATTTCATGTGTGGTTCATTTAAACGAATTGTTTCAATGAAAATAAAAAATGGTCTTCATTTATATAATAACTCTTCTTCCACACTATAATATTTGTAATGAATTCATATCTTATCTGACTAGAAAAACGAAATTAGTGAATAATCTCAACCAATAATTATAGTTTATTTGTTCCAGATTAGAAATCTTTTCTAAATAAAATATAAAGTATATCTTGAATTAAAGTTAAAGGTTTTGATTCTAATCATTTTTTTCTTGAGTACACATTTACTTGATTAATTCAATTAGAATATGAAGACCATCATCTTATTAATACTATGATATATCATCAAAAGAGAGTTGGTGCTATTCAATCCCTGACAGTACAGAAAATTTCTCGGAAATTGATATGTTGGCAAGAGACACAAAGTTCTTTTATGTAACATCCATTCACTTCGATGCCTGCAGCATCTTCTCATGTCAATGGATAGATGCATAGATGTATTTTTTGTGCAAAGCATTGGTTGTATGTTCTATCAAGAGTGATACAAAGTTGTGAAAGCAAAAGGACTGACCTCTCAACAATAATATATTCATATCACGTATATGACAGTGTATGGAAAAAAGCAAACAGCAAACTTCTTTCTTTTTTTTTCTCTCCTTTCATTTTATTCTACTCATTTTTTTCTTCCATTTTTGTTTCTTTTACTGAATACTGTACAGTAAGATGTGTTAGTGGCTGAGAGTATAGTGGCCACTGTTGGCATCGATGCCATTTGAATTATTCAGTAGCTATGGGAGAAAGGATATTGCGAGAAATGAAGAAGACACGGACTCTGTGGAGATGCGTGATGTCGAAAGTGAATTACTCTGTCGTTGATATGAATTTTGTCATGATATTTCTAGTTGTGATATGACTGAAAAAAAAGAAAAAAAAGCAACCACAATATTGAAATAAATTTTGTACAAGTGATAATTGTGGTTTCAACGTGACAGCGATAATGATTGGAATAGCAGCATTGAAATATTTTCAATGAGAAGCAATTATATTTGTTCATTCAAAAAAATATTCACTCGTTATTTCTATCTATCCGTATTTATTTATTTCAACTCTTTTATGTTACATTGAAAATAATTGAGCAACGATTACACAGACAGCTTCGCCCCATTTTCTCTTTTGTCTCTTTGTTATTATATACTCGCTTGCTAAAAGCTCGCATTTATCGATATATCAGAAGAATTGGGAAATAACAGAGAGATGAATAGAAAAAAAAAGAAAAAAATTGTACGCTGATTGTCGAATATGATCTGTTTGATAGCTACTGTCTACTTGTAAATCATATCCTGGTAGATATTTTCGGCTTATCATCAAACTGTTCATGAGGGTTTATCACTGTATATGTCTCACTAATTAAACGAGTTTTATCTCTCGCAAGAGACTCATTTCAACGACAGTGTTCTAGGAATAAAATGAGAATGGAGAAAAAAATATTCAACAGCTTTTCATATATACATTTATTTTCCGCAGTCGCTCTTCATTTGCGAACAGCATTTGAATTATTTCGTGACATTTATTCACTTCTTTCGAACGCAGTAAAACTGTGGACGCGGGTGTATTGTTTAATAAAAGAGAAATGTGATAAAATGTAATTAGTACATTATTTGAGTTTTAGTATCTTCATTATTTTTTATTTTTCTTTTTTTTTTCTTGAGCATTTTTAAGTCTTGAAGCTTTTCATTAAAATTCGAAATAGTTAAGATGATGTCAATGTGACTTGTTCCGCTTCCCCTTTCAGTGTATCACAAATACATTGTCAACAATTTGACAAATAGTCCTCTCGGCAAGTAATTCTGAATTCTCAAAGCATGTCACGATGATAAACAGCGATCCATGTCATCAAAACCACTTTGGTATTCACTGAATAGTTGTAAAATTGAGATGGATGTAAATTATAACATTTCGATAATGTTGTGCTCTAAAAATCTTATAAAGTTTAGAAATAATTCCCGAAGTAGAATTGATATTAGGGTCAACATGTTAACGAGTGTACTTTAAAATAGAAAATTTAGAATAAAAATAATTGGGAATTAATAAGAGGAAAAAAAAATTAATGACAGTAATTGGTACAACTGTTTGACAATATTGGTGGTGAAATAATTGCTCATTTTCTGGGTTATTATATATAGATATAACGATAAAGCTATGGTATATGTGTACCACTCAGATTTGGAATATGCTTTTGATATTACTCTCTTGTCATTGTGCGTTGCTGGTCAATTAATTGAACAATGTTCGTCTACTCTATCCCCACTATGAGTTCACACACAATTGTGAGGTTGAGGTATTGATAAGAGGTGAATTGCGGTTGCATACATACTACCAGTTGTATGCAACTACTACTACTACCACTACTACTGCTGCTGCTAGTACTGTCCACCTGACGCGGGTTTGTTATTCTCTATTTTGTCACCACAAATTCGCATATACGCGTCGCTTTGTTCATTGCAGCAGTCATTTATATTCAGGTGCAATTGACAATGAACTATTTATTATTGTTTGATATTTATTTGAGTGACATAATAAAAGTCAATTATACTTCAAATATATACAGGAAAAAAAATTAGTGGTTGAATTTATTTTATATGGATATATAATGTATGTTCGTCCTATTTTTTTCAAAACATTTCTCAAGAGATTTTTTCTCTCCTTTTTTTATTCTCTTCTTATATGTAGAGTTTTTTTTTTTTTTTTTTATTTATAGTCTCTTGTGGCCACTTTGGCTTTTTACGTTATTCATGCCTGTGATTTTGCTTTTATCTAGGGGAGTTGGTAATACCCAACAGACTGAAGAGGTTATCCATTAAAATTCAATGGGAAATATGGATGGGGAAAAAAGATAGATAAATTTTTGGTTTGTATTTTATTTTTCATTTTTCTTCTGTGTTAAAAGTGCATAAAAATTAATCAAGCTTTATTCTGATTAATATCAATTGCCTTGAGTGTGCAGGTAAAAAAATTACGAGTCGCTCATCGTTAAAATGAATTTTTTAACGAACCAAAAATGAAAATAAATTTTAACATAAAACTTCTTGGAGAATTTTTTTTCCCAAATATAACTTCGTAAATAATTAAAAACACTTTGTTCGTATCAATTTTAAATAGTTTCAAGTATTGAGTATATTATAACTACTCGTATCTTATCGTGAAAATTAATTTTCTATCTGTATAAGAAAATCTACGAAGTATCCTACACCAATGAAATCAACAAAATGTGAACGATTATAACATGTATGTGGAGAAGTAAGGCGCCGAAATACTTCTGGGGTTCTAACCCAATTTCTCTCTTTATCGCGGCTGTGTCTTGTCTATAGAGTAAATGTGTGGGATAGAAGGGGTCGAGTTGGGACGAAGATTTTGCTATATATCTGATCGTAAAACCGTGCCTTATCGGCATGTCTCCAACGTTCTTGTCTCGAGGGAATTGTTCTATATTCTTCGTTATATTGTACACATAGTGTGTGGTTTTCTTGCTGTTTCGAAAACGTCGCACTTTCACAAAGGCAATATGAACAATGCCGAATTTTTTTTACATTGAAACAAAGCTTTTATACTTATAACCTTTAATTCAAAGATTATTTGAGATATTTCTTTTTAAATTTCTTCCTCACTCTCTCTTCCATTAAACACTCACCTTTTTTTGATGTTCTAAATGAATCATCCTTGGGAACGTATTGTATATCATACACGAGTGTTGTATTTGGTAAAAGTCCTGTGTCTTTATTAATTCTGTAGACGGCATACTTGAATGCTAATTCTGAAGGACTGTCCTTTTGATCTTCAGTAAATATTGCACCTAGAACAAACACACAAACAAAATTTAACAATAAATATAATCGCACATAAAAACAAAAGTAATAAAAATAAATTCATAAACCTAAATTATTTTAATAATTAATGACAGAAATAAATGAAAATGTTGACATTTTTTTATGGTAAATAAATTTTTTTGATGTAGTTTAATATCATAAATTTTATGACCGGCTGGAGACCCACACCGGAAAAAGTTCGGCTCATGTCTTGCTCGTGAAACAGTAGCGTTGTATGGAAATATATAACAACAAAAAAAAAATACACACACACACACATATATATATATACATGTATACTTATATGTACATGTACCACTTCCGTTATGCCCCGAAGTGGCTACATACACCATAATCATTCGTCTCGAAATCTCATTTGAGCAAACCCGAACTTCACGTCCGGTCTGGGAAATTTTAGCGAATATTTTTTTATGAGAGCGTAAAAAAAACAAAAGGAATAAAAAGAAAAAAAAAAAAAAGAAAGCAGAGAGTATTTTTATATAGGTGTGTACGCATATATATTTATCTGGCTTCATCTGCACACAGTACATGATAAAAAGAGTATATTACGTGCGGTTGAGCGTTGAATGGAATTATTCGTCCATCCCAGAGGCGATGGTAAAAATCAATGACACTTTCACGATGTACCAATTCTATCGGAATAGCGAAAATTTGGATATAAATATGACTGATAGTATGAGAAAATCAATGAAAGAATTTAGTGAACCGGATATATAATAAAAAAATAACAAATATTTCACGTACTATCGGTACAATTTTAAAATTAATTTTAAAAGAAAATGAGATATCCAATGAGAAGTAAAAAAAAAAAAAGAAAGAAGAAGAAAACCAAAATTACCACGTTATAAAATTTTATCGATATTTAAATTAATTCACAATAATTCCGAAGATATTTAATATTGTAATAGTGAATATGAGAATTTAGTTTTACCAATATTTTCGAAAAAATATGACAGATTTTTAATTAAGTCAAATTAATTGATACATTATTACGAAAGTAATATACGGTTTCATGTTCATGTGTAGACCAAGCTCGATTATTTTACATTGTTATTATAATGAGATTCCGAAAATAATATCACTGTATTTATTATTCCCTACCGAACCATTGTTCTTTGCACAAAGCTAATCAATAGTTTTATATACCACCTCCTTTCTCTCATATTTTGTTTATTTTCTCCGGTTTCATTTCTATTCAAACATCATAGGATTAAAAATCCATGACATGATACTAATATTATCACATATACATCACAAGTCCTGTTTGTTTATGTTTCATTCAGTGAGATCGATGAACATGGAGTCATTATTGCGACTAATCCATCAGAATTTAATGTGAAAGTTAATCCTCGCCATTTTCCACTTAACAAAATACATATATGACAGCGAAGATTAATGGACATCATCATTCGTATGGTCTTATTACACTTTCAACAATATTTTGATATAACTGAGGTATATATATATATATAAATAAAATGAGAAGAAAGAACAAATTTCATCAAATCCTAATTATATCTTTTTTAATTTTTGTTCCTTCATTTTTTGGTTTATTGGGTTAATTGAAATTATATGAGTTGACACAATTCATGTTGACCATGAAGCACGTTAGTAGATTGTTCATGCTTTACGGAATTGAGTACGGTGACAAGAGCAGAATATATATATATATATATACAGGGAAGAATATTGTCTATATAACCTGGGCAGATATTATCTCCCACTGGTATAATTGTTCCATGCGGACACTTTGTCCTCTCTCCAATTTCCGAGGTTTAACGTACACGCTTTGTGTAATAATGACACGTTGCAATATTACCCAAGGGAGAATCGTGTAGATTTTCACGGTAACGAAATTGTTCTGTTCTATATTAGTAACACACATTGAAAGTATATTTTATAAACATTTTTTTCAAGAGTTTGTATCACACCATCTCATACTTTTTAATTGAATTATTTGCAGGAATTAAATGAGCGAACAAAGTTAATTGATTTTTATTTTACATAAAGACATCAACGTATTTTTATGGAAAATTATATATTATGAAATTTATGAGAGAATTTATCATTGATATAAAATTTATTATTATTACATACAATTATTTATTTTCTTTAGAAATTAACATCATTTTGTTTTTTTTTTTTTCCCCCAATTGAATTGTCGAATCTGTATTTGAAATCCTTATATGATATTGCTAATTCATGTTCATAAAAGTAAATACTTGAAAAATACAGATGAGTCCTATTTACTCATTTTTGTTTTCCCCCAGTTCTTTTCACCCTCAATCTTCATCCAAACACAAAATGAAATGTCATTAATTTATATATCAATTATTTTTCCATTGTTTGCTGCTGATCCACTGTTAGAGATAAGTAAGTTCCATGAACAATTGTTTAGTAATCTCAATAATAGACTTCAATTTGATACGATATCGCAACGGTTGTCACTAGTTTTCGAAGTAAAGACGAGACAGAACGATTGTAACAGTCAAAGAAGAATGAAAAGTTTTGCAAAACTTTTCAAATTCCACCCAGGAAAACTCTTCACTTGTTACAATCACTAGTGGAGATAAATCTGAGTTTCTCCACCAATAAATATATATATATATATATATCATTAGACACTTTGAAATCCACTGGATGTTTATTCAAGATTTATCGACAACAATAATAGCATTGACAAGTTGAATTTTTAACTATCATTTGTTATTCAATCAATTATCGTGGACAGTTGGAAAATATTTTAAAGCAATAAATCACAATTGGGGAAACATTTTCGAACTCTGTAATTGATTATAAGTGAGAAATGGGAGACTGGAGAGTATTGTACCAAAGATATAAACGTGAATACTACTGATAGATGGCGCAATCAGTGAAATGTTTGGACGTACCGGATACTAGTCTAGCTAAAATAAACACCCCCTACCGGAATTGGTAGTCACTCGAGGCCATGGGTCGCTTGAATTATCGTAGTCATGACGTTATTCCCGAGGGAAATACGCTCGTTGGATGCAAGCGAAACCGATAATGCGCTTCCTGTACAAATGCCAGCCACATATACATTGTTTCAGATAGACTCGAAGCTCAACCGTCGACACCCAGGTGGTATTATCATTGGATTGTTCGAGTACTAAAGCCAAAAAATTCTACATAAATTAGCGCAAGACAAAAAATTTTGGCAAGTGGTAGATTCAGTATTTTTTATCACACTAGTAAATCATCTCAATCATTTGTATGATATATAAATGGTATCACTGACCAAATCAAAACTTGGATCCAAAAGTGACACAGCAATTAATCGTTTCTCAGATATTTATATCTAAAAGTTTCCATGTTTTTTGAGATTCATGGGAGTTGCAAATTATGTGAAATATTGCAGTTATATTGTTGGTCATCAGTATGTATTTTATGTAATTTTATTTATTCCAGGTTGAAGTCAGTTATTTTAAGGCAAAAAAAAAAGTACTAGGAGTCTTTGAAATATTGAGGAGGTTTATAAATTTAATTACAGGAGTGACAAGTAGACTTTATCACTATTTTTATACACTCATGAAAATGTGATAAAATATGTATGAACATTTATGATGTATGCTCATTCAAATCCCTGAAATAATTCTAGAGATAATCTTAAAAATGGCCTTCTAGATCGAAATATCCTTCAATAATTTCTGAATGGATATATTCATCGATACCATAAAATAAACGTTGGCGTGGAGGATGATTTCATATCCACAATGGATGAATTAAGACGATAATATCTCTGACAGTTCAATTGGAAAGAGTGCACGATCAGCAATTGGGGATGAAGATTCTCGGTTTCAATCCGAGTGAAGCTGATATATTTCTCCAATCCGCATGTGATTTCAATTCATATAATCAATTGTCCAAGGTAAGTCCATCAAGAAATATTCATTCCATTCTTATCATTATATGATGAAAAGTAAAAGAAAAAACATTTAATCCATAATTAATTATCGTACCATTGAATCAGTTAAATTCATTTCATTCATGTAAAATAATTCCATTGGAAGACAAAATTAATCCACCTTTATAATTACTTTACCACTCAGATAATCTTATTCCTTTACGTCCTACAATCAAAACTATTAATCGTGATTATGTGGTGGAAACTAATGGATAGGATTATATGAAGTATATGTCCAAGTTCTTATTCTTATCAAAGATTACTGAAGGATCATTTTAGAATTCTGATAGCGTTATGAATTTCTATATTTCTTGGGAAAAAAATCTCAATGTAAATTCTTTATTTATTCATGCAGAATACTTTCAGCTTTGAATTTAATAGCTCACCAATTTTCAACAGATATTTCAACAATTTTTTAGTTCAATACTCAAATTTTATCGTGTGAATTTCCAGGTGGTTAGTGGTCTTGGCAATTTTATTGCTGAATGCTAGTTCAATATGAAATACCTAAAATCACCGGTAAATTAATTCTATTCTGCACACGTATTCACAGAAAAAAACTATTTGTTTAGTAAAATATTTATTGTGAACATTACTGACTTTGCCATTAAAGAAGTTGGTCCATTTCACTATATATCCATAAGATGTTTGTCTCCATGGGGGGCAATTACGCTTAAGGACTTATCGTCCTCTTTAATTCCGCCCTCCGAATATATTGTGCCACGAGTGAAACCCACTTTTCGTCGCAGTCATCCGGAATTAATAGGTTTTAAGAGTGGTTTTGAGTTTATCCCTTCTTTTAGTCTTATAAAAATCGTTTTTTTTTTTTCTTTCCTCTTCTTTCTGTTTAATTATGAATATTCCTTCGTCAACATTGTGATTGTTATCTCGTAGAAACTGATGCATTAAATTGATAATTTAATTAATTAAAATATTCTCATAGCAATAGCTCATAATGTTGTGTCATTATGTTATTTTTCTTATCATAAAAGTATGAAGAGTGTATTTTGTAACAGTCACATAATTCACGATTGATCTATAAAACCTATTCAAGTATAAAAGTTTTTTCAGTAAACTTCTGTATATTTTTTATCGAAGATGGAAGAGATAACGACTCTTTCAAAGCAACATCAGAGCATTCCATTTACTTTTACAAGAAATATTTCACGAGCTTTTTCGTCTTCATCAAATCTTAACTTTGGGAATGGATTTTTTTTATCCTTTTGCATGGATATGTACTGCAAATAAAATATCAAAGAATGAATAAAACAGAATTAATTCAATATACTTAATTCATTCGTATATATCCAGCTCATTGATCGAGAAATTGAATTCTTTGTGAATTAATAAAAAAGGAAAACAGTTATATATATAATAGTAGGACAAAAATAGTCTGGACGCGACGTTGCGAGAAGAAGTAAAAAAAAAAATTAAAAATGATTCGTGTGGAAATAAAAAGAAAAAACAAAAAAAAAAGGATAATTTTGTCGTAAAACAATGTTAACGAGACGTCGAGAACCGGGTGCCGACTTAAAATCATCTTAGTTACCATTTCTTTCGCACACTCTGCGCACAACCATTACCTTTTTTTTTTTTTTCATACGTGTTCCAACTTCACTTGATAAAATACAATAAAGTAAAAAAACAAAAATATATAATGTAGAATATCATTTTCGTCGTGTTTACGACAAGATTTTTCATTGACTCGTCTCTTTGTCGTATTTTTCCTCGCATATATATATATATACACTGCGCCATACAAATTTGTCGTTTGTGGTTGTGAGAAAGAGTAAAAAAAAAAAAAGACTGAGAAATATAGGACATACGTCCTCAACAATTTTTTTCCATGGACGTACCTTTTCGCAGAAAGAAAGAAGAAAAAAAAAAAAACAAAAATTGTGAATTGCCTCGACGGGTTGGGCATCACAAAGTTTCTTTTCTCGGTGTGGCGAATGTTATGAATAGCCAATGGACCATGGGTAAGGTTTTTTTTTTTTCCCCATTCTCTTACTCCCTCTCACTTTTCCTAGTTCTTAATCTAGATTCCTCCCCTTACTATATTTCTCTTCCTCTCTGCGAGCGTCGACGTTGGTAATAGCAATTCACTGGGAAGTTTTCTATCACAGAAAAAGCATGAATGTGTCGACTGAATTATTATCAAATCTTTAATACGTAATTTTTCAAGAAAAAAATTCATTTCACACTGATTCTATTCAATCAAATCGTTTTATTTTAGAAAGAATAATTTTTATATTTCTGAATTGATGCGAAAAATATCGGGTATATATAATAGCATCATTTGTGACTGAATATATATATATATACATACATATATAATCCAAAAATAAATTGTGATGAATTAATATGACGAGATAATATTCTTTATTCTCTACGTAGTGAATGATGAATTGCAAAAGTTTGATATTGCAACTAAATAAATTATATTCATCATTACTTTGATATAATTTATACAATATGAGCTTTTGATTGCTATGAATTTGTTTGTCAATTTTCATTGTTGAGATACATATATATATATATATTTATTAGTGGTGCTTGAACGTTGATAATATAATTCAATTATTTCAAATTGGAATTCTTGACAACCATCATAAATTGTATGGTAATAATTTTCAGAGGCTGATAAACTATTACCAAATTTACAGAGCGCATTAATTATGATGATCTCTCATTTGGAACTCCATATCAAAACTAATAGGACTAAAAATATTAATGACAATACAAATAAGGACAATTATTACCGAAATGATGATGAAGGCAATGAATGTTTGATAAATTGTCAGTTTGATTTAGTTAACATATACAAACTCGTAATTGAATAAATGTTTTTTTTTTTTTTTTTCATCCCGTTGCAGATTCGTAATAAAAAAAAAATTGACATTTGCTGTAACACACATCTTGGATCCATCGATTTTGTCTACGTGACTTCAATCGCGGTTTATATCGTTCACCACATGCACTCAATCTCACACACATACAAACATCAACTACTGCCCACGGCACTGGGCCATCTCATGAATTATTCCAAGTAGACGTTCGTTTTATAAAGTGTTAGATGTCCGGTATAGCAACTCTTTAGTCAGTGTAAACGTGAACTTCCTACTTGGACTCATTTCCGTTTATATTTTTTTATTTATGATTTTTTTTTTTTTATCTTCATCATATTTCATCTTTTCACTCTTATTATTTTTCTTTCTTCTTATAATATTCATATTAATATATATATATATGTATAAATTCTCCGTTATTTTTATCTCAACGTATAATGCCAAGAAGGTTTTTATCGATTTTGTGTCACGTTCCAATCCGCTTATATAAAATTGTCTTCTTTTACATATAATAACTATAAGAGTATATATTGTTACAATGTGAAATATCTGTCATATTAAAATAAACATTTATTCGCACTGTTTATTTGAAAATAAAATAGAATAATTTAGGTTATTGAACTCGCATACTAAATAATTTAAATAGAAATTTAATCGCGATGAATTAATGATAAATTAGTGATAGATTGGCTGGTGATTAAATTTAATTTAGGTTCCATTGAAGTTTTCAAGTGAAAACAAAAGTAACAATGTTACTTACAAATAAAAATCCTTATGATTTTTATTTATGAATACTTTGGTTAAGTAAGAATGGTTTATTCTATTTAGAAAAAAAAAAAAAAAAGATCTACTATAACTGAATTTTTTTTCCCTGACGAATTTAACGATAATAATTGATAAAAGTGAAAAAACTTGGAATTAAATAAAGAAATGAATGAAATTTTTTCTCTTTATTCTTTCTATATTGTACTTTCGATTCGTTTTAATTTGCACAATATTATATAGTGGATGAATAAAAATATTTATTGGAAAGAAAAATATATATTTTTTTTTATCACTGATATTCATTTCATTAACTTTTATTCATACTTTTATTGAAATAATAATAAAATGGTGATTATAAATTTTTTATTTAGTTGCATAAATACTGTTCTACTATTTAACAGTTTTGAATACAGAATTGAAAAATATAACTATATTTATATATACAACATATATTTATTTATATAGATATAGATAGCGAATTAACGGGCAGTAAGCGCCTCCAATGTGGGGCTTCCCAGGCTTAACTCACGTTGACAATATACTCGTGTAGTAGCACGACTATAATACCGCTTCCCAACGAGAAATGTGATCTCACCAGTCGCGTCATATTCCAACTAGTTCACGTAATGTACTCATATATTTTACTTTTTACACTGAGAAACACGCAATGTGAACAATTTTATTCTATTCTCTTCTCGTGTAGTATTGTCCAACATTATTTATCAATTCGCATTCTATAATCAAACTATTGTATATGACAATTTATTTTCTTCTATTATTGGGATTCTGTTAAACCTGATAAATTCTTCACGTATATATTGTTTTTCATCAAATATTAAAAACCAATGAAACCATGGACTCATTAACGTGAATTAATATAGTCCGTTCAATATCGTTAAATATTTGAAAAAATATTTGCGAAGCATTTTACGAATTTTTATCGTTCAAGTATTCAAAAATTTGTCCAATTTTCTCTATTCTCTTATTAATCATTTTCAATTATTTTTTCTACAATAAAAAAAAAACAAAAAAACCAATAATTAATATTGAATAATTTGTACAAAAATTACGAAAATATTTCCGAAATTCAAAATTTCAAAAATAAAATTCACATGTGACTGACTCTATATGAAATAATAATATATGTATATTCTACATTCTACAGTGAATGCGGATCATACTTTCCTTGACATTATATTCAAAGGAAGACTTCGTACGTAAATGCTCTGCCTTTTATTCTTTCGTATCGTAGAGAAAGTACACGTACATATATATATATATATAAAAGTATTTGCCTGTGTGTGGCCACATAGAAAAGAGGTAGTAAAAGCTGGGCGACCATGCGTGGATAGAAAAAGAATGAGTGTGAGTGAAAGAGGGTGAAAAAAAGGTGAAAAAAAAAGAAAAAAACGAATGAAAGAAAGCGAAAAGAAAATAAGATGATGCAGCTCACGTATACACCCTGCGCGCACAACTCCAAATGGTCTCAGGGGGTTACGGGTGATGAGAGAGGGTTGGGGATAAGGGGTAGGGTGAATGGATAGAGAACGTGTTTACCCATAGTCACAGTCACGTCTATCCTTCCAGGTCTGTACGACGCCAGTTGTGCCAACGTGAAAACGCGTTTTGCCAACTGACCAACGGTATTATTCCCAAATCTCAGGGAAAAAAAAAAAAAAAAAAAAAATAGCAAGAGAAAGTTGAGAATAAGTAAATGGAGAACTTTGAGTTTGAGTAAGACACGAAATTGTCGTTTCCGTACCATTATATCCTCGCTAGTCTTCTCTCAGCTCACTGTCATCCATTTTGCCTTGACGAAACAGAGAAAAAAAAAAATAGGATGGAAAAAAAAAAAGAAAGGAAGAAAGTAGGATATAAATGGTGGCTCCAGTCTTGACATTCTTTCGCACGTATAAACCTATACTATGTCTGAAGATCCTTGGCAATTTCCCATCATGACACTTTTATCCCTGGTGCCTTGTAGAAAAAATTGTCAAGTGCACAAAGTCCTTTTATACGTGCACATTCGTGTTTACAAATCCTAACAGTTAAATTTTCATGTACGTATGCTTATCTACAGTTGCAATAAATTCTTTTCGATTCAACTATAAATACGATTAGTAAATAATTTGCTTTTGAATATGGAAATGTGTTTTGATGGACTGTAAAAAATATTTTATCCCATCATATCTCCCATGAGAACTTCTACATCCACATCAATAGCTATATTTATAAGTACCTGTCAATTTTCAGTACGTCAATTTGACATTTCCCCAGTGTATATGTTCATATTCAGTCTACTTTTATCTTCAATAAAACGTTGAATAAAATGGTTCAACGTTTTTTTTTTTATTTATTCTTTTTTTTCCGGATACTTTATCTTCCTCTTATCCTCTATCACTAACTCTCTCTTTTGCATTGTCTCTGTCGACGATACAAATTTAAATTCCAATTGATTTTTACCTATTTCTCTTTCTGTACAACCTCACTCTTTCAACTGCTTCCTCTTCTTTTCTTTATAGCACATTTATCCAATTTCTCTTTCTCTTTTATGTATAATTTTTCTTTTTCTTTCTACTTCTACTAGTGTTGGCAAATGACATTTGGTGGCTTTTAGATTTGAAAGAAAATTTATGAATCTGCTTACGAGTACGTGGACGCTCTTGAGATATTGACTTTTGAGCCATGAGATCGTGCAATGTTTGACGTGATAGAAGTTGATGGAAGAATTGAAGCTCACCAAGTGAATGTCAGTGAGTAACTTCCAGACACACTCTGTAGACTTCCATTTTACTTACTATATATATATATATACAAACATGTGCACGTAGCAAGCATCAGTCATGATCTATATCTGAATAATGTATGTGAACGTTGAATATTTTTTTTTTTTTTGTCATCTGTGGGTTGGGATTTTACTCGCAACTCATCGCATAAAATGTGCAAGTGCTGCACACAATGTCATCTGACGGGTTAGATTCTTCATCTTTGTTCTACCATATCAAAAGTTATGTATCCAAAAAAAAAAAATGGACAACTCAGCGTAATCTTTTTTTTTTTTTTTGTAGTCATGAATGAATGAATAAATCAATAAATAAATGAATACATATCAATATGTGAGATGATATGTGAGCCTTAAAATGGGATTGTGTTTAGGGAAAATATCAATAATTAAGTATGACGAGAAATATTTTAATGTTTAAAACGCTGTAAAAATTTGACGTTTATGAAAAATTGAATCTTGATAATCTCTCTGGGATGTGGTGAATTAGCACTTGAGTATCGAAGTATTAATTGAGCGATTGTGTTTGTTAATGATCATTGAACTCAATATTATTTGATGACAATACAACAATTGTGTATCATGGTAAAAAAATTATAACAAGATAAATGGACAATTTTTTTCTTCTAATAAATCTTTTTCAAATACTAGGTATAAAATGTAAAAACCACATGTGTAACTTGTGTGAATAATTTAGATTTGAATATGTCAACATACGTAAAGCATGTTTTCGAATATTTGCATGCCTCTCAGTCTGTCTGTCTATCACAGAAAAATAATACATCCGAAGCGTATGAAGAGAAGAAGAAATATGAAAATCACGACTAAAGTATACGTTTAATAGTTACATTCCCGTCACTTCATTCACGTGAATCATTTGAATGAAGAATATATATATTTCGATTATATGTAAAGAAGTATTTAATACGTTTTTTTTTTGTGCTAGGTCAAACAGTTTTCCAAAATCTTTTATTCATTCGTTCTATTCTCGTTATAATTAAGTGATTAATATTCAAAACAATTAATGGTTCGCCGAATGTAACTTTCATTCCATTATTTCTGACAAATGTCATTATAGTCCCATCTTCTCTAAAGATAATTATTCCACTGCGAATGTGCGTCTAGTTTAGGAATATAACAATGGAATAGGTGGAGAAGTTACGTGAGAATAGTGAATATAACGCAGTACGAAATCAGGAAAGGATATGTATGCAATATGGTATAGTATATGATAGATATAACGTTCACATTCATTTCAAAGCAAAACATTTCTATGGAAATTTGAATGTTTGTTTGCATTATTCATGAATAATAAACAGCACTGATGAACAAGCTATTATAAAATAAACGAATTAATTATACCAAATGATTAAAATTGAAGATAAAAATAAACCAATGACAAATGAGAAATAAAATTATGAAAAATATTTATCTTCAACCTTATATATCTATTTTTAATATAGAAAAATTAATTTGAATAAATAATTATCAATCTGGCCATTTTAATTATAGTAGAATGAACGTACAAACATTGATACGATTATTTGCATTGTACAACTTGTCTAAAGAAAGTGATATACATTTATATATTTATGTTGAGACTACTTTCAAGAATAGTAAGATGAAGTAACTTGGGATATATTTTCTATTCATTGAAGACTAATTTGCATGAGCCGGTCATGCTTTCAACCATTACAGAGTTGGTACTATAGCAACGAACGGAATTATATACCCCAGCGCTGTCACTTTAATGGAACCGTAAGAGCTTCCTTCATTCTCGAATGCCACCAGGTCCAACGTAATGGAAATAATTGTGGCATTCACTGAACCGAAGATGACTTCTTTTGCCTTTCTATACCTATCTACCTCAAATGTCTGCCACGGTTAGGACACGTAATATCGTTATCACAAGACAATGCATTTACCTGATTGACATCATTACCTTACCTATCACCTGCACATCTTCATCATCTCTAATATCATTTGCTAATAGTTCATTCTTCATTATCTATCTACTAGATGTCTTTGTGCAAATAATTCGCATGAAATTACAGAAACATATCCACATTATTCTTATATCATATAAATTCTAACTATAATAATAAATGTAACTTTACAACAAAGAATAATCAATGATTATGATAACTGCATTGAGATATTAAATCGTAGAATTCTAATAAAAAATATAGTGTAATTTTGCAGTAAACATGAACCATTCAACTGTTAGATAGTTCGGCATTGTGTTAGGCACGCTCATTAGACACACAATCTATGATCTCCAGAGACTGAAGTGGTACATCAATAGTAGATGCGAGTTCATGTTTCGACCCTACTACATAGCCATCACATACCCAGTAAATATTCCCATAGGTATACTATGAAATTCTGTACTATCATTAAATAAATAACGCCAGCAGCAAATATATTATAGTAATAATAATGCATTTGAATATAGATATCATAAACACAACGCAATATACGCAACACAATTTGTGAATTTTCAATTTAGTAATTTGATATTATTGGTATTATAATTAGTGAATCAATGATTGAACTAACTATCCATTTTCCAGTAATGATCATGCAATACTTTGAATTAAAGTTTTATTCTAGTAATGAGACTTCAATTTTATTACAAGCATTATGAACAATAATCTTTATGTCGATATTGTTGAAAAGAAAAAGTACGTGTAAAAAAAAAGGCTACATTTTTATAGTAAGCTTAAGATTAAATTATAAGTAATTTTCCAATAATTAATCGAAAATCCTGTGCTATCTTAAATCCTGATGATTTATCGAATGTTCACAAATAAAATCGAATATCTTGATAGCTCTATATATAAATACATATATGTATATATATATATATATAGTCATCATTGCTTCAGAGAGCCAGATATATATCGTAGATTATTCTATTATACCAACATTTTGTGAACTTAATCCATTGAAAAAAGATTTCCTTCTTTTGGTACCAATCATTTTTCCCTTGTTCTATCTTTCTTTCTTTTTTTTTTTTTTTTTCCATCGTCCATTCGATTGGGTTGCGTACACCCTCTATCGATAGAGCTATTAGCACGAGAGCCATTTTGCGAAAGATATTGAGGGGGTCGAGTACGAAGGGAAATGTTAAAGGGTCGATGCGTCTTCCACTAGACAGGAACAAAATCCGGCAATCTATACTCATACATCGATGAGGGTTCCACTTCATTTCAGTTCTTTTTTTTTTTTTTTCGCCCATTTTTTTTTCTTTCTCTTTCAAGTCTTTTAGTCTTTCAATTTATCATTGGTGTTCTAATGGTGTGCGTCACTTTTACATTTTAGTTATACATTGTCTATGGTAAATGTTCTGATTCACTATTTACCTCAGGCTCATACAAGTCGACACTGGCACTGGACCAAGGTTCAGTATGCAGTTCGTGTCACGATTAGTGGCGCGGTTATCGAACGCGTTTGACTTACACCAACCACTATGAAATTCAAGTAGTAAATTTCATTTCTGGTCAGCCCCAGTGTTCATGTTATGTAGGATATTACATTCACGATTATGTGGCGTATATTCATATTATTTTTGTCATTTTTCTTTTATTTTTCTCCCTTGGTTTATCTTTTGTGATCGTATTTTCTTATTTATTATATCCATAAATGATGGAATAAACCTTCGTAAATTGAAGATGAAGATGAATGATTCATATTATATATATATATATTTTTTTTCGTTCGTTCGTTCAACTAGATGAAAAGAAAGTTTACCAGTTTTACAGCATCACTACTTTAAGTTACGTGTTATTTTTTCTATTAACCTTAAGCTTAAATCCTTTCCAATCTGTCACTAGATCGGATTAGGTTTCAATTCATCAACTCGACTTTACGAGTCGTAGATCAGCCTATGGATTTGAACATGACTATCGTGAAATGCTCTTATCAAGTTTCACCACAACATTTTGATGAGAATAATAATAAATATGAAACATGACTAGTGATCAATCACTTAATATTTTATGATTTCTTACAAGTACAGTGAGACAATGAATATAGTTAATACTTATGATATAGACGTGTGAGATAAATTGGTGGAACAATTTAAATCTTCTTGAGGATTAACGTTAACATTCGTAGAAATCCACGGGATCTAATCAAGTCTCAATGGATGGGATTAATGTCGTTTCTTCTGATCGTGCACTGTATGTAGTATCGTATTCTAGAATTGCATTCAATTACTTAATGTCTTCGGTGACAAATTGACTGTACAGTGAGAGAGGCACTGTCTTGATTGTTCTTGGACAAAGTGTATGCTCTTAAACCGTCTACTTCAGATGAGAGCCGCAAGCAATTTCACGGAGCTAGCGATTTAGGTCGATGTTGTCTTTAATTTTCAATTATTCGATGCTATACTTCTTTGCGTGTAAATTCTCTCATACTGATACTTCAGACATTCACCTGCTTCAGCAAATAGACTGATGTGAAGGTATGTTCTATCTTGACAGCATAATCGTTTGGCTTTTATAGCAATTTAAAATATAAAAATAATTTGATATAACTGTTGCAGCAATAATTCAGTTGAAGTTTGTCAGATGTATCAACTATATTGAATGATTGTTGCAGTCATCTGGAGAATTGTTGATTGTATACATATCTCTTCTGATGTGTGTATACATATTCACATGTCACCGTCATATATTAGAAGACAAAATTAATTCATATATTGAATTCTTTTGTCATAATTATATTTATTATTTACTACACCACATTGAATACTGACCACAAATAATTAGTCACGAATTTCTATATTTCTTAAGAACTTTTTCAGTTGATATAACACTTCAGTAATGCTGATTCAAGTAAGTGTTGTTTCAACTATTTATCTTCAACTTGAGTTTGTTGTAAGAACCACTCTGCGTTTCCAGTAGGGTAGAGTAAAACCAGAATGTGTGTTGATAATAAATAATGATAAATTACCCAGGTAAACACAAGTTTTCTTATTTCAACCGTTGGTTTTCTCGTTAGCTTGGATTTTTTCTATACTCTGTTTTTCCTGTAATTAAATTTTATTTTCCACGTCATCATGGATACAAAGATGTAAACACTTTGAAATTTTATGTTAGAACCTCATATCAAAGTGTCTCTTCTTGAAGAGAGTCTTTGAATGTTTAATTTAGATATTCATCTCAAAGTAAATGTAAGATAAACGACATGCAAAAAATACTATCTCTAAATAATCTGGTGTAAAAAATAATATAGAGAAACACAATAGAAATTTTTTAGTGGAAAGAAATCAAGATAGTAGAATGTTTCTTTTTTTTCCGGATTCAACACAATATCACACGAATTGAATTGTTTGCAAGAAGTTTTTGCACAAACTAAATGTGTATATGAAATGAAAAGTGAGTTTAGAAATGCCAAGATAAATGGGAATGATGAAATAAAATGAAAGCAAAACTAGACGAACGTGGCGAATGAATGAATAAGAAGAAAAAAATAAGTTCATCGGTTGCAAAAGGGATCCGACGGTTGGAGAATCAGTTTTTCGACATCTTGATCTCATGGGAATGGGGTTCGACGCCTTCAAGAGGATTACCGTATGTATATATATATATATATGAGTTTGGTTTGGTAGGACAAGATTCGAAGAGCTTTCACTACGAGCTGTGAGAATAAAACGTCTCTCGACACTCATCGTATTCTTACTATCTATCTTTTTCTCTTTATCTTGCTTTGTCCTATCTTCACTACCCCCTTCACCATTTCCACCTATCCCCCTTTCAACTCACATCTTCTCTCGTTCCTCACCCGGATTTTCAATCTTCAAGACGCCATAAGCTGTTTCAACCGCAACGCCTCACCAATATCCAATACCAAAGACGTTTTGTTCTTAAGTTTTATCAAGTTTTCCAAGATAGTTTCTCATTTATTGGTTTCATCCAAGCATAGAACAAGCACTACACTTTCAACATTGAATTTATATATAACATTCACTTCAATTGTTCCCATATTATACTACTTCTTATTTTATCACATTGCTTTCCTTTTTCTCGTTACAAAACACTTGAAAATTTCAAGTAATCCAGTGCTGAGTTCATTACCAATATCAATTAAATTATATATGCTCTGATAATCGTCTTATCAACCATATAACATCTAATTACACATCATGTATGCACAGAGTTAATGTAACTTCACAGTATTACTAATTCACCTATCTCAAACAGAATCGATATGGCTGAGTGGGCATTCTGGTGATCACTTTGTATGTAACTCAAAGCTGACGATGCACCAGGCCACCATTCAGGCGACATGCAATGATGGCTTCAAAAGGTCCCAAATGTCTGTGTGGTTCGTTAACACCACAACGTCACATCTAATGGATTGATCCCGTTTCTCAATATGTATATATATATATGTCTGTATAATCTGTATGCATTTGTTCATCAAACGTTTATCGGACAACGCTGGTGAGATTACTGCACATACCCAGATCAAAAACCTACACAAAGAACAATTTTTCTCTGATTTTTATTGGAGTATTTTTACTTCAAGATCTGTCATTTTAATTCCTATTAATTCAAAGCTCTATTCAAGCATTTGAATTGATAGGAAGACAAACGAAATGTTGGCAAAGTGTATTCAATGAAATGAACTGTCAGTGTAGAAAGCGCTGCATCTGACAGAACTGGAACAGATTATTTTGGATGTTTGGTAGTACCGACTAAGTAAATGGCTCAGTGGGAATAGTTTGCAACAACATCACCATAGTGAAACTCTATACATTGAGCGTCGACTGATGCAACCGGTTAGCCATTCTGTAGCAAATGATTTCTCTGTATATACAAGAGATTTCCAGAAATTATTGAAGTGTATGATGCTTCATTGCATACAGTAGATGCTAATCCACGTAATGTACATCATTTATCTGTTCATAACAACTAATCAATTTAATAAAAGTAAAAGGTATGGATAAATAGTGTGATAGATTCTGGGGGAAACGTATGGAATAAGACTGAGAATAAATACCACGATGACAATGTGATATTGACAAATTCTGAATAAAATTAAAAACCATACAACAATTATACTGATTGTCAACAAACATGATTAGTGAATGCATTCATCAACAGTGTTTGACTACATTTTTATTTTTTTTGCTTCAGCATTAAATTAATTAACTCACACGACCTTGTTGCTCGTTACCATGAAAACAACCATTAGCAATTCTGTCGAACGCATTCATTATGTAGGTGGATGTTTGCCATCAATTTGGATATTACTGTTGTCCCAGAAATATTATTATCATTATTATTTTATTTCATCACTTATGATGTTGATAGTGTATGAAAATAAAATATATTCAGAATAATAGTATGCAGACAAACATATATACTTTAATTACTATTGACAATTTACCACTCTAGTCGATCAGATGAATTGGTGAAACTCAGATTAAATTGGAACATGATTCTATGCATAATGAAAATGAATAAGGAATGGGGAATGGAGAATACAGCACATCTGGTCAATCTCATCACTGTGCGATACATATATATATTTATTCCGTTTGCGATTGACCAGACTCGCTGCCCATTATTCCTCATTCTCTGCTTCATTTCATTGTGCATGAACCTTCGCAGTTGATTTCGATTTCATTAATTAATATTCTGAATGAAAGAACAACACACAATAAATGGTTTACCACATGCAAAATGTCAACTGTAATTAAACCCTTGATTAATATTAAATCATAAATTACAATTTTTTTTTTAAATACACACCAGATATATGAAAATGAAGAAAGAATGCAAAGAATAAATTAACAAGTGTTGGATTCTGTAGTTAGATAGATTAGAGTTTTTGCAGTTTGTTTTCATTTTTTAATCTAAAATTTTCACTGGAGGTCGAAATGTTGAAGGTCTACCACATGAATTTGTGCAGATACCTTAAGCTCCGTTTGTCATTTCACTTGGCGACAATCCAACAGTCTTTCTCCAGCGCCAGCACACCACTTCCTCAAAATGTGGGTGGCAGAGTTTTCGTTATATAGAAAATCCCAAACCTATACAGGAAAAATGTAGAAACTATAAATATAAAAATAATTTCTCAACATTTTCCAAGTGATATTTATCGATTTTATTATGGCTTTGCATGTTATAACTAATGATACCAAACTACAATCATCAATGTGCTATCATAATTAATGATACCTCAATACGTATTCAATTTAAATAGTATTATCATATCTTGTATTATTGTTCAGATTATAAATATATATCATAAGTGATAATGGTTTAAATATAGACAGGTTTTGTTTGCTTGACTGATCTCTCTCTTCATTTCTTGGTTGAATTTTGAGTGCACTAACATTTGTCACGTTCGAGGACGACCCAAGTGCCGTTAACACGTTTACCCGCGAATAAAGTTTACGAGCCATTTCCTCTTGCACACTGGCGACGTGCATAACGACCGTATTGTCTGTGTCAAATACGATTTAATAGTCGTTTCGGTCATTCAACTTCTTGGATAATGCTCAACTTGTGTCAACATAATATATTGTTATAGAATATATGATATCTGTTTTCTGTATTGGTTATTGTATTTATTGTCGACAGTGAACAGTAATTTTAGTTTTTATATATTTTTTCTTTTATTTCAATTAAATGCAACACACATGTGGCACACATCAATTACTCATGTTACAAAAGCTCGCGCTTTCTTGCAGAAGTATAATTGTTTTGTCTTGTGGCAGTCACTGATGAATGGTTGTAAGATGAATTCTTGCTCACCATTCATATATATATATATTTATGTATCGTTGCTCGTTGCAGTGTCCTTATAACGTCAATGTATATGTGTATGTAACAAACGAGTTGAGGATGTTTTTTATAACGCCTGACGGGATCGTTAGGATGGAAAAATTGTATACTATAGAACCACACCAAACCCGAGCACATCACATTCACTTCACCACCACTGCCATTCTGCACTGTTTACCACTTGTGCTTGTCAAAATAGCAGCATATAACAAAAAAATTTACTCGCTGATGTAGCAAATTGTTTTCATACAACTGTATACAGAAAAAAATTCACCTCGTTGAATGGTATTAATTAGAGTATAATATTTTACCATTATTTTCACGAATCAACAAACAGAAATTAATTAATGTACGCATTTTTATTTTTATTCTTCCTGAATAGAGATTGTTTGTGGTGCAATTGATTGGTTATCATTATATGTATACATATATATTTTTATAGTTGTGTAGCTTTTGTTATCACATTGTTTGATACAAATTATTCTGCAACACAAAAGACGCGACGAATAAAGGACGAGGTCTCGCGGTGGTTTTTTTTTTTTCAGACAAGAGAGATTCATCCAAGCCAAGTACAAAAATAGTAATGCCTCCTCAAACCAAATCGCTAGTGTGACTATTTAGAGATAAACGGCACCACATAAAATGTAGTTAAAAAGTCGAGTCAGCTCATCAACGAGATTGCTGGATTTTTTGGCCAAGGGCTTGAACGTGATCACTGTGACGAAATAATGGTGAGGTTCGTGCTGCTATTTCAGAGTATAATAGACAATTATCATGACGGATGTAAATGGTGTTTCTTTTTTTTTTTTTTCTCCAATATTGGAATTGAAAATTAAAATTTTTTAGAGACGTGAAATGATAATAAAAAAGTTTGATATAAATTGGAATATTGTACTATATAAAAGATGTATAAATATGAAAGCATACTTGGATTAGAAAATGGTGTGAATTTTATTAGTACCAATTAAATTATAAAAATGAAATTGATGGAACGAGAGGCTTTTGTACCCTTTTTTTTTCTTCTTTTCTTTTACCATTTCTTCTCTCGTCAGATATGAGGGTCGATATTTAAGGGTGCACTGACACTAATTGAGCTAACTTGAAATGTCAAAGACACTCGAATCGAGCAGACAACTCTTTCGAGTTAGCGTTGATTAAAGGAAGGACATCACAAAGTTCTGGAGTAAAAATGTAATCGGTTAAAATAACGGGGTGACGTAGAAATAATGGTAAAAGCAAAAAAAAAAAAAAAAAATAAAAGTTTCTGATATTTCTCAGTCGATAGAGTTATCCAATTAAATGTTAGCAAGTGAAATAGTCTCATCGAAATTCTTGGAGCATTGTACAAATTCATATTAAATCTGGTATAATTAAAACGATAATTAATATCTAATAATTAATAACATTTGTCCACAGATCTTATATAATTGTGGATGGTCTCATTATTTGTCTGATCACGTCACAGTCGTAACTACTGATTTGCCATTTATACTGCATACTATCCGAGGCGCATTCCAACACCAATGTAACGAGGGAGATCCAGTGCAAAAATATTGAGCTAATGATATATTATTTTTATGATAAAAAAAAAAAAAAACAATTTCAAAAGAAATAAATTCAGCATTTATTTCTCACGTTTTTTAAAATGAAAATTGTGAATAAAGAATTTATAACTTTGTCAAAAGGAAATTCGGTAATTTTGTCACACATAAAATTCATCGAATTTTTAACACGTCATATATTTATATATATATGTATAGTAACACAATATATATTACTTCACATTGAGGACAAACTACCAGCCAAGTTATTGCACACTGCTGCAATCACATAAGTCAGTGAGATTTAATCGTGCACAAAACATATGGGAATATATTTTGTCGTCTTGAAATTCACAGGATACAAATATTTGTCTTGAATTTGTATATGTCTATGCACATATATATATATAACTGCTTTCGTGAAATGTTTCTACTTCATTGGAATATATTGTGTGGAACGATAATGGAAACGGTGGAAACGAAATTGTGCTTCGACCACATTCACCAAACAATTTATTCGATTTTACTTCCACTGAGTATACGGTATATATGTTGTTGGTGAATGAGCATAAAGAGGAACTAGATGGAAGGGTCATCATTGTGAAGATGCAACGAATGAGAGTGGAGAGCAGTGAGGAAAATGGGGAGAGACACAAAATTGGGACATTCAGAAAGGAACAAAACCCCTAGGGAGGTTCAAACTTTCACAGATAATTAATTATCCGAAATTACAAACGTTTTTGTTTTATTTTGTTTTTTTTTCGTATCTGTTTTTTTTCCTTCCACATTGTATCAAAAATATATAATAGAAGTTGTGTGCTTAATTTTGGATTATAAATGATACAAATTATTTTTTACGATAAATAAATGAGAGTATTTCTATTCAGTGATTGCAACCACTGGTAAATTGTTCAGTAATAATTGGTGTACAATGTGCCATTTAATGTTTTTTTTTTCACATTTTGTATGGCTATGTTTTATTTATTTATTTATTTATTTTTTATTTTCGCAAACGACTTTTCTATAATGCATAAATATACCTGACTCAAATTGTGTTTTCATTATTATTATACGTATAGTTATACTGAGAATTATGGAACTTTGCCAAAGTATAAAATGATCGATGTAATGTTTTTATATTCATTTTTATTTGTAGATTTATTTTTGCTGATTTTCTTGTAAAGGTATTCGATGTGATAATTCGAGATTGGTGATTATGGAGGAAATACGTTGTTTATGTTGAACGTTACATCATTAACGATAAAATAGATATTTGATATATTATTTAGAGTAGATATTTCTCCATTGAAAAGCTAATAAAACAATTTTATGAGCGTTGAGACTAAGCAAAAAGAAAAACATTAAACACAAAAAAAAAAATATAGAAGAAGTACAATAAAAAGAATCGGGAAATGAAGTACGTATTCGAGGATGTAACGGTTGGGATAAGGCGAGGAAAAACTATAAATTGGAAATTATAGAGCCACCTGTACACGATAGTGTATCGAGAACATCATATTTCTTCTTCTATTGAACGAGAGCTCGGATATCTCGATACGGCTTGTGGGAAAAATATATGTGAAGGGATTGGAATAAGGAGGAGAAACAAGACACTCAACTGAGAAGGATAGATCAGTGACTTTGTGCAACGTACATACTATTTTTGATACAGATTTTTTTTCTGTCCATTCGTTTTCCATTTGTGAAAAAAAAAAGAGACATATTTTTTTTTTTTTTTCACATTTGATTACAATAAAAAAGACCAACATTGACATAAAATTCAGGGGGTTATGATAATAACTTTATCATTAAAATGGAAATATCTGGCAGATGAGTGAATGTACCACAGACGCAACAGTGATTT
Source organism: Zele albiditarsus (assembly GCA_958496275.1). Lineage (NCBI taxonomy): Eukaryota > Metazoa > Arthropoda > Insecta > Hymenoptera > Braconidae > Zele > Zele albiditarsus. The sequence goes on along the minus strand of OY292409.1, from coordinate 11,794,759 downwards.
TGTTTGGAATAAAAATAGGTAGGATTAAAGTGGTATTAACACTCGAAATAAAAGTCCATATTATTTTTCATAATTCAAAATCCGTATATAGAAAGTAATGAAAAGAAATGAAAAAAATTTCCCCCTTCGATGTGAATTATATTTATATAATTCAACGGATCAGAAGTCAATCGGAAAGTGCTTGAATAAAATGACGAATAATTTATTCGTAATTCTCATATAAAATATGAATAAATTTTGTCCCTGTCATGATTTTGACACATTTATTTTTATTTCACATTCACAATTTTTCATGACAAAACTATTATCATTATACCACACTGGCACGGGGAAAAATAAGTAATGAAATGAATGAACAGAATAAAAATTCATGTTTTCACAATTTTCATTTGGAATACGTTATAAAATCGAGGGGGGGGGGGGGGGGGGGGGGGGGGGGGTTGAATAACTAGATAGGAGTTGAAATGTAAATTCTTCATGAAATGTGTTCCATTATATCATAACATTTTTCAAACAGGTTTAATCGTCGAATAAAAATAGGTAATCGATATAAATTTCCTTCTTCATGTTATCCTTTTATATGGGCATCTATAGTTTTCACAGACGAACATTTATCTTTCCTATCGGTGCAATCCAATCCGGTATGGTTGCAGAACGGGTGTAAATTTAATATAACCTCAGTTTTATCTAAATGGGTTTGGTCGACCCTATCATCCGGGTTTCTATGCTCATCCTTGGGTTGGTTGGATTATCCAAAACTATAGGGGAACTATAGGGGAAACTCCCTATTCAACATATACATATATATTTTTATGGTTGATCTCTGAACATTACACTATGAACTTATGGATAATCGAAAGGTGTTAAAATTCTTTCAGTTCTCTATTATCGTAATAATTCAATCCATCTTATCTTCTCTTCTCTTTATCAAATTGATCTTTGTATCATGTGAATTCATATTTAAAATACTTACGAATATTTAATTAAATATAAAACAATTGAAATGGCGCCGGGTTCGACAGGCTGATCTCATCGCCGAAATGATTTTATAATTCACACCCCGTTCGACAATATCAGCCTGCTAACCTTGCCCACGAATAATTTATTCATCATCACTCATCAAAATATTTTTATTTTATCAACCTGAAATTTATGAAAAAAAAAAAAAAAAATGACATTTATCATAAATGTTTATTTTCAGCACGTTGATTATAATTCACAATGAAATGTTAAAAGTTTTATATATAACTGCAATGTAAAAGACGAGACAATAAAATATATAATTGTCATTGTTGATAACATTTGAAATTGTATTTGTTGTACATACACAAAATTTAACCTTCCTCTCAACCTCACCAGTCCACTTCCTTCCTCACTCTTTCACCCGCTTCCTACACCTATACATAAAAGAGTCATATAGACAGCAGTTAAATATTTACCCAGGACACAATCTAGTTTCCAGTTGGAAGGCGTCAGTGAAATGGTAATAACACGAGCGACCTAGCTGTTATCCAAAGTGAGCCATCCTCGTGGTTATTATATGGGTAACTGTGGGATGGTTGGAAAGGTTCAACTTTGAGCGAGCTTGATCCTGAGCCAGCACAGTATACTCGGTAGACAATAGGTACTGGTCTCTTTGGACAATAGTCTATGGAATAAACGATGAGAGTGTGAGGGGATGTGAGGAGATGTGAGCAGGGCGAATGCAAGAGAAAAAAAAAAAAACGTGAGAGTGAATTGCATGATATAAAAATGAACATCAATATACAAGAAATTGAGAAATAACAGTCAATAAAAAAAAATCTCGATATTCTGCTGCGATTTTATTATACACATTCAATTTATCGCTCAATTATTTTTATATCGAATAAAAAAATTATAATAAAACATATCAGTGGAGATGTACTCCACTGTGAATAACAATTTATTACATGTCATTTCATTATATGAATTAAATTTAAATTTCCAATGAAAATTATATACACTTTATGGTTCTCAATACTGGAATTTAAAATCATCATTTTATAAATTCATAAGTTAACTTTCATTGAAAATAATTGCTCATTGGATTATTCACATTTCAAATATAATTCGCCTCTGTGAATTCAATATTTTCATTTCTCATACACATATAATATATCATCAAGCATTATAATGTTTCACAATTATTTTTCACCTGAATAGTATGTGAAATTTTTTCATTTCGAAAACTTTCATACAATTCTGATATATTGAAATACCGTGTGTATACATGAATGATTTTTAAACTTGGCCAAAGAATTTATATATGCCCTATAACTCTATCATATATATATATATATTTATTGTTCATATATTCATTTGGGTTCTGCGCATGATCGCACGAGAATAAAGCAAGACCTATGAATTCCTTTTGCGATATTATGTGCACGTAAATGATTTTTATTTCAATGCATCACGATTTAAATTAATGTTCGGACAATATATCAAAAAAATGAGTGGAAGAATATATATCTCAATAAAAATACAAAATAATAATAATAATAATAATAATAATAAGAATAATATGTTACTACGATTTTTTTAATATTCTTCTATCACTCGCTCCGTTAATCTTTCACTCGGCCACACATTTCCGATATGAGAATTCTTCGGAAAGTTTCTAACCACCTCGTTGGAGCACGTGGTACTCCACAACGTTGGACTTTGAATGTTTTTCGGTTGTGTGTGAATATGTGTGTGTGTGTGTGTGTATATATGGAAGGGTATTTATGCCTGTGTCAGTTGATTAAGTCATGCGTAAGGTACGTGACATTCCAAAGATAGTTTGTCGATCTCGATGAAGGGATGAATTTTGTGGAGTTCATTGTGATGTACGTTATATTACAGGACTTTCAATTAGAGACGAAAGTTAATTCTATGTAGGAAAATATTTACTGCAATTATTACATTAACTTATGTGACTGAATATCACGGGGAAAAAAAAATAAAAATACGAGTTCAAGGAATAATAATTAAATAACGAAGTGAAATAGGAATATTGAGAAAGAGATATTGATTTTATTTATAGGTGTGATAGAAATAATTATATTTTTTTTTTATCAGTAATTGGATGAGGTAAAAATGATTATTAATGGAATAGAAAAAATTCGGCAAATAAATATTCATGTTAATTATTACGTAGAGATTTAATGAAGAGTGTATGGAAAAGGATAATTTATTGAGTCTCAAAAAATTATATTGTTAGCAATGATTTATTTTAAATTGCACAATACAAATGTTTCATATTTGTTTCGTTACAACTATTTTATTAATTTAGTAATGATAATTGTTGTCACAATTTGTCAGTGAATGTATACAAATGTCGTGATAAACATGAAATTTGTTGGGAAAAATTATTCTGACAGTGAGAGAATTTCAGTTCGCGTATTAGTATAACTAGGGATTTAATTTTACTAAAAGTTAAATGAGTACTCTTCTAATCGCTATAAAGTTTAATGTGTAGTGTATACTAGACTTTGCATGTCAATGCAGTGAATATTACATGAGTTTCTGTAATCCTCGCACATTTTCCCATAATTATAAAACCACTCATAAATAATTTTGCAAAATAAAACAATGTTATACAGTTGCATACACACTTATAAAAAAAAAAAAAATTGCAAACAATATTTTCACCATCATCAATTTATTCCAACAAGATTAAATAAATTGATAATTAATTATAACACCTATAATTAAATCTTTACATACTCAACGATACAATTTTTACAAATAAATAAAACTTCTCACAAAATATACACAATGCAGTTGTATTTATACATGGAATATTTCTCAATGTACTTTCAATAATGCTACATACCCACAACTATATAACTTGCATCAATTATTATCATTCGACACGGTCGGAAAAATTAACGGCATAGTCGCGCGATTCGAATGCACATTTCTATATATTGCAATGTAGATCAAGGCCGATGTCGATTGTATTACAAGAATTTCAACATTACAATAATGCTCAGTGTTTTGCGCCCTCGTCAATTATTTTTAAATACATCAAATACCAGTGAAGTATAAAATTAAAATCACATTCTGTTACAATATTGAAATATATTAGCACAGATTGAATGTGAAATATTGTAAGTAATTAATTTTGCAAAATTTCAGATACATCTTTTTACTAATTAAAAAAAAAATATATTATCACAGATAAAATACGTTAGCATATTCATGTTCTTTTTTTTTTTTTTTTTTTTTCTCAACATTTATTGTAAAAGTACCGGGACATATGGTTTCAATTGCACTGACGCAATTTAATATACATATGCTGAGAGATAGTGTGTAATAGTCTCATCAAGCTGCTCGTACAAACTGAAGAGAATAATTGACGTTCCGCTCGTTAATAATTTCCCCGTTTGCATTTTCGAGATTTAAAAATAATCTCTCTCACTATATATACATAAATATCAACGTAGACAATTAGATATTACATTAATTCCAATTTACAAAATCCACATGCATATTTTTCATGATATATATACACTAAGTTTTATACGTTTTTCTTTCCACGTTTATAAATAAAAATTTCCAAATAAATATTACCATTTGCTGTTGCAATTTAATATTAATGCTGAAAAATGATGAATAATAAATTTATGAAGCGGCTTTGATAAACTCAAGAGAATAATAAACATCCCTTTCATTTACAATATCAAATAGAATTTCAATAATGAAATAAAAAATCCTACCCCTTCCTTCCACAATTTTTATAAAAATCAACATTGATAAAATAAAATTATTGCATTAACTTCAATTTCCCGGAATCCAAAACCTTTCATACCGAATTAATATATCTCATCAGAATTTCACGACAAATATTATCCCTGTGAAAATTAAAAATCTTTTTGTCTTTGATATTCTCAGTTTGAATGGCTTTGCTGCAAATGCACGCTTATATTTCATACTACTGTTGGAAGTGAGTATATATCTATATGAATGTGTGTATAAATTCCACAAACGTTCTATGATCGTGCTTCAAATACGAGCTTTGGTCGATGCCGTTACTTGAGAGTAGTATATACTATATAGATATCGTCAGTAGAGAACGCGTCTGCTTACCGACATTGGCGTGTGGGATGCACTCGCGAGCAATGTTCCATGTGCGCAAGGAAGTGATGAGACCACAGAGTATCTATGTATACACATGCAGTTACATACATATATATGATAGAGTTTGTGTGGATAGAATGCGTGCAGGTAACATATCTGTTCAATTGGACCCAACGCACACTGCAATACACTTCTTGATCTTTCAAGTCACGCCCTAGTAGCACGCTTCGTCGAATGTGCGTTCGTGAACCTAATGCAAATTAACTTGAATATAGAGATGCGTGAATCATAGTGCTTATATTCGATTGACTTGATATATAAATATGATAAACAAAAATAAACTATGTAATCACAAACTATCATCACAAAGATAAATATTACCAAAATCATTGTTTTCATGTAATTTAAATTCATGTGTTTTATATTGGTAATAAGATTTTTCCAATAAATAAGATTGCAAGTTTTTAATCATTTTTGTTATTGTATATATAAAAATATGTCATCAAATATTAAATATAATCGTCTATGGTTTTGATATTGGATTCATACAAAATTTATCCACCAATTCTCACACACGAGTAAAGTTATTCTCTGGATCAAAGCAGTGAGCTTATCTACATGTCTCTCGCTTTGATATTCGATGTACATACTCCATAAAATGAACGCTTATAACCAACACTATAACTGACTAACCTTTATAACCATTGAACAATGGGAATTTCCTACCAAAACGTCGATATCATGGCACTATGCCAAGGGCTTACTACAGAGAGTGAATGTGAATATAGAAGAGGAGGTGTAAGGCAATCTCTCTTTGTAAGCCGATGAGTTAACTTTGCGTTTGAGTTGGTAGAATATATAATATAATACTATATACGAATAACGAGTTATATCAGTCGATATGTGTGTATACTTAGTCTAACTAATTACGCTCTGACGATTTCAATTGGTATTGATTCAAAGGATGTGTGTTTGTGATTAAATAAATTCGTATATTGATCAAAGCTCAACATGTAAAAGCATCAGCTAAATACATATTCACTACTTTGACAAAACTTTATATCTTATATATTCATCAACTTGTCAAACAATTTCATTTAGTTATTTTACTCATCATAAAATAATTTGATCTTTCACATACCTGTACAAAATAAATTATTGATAAAACAAATTTGTACTTTTTAATTTGATATGAAAAACATATTATAGATTTTTCATTTACAAATATATATTTTAAAGATGATTCACTGTGTTATATTGAATTGAATAACGTAACAGTGAATTATCTGCCAATTTCAGTCTTGTGCCACCTGCAGTGTGAGATTATCAAGTCTTAACTCTAAAAGCCTCATTATTTGATTTAAATCACAAGTTGGAAAACAAATAAACCACAAATGCTATTGAACACACTTTAACCACCGTTTATCTTGCTAGAAATAATTAAATTTTCACAAATGAATATTTGATATTTGATCATTTATTTTGCACAATATAGTAGTAAAATTTATTAAACAAAACTATAAATAAACAGAGTCATGTAATTAGTATTTTTTTTTTTACGAATAATGTAATTATGTTTAAACTATAATAGTTAAAAAAATATTAAACTTTGTGTAATGATCAAATAGATAGAGAAATTTATGTCTCAAATGCTTCAATCGAGCACAAATTTATGCAAAATTTTGTACGACAACTTTATGTCAACGTGAACTCAACGAAATATATTAACAGCCAATCAAAAGTTTGGAAAAAAGTGAGCGCAATTGGGATACATCATACATCAAGAAAATGCAGAAAAAAAAAAAAATAATAAACGATTTATGGTATCTCACTATAGTTATATATTTCGTCTTGAAGTTTCTTGTTACATGTAAGTTTTTACTCTCATGTATATATAGTTTCTTATAAAACTATCTCACCTATTCCAGTCGCGCGCGCGCGGTTCCTCATATGTAGATATATATATATGTTGCACGTTTACTATCGCACCCTTTCGGAAATTGCGACCAAGTTTCTACTCAAGCGCGAAGCGTGGCTTTAGCCCCATGCATGAAAATTTCTCCAATTAGATCAACGCAAAAGTTACGACACTGTCGGCGAAGCTGATGGTGGCTCGCCTTGGGTATATAGCAATCCACAACCATCAAGCATGGATGCACTTTATATCGTTTTCCTGTTGTTGTCTGAGCTCGTTAAATCCAGTCGAATTATATATTTCGTGGTATATCAAATCCTAATTAATATTATTATCTTAAACATAATTATCTGTTCTGGATTTCATTAGGGATGTGCACTGATTTAGAGGTTGTACCGAATTATATTTATTGTGGAAATAATTAATCACAATATTACTCATTTTTATATATATATATATATTGTTGTTTAATTATTTAATTAACTATAAGAGAATTTTTTGTACGGAAAAAAAAGATGATATTTTAATTGCTGTAAAATTGTGATTCGAAGATGATTCAAATATTTCAGGTGATAGGTGTAGTTAATTATGTGCACTGTATTAAAAATTTATTTATATTGAAATGGTTTTAAATACTCAAAATTGATATGAATGGCAAGTTGGGAAAAAATGTTAGACTTATTATTAATTGTTTTTTGAAATTTGAACTGTTGAAGAGAAAGAAAAATATTCATAAATTATAATTTTTTATTATCACTATTATTATTCAATTTTTTTCTGAACGTAATTATGGCAAAGTGCCTTTTTTAATTCGGAATAAAATTAATTTTCCATTATGTCACTCACTTTGGAAAATTTTAACTAACTAAAACATAATAAGCATTTTTATATTGTATATTTATTTGAATTTTATTCTTTCTCATGGGTGTTGGGTGTCAAAAATTATTACTATAACAGAATTTATAGCAAAATATGCGAGGGAAAATTTAATGTTGAAATATATAGGAAAATTACGTAAATTATTTAAAACAAGAGGCGAAAACTGAAGTGTATATATCACCATGGTATATATGTTAGTTGGTAAATGGATGAATTCGTGAAATTTTCAAGGAGATTATGCGCCATGGACTGTTTGATGAGATGGATGAAGATGAAGGCCAAGATTTCGGTTTCTCGTCTTAAAGTTTTGTCATTCATTTCCACTGGTCGTATTTAAATGCAGGTGGTTCACCCGAACGAGAGTCTTAGCGTGTTGAGAGAACAGTTAACAGGTGGTAAGAGACTAGTGCATACGTTAACTGCTTCATATACCTTGCACTATTGTTTCTTCTTGAACAATTTTCAAACTATTTACACGGTAATTAATTTATACAGTTCTGAATATTAATTTATTTTTAGATAACACCGCATGAAAAGACATGAAAAGAAAAGTATTAGAATTGTATGAATTTCAAAGTTAATTATTGACATTCTGGTTTTAATATTTGAATTTATATAAACTTGATTTACGAAAGACAAATATCATGTCATACAATGGAGAGTTGCATAATTTATTCAATAATTTTCAATTAATTAATTCCCTTTACAAATATTGAATGATTAATTGGGTATGTTGTTTGGCAGACTGATGATAATACATTATATAATTGTCACTTTTTGCTGGGCTTGTTTAATTACTGAATGATTGTTATTATTAGCGAAAATTATTCTAAAAATAAAATAGTATAAGTAGACTAGTATATAATAACTTGAAATAATGTTCCCATAAAAAGTCATCTAGAATAAAATTCCAATACTGTTTTAACGCTGTAAAAAATGTCGAGTATAAAATATTTTAAAGCATATTTTATTCGTGTCTGAAAAAGAAACAATGAAACATTTTTTTGCTTTTAAATTTACTTACCGATTCTGATGACTGGTGGCAGTGACATGGCAGTTGTTACGAGAATAACGATAACAGCAAATAGAAGTGCCATTGTGTTGTCGAATTATCACGTTGTGTTTGATCCTCTCTTATTTTTTTATTAATTCTATCTTTGACACTACACTTTCACGTGATCGTATATACACACACGTCTACAACATTGTTCGTGTGTATTGATCACTAAATGATTGTCTTTTATATTTTACAATTCAACATAAATGAATTGTAAAAATCAAAAATAATAATTAATAAAAATGTTTCCAATGTCATTGTTATCATTTGTATTCTCACACTGATGAATGGTACATCATTATTAATTATTGATAGTGAATGTATATACCACAGTCCGTATTTGAAGGAATGTATACTGAAACAAAGAAAAAAAGCACAAAGTATTATATTTGATACTTGTAAATTGTGATATGAAAAATTTTAAAGCACTGCAAGTTATCCTCTCTCAATTTTTTTTATTTTCACCTGTTTCAATATTTTCTCTCTATTTTTATTCAATTTTTTTCTATTCAAACGCAGCTTTACTTTTATTGTGCCAAACCTACCGGATGGAAATTTTCCGTCGTGTATGATGTTTTAGTTTTCAGATTTTTCAACATATCCGTCTCTCATTTTTATATATATTTTTTCATTTTATTTTCGTTTTTTCTTGGGATTCACATGCCTGCTGCAGCCATGTGAATCTCTTCACGCACATATCTACATGGATGACTGATTTGTGGAATAAAATTTACGGTGTTTTTCATACTTTTAATATCGGGAATTTACATATGTGATCGTTGGTGGTGAAAAAAAAAAATTCAACTGTGGGTAATATGAATTCTTTGGTGCATATTTAATTTGATGTATATTTTCCTCAATGTTTAGATAAAGTTGTACAATATTTTCCACCATCGAATCAAACAATGTACAAATACATGAATTTCCAGTGAAAAAAAAATTTTCATATTAATACGTCGAGCCAAAATGAATGTCCTTGATTTTTCATCCTTATTGAATTCCCTTTATTGGATCTAAATGAACCTGCACGTCTGTAGAACAAAGAAGAATGCGCGCGCCACTAGGATCGGTAACATAGACAGCTACAAAAAAAAAAAAAGGTGAACACACATATGCCTACGATCTTCACCACTTCGCACCCCACACTTTTTTCTTTTATTTTTTGTTTTCATTGTCATTCGCGTCTTCGTAAAACAAAAAAAAACAAAAATACAATAAGAGATTATGATTGATCACCAAAAGAATAAAAAGAGGAGATGAATTGATAAAAGTGAAAAACAAAAAAAGAACTAGAATAAAAAAATATGGAGAAATGATTAAATTTAAAATGAAAATGAAATACGACCGCGAAGCTTTATTGTCAATAAAGGGCAAGGTATAGTTATTATGTGTGACTATAAAACGAAATATATGGTCTATATATGGTTAAAGTTTAAGGAGAATGTTGTGTCTGCGATGGAGGAGGAGTTGTGAAGCAAAAGTAAGGATTTTAATAGGACACTGCAAACTCAATAAGGCACTTCCTTAAACATAATCCCTGTCATTCATCTCGCCTTGAATTTCTTGCTGCAAAATATTTTATTAATATTCTGTCGTCAACGAGAAATAAAAGACTCAACGAAATTCACCTGAGAGACGACAAGCTTAATGATACTGTAAAATTATTATCGATTCATTATTATTTTTCATTTCGAAAAAACCATTATCGAACTTTTTATTAAATCAAATTGCAAAACAGATATTCAATTAAAAGTTCGACATTTAAATTCTATATAATGAAACCACGATGCCAATTTTCTTCATTGCAACTTCCGATTAATAATGTTCACTAATGAATTTTCACCTAAGTCTTCGTGTAAGAAGCAAACGAGGAAAAACAAAAATTAAATATATATAAATGCGAAGACACGAAGCCAAACACGGAAAACTCTAAACAACTTACTTTTGTTTATACCAGTGCATTTGAAGTTTCCTTCATTTGCAGAAGCTTTAGAAGTGTAAAGAAAGTTTGCAAAAAATAAAGAAAAAAGAAAAAAAAATTCGAAAAAGCACGTCATGCTGGTGACTAGCTTGGAAATTGACAACGTAACTATCGAACACATCTATATTATATATATACAGATTGTGGAGAGGAAAAATGTACACACGAAGTGTAACACAACTTAAGTCGAATTTAAAGTTTGATGCTCAGCAGCAGTCTTTTGCCTTCTCTTGCGTGCGTTTATATGTATGATGTCTTTGTCGTATTCGTCGTCACCGTATACCACTATGTACGTAATCACAAGCGAAGCGCTTAAAGCGCCCCCAAGAATGAACGAACAAACAAGTACTTTCTACTGGCGCACACAAAGTTATCCGTTCTTCAAATTGGGTTAGCGTAAATCCCTTTAGGGTAACTGTAATGGCGGAGGCATGAGCAGCATACTGTTATATACGTTATCAACAATACTTTTGAGAATATATGTGTAAATTTTCATCATAAAATTCGTGGAAAAAAAAAAAATTACTTGATCAAATCCTTTTTTTTTTTTCTCATTCCAATTTATTTATTTTTTCATTTTATAACAACAACACCAATATTTCAAAGTCACTGATTTCTTCTTCTTGTATACAATACAAAAATTCTATCATTTGATTTATTTATTGATCAAAAAATTGAATAGACTTAAAATTCATTGATGATATGAAAAATAACATTTTTTTTCTCATAATCATCAAAGATTTATTGATAAAAAAAAAAACATTGCAGTGAACACATAAAACATATGTGTCAGTACACTGTAGAATTTTATCTTTTTGTAGTCCAATGTCATTCTCGAGAACAGTCATCTGACATCTATTTCCACTTTTGTTCTACTCAAAACAATAACAGCTATATCTCACATATTTATTTTTACTTCTTGTTAGTTTTCTTTTTTCTTTTTTTTTTTTTTTCTTATTTTCATTCTTATTTCTTGATTTTTATAGCAAATAAGTTTATTTCGTTTTTCTGTGACGCAATACGCCAGTATCAAGCAGAATATACAAGGAAAAGATAAAATAGAAAGGGAAATAAAGAAAAAAAATGAAAATAAATCATTATATCCATATAGACAATGGCATGTGTTTGAGGGTGAGTGTCAAAATACTTCTATATATATTCAGTCGTTCATTTTTTCCAACTGCTCAATACTCTTGGGAGCTTTAAAAAGACTTGTGACCTACGCTACTTAAATTGACGAGAGAAACATCAGATTTCGTATTTTTCTTTTCTTTTTTTTTTTCCAACATTTAATCTTTACTTCCGCCTATTTTTTTTTTTTTTTTACGTTCTTCCCTTCCGTATTGCCACAAGCTATATGAATACCAGTGCTCACGGGAATTAGGGGTGCGAAATTTGCTCAACAGAAGTATACCCTTGAGACGAAAAGAATAAAAGTAAGAAAAGATAAAAAAAAAATGAAAATAAAAAAAAAATAAAAAGACACTGATGTATCAACATGTATAATCAGCACAAGTATGACAGTTTTGTATTCATTTTATCTTTAATCGTTGATGTTATCACATCTAGGTCAAATAATTGGTCACAGAATTCAGCTAATTATAATTTACATTAAAATGAAATTCAAATCTGTCTCGATTAACGCAATAAATAATTGACCTGTCGATGTTTGACATTATATAAATATATATATATATATATTTATTAATATTTATATTCTACCCATAAATACACATAAATTCAATCATGTGAATTAATTTGTGTTTGCATATTCACAGCCGTATGTGAGCAAATTGACATGCCAATTGTGCGATATCGAATTTATATATGCTCATACTATTCAAACATCTATATAAACATCACGTGAAACCATTGCTCATTTTATTGATTAATTTTTTATGTTTCTGTTCAGTTCTTGCACTTGATGTGTTTATCATTGAAAGTAATTCGGGTAATTTGGTTCTAATTAGTCAAATATACATATATCAGATATTGCAGAAATGTTTCATCACGGAATTATTGTCGAGATAATTAATTGTATTAAGTGAAGATTCTCACCTGCTTTGATTATAATTATCAATGATACTCCAAAATGTTTGTCTTAATTAGCAGAAACTTTGGATAATTAGATTTCACTTTGATTTGCAATGTGTATAATAGTTAGAAACAATCGAATTTAAAATCCAATTTGAATTTACATAAATAATATTAATTGATAATTCGTTATTTACGTTTTCTTTTTTTATTTTATTAATTATTCGTTAACTAGTGTTTTTAAATTTTATTCGAATAATTTATAGGACAATTGATGATGTGTTATGATGTTTTATTAATTTATCACTTCACACTGAGTCACACATAGATTTAATTTTTTCAATTATTTATTTTAATTAATTATCACTTCAACAAAATATATATTAGCGATGCTATTTCACTTAAATAATATTTCATACACGTCATATGCATAGAAGTTAACATGAATGACAGTATAGAAATTCAGTTGCGACGTTGGCAGTTAGTTTGGTGAATTTTCAAGAGTAATATTCTCGTCACGGTTTGAATTCGTAGACTTGGGTGTTATTCCTTGCGTGCCAAGTTGAGTCATTTCCGCGCAATAAATGTATGAAAGAAACTTCTCTCCGTTTTTCTTCTTATCCTCTGGGTTTATTCAGTATGAACTTCTATTCCCTCAATTCAATTTCAAAAATATTTAATAATATATTTTCACTCATACTGTACAGTTTCATTTTTTATTCATTATTCATATAAATCCTATGAAATAATTTTGCTTCTTTGTGACATATTCAATGCGCACACACATACACTTTTTATTATTATAAAAAATATAAGCATTTAAATAAAGAAATTTAATATTGCTGCACAATGCACGACGAATCACAAGTCACTGTAATTATATATAAACATCAATATTTCAATTAATCAATCTTATATAAATGAATTGGAAAAAAATTATATCACAAGCAATACACGAAAATTTGTGTCACGTTTTAGTCACAGTTTTATTTTTTTTAAGGAATAAAATAAAGAAGTAAAAATTAAACTAATTGAAACTATTTCGTCAATAACTATTGCTTCCTTTTAATTAATTAATTTTTTTTTTTTTCCATCACTGCAATGTCAATAAATGAACATACACACACACACACACACGCGTGTCACGCGTGCAACAAATGCATTCATGGGTGAAACGATACTCTATTATTTTTTGAAAACGCGGTCCGATGATCGCGGAAGACGCGCGGGCACTGGAGCTGGTAGAACTTACGAACATCCAAACGAACCGAGTGGACTCGGTACTAGGGTGAGTAATATGGTATGCGGGGGTCGTAGAGGGTTGACGCCGCGCCACCCTCGTGAACAAACGTCGCGCGCACGCGGTCCGCATGGCGCCGAACGATGCCCGCCCTTTAACCGTCATTCAACGAACGACAAAAAAAAAAATATATATGGATACACAGTGCTTTTTCATTTTTTGCTTTTTTTTTTTGTATTTGGATCAATTGCAAAAAATTGAAATATGTTATGTTCAATCAATTGAAAAATTACTACGATGAAAATAAGAAAATTGGAGTCATCGAAATATTTTTTTTTTTAACCGAAGTATCCAAATGTTATTCTTGCATTTTTTTTTTGTTTTTTTCATGAAATTGCAATTTATATTTGAAGAACAATTTTGATTCGACTGGGGATTAATGAGAAATTAACAAATAATTAAAAAATGATGAGGAAAAAACATTTTTACCATGAAAATTCCTTATCACAAAACATTCGACTACATTTTCATTATCAGTAACCTCTAGAAGCACCATACAACCAAAAGCTTTAAGTAGTTTTGAACAAAAAAATAAATATATATGTTTCAAAGTGAATTTATCACAAATATGTAGGTGTACAAATATTTTTGGCACTGTACTTCGTATATAAATGAAAGATAAAGGAACAATCAAATGGATCGGTGATAAAATTCCATAACTTTTTTCGTTTTATTATCATGGTAATAACAATTAGTAGCTTTATGTTGGAAAAAAAAATTGACACTAAATATAGACAACGCCCATTTTTATAAATGCTACCCGAAACTCAACATTGTGCCTATAGTAGCGCTTATTCAAGGTCGTTATCATCCCCCTGACACGCTCCCATTCCATAAAACTATCGTTCCAGACGTGACCGCAATTAATTTCAACTGTTCTGAGCTTGCGCACTATCTATATACCGTCATGTTCTCTTTGCGGATATCCTGGCAAAGAGATTTCCACCAAAGTTTTGCAACGACGACTACGACGACGACGACGACGGCAACGATGACAAGGACAAAGTGAATCCGTTTTCACTCCAGTATACATATACATATATCTACAACCTATATACATTCACATAATATATTGCACATTCATCAATATTGTCATGTATAAATGCAAATATAAATAATCAACATGCAATCAAGTATTTTTTGGTCATTAGTTAAAAATATAATTTAAATAATCGATACAATGCTCTGTTGATATAAAATAAAAAATAAATAATTGTGAATAAATTTTACAATAATTTAAAGGGGAACATCACTGGATTTTCCAGACTGCATTATTTATTGTAGTGATTTTTTTTTTTGTCAAACGTGTTGGAAATAAATTACAAACATGATGGACAGTTAATAATGACAAACAGTTGGAGATCATTTAATTTTATTGTGAAATATTGATTCAGTGATAGTTATAGAAAATTTTGGGTGATAAATTTATTTAAGACAAGTATAGCTGCTTTTTTTTTTACAGAGAATAATTAACAACGCTCCCCAATAAACGATTATAATTCCTATCTCCAACATAAATTTGTTAACTGTCGATATTATTGAGTTTCATCACGTAAATTCTGGTCTTATTCTACGTTTATATTTCTCCTGCGAAGAAAAAAATAAATAAATTTATACCATTGAAGAAATATGAGAGGTAAATTTGCAGCAATAGTGAAGTTTTGAATGTCTCTATTGGAGCGTCTACAACAACTTAGTTTTTGTAAGAAAGTGGCAAAATAAAAATAAAAAAATTAAACTGATACGATGCAAATATTTTTCCTATCTTTATATTTTTTTCTTTGTATACATTATAAATGTAATCATATAAAGAGTTGAAATTCAAGTGTATCACTTGTGAGTGTAGAAAATGATAGCAAAAAAAAAAAGCGGAAGTAGTGAGAGAAGTGTAGTTGGAGGTTGACTTTAATAGTTGTTTGGAGTAAAAGTTTTGTGTGAGATAACCGCGTCCGTAGGCTCGCGTGATTCAGTGTCCATCCGGAGAGTTCTAATTCCGCATGAATTAACGTAAATACTCTGCACAGCTAAGCCAAGTAAATGCAAACTCCTTGGCGATGCCTGAGCGTGGAAACTACGCTATTGCTGTCGTCGTAGTTGGCGTCTTCTTACTTATATATTCACACTCTCATATAAACATATATATATATATCTTTATACATGTACAGGTGATACATATACAGTATTAAATGAGAAGGAAGAAAGCTCTTGGCGATATATATATATAAACAGACTTTGAGGAAAGTTATTTCTGAGAGGGACCATCATGATTTTATCATGGTTATACTTTCTCTAATTAACGCGCTACATTTATTCGAACTATAAGCTCATATAACTCCAGGCATTTTAGAATTCAATTGATTTAAAATAATAATTTTTTAAAACTTGGAATGATAATTATAAGAGTTTGAGTTTTGTGAGTAATAGTTAAATGTATCTGAAGTCAAAAATATTAAAAAGATAATAAAGAAAAGTTTGGTGTAAAAAGATTGTGAATAAATACTGATTGTATTTAAAAAATTATTGCACTTTCAGTAACATTATTGTAGTATTATTATATGGAAATTATACTGAGAAAATAATGTTACTATATTTATTGAGTTTGAGAATGAATGTGAAAGTTATGAAAATGATATTAATTCAGTGAATAAATATTTTTGCACAATTTCTTAATGAGAATAAAATAATTTTCACTACACACTCAGTAATAAATATATTTTTTTTCGCATACAATTGTTTACTCTCACAACAATGTGTGTAGATATATTTCTAAGAAATATTTGGCGCTGTAATATAAATATTGTATAACAATTGCTAATTTAACATTCGTAATTTTTATTTCAATTAGTTTAAGTGTTATTCAGTAAATTCAAGCTCTCGATGATTTTCTGGGTGAAATATTTAACGTGAGTAATGCTCGGTGGAGTCAAGAACCTTTTTATTTTATAATAGTTTTATGCCTCATTTAGTGAATTCAAATTCTTGATATTCATCTGTGTAACATTTCATTATTATAGATGCATGAATTTATAAAGTAATTAAACTGCCCGTGAATTGAAATTTGGCAGCTTTCAGTAAACTTCTATTGATACCCTCACTTTCATCGTTCATAAGCGCTTGAGCTTATATTGATTGTGGTAGCTTTGGATTGTTGCCAAAAGTTTTCTGTATACACATATAAATATATATATATATTTATAAATGTTTATGGGAGTATCTCTGTGTACATGTGTGTATGAGTAGCTATTACTGAGGTCAGCTAGATTTTTAGATATAAGCTTCATATTTGAAGTCATATGATTTTCAACATATTACAAAACCGTGTAATATAGTAAGTAGTATGAGGTCAATGATTATAAACCGCCAATATAACTAGTTAATATTGTACCACCATATACATTTCATTTCTAAATAAAATCGTTCATTAATACAACGTGAGAATTGTCGTATAAGTGAAATAAAAAAATATAACAAGTAGAGAGAAAAAAACGGAATGAAAAAAAAAAACAAACAAACAAACAAGAAAGACAAAAAATTGGAAAAATTATTTGCAGCAATATATCATAATGCAATAAAAAAAATTTTGCTAACTCAACGGAATATTAAATGTCTGTCGACACCTTCGTCTGCTCATCTTGCCATTAGTGTGGCCGTTAATTATACTATGGTAAAAACAATGGGGGTCGGTTGCGGTTGTGGATGGGAAAAAAATTGATTTTGTGTGTGCATGTCTGACAAAAATAAAAAAAAATGAAATAAAAGGGGAAGAGGAAAGAGAGGAGAAAAATAGTAATGAGAGGACAATTCCATTCGCATTTTGTCGTATCCATATGTTTCACACGGATCTTTATAATTAAATTAAAAAATTGACAATCGATTAAATAATTTTTAATTCATTTATTTATTAATTTTATATATTAATCCACACCCCCCCCCCCTTCTATTTTACATCAGATAGAATAAACTCACTGCGTTGAATAAATTAATGATAAAATGATTTTGATATACATATACAATTATATATATTTGAAGTACAGATAGATAATTTCTAATCTTGACATTACCATATATATTTATATATTGTTAAAAATCACGTTATATGCGTGTGGATAAAATCATATAATTGTACGCCACATATTCAACGTTCTTTTCATTATTATGGCAAAAAAATAAAATGTCTTTCCTCCTTTTTTTTCTTCTCGTTTTATTTCTAGGAGTATACTTAGTGGGCAATCGCCCTCACGAGTCTGCTTTGAATCGTTCAGGCGTGTCGAGACAACGCCTTTACTCCACTCGACAAGGTTATATGCGTTGCCAACCGCTTTTATACACACATATACACAGCTTCATATATACTGAATACTCGACGTGTTCTAGAAAATTCACTTTATCATTTATATGCATTTTTATTTTCCTCCTTATTTTATTTACATTTTTAAGGGAACCATTGTCACACAGTTAGTAACAATATAACAAAATATGTATGTATAAAAAATGTATACAAAATTTACACTCATTTTTTCATATTGTATGCCAGCTATTATGAATAATATATATGCTGGTAAACGACGACAATTCTCTGCCTAAAAGTTTTCAACTTTTATAAAAAATCGTCAAGTCGTAGAATATATTTATATATATTGTGTGTGTGTGTGTGTGTGTGGCATTTTGTGGGCGTGTTGATAGTACAGTGTAGCTATTTAATGTACAGCCGGTGAAAGTATTCGGTTTGCTAAACGTATATGGCGAGAGAGTAATGATACCAACGTCACTTAACTGCATCAAGTGTCTTGAAGGCGGACGTAAAAACTATCGGATTCAAATAATTATTTTATAGTTGCAGTTGTGCACCCCATCAATAATTATATACATCCATACGCATATTTTCCACATTGGATTGGTATTTTACATCACATGATGTATTTATTATCTATAGTCATTGAGTATAAATTTTCAAAATGCCTCACTGATTACTTTTATTTCATGAATTAATTGTGTATTATTTATTTATTTTTTTTTTCATGATGATGTATTCTGAGAATTAAATTGGTTTAATATCACTTAGAAATAAAATGAAGAAGTGTTAGAGGGGAAGAGTTTTATAATGGAATAGATTTTAATTTTTAATATAATTGTCTTGAATTTAATATTCATTTTGTGGTTATTTAAATATTGGTTTGTATTTTTACGTGAAAAGTCAATGGAAAATATACTCTGTATATTTTTATAACTGACTTGTTGCAGAGTTATGAAACAGACCTTTGAATATATTTCTGGCCATTGAAATTGGAGAAATTGATATAAAAATAGTTGAATTAACATAAATATGTTATTGATTATGAATAATTAAAAATATAATTTAGTGGTTTATTTAATTGGAAAGATATATTTGTATCGTCTTGAAAGACAGACGAACCTCGACTTCCCTCACTTCAGAATATTTATATAATTTCGATACACTTGAAATGCGAAATATATTCATTGCAAATATATAATACAAACAATTTAAAATATGTATATTGAAATTGACTTTTCAATTGGAAATAAAATCAATTAGAGTATTGTCATTGAATGAAAATCTATAGATTCACTGTTTAATTGGCCCTTAGTTTGCGAACGAACGAATTGTGTATATAAATAATAGAGAAGAAAAAGTGTCAAGTGATGGCTCGAGTGAACATCAAGTGTTGCGCGACAAATGATAAAAAATGCAAAGAATGATATTCATAATTGGAATCCAATGTAGGGGTTGGTAACACGATACAAATCATCAATGAAAAATTAATTATCAATAGGAAAAACAGAATAAAACTAATAAGAAAAGAAGAAAAAGAATTATAATGCATATTTTTAGATTCAATATTTTATTTTTGTTCTCAATTTACCGTCACATTCATCACAATTATATTTCATTATTCACGATAAATTCCATGCATTCCATAAGACCACACTGTAATTTTATTCACTAGAATTATTTGTATAATATTGAAAAAATATTCAGAATATTTTATTGCAATTGAGAATTTAATAATATAATATCAATTCAATTGTTTAACAATGGAATGAAATAATGGAATGGAGATTTTATAGATATATATATAGAAAGAGCTGAATAATTTCATTATTTTTATTCATCAGAATGCCACAGTCAGTGCGAATAAATTTATTACGAAAAGATAAAAAGAAAATAAATGTAATTATACTTTCAACATGCAGTTAAAATTAAATATATTCAATTGTCTATTATATTAAAGCATTTTTGATATGATAAAATCAAATGTCTCAATCTCAATAAGTTTCATTCTGAAGTGCATCGAGCGAAGAAAGTGAAAAAAAAAAAAAAAAAAAAAAAAGAACATTTTTTTTCATTGCACAAAATTATACGTTTTCCATTTTTTTTTTTCTTTTTCCAGCAATAAATTACATCACTGTGATTCATGAATAACTTATTAAAGCAAAAGACACGGATATTACAGTGAAAAAAAAATATATATATTATATATAATTGCAATTCAATTGGAATAATTGAATATCAAAATTTGTAATTTATAATGCATTTGAATATATAGAGAGGATAAAAAAATATAAAATGAAAAAAAAAAAAAAAAAAGACGTAAGAAAAATAAAGCGATAAAATAAAATTGCAAATTCTTATTCGGACGTTGACGACACTCCATATTAGTGATTACGTGGATCGTTGAGCTGCGTTCGGTAACTTAATTGGAAAATTGCGTATGGCTTAGGGCAATTTAAGCATATAGTATAGAACAGAAACAGAGCGCAACGCTTACGAAACGCCGCGCGTGTATTTATGTCTTACGAATACTTGGTGGAAAATTATGGGAGTGCTGGCTGTAACGTCGCAGCCAAGATATTGGTGAGTGTATAAAGCCATAGCGGTGAATAGTTCGATGAATATATTTGTTTGATAATGTTTTCATTATCACACAACAATCACAAACTAAAATTATATACATAAACTGTAAGAAAATTTAAAATTAATTAATTACATCTGCAAGGGATAGATTGAAACCACCGTAAATGTATTAATTATGAACAGTGATGGTCCACAACAAACTTTACTCATTGTGGTTCTTGTGGCCCATGTTTATTCGATTATTAATACATTATTAATGTAATTTAATATTATCAATTATTTTGTTGAGTTTTGTTGAGTAGTTTACTGATGTCAAGAGAGATTGGTGACGTATCAGTATATACATTGATGAAGTTTATTGGTCAGGAGTTCTACACACATATAATCAATTGAAGACCCACAAAATATATTTTCTCGATAGGTCTTCTTTCGCCTTTTGAATAAATTCATCAAATACTGTCATTGTGACTGATATACATTGTGATATCAATGCGGACTTATATTCTTTACTTTTTTTTTTCGTTAGAAGTTTTCTTCGTGAATAAATATGATATATGATAAGAGAATGAATAGAAAATAATCGTGAGAATTTTTGGCAACGATTTATTTATAATCTTGAAATTAAATATTTTTAATTATTATTAAATAATTAAATAAGTTATGCAATATGAACATCGCAGTGGGTTGATAATGAACGTTGGATTAGCATTGTGTACATTGAATAACTTTACATTGGACAGTATAAAAGATGTGATTTGATGTATGATTATATGCTGTGAACATATTCGATGTTTTTTCTGGCATGTTATTGATTTTTGGAATTCATCAACTTCTAATTGGATACTATGAAACTAAACAAATTAATTCAATAAAGCTATAGGTGAACTCGCTTCTTGTATCAAAAGCAATATATTAATTGAATCAAAGCTAATGAGAAATTCTTTTGCATTTTGGGATTCATCAAATTTTGTTCAGTAAATTAATTTATTGGATTAAACTTATTAATTACGTGGAAGTCATGGATATTTACATACTTTCCATCGAAAACACAACATATATGACATTAATTGAATCAAAGCTAATGAGAAATTCCTTTTGCATTTTGGGATTCATCAAATATTGTTTAATAAATTAATTCATTGGATTAAATTTATCAATTACGTGAAATTCATGGATATCTACATACTTTCCATAGAAAACACAACATATACACGATACATTTAATGACTCTATGAATTTAAAAAAGAAAATCATCCATCTATTTGCACAGATACATTTTGGCATGCATTAATAATAATATTACACTTCAAAATTTATTATAAAATTGAAGCATCACAAACTGCACATAGAAATGAATAAATAAAAAACACTTACCGTTGTTATAGTTACGCAATTCAATAGAGTGTAGATATCCTAATGGACATGTGTATGAAAAGATACATAAATTCTGGCATTTACCATCACATTTCACCAAAGAAGCTCATTGATGTATATTACAAAAGTGTTTTTATTATTAACGCACACCATTATTTATTTAATTGTATAGTTAATTTTAGTGATAAATAATTATTTAGACAATATTATTTCCTCATATACAGGCCCATTGTGAAAAGTAACCGAAAGAAAAGAACATAAAATGAATAATTATAAATAATATAAAGATTATAATGTACATGTTTAATACGTAACGTATATACAAGCTGTTAACTTTCAATAAATCAGTCTGTAATAAAATAAATAATCTTTGAGTTAAATGACGCATTGAAATGGTCGTATACACAACAACTTTTAAATTGTTTCAAACAAATTTTTTTTTCATAGACAATAAAAGAATTTAATCGGAAAAAATTGATCAACAAAACGAAAGAAAAAAAAAAAATGTGAACTCTCAAATGATGCGATGGCCTTCGGGGCTTAGTTCGTTTGTTGAAATACGGGTTGGAATACGCTCTGAAATACTTTTCCTCATATATATATATCTATCTATAGAAACGTGTCGTTAGCGAAACGAACGCGAGATAGACGATGCATTCGTTCATGACGTTTTTTCCGATAAACGTGTTCTCTCTTGTTCTTCCATGATTTTTCACCGCAATATATATTATCGCCAAAGTTCAATTTAGTTTGCATCATGCATTGAATCCTTATATATATTGTTACTGAGTATAAACGAAAAATGATAAAGGAAAATTTGCAAATAAAAATGTGTTCGCGGGAATTTTAATAAAATTGTATTGATGATTGACAAAACAGGAAAAAGCGTATCTGTTTATTAATATGTATGTGACATCATATGTTTCAATTGAATTGAGAATGCAGTACAAATAATTGCAGTAAATTTCCTTCAATTCACCATGTTATGCTTGTTATAATTATTATAAATCACTCTGACAAAATATATAACTTAAAAGAAAAAAAAATGAAACTGGGGAAAAAAATTATAAAAACATTTTTTTTTTTTTATTCTCAAAAAAGAAAGTCATCCATATCACTCTATCTCCTTGTGAGAACGTGCACAGAAAATTGCTGAGAGTTGAATGTATATGCTGCCAACAATACGTGATTTGTAGTTATATGTACGATTTTTCAATACCAATAAAAAAAAGTTGACGTTTGATTAAAATTATTGTTGTATTTATGTTTCCCCATATATATTTTATCCAGTGATTTTTTTTTTTTTTTCAGCTAAAATTCTCCAAGTTATATTTTTATTTCACCACGATATTTCCCCCCGGTTTTATTTTCGCAGTTACATCTTCTTTGTCTATCAACTATTACACAATTTATTTTAAAATAAAAGAAAAAAATACTCTCTCAACTCACACTTCCTCGTATTAAATGTTACATGGATTAAAATAAATTCACACACTTTTATTATTCTAAAAGTATATATGAAGAAAAAATGTAAATGAATATGATCATAACATTTTTTTTTTTTTTTTTCACAGCAAAGAGACTTTTATATTTTATTATTATTATCCCTTTGATTTCATTATTTTCCTTTTTTCATTCTTTATTTTACACTCAACGTATATAAGTGCGCGCAAATTCTCAACTGGAAATCTTATAAAATTCTTCTGTACCCAAAAACTCATACTTGTATGCAACGATAAAAATGGAAATATCTTTAGGGAATAAATGTCGTTTTCTCGCGCTGTTCACGTTTACTCTTTATATATCTCTCTGTCTATACCTCTCGTTTTTCTCTCCGTTTGATTTTCAACTCTTCGTAGTCTCTATACTCGTAGCCCCAACTAGATGATGGGGGCGTGAACAGAGAATGCGAACACTTTTCTGCTCTCTTGATTCTATAGCCGTGACGCGCGCGCGTCTTCGATCTGTGTGCAGACACCTCGGTCCCAGTGACTCAAATGCCTCTTTTATACATACATACTTCTATATATATATATATATATATACATTCATACCTACGTACATCCCCTGCACCTATTTCGATTGACTTCAAAGTACTCTCTTCACAAGTATTACCTCCTCATGAAATCCAAGAGAAGTAGAGAAAAAAAAACACACTTACCACGAGTGCTCTTTAATAATACCTTCTTATCGCCCATAATGAAATTGTTCTCATTTTATAGTTTAAAAATGTGTAAAAAAAAAAAAATACTCTTTCATTTATTCTCCATGATTTTTTCCTACTAAATGATAGAATTATTTTTTCTAAATTGAATCCAGAATATTTAATCTTGAAAAAATTCTGACAATTGTTGCGAGCTCTTACAATATGAATTCATTCCTATTTCAAGTGCGAAAACATTCTTCAAATCAACAATAATAGTCTCTCCATTCAATAATTAATTTCCTCAGTGAAATAAATTGAAGAAAAAGAAAAAAAAAAAATAGGAGGAGAAAAAGGTAAGAAAAATGTGGAGAGAGCACGTGAATAGATCATGTAATTGTGGAGGCCGACAAGTATAAACAGGCAATATGTACAGTTGGTGATCTAGATGTAGGTATAGAGTGAGTCTGTCAGTTGGTTACATACGCATACATATATATTGGGTTGTTACTTTCTGGCCACGTAATAATATAGCAATAAATAGAAGTTGGTCACCTGGTACGTGGTGGTATAGGGCAGTACGATTTATAAATGTACCGTGCGTATAGTATCAACGTACGATGTAACTAACGAAAGACGTTTGAACATAGAGCAATATCACAACCGTTGCGATTTAAACAGAGCTCCGGCTTAGGCGTGGTTCTTACGTAATATTCTACAACGAACGTTTGTCATTTACCCTCCATCCCACTACCACAATGTCTCTCACACTCTCCCACTCTCCCTTTTACCAATATACATGTGTTATATACCAATAAGTATACTCAACTGTACTTAAAAGGTCTCGTCTCCAAGTATCAGTTTGAAACTTTCTGCGTTCACGTCAATTCGCGTTACACTCCAGGCACAAATTAATGCGCGCAATTTTATATATAAATAAATATATATATATATATATATATTTTAATATGGGAATATAATTAATGAATATGGTGAAAAGAATAAAAAAACAATTATTTACAATAGAAAATCTGTTTATTCATTCATTTATTCATTCTCTGTATTTTTTTTTTTTTTTTTCACTTCACTTTTATTTAAAGGAAATACAATGAATTTTTGTTTTATATAAGTATTTTTATTAATTTAATGATTTACTGTATTATATACTTCACATTCCACGTGTATATTCATGGCTTCGGTTTGCTATATTATGAAGTGAAGGTGACCTCGTCTCTCACATTACTTTTATGTAATTCGCGGTCTTATGGTTTAACGCAACAGACAATGCATTATATATATTTATGCGTTTAGAAATAATACTTGCTTTTGTATATTGATTGCAGCACATATCATATTAATTAATCTGATGAATTATTACATTCTGAAAAAAAAGAAAATTCGTCAGTAATATATTACCGCAATTTTGATTAACTTTTATAGTTAATTATATAACATACAAATATTTGTACAGTTGCAAATAGTACCAATTATGATACAATATTATATTTGCATATATTGGTAAATATAATATCAAGGCTTTGACGAAAATTAATTGGAATTTATTACACATTTATTAATATTAAATCATGTGCAGATATAAATATTTATAAATGATAATATTTTTTATCCATCAGCGTTAAATGATTAAAGAATACATAGTTGTATAATACAGTTTAATTATTCTGAGAAAAAGTAGCTGGGGTTTTTTTTTTTTCTTTTTTTTTTTTCATTTTTTTATTCATCATCTAATTTTTCATTTCGCCCCAAGTGTATAAATGTGTGTTGATCGGTGGCAGGTGTAGAATTTATGTGCGTTCTCGGAATTCTTCTTCTCACTTTGTTAACTACCGTTTGTGTATCTGTATATGTAATACATGGATAAATAAACCGAAGCGAGAAGAGAAAAAAAGGAGAGAAAAAAAAAAATCACTGACGAATAATGCAGTAGTGCGTTAATGTGCACATGAAATGGCGGATTGTCCGCTAATTAGCTACCAGCGTTACACTTCTCCAGTTCATTCACCAGTATACACATGCAATCTGATGATATAATGTCGTAACAATTGCTATATAATTATTCACAAATGATATAAGCTAGGGCTTATTGATAAGAAAAAATAAATAAATTGTAAATTAATGAATGAAAATTCAGAATGTAGAATATAAAATTGTAAAAAAATAATCAACAAAGCTGTACACTCAACTCAATAAATAAATATACACATGTATCGATACATAAATATAAGTTATTAATTGATAAGAAATACAGTTGAAAAATCCTGCGATTAATTCTGAATAAAAAAATTTCAAGTATTTAAGCTTCTTAATTTCATTATTTCTAGCACATATTTTCTCTTCATTTTATACCAATGGAATTTACAGTATCAAAAATTACTAGTATGTTTTTAAAAAAAGCCCTTGAACCAAACCAAATAGATAAAAAAAACAAAAATCTATTGAGAGATAAAAAATAAAATAATAAAATTCCACAAATAATTGGAAAATAAATAATATGATATATCTAATTTTCTTATTTCATATACATTTCACAATCAATTTTTTTCTTTCATATTCCAGTGATCACCAACACACATATATATATATATATATGTATATATCTATCAGGAGGATATCACAAATGATCGTAACAATGGGATGGTTGCTTGTGCTGTCCATGACGCGCTCAACAATAACCAAACGCGGGCGTTGCAGTGTGAAGAATCAATGCCGGTTGGATATTGGTTTGGTAGCGCGCGAGAATTGTATACCGGTGAACGTGCTGTTCTCTATATTGAATGAAGAGAATAAGCGATAGATATCTTATCATGGTACAACCCATATACAGATCTATGTAAACCGTTCCTTGATTTCAATTGTTCGACTAATCATGATGAGTATTTATATATATACATATATTTAATAAACTAAAAATAATGGTGGAGCACAGTTAATAATAGAAGAATGATTTTGTGAAATAAAATATTGAAAATTGTGGAAAAATAATTAAAAGCAAGGACTTTTGTTTACCAAACGAGATGAAAAAAAAATTCTGATCGCCATAAAATTGCTCAGTAACTTTATACAATTCTCACGATATCAATAACATATATGTTTAACTCTAATTAACCAACTTCCACAGTCAACCAACTGAATTCTGGTGAAAAAAATTCTGAATAACCGATTTCCAATAACGGAAATATGGAAATTAAAATATTATATCATCGCAAAGTTAGATTTATTGAAATCACGTATCAGATAGTCATCACATTTGCTTACAATGATTAACTCATTAATATTTCATTCAAAATATAACACTACAATTATTTTTCACTTCATTTCCAATTTTTATTATAAAAATTTGTTTGATATACCAATTAAACAACGTTTGTAACGTTGCATTCCAATTAAATGTTAAATTGAAATAACTTAAGTCCAATTTTATTTTCTTCTATTCTATTTGTTTCTATTTATTTATTTTTCTTTTTCCTTTTTACTATATGTACTTTTCACAATATCGTTCGCAATACAAAATGGCAATGGAACACCTGAGCAAGCTTTTCATACCTGGCCATATATCCATGTATACATATATATATATATAAAGAACCAGAGCATACGTGCCATGAGCAACGTTCCTCGTTCAACTCTACGACCAATGGAATGTTGTTATTATTCAACATTTTACGCGGGACACATTCTAGCCTAGCTAACGTACAAGCGCACTCCAAACTGTATCCTCCCGTCCAGAACAGTTATACACCTCTGCCTCACAGCGTATTTAACGAGTGGATAGGGCAAACTCAATCGATATATCTCTGCGACTATTATATAGCTATTGGCTATGTGTGTATTTAATATATATATACAAGTTATATCTACTGGAGTGGATTAAAATGTACGAAATAGTGTAGACGAGATATATTTACTTTAGTTAACACTATTAATATCTGTAATTGATGAGAGCACTTGAACGAAGATTAGATTGAATTAAATTCCAGAATTATATTGATATGATATTTATATAAATACATATATAGTTAAAAATGTGTTTAAGACAACAAGACATTTATATTTTCTCATGTGTACTTATGTAAGATAGTAAATGTGTATAGTAAAATGTATCTTTTATATTATAAATTGTAATAAAATAATTGTGATTATAAAATATTATTTATTCGATTTCATTTATTTTAATTTGGAATTGTAATTTATGTCTCACTACTTTCGTACTGAACAATATATATTGTGTGATCATTGCATATCTCATTATACACCGCAGAGTGTGCTCTACTTTCGTATTTTTTTTTTTTTTTCTTTTATTTTTATTCATATTGTTATTGTTGAAATGTGGCATTTTTAATTGAACGAATTTTTAATTGATAGAAGCAACATCATATTTATCTGGCTCTTTTTTTTTTTTTTCTTTGTCGTTTAATTGAGTCAATTTTTCTCAATTATTATTGTTCTACACAATATTCACTGTGTAATTGCTACAATAAATGTTTATTATTATTCTTGTCATTGTGATTATTAGTATGGAAATATGGGTGTTTAAATGAAATAAATTATTTTTATTTAAAATGTAGATATTATGAATATTTGTTTTTTTCTTTATAAATTTAGTAATTCATGCCAAACCATTTGTTTCATGGCAATATCTATTGTATGATTATTATTTTCAATATTCCCGAGGAGTTTGGGATGAGAGTGAAGCACAAAAATATTCTCCTGCATCAAGATCGTTAAGTCGCATGGCGCGTTCGAGACGCTGCTCTTCAAATGTCATTGTATCGCATCGTTAACCGTTATTGCACACTCGTTGATATCAGATAAAAATATGTGTATGTGTGTGTGTGTGTGTGTATGGATAGAGAAAGTGGGAGTGAGTGAATTGCGAATGTGAATGCAAACACCAGATGTGCAAGATCGACGAAGAAATTTTGTTATCATTTTGTTCCTTTTTTTTTTTGTACTCTTTCATTTAATTCTCCTTGTTTTTTATTCCACTGTAATATTTATAAATCTATAAATGTACATGTGCATTTCTTTCTTTCTTTCTTTTTTAGTAATGAACGAGTTTAAAATTTCCGTCGAACAAAATTATTTCATCGATTATATCTCGACGAGATACATTTATACATTGGTTGAGACTGAACAATTGTATTTTAAATGTTGAATAAAACTCGTCAACATTTTGCACTCAAATTTCAAGCATTGTATAGTGAAGTTCTGTAATTTAATGATCACTCCATGTATCTGCATGTACCGCTTTCAGCACGCCATTAAATAATTGCAATAATGATAATTATTTGAGCATTCATTGTTAAATCATATTTACTTACAACGTATTCGTTATGGTATAATTTCACTGTTTGCCATTGTTATTAATTTAATACAAAAATTTTTTAAACCACATTTGCATATTCCTATATTTATCAAGATAAATCATGGTAGTAAATCAAATTTATATTGAAATATACATACACATATATGTATGAATATCCTATAGTCAATTTGGCTCAGACTGACATCTGATTCATTTTTCCAATTTTATCTCCAATCTCAAATTCTCATAATACTTTCTACCTCAGGTAAAATGGAAATACATTTTTCCATTATATCATTCATAAATGCGACAGACACATGTAGAAATATTCAAGCGACTTTTCAACCACACCTATACAGACAAAAATATAAAACGAATCCCCACATACACACGGTCACATGATATCAAAGTCTCTCTTCATATATTCATTGCAATATCTCGTGTGGAAAAAAAAAAAAATGAAGATATTTCATAGTCGATTTAATGATTCTATTGCAATGTAGAAAAAAAAAAAAATAAAAACAAGAGGAGAACATTGTTATCAGTGAATAATGAACAATGCAAAATTTTTTTGGGCGATTACATTTTTTATTAGATTGTATGCATATACCTGTACTATATTGATTTTTTTTTTTTTTTTCCAAGTCTTCCATTGGATATGAAATCATATGAAATAATTATTATTCATTGTGCGATTTTTTTAGTAGATATAAAGTTCTTTCATTTGTATAATTTAGAATGAATAATTTACATACTTGGACGATGTATAGAGGGCTTTAATTATTGAAAATTATTCGTGATTCTAAAATACATTGGCTGAATATTCCCTTTTCACGCACTATCATACAAACATTACTCCGCAATTTTTCTCAATATCATTGTTAATATTTATTTTCACATTAACTGAAAATATCCCTGGAAAAAAAGAATAGCAAACATTCGTTCTCGTGGCTCCATTTCCAAGTTAAATATACATTAAGTATTTTTTGTCCCTAGCAATCAAGATCCATATACCTAATTCACTGTTACAACAATACACGAAAAAAAAAAAAAAAATTGCTCAATTCATGAATTAAAATTCTCCCTCAGTATATTGCATAAAATAATTAATAATTCTATTGAAATGTTAAGATATAAAATATGGAAAAGAAAAAAAAACATTAAACTGAAAAACATTATTATTATCATCAAAGAATAATAAACAATGCTAGATTATTTGCCCAAGATTAAATTTTCTACTTGCATTTGTACATATGTTGAATCTAAATTTCATGTCAGGTCTTTCATTACATATATAAATAAATAAATAATAATTTATATATATATATATATATATATACGGCAGAGAAATTATCAAACATATTTATACAGAGAGTTACAGAACTCGAGAGTTTATGCTGCAGACGGTAAATATTATGTATTCGTATATATGTATAAGTATTGTAAGACTCTCTTGCTTTCATAGACTGCGAGACGCGCCCGATGGAAATTCCGTTTAATCGTCAGCGTTCCCACGCACGGTTCGCGGTATATGGCAGTACGATATATTTGGATCGCGATGTCCTCTGTGCGCTTTTGCGGCTGTGGTATACAGTATGTATAAGTGCTCTCCGTATAGCGTGGGTCAATTTGATCGTGTGGTCGCGCTCGATAAATCAGATGCCGCGTGCGCGGGCGCGTGCATTCGCCTTCCATCTAAATGCGCGCACACCGTTATATATACTTACTACCAATCTACTTACATAGACATATATATATATATATATTTGACGTGTTCTCAAATGCAAGTGTAACACGCCTACAATATCTATGCATTTATTATATAAATATACAATTATATATTGAAAACAAGTTATAGTGAATAAAAAATGATTTATGTAAAGATAATGTTTTGTATTTTATACAGCAATTTTTTTTTTTTAATACAAATCATTGAAGTATTGTTATTTCAGTCAATTTATTAACTTCATTTTTTTTTTTTTTCTTTCCTGGGAATAAAAAATTTCCTGCTGTTGGATCGCGTGCAATATCATATATGACAACGTCTTGTGAAACTTAATCGTCATATGAAGTGTGAAAGAATAAGTTGGTGGTGGTAGAGTGTGAAAAAAAAATTGGTACCAACCGTGATAGAAAATGAAAAATATAGAATGAAGAAAATGATTGATATGAAGGTGTAAGAAAAATGAAAGAAAGTTTAATGGTCCATCGATATTTTTGTTGCAAAATGTCACTTGAACATTTATATAGATTTGTAGAAGTTTTATCGCTTCGTTGACAATGTCCATTCATAGTTTCTATTTTATATGTATAAATAAATATACATATATGCGTACATGGATCGTGAATATATGTATGCCTGAGCGAATACTTTGAATACGGAAATGGTGGGCAGTCGCATTGGTATCTAACACTATCCGCAAGCCTGCTCCAATTGCTGTTACGAAAGATACTTTCGAGCACCCAGTATACAACTTCAGAAGTGAAGTATGGGACGTCGTGGCAAAGAAAACTTACTGTAGGTCCACACGCTGAATTGTGACTTGCCATTTTTTTTTTTTTTCTTCACTAGATCTTTCACATTTATTTTCTTTTTTTTTTTTTCTTCGTTTATTCAATAATTTTGATACAATTTCTGCGTCATCACAGGAATGGAATGAAAGTTCTTTCAATAGTTACATGCATGTGGAGTAGAAATAATAATTGAATCAAGTACATATGGAAAAGAATTGGGGAAAAAATAATGAAAAAATGAAAATACAACATTTTTTTTCGTGGACTTTTTTATCCTACTATCACTCCTCATATAATATATAGAATTATTATTAATATGGGTTCATTTTGTGCGTCAAATTCTTCTCTATAAATTTGTTCTCATGCAATTATAGTCTACAATACAATCTGTGATCGTGAGACCATTTCAAATGTCACAATTTCTAAAAATACGCAATAAATCTGGAAAAACAAAAATCACAAATCTGTTTTAGCTCACTCAATCATGTATATTGCAATTTTTTTTATTACATCTCTTTCTTAAAAATGATCGAGAAAGAGCACTCAATATCGAAACAAATTTGACGCTCCAAGTGGCGGCCTCATTTTAGAACTGCTTACGATTCTGCTGAAACGACGGTTTTCATAGCCTCTCACATTTCGAACTGCTATTACTTTCGTTTGGAGGCGCAAAAAAATAAAGAAGAAGAAGAAAACGAAGCAGAAGGAAAGGCAAAAAAAAAAAAAAAAAATGTATGTATATAGTCATCGAGTGGAAATAAAATATAAAGGTGAATCGATAAACGGCGGTTTTTGGAACGATGTCAAGTCGTCGATATTGCCGATAGGATTCTAGCACGACTACACTCTTCATTCCGGTCTGAAGAATACTATATCGTTTCGCGAGATATACGTGATCATATCATAAAGAAACAAAATGTGACGGTGAAGATGACGGAAATGAGACTAAGAAGAATAATAAATTGGATAACGATAGTAAAATAAATGTGCAACAGAATAAAAATTTAACCCAATACCAATTGGAATGTTGTAAAAGAAAAAAATAAATATCAACTGTTGTTGGTTGATTCAATATAAACACATAAATCAACGTGCAACTTGAGACTGTTTACAGTAGTAACTATTGCGCATAAATTTGTAATCGGATGAATCTCACGAATGAAAGAAAATGCTAAAAAATTGATTTAACACTTATTTCCCATGAGTTTTTTTTTTTTTCCGCGATAATATAAAAACATTGTAAATAGTCACAGATTTCCTTTCCTTTTATTATCCACGAAACATATATAATTAAATAAATTTCTTACATCAATTGTTTTTTTCCTCTACAGTCAGGACAAATATTTATTTGTTAGATTAATAGTGAGATAAATTATTTCTAATTTTCATTCAAGAGAAACTCTGTCGTATGACAAGAAATTTTCAGTTTTCATATTTTCGATATGTTTGAAAAAAAAATTGATATTGAGAATAAAAAAAAAACAAATTAATACAGTATAATAAAATGAAAGAAATAAAAAAAATTGCACGACAAATCGATGAAATGACGTGATTACGTCAAGCTACAGTGTGTATCACATGTTGAATCGATTCGACAGCCTCCATGAACCCATGCACTTCAATTTACCCGACAAATTCATTGTCACAATCTTTTTTTTCTTTTTTTTCTCTGGGTACTGATACATGAGAGCATATTCACACTTCACTGCACCTTTCAGTTACTTCCATTATTCGCTCCTATTATTTATATCATTTATATATTGTCGTGTGAAATACTACCACTTATCATAAATAAATTTTCTCAAATAAAAAAAAAATGCAAAATTGTCATTTATATAGAGCTTGTTAAATAACTATAACCTTGACGATTGTCTCACAAACTCTTTCCCTCCTATTTTTCCATCGACAGAAATTAATGACAAGTATTGCCTTGATAGGAAAAAAAAAAATAATAATAATAACAATAATAATAAGTAAATAAAAATGAGGAAAAAGGTAAAAACTGAGGAAACGTTTTCTACCTATTTCCATAAATTTATTTTTTCCATTTACCCATTGCATATAACAATTTTTTTTTTTTTGATCCCCCTTTTAAAAATCACTCTCCATTTAATTTTATTATTTAATTTATTCATTTTACCCTGAAGCAAATAGCCATTAAAAATAATTATTACATCAAGAAATAAGAAAGGAGGGAAAAAATAAAAATGGAAAAAAATTTTTTTGTGTTTGTTTATTTGTCATTAACAAAAACACAAAACAATGCAATGATTCATGTGTATATTTAAACGAAAAGACATGACAATGTCGTGCGGAATAATGAGAAGCATGTAGCCTTGACCAAGAGCAACATTGTCGTCAATCTCGTCGAGGCATAAACGTGTATAACGCTATATACGTTTATATACCCGTCTGGCTACATCTCGGATGCATCTACTGCGATGTTCTCTCCGTTATACATACATATATACATCGCGAGTCGTTTGCGCGCGCGTGCTCACTTATACACTACCGTGTTTCCAAGCTAGCGCTTCCGCTTCATCACTGCGCGTTGATTCCCATCAGATTGTTCCACCACTCCATTTACATATACACATAAATAGTATATCATTACAATTTTTATGCGTTAATATTATTTTTTCTTATTCATTTCTTATTCCGTTTTTCCATTTTCTTTTTTACTCTTTTAATTTTTGTTCCCCACCGGAAATGCATGTCGATTACCAGCTTGAGTTTATATATCCATACTGAGAATAATTTTCCCCCAGGTAAAATTGTCACGCACTTAATCGACTGATCTGGAATATAATTCTTATTGAAATATGAATCACGTAACGTATAGAAAGTGCCAGTATAATATTACTTGCAGGAAAAATATTTGAATGAAAAAATATTGTAGATAAATAAATAAATAAATGAATAAATAAATAGATAAATGAAAATATTGCGGATATTATTTGAGAGGAAGAAAAAAAAAAAAAAAACAACAACACGAATGAATATTTAAATGGTAATAGCAATAATAATACCGACATGTACTGTTGATAATTATTTGCGATTGTTAACTGTCAGAGTAAAAATAAAAAATATGTATGTATGTGTTTGTGGAAAAAAAAAAATTATGAAAATAGCAGCGAATAGCAATGATACTGTATAAATGTGTGAAAAACTTTCAACATCATGATTTTAAATACTAAGTACTTTCTATTTGACCTCGAAATATCATAGGGGTCATGAAAAATAAAGAAAAAATAATGAAACAAAAAGAAGAAAAGGGAATTATATAAAATATGTAAATTAAAATTGTAAGAAGTAATAATAAATTTCTAAATAATCAAGGATCATATCGTCTAAGACTTTCCCTCTGTGTGCTCCGCCTACGCACAACTGACTACACTTGACTGCATCGTATACATTGATCGTGTTGGTTTCTCAGTTGTTTGGCACCAGCTACAACTAAAAGATAAATCCATCTGGCTATACATTGATAGACGACTTACAAACAGAAATATAAATATCAGTATGTATTTGTGCTACTTTATTCCAAACGTATGTAATGATATTGAGATAGTGCTGTAAAAAATTTCTTATCGATGTATAAATGGGATTTGCAAAATATAAATAGATAAAATAAACCACAGAATGTGGAGAAGAAAAAAAAAACATGATATAATCTAATGATAAAAACGGGAATAAAAAATTGCAACCACATGCAATCGGTCAATGTATTTAATTCGTGTTCCCATTAAATCGAGCGCGACAAATTTTATTAGTTGTCAATAATAAAAAGCGTAACAACACAAGCGTGATACGATAATAATAATTTCATTTGAATTTAATATATGTAAATAGGAGAAAGAAAAAGAAAAAATGATGATTCGATATTTATCAACCCACAATTATAGAATATAAATCTGTGATGTTAATGAAAAACCAGTTTCTATATTTTTTTTTTTTTCTTGTCTATGTATTATTTTTTAGTTTCTTTCCACCGTTCTTTTCTAATTGGCGATACAGGAAATTTCTTATTTTTTGATAACGTGTTTTAGATAATGATTTATAACGTGACTCTCCCGTACATTCTATTGCGGATCAATTATCAGTTATCATAGTTTATGAATGTGTCTTTTATATAGGTAGACACCGTACTTCGGGGTGAAGGCAAATGGGAGATTGAACGACACGACACGGTAGCTTATATTGAAACCGGTCAGGGCCGAACGAAAAAGATTCGCGCGCGAGCGCCATTAGCTCTTGTAGAAGCCGTCGGTGGCCGCTCGCGCGATTGGACGACGTGGTGTATTTTTCTTTTTTTTTTTTTTCCACCGGTATCGAATAATGGCTTTCACTTTCTACGATATGATCGGGGAAAAAAAGCCTGCGAATATGTGTTATATACATGTCTATATGGATATACATATGTATGTCACTTATAGCAATTTTATTAGAAAAAAATATCTATATAAAAAGAAAAAATGATGGTGCAATTTTGAAATATTTTTAAAAAATTTATTTATTATGAAAAAATTGAAATACTCTTTCAGATTTAATTGACGTTACGGCAACTGAATATTTCTATTGTATTACATTAGCTTTGTTTTTTATTTGTCAAATTTTTTGTAGATAGAAAACATTTATCAATTTTATTTCGAGCTTTTATTATTTTGAAACTATAAATGGAAAATAAATCACATGTAATTGGATCAATTTATGAAATGATGAACAATGTGGTTGTAAAATATTTTCTATAGTTACTTTGATATTCACATGACTCGTGGAATGTGAAGAATAATGAAAAAATATATGTGAACAATATGAATATATGAAAAATATCGAGATATTTTGCGATGAGTAATTATTTATTTTGTGAAAAGAGTTTATTATTCAATGAGTATAAATGAAAAAAAAATAAATAAAAATACATATATCATTGAATGAATTTATTATTAAATTGGTAGTTCACAAATGGTGGATTCTCAATTACCACTTTCAGTTCTCGTATCTTAAATAAAAAAAAATACTTGATAGATAATTTTTTCCGATTTATTCATAATGTTTATTATTCGAAAATTCACAATGAGAAAGATGAAAAAATTAAATGAATAAATGTGAAACGATACGTGACCCGAGGGTGCCAATTCGAATTTACCGATCAGTATATAGTATATGAGTATCAACCCCTTGGGCAACGAGACAAAATTATTAGGTTGAAGTAATCGGTAAAAAAAAAAAACCAAGACGAAAAATACCCGAGTATTTTAGTCTCGAACTATATATTTATTATGTTTATGTCATCACACTCAACTTGATCACAATTGTCAACGTTTCTCATCACGCCCATTTCTTTCATATTTGAAAAAAAAATATTGAAAGAAAAATTTGATACTTTCTTCATCCATCAGACGCGCAGTCGTGATGATGTCTGATGCCAGAAGGTCACTTCAAGATCATCAATAAAATACGCTTGAGGGCGATAGGAATAAAAAAATATAGTAGGAAAAAAAAAAAAAGATAAATAAATAAAATAAATGATCATTTTAGAGGGGAAAAATGTATTTTATATTTTAATTTTTATGTTTGTTAATTAATTGTTATTTCTGTATCATTATTATTTGTGTAAAAATAAAAAATTAGAATCGAATACAAGACAATTTGGAAAGTGGTAGTTACTTTGAAGACTACACCCTTTATTTTACTTGAGCATGGTCAAAGTGGGTCTCTAGGTAATAAATTTGGGTTTGCGATAGCGAATATCTGGCCAATGGCATTCTACAGTGTCCACCCTAACCATTTTATCGAACTCTGCACTCTCAGCGACTTTGACGAAGGAGTAGTAGTAGTAGTAGTAGTAGTAGTAATTCTCCGATGCTGCATCGTTTGCAACTAACTTTAACCCAAACGTCGCATACCAGTGAATTCAATTCACATCGCAGTGAAAATGCAATTCATGTCCTTGACCCAGAGCACCGCCCTCACACTTATACCTGCACAATAAATTTTATTGAAATAATCTTCAACGAAAAAATAATTGTAGATATAAAAATTGATCAAAGTTGAAACATACTTCAATATAAAAAAAAAAGAAAAAAAAACCAAAACTCACAATAAAATTCATTCTACAAAGTAAATTTCTCATCCAATACGACAGAAAATTTCCCAATGAAGTTTATTCTACAATATAAAATTATTTTGCAACAAATGATTATGACAATATAAATTGAACAATAAATAAAATGTTTGCAATGAAGTAACAATAGCATTAAATACTTGCAAATACATCTAAATAAAATAAATTCACCTGCAAACTATTCTTAATCTGTAGAATTAAATATCTTGCGTTTCATGGACATTATATGGGATAGTTGTCCAACTATATCGCTACCACGCCCGTGTATAAACATATATATATATATATATATATATATATATATATATAAATTCATTTAAGTATGGAATAGGTGACCAGGTAACCCGGTGCCTGGTGCACTTGGTACGGTGTCTCCGCAGTATATTATCTCGTTGGTAAGAGCGAGATAAAAGTGGCGCGATGCGAATGAGCGCGACCATGGGGGGAAAAATGACGACAGTCGACGACTTTAACTGATATATATATATATATATATATACATTGCGTGAATATATCGGCAACGTGGAAAAGTCTATATAACCCAACCTACCACCGATATATGTATCTTACAGTCTACTTCTATTGCCCCCCTTGACCTCCCATCCTCCCTCACCACTCATAGCTACCATCATGCTGGCAAACTCCAGAGGATTATAGTTTTTCATTTAGGGGAGAGGAGGGTGGTGGCACTCTGGCTTTCGAAAGGATGGTGATTGTGGAGCGTGGCCAGGAGTAGACTTAGGCGTATAAAAGGCCCCTCGACCCAGCCCAAGTCAGTCATTCACTGGACTACTCACCCACCATACACATAATAAACATGAAGACCTTTGTGAGTATTATGGGACAGTATTAACAGCAATCTCTCAATATTCAAGATTTTAAATACAATTTTGTATTTGGGTGATTCAAATTATCATTCATTTATTTTTCTTTCATTTCTTGTCATAAAATTGTGAATTGAATTTTTGTACTGTAAAATTTATTTTCACAAATATTTTTGTGACTATTGCTAAATTCAATTTAATAATTTCAAATTTGAAATATCATATCATAAATTCAATGAGAAAATATTTCTCAGAGTTTGAATTACATTATTCTTTTATATTTTAATTAAACTTTGAATTCAATTGTAATATTGTTTTTTTTGTACTTTATTTTTAAATTTTGAAAAGTACTATTAATTCCACTGTTATATGTATCCACTTGAATTCACTTTTGTTCTTTCATTCATAAAATAATCAACTCACTTCTTTACTGTTGCATTACTGAGAGTGCTGCAAAACCGGTTATCTAACATATACATAGATGCATATATATACAAAACCATCGTGATACATCGTTTATGCTAACCGGTTGTTGGCAATTCATTGATTCAACTCATCGTTTTTATTCTC
Organism: Zele albiditarsus; assembly: GCA_958496275.1. Lineage (NCBI taxonomy): Eukaryota > Metazoa > Arthropoda > Insecta > Hymenoptera > Braconidae > Zele > Zele albiditarsus. Next base: position 11,754,753 of record OY292409.1, on the reverse strand, counting down.
TCACCGTGAAATTTACTGTCAACATCGTGATAATTATTTAACATTAAAGAAAAAATTAAGTATATATATATATATATATTTTTGCTAACTTTCCATCCGACTTTTCCGACTCGTGTCTGACTCGTTAATTCAAACAGTCCAGTTCCACTCACTTCAATAAATTGAAATGCGTCTTGGCGAAACGTGAAAGCCCCCGAGAGCTAATTCAACGTGCATAATTTCATGTTGCAATGGTCGTTGTCGCACCGTAACTTCTCTCAAGTCGGGCGTGACGATCTCTGTCTCACTCTCTCACCTACTCTATATCTCTATGACTCTACACATACGTTTCGTGGATCGGATCCGCTCGTTCCGGTGACCAGACGTTGCTCCGTACAGTTATCTCTCACGTTAACCAGATAAATGTAATTTATTATTTGCTCTTAACCATTCGGACCAAAATTTCCTTTCTAAAATTATATCTACTATTCATTATTACATTCTCATTAATAATATTAAATATTCCAATTGTCTAAAAAGAAAATATAATTTTTTGTGATTGTAAATAAATTCAAATCGTTAAATTTATTTGGGAATATGAAACAAAAATTTGAGTTGCAATTGCATTTATTATAGGGAAATCAATCAACCCACTTTTCACACAAGTTACATCAACGCAATTAGATTGGGGGAAATTAATTTAACCAAATACGGATTAAACTCGATGTTTGTAATGACTTGAGAAAAGTAGAGAAAAATAATGCAATCGGCTTGCACTATCACTCCAATTATGTTATGTTACAGCATCAAACGACTAGCATTCGCGTTTGTATAAATTTTCACCGGGTACTTAAACAACATTGCTCATTACATCTTTTTTTTTTTTTTTTCTTCATGACATAACAACACCCAACTCGCGGCAATTCCGCATACAAAATGCATAACATCGCGTGAGTGTAAGAAATTTATAAACACATATAAAACGTGGATAACTTCAGCGTATATAAAATTCTACAAAACAAGACACTAATTAAAATTGTATACGACTTGATTGTCAGCTGAAATATTCAATCTGACAAATATTTTTCTGTTTCACTGTTCAACAAATACCGTGGCAAATATATTTTATTTCCGTAAACACACTGGACACTTTGAATTTACGTTGTACAAAAATACTGACTCGCATCGTGCATCAAAAGTGAAAGCCAATGCTATTATGTACTCACGCGCATTCCCTTGCTCGTTTGCCATAGACCATAATCGGTAATTTTGCTCGTTCAACAACTCTCAACGCAAGTGTGTTACGTTTATATGATCAACAATCTTCATTACTTCCTGCTACCAATTGAAAAATGCAACAAACAATTATTACCATTCGAGGATAAAGAAAAAGTCATATAACAAAATGATAAAATAAGAACAATTGTCTTGCTATCACCAATCAATATTTTGCTATTCTTTCTTTTGCTGCAGATTGTTCTCGCCTGTTTGGCAGTGGCGACGGCCCGCGCCGGAATCGCTCACGGAGGTATCGGTTATGGTGGTCATGGCCATGGAGGATATGGAGGACATGGATTGGCTCTTGGTGGACATGGAGGACACGGTGGAGCTGGACTCAGTGGTGGACTCGCCGCTGGTGCAGGTACCGCTGCATCCCTCCAAGGTGGTGCCTCTAGTTTGGGATCAGGTGGTCTTGGTGCCAGCTACGCTGCTGGTGCTGCTGCCGCTGCTGGTGCCGCGGGTGTGCAACAAATTGTCTCCGGTGGAGTGATTGGTGGACGATCAGACATTGGACCAGCTGAAGGACCAAAGGCTAATGTTGGACCACAAAGCGGACCATCAGACCTTGTTGGACCCCAAGAAGGTGCAAAATCAATTGGTGGACCACGTACCGGACCAACCAGTCTTGTTGGACCAGCTGCTGGACCATCAACCCTCGTTGGACCATCCCAAGGAACTGCTACCCTTGTAGGACCATCCCAAGCTACCGCTAACCTTGTTGGCCCAAGCTACGGTGGTGTTGCTTTCTACGCCGGATCCGGTGGAATCAACGGTGACGATGGTAGCTCAGGCTCCGCCGCTGCTGCTGCTCCAGGAGGTCTTGGTGGTTTCGGAGGTGGTCTTGGTGGTGGTCTTGGAGGTGGTCTTGGAGGAGGTCTTGGTGGAGGTTAGTATCATTGAAATAATTGCAATAGGGTTTTGTGAAATCAAACCAAAAAAAATATATAAATTATTTATATATCGATTCGATTGTAATTAACATCTTGGATTAAATCATAAGGTTATGGTGCTGGTGCCATTGCTGTCATCGGTGGAGGCCCAGGAATCGCTGGTGGAATTGGCGGACACGATGCCGGAGTTGCTGTGATTAACGGACCATCAGGCGCCATCCACGCCGGTCTTGGCTCCCACGGAGCTATCATCCCCGGTCATTATGGCAAGTATTAAAGCGGACCAACAACCCAGCGATCTCGGCTCGGCGACGGCAGCAATAAACACTTACCACGGTCATACCGGTCAACGAATCCTCAGCGCGTACATCGTCTTCTTCCAATTGCTCCATTCAATCTCCGGAGCACGGCAAAACAAATAAAAGAAAACTAAAAAAATATACGAATACCAAGGAGTAGTCACATTGGACAGTTTTAGTCAGTTAGTGAGTCTACATACATCAGGCTGAGAATACATACACACACATTCACAAATGAGGATTGAGAATATGCCGCTGATCCATGCTGTTCATCGCGCGATCGCTAAAAATAACAATATTAAATTTAGCAAATTATCATCGTCAGAGCACCCGCAACGTCGTAACACCACCACCACGATCAAGACGACGCACGGCAACAATATATATAATAGAAGGACTAATATATTCAACAAAAATATTTTCAGTCCTTCGACTTTATGATGGATCAACTCGCAGCATATACATATATAATGTCAATTTGAAAGCCATTGTTCTGTTTTGTTGAACAATATTTCAAATTGACAATTAATTAACACAATCAAATTAATCTCAATCTTATTTTACAAACTAAATATCATTTGTTAATTTAAGGCCGATTATTTAAATTCACTGGCATATACTATCCCTTGATGAGACAGCCGCTTAATACACGGTTGGCTTAATGTTGTTATACTCACTGCCGCACCCAAGCATACATATTTTTTATTACATACTCGTTCATGTCTTCTTTTTATATATATATGTACTATTACTACCTACTACTCTTCTTCTTCACATATATAATGCATCATAAAAAATGCATAATCGCGCGTCATATACACACGATTTCAAATCGTGGCTTACATCGTATATAAAGTGCAACATATACGCATAACAATACGCGAAGGAGACCGATGGAAGTTGTGGTATTGCCAATGCCTTAATTTCCCCCATATGAATGAATCAATGTATATAGATGGCCAGCCGTCGTCAGCCATCGACCCCGCCCGCTCTTGTCATACCCTTTTTTCTTATACGATCACGACTAGCACACCCACCACCACCACCATAGATAGATACCACGTATTTATAGCGTTTATACATTTATACAAATACTTTATATAAAAAATAAAGCATCAGTATTTAAAACTCAAATCAATAAGTTTCTATTCAATCTTCTGCACAATTTTCCTTCGACACTTATACATCAATTCAATATTAATTATTTTCATTGAATTCAAATCAAAAAGATGAACATTGAAAAGAGATTTTCACAATTATTTCACATACAAAGTTCCAATTTCATCATTCAAAATTAACATTATCATTCTCTGAATATTAAAACTTTATAAGAATAATATTTTCCTGAACTCTATAAACAAATCATCCTCATCACTTCAATAGAATATCAAGAATATTTTATAACTAAATATAATAATTATTATCCAAATATTGAGTTATCGCTCAATATTTGTAAGCTTCTACTTCATTAACTCTCTTTGTTTGCTTGTAGTAAAACATGTTTTGTGCATGGTTCATCATTCCTCCTCTTACATCGCTGATATACAACCTCTTGTCCGCTTTCTTATTCACTTTTCAACGCCATTGTCTTCAATCTCTTGCGTTCACAGTTTTATATATGATGAAAGATTCTATGGATGGAAAATTGTTTCCCCATACCAAGTTGCCAGGATACATATATATATATATATATACATTTCCAACTAGAGCCCAATGAGACAATCTTCAGCTGAACAATGATGGAGTTGTATGCGCAAACATGCAATCTTGAATGTAAAAAATAGTCTCATTCTTGAAACAAAAATTATACACAAAATATTTCTCTCTATTTTCCATTATACGATGGAAGAGTGAGTGCGTAAACTTCACCACAATCTGCTAGCAGATATTGCGGGGATTTTTTTATGGTTAAATATTTAACGAGGATGATGAGTCATTATCGTGAGTGTGTAAGAGATAATTTTCTACACCCTCTATTTTTATCACTCCTACCATCTTTTTTCCTTTCTAATTTTATTTTTTCCCTCACATTCGCTCCTATATTTTATCATCACATTAATTAACTTCGCTGTGCACACATTAAAGTTGACCGTTCGTTTAATATAAACGTCATCCGTAATTTTAATTCCACACGCGTAAATCGACGAAGCCCATACCTGAGAGTCAGACGATAATTGCGAGCTTTTTCTCGCACATAATTTTCCATCTATTTATCACCATCTACACATAAACCATGAGCATGAAAGTTCTATAATAAAGAATGAGGGAAAAAATTACAGATTATATATATATATATTTATAACCAGAAATGGAAAAAGTCCTCATACTTTTGCATGTTTATATACAGTGAGTTAGAAATACTCATTTCAACTTTGGTGCAGCTCATCGACAAGTGCAATAATGGATATAGAGCTGAGGGAAATAGTCATTTCTAAAACTTCCGTCAACGTTCATCTTACATTCCGTCGCGTGCACTCTCCCCTTTGGCTTCGAAACTCGAAAGTTCGTTGAGATTCAAATGCAATGAAGAGGAGGTCAGCGCCATGTTCTATTTCTCTTTCTCTTCCTTCCTATCCATACTCTTTCTACGTTTCGGCTTTCCGCTTGCCTTTGTGACTCTCCAACAAATTTATCCAACTAAGTTTACTGTACTGATTTAGAATATGTCGGTGGAGAACCAACGAGAGAATTGTCAACGTATATACCCTCGAATAAATCGATTGAGCAGATTATTTGCACTTCAATAATTCACTCTAATAGTTCGTTGTATAGTTGGATGTAAATACATGTACATATAGTATTTATTGACGAAAGTTGCTAAAGCCAATGTTATATGTTAGAATGAATAAGAATCAGAATGAATGTAAAATGCAAAGTGGAAAGATGATAAATTTTTTTCACCGATTTTTCATAACCACTGTGACGAGTCATTAACTTTGTTGCCTAGAGTATAAACGATTAATTCATTATCACCAACTGAGAAAATTGTTTTCCATTATTTGAATGTGTATATAATTATCTGTTTTGATGAAAAAAAAAAATAATAATAATAAATAAATAGTATTAAAAAATCAACCATCAATCATCTGTACAATAGCATTAATTATTCAATAAATAAACAATTCAACCATTAATGTAATTTGACATTTCACGTTATGGAAGTAGATTTATCAACAGCTATGATAAACTCATTAATCCATGAATATATTTGTATATATACACGCTTTAATGCTATTCATTTTGTGAGAATGAATATATTCGCATATTGAAACAGGATCTTGTTTCACATGTCGAGTTCTATAACGACATCCAATTTTATGGCAATGACATTGCAATGGAAAACGTAAATTCATGAATGAATACGCTTTTGTAATGGATTTCACGAGTCTCCTTTTCACCTACATATTCTATACATACATATTAAATTATATATGAACGCGTCAACTGGAGAATGAACATGAGAAATAATGCAATGGAGGAAGTGAATGCAAAATTAATTGTAACAATGTTAGGATATTGAAGCGAGAGTGCACTTTAACGTTTCCTACTTCACCATTCCATCATAAAAACGTTTCACATTACTTGCCCCACGGGCAATTCAGTATTCAATTTTTAAATATTCTTTTCCATCACGTTTCACTTTCATTGTGTAAATACCGTGTCGTACAAATGTTGTGAATTATATCCCCTGCAATATATACATGAAGAAAAAAAAAAAAGAAATATATATATTTTTACATATAATCATATGTATGAAGGAGAAGGCACTAGATGAAATTTATTTGAACCCATAATCTTGCACTACTAAATTGCACTGTTTGCAATATACAACAATTGGAAATGTCAGTCTCACCATTAGGAATATGAAAATCATATCTATGATCACCAACCATTTGCTCTCGATCATGACTCAGATATCAGTACAATTGTCTCTTGTACTCTACCACTCATCCAATTATACATTCCCTTCATAGTTAATTTTTTTTTTCCTATTCACTGTATTGCTTTATATTTTTCTGCTACAATCCATCTTACAATTCAATGTCTCGCTCAACAAATTAAATGGAAAGGCAGGCGCAAAGAAAAAAATGTTTTCGTCATTCTAAATGAACTAGAGCATCATCCTATCCACTTTGAATACTTTTGACATTACCTCCAATGTATTTCATAATGATGTGAAACTATTAAATATGTATAGATGTATATATACATATTAAAGGTCGAGTGCGACGAGTTCAAGTCAAACTTCTAAACTCCAACATCACGATCACGGTATTGCTAATTGTAGAGAGAAATAGAAGTATGAAATGAGCGAGAGGTAATGAGAATGATCCAATGGTGTGATTCTTATAACCCACGCTCACAGAACACTTCTTACACAATTTTTGGATTTTTTTATTATTTTTTTCTTCCTCCTCATTTCATCGTGCTACCTTTTGCATCAATGAATGAGGACCAATAACGCCATTCGCCTCATTTAGTAACCGTGTGAAACACAATGAAGAATTTATCGCGTTGGTTATATTATTATTAAAACGCCCACGAGTAATAATTATGGATAAATGGTGGTGGATCGGGAAGAAGTAAATTACAGTATACAGCAAAATAATAAGAGAAAAAATGATAAAAAAAGGCGAAGAAAAAATTGAACAATGAGGTAATAGTGACAAATAATTGATATGAAAAACTACCCTGTAGCTAAAATCGTGACTCAACTATATATGGTCAATTATATTCTTTCACATTTCGTTCTGTAGACTCGCAGATAAATAATAATAATAATAATAGTTGACCACTTTTGTTAATGAAGAAATCAATGGTGTTTGCTCTCCTGGTGTTACCTATAAAATCGAAGGACAACCACACAACATAGATTATTATAACAAGACCTAGATGCGCCGTGTTGAGAAAAAAGAAGAAAAAAATAGGTGTGGCATTATATCGTTGACCTTCTTACGAAATGGGTGAGTCTGTATATACCATCAACGGATATGATTTGAAGGGATTGCTATGGCGGGGGTGGGCGCGGTCGACATCCTTAGACGTCTTGGTATATAAAGTTGAAACATTGTGAGTTGGTGGATACATTCTGCCTCCAACCAGTCACAAAGACATGATGATGAAGGTTTTGGTAAGTATTTGCCCAACCAAGTGATTGTAATATATATAATCCTGTTTAAAAGGATGTATTGTAGTTCGGGAAGGCATTTTAAAGCCGGATATCGTTATTGTTCTTTCTTTTTGAGGAATTAAATGAGAGGACATTGTTAAATTTTTAATATTTTGTATAATAAGAATCATTAGAATGTGATATTACCACTATTTTTGACTGCAAAGAATTATATTAATAAAGCCTGTTGCTATTTCTATAAAGTGCGTTAGTTAAATTTGATAAAATTCAGTAGCCACTTATGAGAAAACAAAACAAAATAAAAATATTACTCACAAGTTTAAATATTTTCCCACGTTGCTTTTATAGATTGTCGCTGTCGCCATTTTAAGCGTTGCTGCTGCAGGACCACGTGGTCGACGTGGTGCAGTTTTTGGTGGATACGGTGCTCATGGTGCATTAGGTGGTCATGGTACATATGGAATTTATGGTGGTCATGGAGCTTACGGAAGTCATGGAGCTTATGGAGGTCATGGTCCTTATGGAGGTCATGGTGCTTATGGAGCGCATGGTGTAGCATTGAGTGGTCCAATTCTTGGTGCAGCGAATATTGCTGGACCTCATATTGGTGCTTCAAGTTTAGCCGGACCAACTATTGGTCCTGCACATCTTTCAGGTTCAGTGGCTGGACCTGTTCATGTTTCTGGTGCTGTTGCTGGTCCAGCTACTGTTACAGCTTCTGTTGCTGGTCCAGCACACGTTGAAGGTTATGATGATAGTGCTTATAATGGTGGAGCTTTTGGTAATGGCTACGCTTTGGCAGGTGGTTATGGTCCTGGTATAAGTGCAATTGCTCATGGTGGTGGATATGGTCATGCTGGAGCTTACGGAGCATATAGTGGTGAGCAAAAATAAATCCTTCTTCACCAATGTAATTCATACAATTTTATTATTTATCCATGATGATATTAAATTAATTTTAGGATACGGTGGCCATGGTGCACATGGTGTTGTCGGTGGACACATTGCTCCAGCAGCACATGGAGTCATTGTCGCTGGACCAAGTACCCACGGTGCAGTATTATCAGGACCACATTCAGGAAGTGCAGCTGTTTCCGGTCCTCATGCTGGTGATGTTGTCATTGCTGGACCGTCAGGAAAAATAACTGCTCACGGTGCTGGTTATGGTGCGGCTATTAATACTGGATATAACCATGGTTATGGTCACGGTCATCAATGGTAATCTCAATTAAATAAAAAAAATGAAAGAAATTAACGAGAAATAACAGGATATTAAATATCTTGATCCAAATGAATTGTGTTATTTAAAATGAAAAAGAAAAATGAGACCAAAATGAATATGCAATAATTAATTAATAATCTTTGTTTATTTGTTTATTAAATTTTGAAATACGATGAATTAATCTAACTTTTATTGTTGTATTATTTTCATAATTATATATCAAATCAATCATGAAAAATAATTATGATAGTGATATATTTTTGAGAAGATATTTTGATTGAGAGAAATTGTTTATTTAAGTTTTTAACATTTCACGAGGATATATATATTCGGTGTAGTAAAACTTCAATCATGTTTCAGGCAAAATTACATTTTCCAAAAAATATCGAAAAAATTTATACAAATAATAGAAAGACAAATTATTTTCCAATCATCTACTTTCACCTCTCCATAACTTCACCAAATCGCAACACTTCTCAAGGAAAATTACAACGAGAAATACTCCAAGAAATAACGAAACTTCAGAATTGTAATTTACTATTCTATTCACAATCATTTCATCGATATAAATATCGCAAACCATTCCAGATTCACCACATCATTTCATTCCCAATCGAATAGAGATTGTACTCAATTATGAATCAATAATTCGAATTAGAATTCTCGTACACACATCTTCACATCACATAGTACAATAACACATATTTAAACTCACGCACACATAGGCATATATGAATTCCCATGAGAAAATAGCGTTCTGAACTCACAGAGATTATCCAGAATGTAAACATAAAGTTGCATTCATGCATATAAACATTGAAACGCTATCGGGTATAATCCCCTCTAGTTCCATCATTATCATCATTATGACTGGCAACTGTATACTGTTGCAGAACAGCATTGGCGATAGAAGCAGAGCTCGTGATAAAGAGCAAAAGCGAATTGTTATTTGAGTGAAAGCGAGAGGAGCGATAGCTTGAGAGTGGAGGTAAAAGTGCAATAACTAAACATCTATGCAAACTCTCACAAAGGTCACTTGTGATCTAACACAAATGAATAATGAAACTGCATATATATTTAGACATTTGTAGATGTATATTGGGGGGGGGGGGGGGGGGGGAATATAGAGCAGAACAGGAAGAGAATACAAGTTATAGATGTACAAACTGTCGGTTATCGTTTGAATATTGCGTGGATCAATGAATCTCATGAACATGTTTCTGCTACCCATCACAGTTGAACGAATACAAACATTTCTGTTCTGTATACGTTTCACACTATTCAATAGGAAATATATATTCGGTATTTGCCACTTGTATACATCACACGTTTGAGTAATAGATTTTGATTTAAACTATGGCAATAGCAAATGCGAAATGTGTACATAAAATTTGATCTAAAATCCGGATCAAAGATGAATGAATAAAAAAAATGGGAATATAAATATGTCATTTATTTTTGTAACAAATAATAGTTGGTGATAAACTGATAAATAGATTGGATTAATGTCACCCATGACATTTGTGTCTATGATATAGAATGTTCGAGTATTTAATTGATAGTTAATGGATGCATAACGTATGCGTGAATGACATTACAGATCTGTGATGTATGATATGGGTTTATTGAAAGAATTAATTCTCCATACAATGTCAAGTAAATCACGTTTGGCATTCTCTTACTGTAATTCAACGACATCGTTTATAATTTTGTTATTGGCTACATCTGGTAATGGAAAAATTGAAGACAAAAAAGGGAGAAGTAAAATTGTTGAATAAATAAGAAATATAATTTTTTACCTGATCCAAATTGACATTTGTATTTTTCCTGTTAATTTAGTTTCATTTCAATTTTCAGTTTTGACAAGAAGAAAAATAATTATTCCATTTATTTATTGACATTTCAATAATAAATCAATCAAATATTCATATGTCTCCTTTTATTAACTATAAACCAATGATAAACTATTCCTCATGCACTTAACAATTGCAATTTGACCAGTCAAACCTCTGCGACAATTGTTGAAAGACCAATTGTAATAAATTTTTAATTATCAAGCCACATATAATGTAGTTAAACGCATGTATATATCGAAGCAATGAAAGATGCGGTTGACATGGAGGTACAGACATCATTTGAATATATATGTATACGTATTGGTAACTATTATCTTCCGGTTTACCACCACAGTCAACGGAGATCGAGCGAGGGTTCATCGAATTATCGATTACCCGTGAATTCTCGTGGTGGTATAGACGAGCAGCCAATTCTATTCGTGCGGTAACCGGAAAAACCGTAGAAGCTTCTCTATATAGATAGGGGCATCACGCACACCATGTGCAATGAAAATAGGGCATGTGGGTGGACCCGATAATTGATGCAACCTCGCTCCGAAGCATTGAGAAAAGGGGGAAGAAAAAAAAAAAAAGGTAAAAACGATAAAAAATAAATAAAAAAATAAATGGAAAGAAAAATAAGTTGGTGATGTGCACGAAATTACAGTGCAGGACACAAATTATCATGCAGCTTCCGTTAGCACAGCCTCAAATTTCCAATCGAATTGTGCTTTAATTCATAAATTGATTTGCGGGTTTATGCAATCGTTGCAAATTTCCACAATATAATTTGAATTATGAAAATTTAAATTGTCAATGAATTAAAGTGGAACACCGAGGTGTTGCAGAGGAAATAAAGAGTTCAATATATAGGAAATAATGACTAAATCTACGAGTTAAAAATACTAATTTAGATAGTATGTTCGTATTATTTCCTTTTTGTATTATTTCCTGAATAATTATAATTGTTACTACAGTCAAGATCAAAGTTTTTCTCACATATTAATGTTAATAATAAAAATAAAATTTTTACCTTTCTACTTTGAAATAAATTCGTGCATATAAAATAAAAAATATTAATTTTATACATTATTTTTTGATTATTCTTCACCTTTTTTTGTTGAATTTACTCTCTTCATTCGTTATCAACACACACACACACACACACACAATTTTCATCCACGTTCTTGCTGTCCTCATATAGTACAGCATGAAACTGTTTTGTACCGTGAAGATTTTACGGGTGACGTTCCCGACGGGATTCGAACAAAGATTGTCATCCAAGTGTGTTGAAAGAAAGTCTTTTATACTTCAATGCGTGTGAGTACGTGTGCGTATATAGATTGAAGTAAACTTGCTCACAATCATACAAATATACAAACACACAGAGGTGGTAAAGAGTAATACCTTGGTATATCGTTGATGCTGAAGTGCAATAAAACGAAGCAAGACAATAACGTAAAAAAGGCAAAAAAAAAAAGAAAATGTGAAAAACAATAATAAATAATAAAACAAAAAATGTACGAGAAAATGTGAGCGTTCATCGGGTAGGTTGAAATTGCGCAATTTCATTCTGTAAATAAAGTGACAGCAACGTGGGTACAGATGTCAAAGCCATTCTGATCGATAAATTGGAGGTTAAACCTTCATAGTAAAAGCGAAATAGATATATACATACATATAAACCAAAGGGTGAAAGTGAGATCAAGTAAGTGAAAGAGAAGGAGAAAGAAATTCCTGCACTATCACAATACAATAGAGATCCTGTTTTTCCCTCTTTCTTCTTTAGCCTTTGGCCTCTCACTTACTCCCCTTTTGAATTCCGCATTCTTCTCTATTCCGTAGGATGGCAATAGAAAACGGTATTAAATAAGATCAGTGGTAATTCAAGAGAATTAACGCGACAGCAGCTTGGACAAAGTAGGATTGTACATTAGTGGTTTGTTCAAAACGTTTACGAGAAGAAAAAAAAATGGTGTTTAATCGTTTACACATATATATGCAATGTGATAATCCAATTATTAACAGTTAAATATTACGTTTACATGTACATGTATATTTTATTTATATATCTATCTATATGACACACACTCATTCAATTCCCAAAGGTACCATACATCTCGGTTAAAATTTAAAACAAAATTTTCAAACCATCCAATAATTATACTCGTACATATATTGTATTTTACATTTATTGTTGTCGATTATATCCCACGGGTGATTGCGATATTTATATGACATATTTACGTTTTTATATCACCAATGATAATAGTATAAATAATAATAATGAAGATGATAATGATAATGGAAATGATAATAACGAAAAGGAGGATGAAAAAAAAGAAAAAAGACTTTGCATTAAAATGAAACAAATAAATGGATCTACGTAATTTGTTTAATAGATAACCTCTTCATGATGTAAATTTGATAACGTATATTTGGATAATTTTATATATTTATATGTGAGATAATAATTATATTTATACATTCATTCATTTATTCGATTCTTTTTGGATGAAATCAATTATATGGATGAAATTTATTTATGGAATTGAATCAATGTTTCGTTAAATATATTCAACGTTTCACGATGAGCATTGCATTATGTTAATTTGATAGTGCAATGCAGTTAGTGTATTTAGGAAATTAAATAGAAATGTTTTTCTGTATATCAATGTGAAATAAAAAAAGATACGATAATTTTAAAGACGGTTTTTATTTCGGGAATTTTAATGCAACAAATCACCCCTATTTGTATTGAAAGTTTTAATGGTCAACCACTAATGTTTTATATATAGCAACATATACTTTGTTGGCAATACAAAACTTTGTTCCACAGAATAATATAAGATTGAAATTCAAAGGAATTAGAAGAGCACAATTTTCTGATCTTTTAGAGATAGCCAAAGGGTGTATGAAACTTTGTTTATTTTTTTTTTTTTATTTTCACCCGCTATTGAAATGCTGGAACTAAAAAAACAAGGAGTGCAAGTAAACGGACGCAATACTACTAGTCCAATACGACTCAACGCTTTTGAACTCTGTATATTTTTATTTTCTATTTGTATATTCGTATTTAGGCAAACTTGAACACATGAAGTGGAGAAAATTGTGAAAAAAAAATAGAAATGTTATTGTGATGAACTCCAACAAATATAAGCACACAAAAAAAAAAGGAGATTCTTGATTCAAAGATTTTTCATTACACTCGAAACAAGAATAAATTTTGATTTTCAACTTGTATATGAAAATCAAAAATCTTTCTGAGAGTGAAATTTATTCAATTACGTCTTTCTTTTTTCACAATAATTTGTCATCTTGTAACGAATAAATTTATGTGTCGACCAATAAATAATATACACGTAGATATAACATTTAATATAATATGAAAGACTGTCACCACACCACTGTTGTTTCATAAATAATTCTTCCATTTTATTTTCTCCGGGTACTGTTATGGAAAGTTTGAACAACCCCTGGAGGCGAATTATCCCAAATATTATGACAATGATAATGCGATCGTGGCGGGAACTGAAACAGTAGCTGTTAGCACATTATCCAAATTGCCGCACACTCATTGAACCACACACAGTGTGATTGCGTTAACGAATACATGGCGACTTATCCAATAATCACTATATTCACCTGTGTGCTGGTTTATTAATTTTACACACTAAATTAAATTAATCAAATGCTATATATCTAATTATATATTACTTCCGCTCACCACATATATACTAGCCAATGCGAATGATAATTAACATTTTTCAATATAATTAAATTGCAGAATGGAAAAAAATTGTAGAGTGAAAGAAAAAAATATTTTATTCTTCATTCTCATAATAATTGACTGGTGAAATTTATTTTTAATAATATCAGCAATTTTTTAATTAAATTCAAACACGGTTCGACATTCGCTGCCACTCATATTCAATTTCAAAATAGACAGCAGTATATGTTAACACTAATTACGATATTCTATATCCATTTTCCCTTCATTCATGCCCAGTTCTCTACTCGTTACTTCAAAATGAATTGGCTATGGTAAGTCAATCATTATAACTAGCTGCAATAATTAACAAATCATAAAAAGTTTAAAATCAAAATTATACACTAAAAATAATTGTGATAAAAAATATAATATGATTGAATGTATCATGAACACAGAGAATAAAATGTCATTAAAATATTTCTCTCTCCACTCCCATAATAATTAACCGATAAAATTGTTTATTCATATAGTTTACAGTAATTTTTATTCTCTTATTGACCCGACCCATATTAAATAAAATACAACACAATGGTCTATCACACTTGCAACACATTCCTATATCTCCTTCTCACCTTCCCCGTTTATTTTTTTTTATTTCCAATGTGGGCAATAGTCTATGCCATAAATTTGCCTACGCACATTTAATATCAACTTATAGAAATTACGACTGTGAAAAGAAAAAAAGACGAAGAATAAAAGTGAAAATACAAATGTATATATAAATTGCAATTGCATGTTAATAAAACATGTACAATTCACATATATAAACATATAACGTATTAAACAAATTGAATCAATGATAATCGGATTGTCAGGCGTCGATGATGGAATTTTGTGGTCGTCACTCACGGACACCATATACATAAATACAGTGGCAAACCAAATCTCCAAGTGTCCCGTTGTCCTTCAATTGACAATGCGATTACAACCGCAAGCGGATGCTGTCGCCACCACTTTCGCCTACCACCACTCGTTGTGCAGAAGGACTCGTCGCATAGATTGGAATTAATAGCAAACTGTATATACATACACACATAAATACAAATGTATATACATAAACGACCTCCCTCAATAACAATGTGCTAGTAGGGCGCGAGGTGATCATATACACATCGTTAATGTCACACCTATTGTATAATAGGCGTCAACAATTCTAGTGACACAAACACAGTTATGTCGGTTGAATGGTTCTTAAACATTGATAAACTCTGCTAAGGTGAATTGTAGGGTGGGAGTGAGAATGTTTGGAGTGTCCTGCCCCGCCCTGGCTAACAGCAATAATAACACCAGTTGGGTTGGTTGGACAAACACAATGAGTTAGACTATAAAAGCTGATACAACTTTACCAAACGACATCACATCATCGTGATCTGTCTCAGACTAATCATCGACTCAAGTCACTTTGAAGATTTTTAACAAATCACAAACGTTTATATTTATTATATAAATATGTTCAATCAAATTGCAATTGTCATTGTTGCGAGTTTGGCGTCAACAGCTATTGCTGCACCATCAGGTTTAGCATTTGGTCATGGATATGGTAATGGATATGGTCATGGTTGGGGTGGTCATGGTGTAGCACTTGGTGGACCGGTTTTAGGATCAGCTACACTTGGTGGACCAATAGTTGGTCCTGCATCACTTGCTGGACCAATTTCTGGACCAGTTCGTGTTTCTGGAGCTGTTGATGGTGGTGCAACTGTTACTGGATCTGTTGCTGGACCCTCATTAGTTTCTGGCAGTGTTGTTGGTGGTACTGCAGTTGTTGAACCATCATATGGATTGGGACTTGGTCATGTTGGAGCACTTGGACACGTTGGAGGATTTGGTCTTGGATTTGGACTAGGTAAGTTTTGTCGTAAAGAAAAGGGAACTGTCAGTCTTGTAGTAAATAAAAATCTGAATTGTCATTAGAATAATGAATTGTAATGAGACTGAATTAATTTTGGGTGTTCACAGGACACGGTGCAGTTTTAGCTGGACCTTCAGTAGGACACGCGGCCATCTCAGGACCTGCTGCTTTACCTGCTGTTGTTGCTGGACCTTCTGGTAGCATTGTTCAAGGTTATGGTGGTCATGGATGGGGGCACGGATTACACTGAATAATACTTTCAATTGTATAACTAAATTCATTCCCTCAAATAGCTGACGACTGACCATTTTCGCAAATTTATTGGAATTCTTCACGCCTACGATGTCTCATGATCTCCCCGGAATAAAAAAAAATCTTACCGCTAGTATACCTCTTGAATTATTATATCTTGTATATAAATAATAAATTTTCTTATTGTTTATATATATATTTATAATTGATTCTATTGTATGAATAATAATTGAATAATACAATGGAAAATCAAAGAAAATAAAAATATTTGAAGAACATTCAATTACTCTTGTGTATAATACTTTATTGTAAAATTACTTCATGACAAACTATAATTTTTTCTTCTTGATATCGATGTTAGACATATAGTATATAAATGTGTATTGTGTCTCTGGTTCTCTTTGTATCTCAGTTTGACTTCTATTTCAAGATCCATCGCGTCGATTGTACACAAAAGTTGTTCGCGAATGAAGCAATGTGGATGATGCGAAGCTCTCACAGTAATTGCGTGGAATTGTCGTTCCAATCAGTCGAGTATTTTCTGTGATCGCCACCGATGCCGATATCCGCGTACTGCACTTTCTCTCTTTTTTTTTTTTTTATTCCCTTTACCTTTTTTTTTTACCCCTCTTGTTGTATTGTACAACTCAATCCTTTATCACATTAACGAACCTTCATTTTGAAATACTCGTCCTCGTTTAATCTTCGCAATTTTATCGTTATTTATTGCATGCTCTATTTTCATCGCAATCTTTGGAAATAAGAACTGACAATACTTGAATGTCAGTGAGGCAATGCTGTTAAATTAATTCTTCACTTATTTAATATCATTTTTATTCGTAAATTCGCATTTGATCTCTAGTGATATAAATAAAAAACTTTTTGTCAAAGAAAATAATAAGTATACATCAGTGGATATTTATTACAACTTCATCATTTATCACATCCATTTGATTGTATGCAAATGGATTGAATGAGTTAATGAATAACTATTCTTGTAACGCTCAATGTCACGACTACCATCCAAACTGGAATTCTATCAATTCGATATATAACTATTGATACAATTGTCTATTATAATTCATTGAATTGTTGTGATCATATACCGATATACATATGTATTCGAATATATTCCGATTTATTATATCCACATTTTCTATTCTCAATCGACTGGTGTTATAATACAATTAAATACTTGACAATCAATTTAGTGATTTAGTGAATATTAGTTTTGAATGATTCATTACATCAGAATAATTATTACTGAAAGGAATATTGTAATGTTCTAGGACTTGAACAAAGTGATTTTTTGAAATATTCCATTTTATATAATTGTTATTAGTTATATAAAAAAATTACTCCGCAAAAAATAGAGGCGTATAAAATTGTGTATAAAAATGTCAACCATCACACCAGAAATATTTCATTCTGACAGAATTCCAATGCTTCAGAACGTATAATCTATTAATTTTTATCTCCTCTAAAATAGAGTCATAACCTCGAGGAAAACTGGACGAGAGTTATGACTTTATTTTAACAGAAATGTGGAATTTTTTAAATATTAATAAAATTTAATATAACATTAAGCAATGAATCAAGTTCTAATTTATTCAATTCACATATTTAAAAAAAATTTCATAATAATTATCCATCTGCTTTAATCACGAAAATACCTCTTTAAAAATTAATTTCAATCTGTGAATTCAATGAATGCTATCCGGCTTAATAGCACGTGACATTTGAATGCATCGTTGACATAATTCACATTACTGTACATGTATGTTTTCTCTTGCAATGTAAAATTCACGTTTGCGGTTAAACATTGAATTTGTGGATAACGCTTGACGAAAGCCACCTCTTGTCGCAAAATTAAACAAACCATGAAGGTGAGTGAGAGTGAGTTACGCGACTTGACAATACAGAAATGCTTGCATGTGTGCGAATGTGACATCAAATGACATTTGTGCTCATGCACATTCTATTTGGTCCACCAACGCCACTAACAACACCCGAGTACTACTGGTTGACCACTGCCACGCATAAATGCACGTATATTCGAATTTAATTTCAACATTTTCTCATACACTATGCCAATCATGATCAACTTCACCATTGACAACTGTAAAATTTAGTGCCAGTTAACATTTCTCATATTCATTTTCCAACGAATTGTGCCAGTCTCTCATAATTGAAAAGAATGGAGTGCTGTAACTGATTTAATATAGTTATAAGCATTCAATAACAGAAGTAAAAAAATTCAAGCATTAAAATAAAAATTATCCGCATAAAATAATTGGTATGTATTTCCTTTCGAATATTCATCTGTATTTGTACTCGTTTATTTTTCATATCCATCAGTTCTGAAAATTTTCCATTCAGTTCATTATTCAACTATTATTTTTTCGCAGAATTACTGAACATTTGAAAATCAGTGACCGAATTTTTCAGTGCATGAGCACAGAATTGATGATAGCGCACATTCATCATTCACATATAGTCCAATAATCGCATGCTATATTTATATCGCACATGGACGAATATGTGATGCTTCTCTAAATTGTTTTTTTTTTTTTGTTGTTGTGATTATTCGTAAACTCAGGTGTGCTTTGTATTCAATAAAATAATCCACAACAAGAGATTCACTGGTGGACAAGCAAAAAAAAAATGAATATATGAATAATAATCACATCAGATAAAAAATAGTCACGTTCTAAAAAGTCTGATAAATCAAATGTGATGTAAGTTAAACAAAAAAGTTTGTGTGCAGCAGAAAAAAAGAAAAGAATACTTTTTCTCAGTACACCATGTGATAGTACATATTTATTTAAGCTCATAAACACAAAAAAAAAATCCCATTTCTATATTTCACTTTGAAATTTATTTCACTCTTTATTTCTCATCGCAAGATCGTTTGTGCATTTGCTTTAGTGGTTGTGGTTTCCGTAGCACCCGAACGTACACGTCGTTCTCTTGGTTGAGATCATAATGGCGTCATTGTGCTTGGTAAAGGTTTGGAAATGGTGGCCAGTTCCATTGGCTCTAACCAGTCCACTCGCACCAGCTGCTGCGTTTATTGAAACTGTCACTGAATCATCAGCTGGATCCACTGCTGTTGTTGGTGCTACTTCTGCTATAACACATTCATTTTAATGAATCAATTTTCATTCAAAATTTTAAAAGCTTCAGATTATATTGTATAAATAATATAATTCAAATGAATATTTTTATTATTGAAAGGTGCTACCTTAATTGCTGGTCTCGTTTGGTGCTATCTCCAATGGTATTCATGGAGCCGGAACAATTGTTACTGCTGACGTTCTCAACCGGCTTGTATTCTACTAAATAATCAATAAAAAATTTCACAATGCCCCGTTCCAATTATATATTCGATGAAGACATTATAATTTACTGTTTACTTTGGAGTTATCTTTATCGTCAATTTACTTCGGCAAATAATGAGTTATTTATCTTATTAAGATATTATTTATTTAAAATAATGAATCATCGTAAAGTTGCACTCTATCTTAAGTTATAATAACTCTTTTGCAGCATACCATTGTGTATATTTGTACTATCTATCGATCCACTACCTACTTATATAGGTCCACGAATAAGAACCTGACTTCTCAATAAATTTTACCAATCTACCTCAAAACTTTCTTATTCAAATGAATTTCCATATCTCTACTTTCTTTCTTACTCTCTATGGTTGTATTTGTGAATGGACCACAGGGAAATTTTTGCTTTTATTCGTTTCTTGTGATCACGACCGCTAAGTTTTCTTTCCTTCTTTTTTTATATTTTTTTTTTTTTTTTTTTTTTTTTTCAATTCGTCTCCAATTACAATAAGAAAATTTCGTGTGTTCAAATAAGAAAAATGGAAATATAAAATAAAATTATGAAATAATCTGAAATTGAATATCTGTATGCATAGCTGTGTTGACGTTCAATCAAAAAAATGAATATATATATATATATCTGCAATGCACTTTATATAAATTTTTTTTTTTTCCATTTGCAATAAATATATGTGCAGCTCACTGTCAAATCCTCTCAAATCGATTTCGTAACAATACGTCGTTTCATTATTGATTTCAATGGAGCGTACTAAATTGTATCAATTTCCCTTGAGATAAATTCTGGTGAATTTATTTTTTCCTATTTATCGGATCTTTTAATGCATCATTATTTTCCTCATTTTTTTCCCCATACAAATATTCGATAATAATTATTTAAACTAATTAATTCCATTTGTTTGAATTAATTAGTTTAACATGTGACCTCTATTATTTATTTATTTTTTTTTTAGATATTAATAATCTCGAGAATAAAATTGTGAGATTATATTGAATGGCAAACAAAATCTCTGTATTTAATTAAAAAACCACTCAACATTTATTCATTTTTCTACATCACAGTATGAAGAGTAAAAAAAAAAAACAAACGGTTCATGTATATTTGTCAGTTAACACTTTATCTCCCTATAACTGTAAAGAAACTAAAAAAAAATATTCTAGTTCAATGAATATTCATTTAATTTTTGTGATCTTTTATTTTTAAATATATTTCAACAGTCGCATATTTCAATGGTTTTTGTTGATTTGTTGAATAATACTCATAAACGAGTTTGAAACAATTTTCGTCTGCATCCATGGTTATAACATAAATATAATAGAAAAAATTATAATACACATAGCCAAAGGTACTTATAGAAATCAAATGGATAATAAGTGGCCTTTAGAAATTGGCTCTATTGAGTTTAATTCAGCTTGCCAGTCAGAATTGCATTCAACTTTATTTATTCCATAGACAACCATGAGATTTTATTTCGTTATATACAGAGAGTTTTTTCGAGCGGTTAAAAACGTTTTGGATAAAGCTTTGTCGAAGCAGTATTAATTATGATGCAAAATAAAAATTGTGAGTATTTATAAAAGCTGGCCCATGAGACAATACATAATAATTTTCAGCATTTTTTTGTCCTCAATAATTCCAACTGTAAAATCATCCTGCATTAAAAATATACCTTTTAAGTGTGTCAACATATTCTATAAATAAACACCATCTCGATTTCAATTATATAACAATATTCGCATACTCCCGGATTAAATTATACATATATATATATTAATACCTAAGGATTATTTTCCAATCAATTTGTCTCTTTAACTCCCACAAACACACCAACCTATTTACATTAAACCATTTTATATTATCAGAATCATGAATGCCCTAAATTGATGATGAGATATATCAGATATTATATCATTGTGGGTGTTGTGGCGGATTGCGTTATGCAGTATTATTTCCTAATTAACATACATTAACATTATGGGCCGTTCACAGTCGTGGATTATTATTACAAACAATAATTTGCTGGACGTCCTATGAATCCGTGGATTAATTGTAATGAATGATATCAATGACGAGTGATTGATGAGTGGGTAGAGAGAGAGAATGGTTGAATAGCGTAGCATTGTGAGATACATTGAACGTTACTGAACATGCAGATGCAATTTAAACAAACATATTGATTTTATGGGTAACTCTTTGAACCTTTTTTTATCACAGTAATTATTCATTCTGAGCAAACAAAGAGAAGACAATGATATAATATGAATGTATTGTTGGGAAGGAAATTTAGTTTCTAGTATTAAAATTTATATCACATTGAGATTTTTTCTTTGATAAATATTATTTTATATACATAACAGCAGAAATAATATTTTGATGAACCTTTATCAATTGAACAATGTCAGAAGTCCATTCAATATATTTTTCAATCATAATTCGTAAAAGTTTTGATTATATTTCACTACTTTATGATTATTTTCATCGCTTTTTTTTTTTTTTCCCCCAATACTGATCAAAGAGAAAGAATTCCATTGGATTTTAAAGTTGGTATATATGAATCTATTTCTCTTTTATTTCTTTGCTCACACTGATCCCCAAGATGGTGATTTCGATTCTCTTTCCGACAATCAATGAACAGTATAATATCTCTTCCTCTTTCATTTTACTTTCGCTCTTGGTATCATGAATCGCGGGAATTGCTGCACCCGCAACAGGTGATATACTAAAACAATCATGAAAGAAAAAAATCAATAAAATTTCAAGCTTGAAATGATGGATAAAAAAAAAAATTAACTCTAAAATTATTTCACACATATCTCTAGAAACTATTCATATTCAATCTTATAATTTATATTTTACTATTAATATAGTATTATTATTAATTTATGTTGCTGTCATTGAGACAATATGTCGACTCTATATAAACATTTTTATTTGAAACATCCAGAAAATCATTTATCTCCATAAAAGCATCCTCAGATAAATGGAATCAAAATCAAATGAATAAAAACTCTTTTGTTACCATCATTTTTCAACTGCATTAGACATATCTATTCCTTTTCAGAGCTAACGTACTGAAACACAATTTATTCACCATTAATTTTGAATAAAACTACAGCCACATTTGATCTTTATTAATTCATATTAATTAATATTTTTATAAATACATATCTGATATATAATTTTCAAAATCAAACTCATATTTTAATCCAAGATTATTCTTAGACTTTAATCAAATCTAAAATTGAAGGAAGATTGAATTAAAATTGATTTCCAATTTCACTACAAGTGTTAAAAAAAAAACTAACAAAATTGTCATGAAAAAAATATCAAATTGTGCTGCAGAGGAATCAAAAATATACAGAATAAATAATTTGGTTTACATATAAGTATTAGAAATGTTACTTCATTCCTTTATACCTTCAGATCTGTACTATATTTTATCAGATGGTAAAGTGACAGCTGCACAAACAACTCGTGAGCAATTAATTTATGCGACGTTAGATGTCACAACAATTGCATACATGTATATATTAAAGTATATTTAAGATATGTATATATGTGAAACTGTCTATATATGTATTGTAGAATGAGACTGTAGTTACAATTCAAAAGGATGAAAAGCACTTAGCAATAGTGTGACCCTTTGGTCTCACTAAATTCATGTTTTAAATGGGCGCGCGCACAACAGACGTTGCTCTCAAACCATCATGAGGAGCTTTACCACCAAAGGAGAACGCTCATCTGGTTGGATGCACGTATATACAATCTCGCTCATGGTGTTAAGGTATATCAACGCGTGAAACGTGACGCTGTAAACGACCTTTTGCCGACAGCAATACACAATATACAGTCCAACTAGATGAACTAACTTATGTATGTTGCAGTACTCTGGAATGTACTTACAGCCATTGCAATATTATTGTTGATACTGTTTGCTGAAATTCATGATTATATACATACACAAGTAATAATGAGAAATGAGATGGTTGTCAACAGTAACGAAATATAATAATACGAATACCAAAAATACATCTTTGGAAAAAATAAGAATATATTATTGTGATAACTTTAATATGGTTTTTGGATTTATACATCAGTGGACTATATGAAAAATTCAGTTTTATTTTCCTTGAATATAGTTCAAACAATTGATAAAAGACGAATCACATGTTTCAATAAAATATTGTACAAACTAATATTTAATTGATAAATAAAAAAAAAACGATATAAAAATTAAATATTCGTCAGAGAATTTTAAAACCGATTATTTCATTTTTTCATTATTATAATTAATTGAAACTTTTTCCTTTGTTGCACCGCACGATAAACTATTTCTCAATTAAAATAAAGATCCAAATATAAAAGGAAATAAATAAAAATGTGAGTAGATTAAGAATGTAACAGTGAGTTGGCAGTTTAATAGAATTTGTTCCAATGGTGAGTGCAGAAAAATTGTAGATGACGTTTGAACAAATGGACAATGGTTTATTTTATGTGAAAGTTGAAACTGATGAATACATCATCGTAATACTTTAGTCGCCACTGTTGAGTTATTTTTCAAGTAAAGAATGACAGCATAAATATATCTTAACACACAGACGTATATAGATGAAAGTGGTAAACTTATTACACAATTGTTTTATATATCCCTTCATACATATATTTTTATCGTATCCATTTATTCCAGCAGTTCATTTTAGTTATTGATAAACCACCTTATTTTTTATAAATAAATAAAATCATCTGTCTAACTAGAAAATGTTCATGTATGATATTTTTATTTATTTTAATGTATACATTTGTTTGTTTCTTTTTTTTAAACCATAATATATTTTTATATGTATGAGTTAACTGAGTAAATCATATATTCATTCGTCCACATGAGAAAATTAACGCAGTAGGTATTAAAATTTGATTGATCGAAGCAATTAACCTGACTCGAGTGTAGAAATTAAACACTCTCTTCAGCTGCGGGTGCTGTTGGTCCATCTGAATCTGATTTAAGTGCTACTGATGTTGGTAGTGCTGGTGCTGCAATGGTTTTTGGCTATTTACTTTGAATTCCAATTGGCCCTGTCATTGCCACTAGTCTAGTTTGAATTGGTTCCCCAGCTTCTTTTGCTTTCTCGATACCACCATCTACACTTGTTTCAACTGTATCAACAATACTTTTTGCAGCGAGTACCAAAGGATTTGTTGCAGGTGGATCAGTTGGTGCAGAATTGATGACCTACAAAAGGAAATTTAATGATTTAATTTAATTAAATGTCATGCATGAATATTGATTGAAATTTAAATAAAAGATTCATGTTCGAATAGTTGAGAATGATTTACACGAAATAATGATTCAGTAATGAACAAATTCTAATAGGAGACTGTTAGTTTTATTGGACGATTATATTTCAATTCAGGGACATTCTTAGAGTGCAGAATTATTTTTAAAATAGTTCAGTCGAGTAAACAAAAAATATTGTATTGATACACCAATAATATTACACTCACCAATTTTAAATAATTTCACAACTATCGTAATCAGTATGTAGTGAAAAGTAAAAAATAGTAACAACAATAATTATTCATTGATAAGAAACAAAATATTAATTATGAATTATATTGAATATTTACATGAATAAGTGCCATGACAGCGAAGAATATAATAATGCCTCGTCCTTTCAACATGTTGAGAGTTATTGTGTGTGGATTTTTTTCTTCAGAAGAATTCACTTGAATGTGAAGTTAATTATTTGTACTTTCAGTTGTACACTGATGTTTAATGCATTTGACATTCCCCTTTTTATACTTCAATCTATTCATTAATTGACGTCATGTGAGTCGGTAGTGGGAAACGTACGTGACCAATTTTCAAACTTGGAATGTAAATTATGTACGATATATAAATGAAATACGTATATGCATGTTTTTCTATTATTAATTATCACTATAGGAGACAAATAAAAATTTTCAATATTTGTCATTGAAATTCCATTGTATTCAAACGATAAAAAATGTTATTCTTCCTCTGTACGTGCCCGAGTATAAAACAATATTATCAAGAATCCACAATATTTAATTGTTGCTACTTCTTCTTTATTTTTTATTTTTACATCAACGATGCAATTGATCATCACCCAAATTGCAACATTGTTTTGTCATTTATATGGTAAAAAATATAATCAATAGAGAATTTTAACGTTGGCATATATACACTGCGTTCAAATATCAATCTATCAAAAGTCTGTTCAAGATTCGCCAATAATCCCCGATGAAAATAATTCTTGCATAATTTATCCATCATCACTCAGAATAATATTTACACTATTCTCCCCAACTCATCATTTATTGAATGATAATAATTTGTTTAACATTTGAAAAAAAGAAGAAAAAAAGAAAGGTAGTTGGTATATGAAAAAAAAAATTTTTTCTCGCTTCAAAGAATTTTTATGTAGAAGAAAAGGAAGAGAGAAAAAAAAATTCACCACGAAGAATTTTGCAAACCCTTGCTGCTACCGCATGGAAATAAAAAAAGGAAAATTTGCTTATTCGACATTCGTTACCGCTGTGTTATGCGGGGAGTATTTTTATACCCTGCCGGCATTTTATGAGAATATAGAAGCGACAATTTTCTCATCAGTAGTGCGGGTGACGATAGAGTTATAGTGAACGGAAGGACTGCCCGTGCGAGGGTCATCATATATATCGCAATAAAATGTCCAGAGTATATAGCTCTTTCGCATATTTACGTTGTGAATGGGTTCAATATTATACATCTGTATATGTGCGAGTATATATTTATCTGTCAGGATGAGAATGAGTCCGGATGTGAATTTTATAATATATAACACCAGGAAATGTTGAACATTTGGATGTTGGCGGTTTTGAAACACTCTACGTACGCGATATTATGATGCATTTTTTTCTGTCATAATGTACTCTGTGGTTTTTGATAATAATCGAGCTTTCATATAAACATACATATATGATTGTATGAAAATATTTTTAAATGTTACATTCACAAGTGCAAATATAATTTTGACGTTTAATGTGTGTATGACCATGTGCATATATCAATAATGCATATTTATTTTTTGTGTGGTTGAATTTATTTACTGAATTCACACATCAGTATTATTATTGACTGACACGTGAAGTGAAAATAAGTTATATTAATGTGAAATCATTCATTGAAAGAATAAACAGTTGAGTGATTAAATGAAGTATTCAATATGGATAGAAAAATAAATAGCGAGTTAACAATTTGTTTTATTGCCTTGAGAGAATTTTGGATAATTTTCAATTACAAATATTAAAAACTATGTTAATATTAAATAAAAAAAAAAATCACTTCATCATCGCAAACAATGTACTGACTTAATTAACAAACGAAAGAGATTGAAGCGTGATACATGTATTCGAGAGATAAATAAAACGTGTGATAACAATAAAAAAATGCAATTATTATTCGCAATCATTGTCAGACTTTATCGTAGTCACGTACTGGAAGTGAAATAAAAAATGAAAAGTAAATATACGATTAAATGTAGAGGATGTTTCAGAAGGTGAGCGATCTTTTTTTTCCCCAAGCAATAATTACCCATGTCATAAAAATCCTGTGTCAAGAAAACTCTAGATTTTAATTCTCAGCGAAAAAAAATTCTAGCGATATATATTTTTGCATTTACAATAAATTAAAATACTTGGGTATTTGTTCTATCGAATATATTTGGTCCTGGATTTATTTTGTTTCAGTTATTTTTTTATGGGGAAATTATTGTTTGGGACATTATTTCTGTGTGAAAAAAAAAATTCTTCTGCACTCAGTCAGTTTGATAATAAACAATATAAACTTATAATGAACATTATAAATCACATGAATAAATTTGGGATGCAATAATACATAATACAAATTTTTCTGCCACATTGTCACATATAAAATTGCTCGATGTAAGTTAAGTATACGAAGGTGGTAAAAGTACATCAGAGAAATTATTACCAAGAAGTTTTCAGTGGCTTGGCGCCATCACTAATGGCTTTAATTTGTTTTGGTTTCTTTCTCGCCATTTGTTTTTTCATATACGCGACTTCACCTTTGTTAAATAGACGAACATTTGCAACCAAATCAATTGCAACGAGCAGGAGTAAGCAGACTATACAAACACGATGATGAGAGGGGAAATGGTTGAAGGAATAAAGAGAATAATAAATCCAATTACTTGGAGTGCAATTTAAACTATCAAACTTTTCAATTGTTTTTTTTTTTTTTTCATACATTCTATATTTGCTTTATTCCACTTTGATTTTCAACCAGTATTTCAATTACCTTTGCTGAACATTCATCACTTGAAGAAAAATATACATCAGTCGCTTGATCCGTTTATTTTTTTCTTGTTTGTGTTTATAGAGAAATAATGAATTTATACAAATTCCAATGTTTGAAAAAATAGCGAGACAAATTTCCAATACAAACTGTGAAAGAACTTATATTTAAATATGTATATTGAATATATATTTCGAGTACGCTTCGCTCGTTTGACACGCAGCAAAATATATATACACGACAATTTATTTTATCCTTTTTCCCAATTCCATAATAAATTTCGCATTCGTATTCTGATTTTTATGCGACATGCATACGTATTTGCGTTTCATCCATAACGCGCACGCTCTTCAATGACATCAGGGATGAAAAAAAAAAAAAATACTGATGGTAGTGCTTTGAGTGGGCGTGAGAGTAAAGAAAACTTGTGAGAAAGATGAAAATAAAGAAATAACATGAAAGGTATACAAAAAATAAATAAATAATAATATAATAAAATATAAAACGTGGCGTGAGCTGACGGCCAGTTTGATCTAAGAATTTAAATGGCATTTTGTTCCATTGTTGCATTTATACTTCTCAGAATGTCTACTATATAAATAATAAATATACATTTCACATCTCATGATAACGTAAAACTTCACTGTGTTGTCGGGATTCGTGAGAAATATAGAGCACAGACGTCACAATTACTTTTCAAAATCTAGATAATAATTCTGTGTGAATATTAAATAAAAGAAAATTTATTCATAATTAAAAAATGATGGAGAAAATAATTGAAATATGTTTATAGTTTAGTTCAGAAAACTTTAACTATTTATTAATTGAAAAATATAATTAGGTGAGAATAAAAATTCTGTTTAAAATTTATGTGACGATTAAAGGGGATGTATTCATCATTGAATATATATACAGATATACTTGGGTTGATGATTTACAAAGCGAGTGCGCGAGCAAGTGGGAAATTTTGAACGAACGTGGTCGATGTCGAGACTGTCGCCATCACTCGGAAACCTTCGTAACCGCTTACTCAATATAAAATCCTATATTCGCTGCACTCTGTATCGAATATACAGGTTTGAGTCTCAACTGTGAATAATGACCCTATTCAAACATCAATACTTACAAGTGTCATTATATACACGCCCTTAAATATCTCAATTGACATAACGAAAAAGATAAGGAAATAAAAGGAAATGTAAAAATGATAAGTGTATTTATAAAAATAAATCTTGACATGATAAATAAACAGAAATTATTTATATTAAACATTTTCAATACTGTCGAACCAAAATCCAACGATAGAGACGTAAAATTATTAATAATCATTGGATAACAAATAAAATTCTACTGAATTATTTTATTCAAATTCAAAATACAAAAAGAAACAGACATTTAAATTAATTCAATTCATGAAAACGTGAAATTAAATTCTAATTCTGAACTTCAATATCCACGCACCAAAATCTAAATAAATAAAAAAAAAAAAAAAACGAATAAATATGATAGAAAGATGAGAAATTTTTTTTTTTTTCTTTTTGCAAATTTATACTTCTATTTTTTAAACAACTTTCCTTTGCGATCGTAAACGTCTTCTTTCATTTCCATTGCCTCACACCATATTATATACTTTGCGCAAGACAGTGTGTGTGTCAACGGTTATACAGTTGTCATATGATCATAATAAAAAATGAAAAAAAAAAAAATAAATATCAAAATAAAGAATAATATCTGTGGCAGTGCTGGAGGATAAAAACGAAAGATAACATTATAACAATTTTTTATGTCTGTGTATATCAGCATTATTAAATTTATGGTAATCTTAACAGCAACCGGTGAAACGTTACTCTTTTTATTATCTCACGTGACGAATATTTAATGTCCATAAAAAATATAACTTGATTAAATTTTATTTTATTTATAGAAATTAAATTGAAATTCAATTTAATTCAATTTATCCATCACACTGTCAATTTTTATATATCACAATCTATTATAATTGTAATTATATGCAACAATTTTCTGATTATTCATACAAATATTTTCTGTAGTATGTATGCACATACATTATACAAAGTAGAAATGGAATTTAGTGGTCAGACGCTCTGAGATTGTGGCATAGTTTTGGCTTTTACATAACATATGGTTAACCAATGTATTCCCGCGTATTGTAAAATACCACGTGCTTGCGATTGCGCACTCATCACATTGAAGCACGTGGAGAAATTGGAATGTATAAAGGTTGGTCCGCCCCGCTTTTACTTTACGTGAGGGTTGTGCCTGCAGCAAGGGATGCGTGGAGCCAACAGTCGCGCGCCGGCCGCTGTCACGGTGGGATCCCCATGTATCGCTCCGTTTCGGTGAGTTTTATTTTTATCCAATGATCAAAAAAATAAACAAGTATATATATATATATATATACAATATTTATATTTTTGTCAATATTAATACAGTATATTTTTTATATACAAATTTATCTACATTATCACTACATTACTCATCCTAAAAATCTATATATCATTAAATTATTTGTTATTCATTACAAAATGTTTGTACAAGTTGCAAAATTAAATTACAATCAATAATTAATCATTTGAGAAAGTTATTGATTGACAGTTCACAACAAATTTGTTTTGAAATATTTTAATTATTAATTTTCAATAAATTAAATTGTTTTTTTCTTTTAAATATTTTTTTTTCTTTTCTTTTTTTTTTCATAGTGTACAGTGGGGTAGGGAAAAAGAACACGTGACCTAACGTAGCCATGATGGATCTTGTAAGTGGCGCTAATGAAGCCATTGCTGTCAATGCACTGGAGTTCATTGTAATATTAATTAAATAAATTGTTCAATACAACGATGAATATTAATTTTTTTTTTATATCAATTTCAACTTGATATTTTTTAATCGGTGATTTTTTTTTCTCTCTCTCTACATCCATCAGGGCTGAAATCGAGTGTGTTATTTAGTGACAGTACAGAGGGAAAGAGCAAATACTTTATATGTTGACCGCAATTTTTATTTTTTTTTTCTCTTTTTTGTCGGAAGGAAAATTCAATTGGCCCGACAGCTACAATTTACATTAGTTTAACAAGATTGTCATGAAAGAGTTAAACCCATTAGTGCTAGAGAAAAGCGATTGTTGAACGAAGCCGAACTGGAATATAGGAGAGAAAGAAAGTGAGTTCGAGAGGCACAATTGAAATTTTTCGATTAAAAGCCCGAGATATTAGATGACAAAAAAAAAAAATTCCCTAAAAGGTATTTTTTCGGCAATACTCGTAAAATTTAATTCCGCACCGTCAGACGAAGCGATAGAGGGTGGTTGAAGGGAAAGAGATGGTGAACCAGAAGACGAAAGAGAGAACGATAGTGAAACGTTATATTTTTTTCCTCGAATTTTTCTACTTCCATTTTTCTTTTATTTTTATTTTGTTGTTTTTTTTTTTTTTATGCCTGCCAAAGTTGTTTATAACGACTAACGAAATTTCCAAACTCGAGGACACCATTTTACTACCAATATCGACTGGCCACATCGTCACTCAATTTCAGTGGTATTCGCTGATATTTACTGAAGTTATATATAATCTATTTCGCTTCATGAAATATTGAGAATGAGGGGAAAAAAAATATATATATATATAAACGAATATATGAAAAACTCAATATTTATTTGCTCGTGAATATGAATTCTCTTGGTGCAGGAATTATTGAGATTCTACGATAACTGTGATAAAGTATTAGGAAAAAAAGGTGAAGATTAAGGAAACAAACAAAAAAAAATGAATGAATCAAGATAAATAAAACAAAATATAAAGAATATTGGGACGAAACAAATAAATGATCAAGAAGAAGAGCAAAAGTCGTAGGAAATGGTGGGGGATACACTCTTCTTTACAGTGTCTTATAATTAAATAAAATATGAAGAAACAAAACATCTGTAAAATATGAAATGATATAATTATTACAGGGTACAATTATTGAAGAGGTAAAAATATTTGATGATATCAATTTAAACCTAATGCAAACAATTTACCAACTTATTATGAATCACCACGTATATAATAACATGAAAAAAAAAAAGAAAAAAAAGAAAATTAAAGATTGATCATTCCTCATTCAACCAAAATATATCATGAGAAAAAATAAACAAAACAATACATAACAATTTCATTAGAGAGTCTATCAATGAAAAATTAAGTGTACAAAGTGATGAATAGTAAAATCCACTCTCAACTCAAATACATATATACACATATATCTAAAATTGTTATTGCATGAGATATAACACGTACATATATACTTACAAATATACATCTATAGTAACTACTGCCACCATAAACTGATAGGAGTAATAAACTTGGGTATAAAATTCGGCTTTTGTCCGCATTTGGAAATGTATATCATAAATATTCGTATGTGAGAGCAGAGCACGGTGTGAAATGAAAAGCTGGAAATATTCGACATACCAACCCTTTAATTTAAACAGACTCCATTGCACTATAAATAAATTTCATACATGATATATACCTACATTAAATTTCAACAAGACAATAAAAATGAAATATATAAATATATAAACAAAAATATAATGAACTAAAATTTATTTATCAAAAAAAAAAAATAAAAAAAATAACTCCTTATGTCAATCATAATTAATACCATAAATTATATAGTATATTTAATTCAACTTTAATGTAATAATAATACAAGTAACTGTGCCATTTATTTTTATTACTACGATTTATTTTATTATTTATTTTTTATTTTTTTGTATCTTTTCTACGTTCTTCTGATCGATTTTCTACTGCATAGATGTAATTTTAATGTCCATTAACAAACGCTCTCGTTTTTCAGGTTTATGTCTGTCCTAAGCACTCAACAATCTCTCGAGTGGGTGGTTAGTTCCGGTTGCGTCGAGTGGTGGTGTGTACAACTGGCAAGAAACCGGACAGAGTGGTGTGGGTGCCGCAAGGGTGAGTATTCGAGATGAACTATGAGGGGGGCCCTCGGCTGCCTGCTAGCCTCCATCATCGTTCTTCAACTCTTCCGGCCAAATATTTACACTGTGGCGCTTCCACCCGTTGTCAAAATTGGTGAGTTTCATATTAAATATTAATTTATGTTATATTTTAATATCTTAGAAATAAAATGTAATTAACAAAAACATAAGTAGATGTATATACATCTATTTCAAAAGATTGTCGTCAATTTTTTATATGAAATTTTAATCAATAATATGATGAATGAATAGAATATAAAGGACTTTGTTGGTGAATGTGATCCAGTTTCTTGGGTTCAAGACCATATTTCAGGTGCTTTGAAGTATGATAAATTAAAGAGCAATAACCTTGAGGTATTAGGGTAATAAAATTAAGAGACTGTAACTCAAGACCTTTGGCATCCAACTATTGGCAGCTTATTCTATTTGTATTGTGTGAAATAAATTTTTTTTCAGGCTACAATACTCGGCCAATAAATGTATTGTCGTTCTATTAACTCTCAGCATACATTTTCTCATGCATTATTGAGGTTTTTGGGTTGGCAGATTTTATATATTACTTATAATTCAATTATTCAAAAAATAAAATTCAATTTTATAAAAATAGTTCAACTGTTTCCAAGACCACATTTAATTATAGAGTTATGTAAATAAAAAACGATAATCGACAAAGATTCAATCTGTTCAATGTCCTCAACAAATATCCTGAACTAAATCAAATCATTGTTAAATTTATACAGTCATTGATATTAATTTGTCCATGATTAATATTTATCATCAACACTAAGACTATTGAGTGAGCACCTACGAAACCAATTCAAAGTATAATTCACAAAGAGGATGTTTCCTATCGGGTTTGGAAATAGTATATATGTGATGTAAACAAACACATATTGAGTATCGTTAGAACACGTACACAATGTGTATGCATGTATGAACTAAATACTGTGATGTGCCAGTACACAACATTGCGCTACCACACTTCACTTGTATAGTTACAAATGGTTAAACCTCGAGTGCCATCACAAAACCCATTGCCTATTAATTCATGAGCTTATCGAGGGAAAAGCATCAATGCATATATACACTCGTGTCCAAAACCATTTGGGGATACATAATGTCCATGATTATTGATTAGCCAAAAGCACATTTGTCAATCATAATTACATCAGCTATTTCTTTTTTTTTTTTGCAGCAGCAAATGGAAATTGAAATGAAGGAATTGATTAAATAATGTATGCATTGGTATGAATAATAATGAAAATTTATTATTGATAATAATTGTATGAAATGAAGTTGAGTGAGGTTGATTCAGTAGTGCACAAGGGATTGTGATACTAATTAAAGAAAATCAATGTCAATTTTATAGTTTTCTATATGTAGATAGATAAAAAAAAATAGCGACGATAATTTAATGATGAATTTTATGGATATAATTTTAATTTTACTATGTAGTTATTTAATTTATTCTTGGTTTTTAATTTTTGCATCAGTCAAATTCACGTCACTCAATTTCGTTATATGGTTCAGCCAATTATTTCGACCATGATGCCCTTTTGGAACACAGACCACGACTTTGAAACCTCTCAATAGCGCTCTTGTTAACCTCACCAGATTCGACCTGTGATTTATCATACGATACAAAATATTCACGATAAAGTAGTTGTATTTGAAAATTAACCACAGTATTTATTCAGTATAAATTCTTTAATATTAAATAACTAGAAAAAATAAATAATAGTCAACGAATTGAAAAATTCATTTCAATTTTATGAAAAATATTTCAGTAGAAATAATAAATTATAGTCCTACTTGAAGTAATTTTATTTTATTGATAGATAAATTTTTTTTCTTCACTTCACTTTTTAAAGTCAATTGAATTCTTTGCGACATTCCTAAACGTAAAAATAATCACATCTTCTTGCACTACCACTTTAGATTAATAGGTATTGAATTGTTGTTTAATGGTCTTTGGACTATATACTGACCACCAGTAGATAAAATGAAAAGAAAAGAAAAGCAGTAAAGTCGTGAGAAGCAAAAGTGAAAACGTGATGAGCTGAAGCAAAAAAAAAAGGACCTTGATAAAGAAGAAAAATCAACAGAGATGAATAAAAAATAAAAGCGAATCAAATAACAAAAGAAAATTAAAGACTAAAACATACACACACACACACACACACACACATAAAGGTGCATGTAAAGAAAACTCATTAGTTGTTTAATCGTCTGCAACAACCATACCCCAAAATATATATATTCTTGTTTTACCTTTTTCCATCTCAATTTACGACTTGCTTCAATAAAAAATGTCCAGGACAATTCTACTCTCATGTATTCTCATTCTTGCACTGTAACAAATAGAAAAAAAGAAATTAAATACAAGACTAAAAAGTTGAATAAATAAAAGAAAAAAAGAAACTCAAGACAAGAATAGAGGTAGGTAAAGAAAAAAAAAAGAAATGTTGACATTGCATCACAAACGAAGCAATGAACGCGCAAAGAAGTTGTGTCAGAGTGGACCAGTGGTCGTTAGTAAAGAATATATTTTATCTCATTCTTTTTTTTTTCTTCAGTAGAAAAATGAAGAAGGAGATTGCGATGTTCATGACGGCTCTGGTGAACTTCCGTCGTTCTGGCAATGTACAAACTTTCACCATATTCTCCCCCATGCACTCACTCTCTTGCTATTTTTCCTCGTCTCTCATTTCACTATCCTTCACCACTACCCTTGTATACCCCTAACTATACTCCACAGCTATAGTTTGCTCTCGTTTTCCGCCTAACTATGCTCACACCATCGGCAACGATGCGCTCAACCTTCCTAATTCGTACTTGCACAGAATTTTTCATGTATAGTATAACTTGAAACTTCGATCGAGTACACAACGAGGGTGTTTTATATAGGATTACTGTGGCTCTCATTTTACCCCATCCAAGACACGTTATACGAACCAAGGGATAATACATGAGGACGTGAAAGATACATAAATAAATATAAATATACATATGTATATGTATGATATTTAGAAATATTTATATATTATGTCTGGATTGAACGTAGACATGAATTTTCATCGAGAAAATGCCATCTATCATAAGTATTTACAGTGAGTTATATTATCAGACAAAAGATTGGAAATAAATGGTAATTTTTGATAAAATATTGCTCATAATAATATTTATGGGAGAAAAAAAAAAAAAAATCGGGAGTAAGTTTATTGATGATTTATATGGAAGAAATTTGGTTGGAATTAAAAAATTGTGCATTTAAATATTGGCCGCGCATGAAGCAGAGTCTGTTAATATTTTTATGTGTATATTTTAATACTGGGGGGGGCAAAATAAAAAAAAATATATTCGTAATATGGAGACTACTTTGGATTTACATATTCTCAAGTCGAGAAATTTTTTACGTAATAATTATGATACATTAACTACCTGATTGTTCTATCAATTTTTCCCATGGAGAATTTAACAACGCGATAAATTAATAGCAAAATTTCTTGGACTATAAATATTTCTATATTTTAAATGAGAATTTTTATTATCGATTGATAAATAATATACATTTATGGTTCATTCAAAAATGATATTGACTAAGAATTCTCTCTCACTGTGAAAGTGGATAAATATTCAATTCATGCAACAATTCTGAGTCTAAATATACAGCCCGGTATAATAAACAATTTTACGTGCACTCAAATAAATTGGGTAATGTACTCAGAAAAATGAAAAAATTGAATTGCACAGAAGAGAAATTTCTTTTGCTAATGTTTAACTTTTATATATCAAACTTTCTACAGTTCAACAATTTAAAAGTCAAGTTAATGTGTTTCATCGTGTAACAGCTCAATTATCGTTATCACAAATTTCCTCTTCGTTTTTTGTCTTTTTCAATGTGTTAATTTTGATTTTTTTTTTTTTTTTTCCTCCTTCACTTCAACATGGAAGGTTTCGCTATAGTATCGTCAGCATTTTTACATACATCACTGTATATCGGCCCCTATATAACGGCGTCATGTGCATTACCACACCGCAGAAACGTGCTTTTTTCCGGAAAAGAGCTTTGGAAAAGACTGCAGAGAAATGGCTCGCGACGGTCAAAGAGTGAGGTGACGTTCCGGAGAATGCGGGTGAAAAGAAGTAAAAGAATAGGAGAATAGAATAGAAGCAAAAGTGAAATGGAAAGAGTATGTATGTATGTGGAGAAAGCATGGGTAAAAGAGAGCGAAAAATGAGTGAAAATAAAAAGATAGAAAATATGAGCCAAACGTTTCGACTTCATGGCGCCTTATACAGGAATCACCCATTTATACATTTGTTCCAATCCAGAGGTTCTCAAATACAAATTCAAGATGTAAAAAAAATTTTAAATGTCAAAAATTTTATATCAAAATTATTGCATCAAATTTTCTGATACAATTCAGATTGTGATTTTTATACTTTATTATTTGATATATATTTTTTACCACCACAATTTTCTATACACTCGTATAACAAAAATGGGAAAGAAATTTATGACATTTTTCAAACAAATATACCGAACAATGGTCGCGTGATTTTCTTTATATTCTCTATATACTGAATACATACATTGAATATTTTTGAATCAGCGTAAAATTTTTCCAACGTCAAAAAAATCTCTGCATTTGTGGATAACGCACGTCAGCAAAAACACATGTACAGATACATGGATAAATATACTGTATGTATATATTTTCAATGGCATATTCTGTTCACTCACGGAATATCGAGTATAAGAAAATATTTTGCCTCACAGTGTGGTGCAGTGAAAAATAAACGGACTGAAGCTGGAGGATAATAATAATAATAAAAAAAAAAAGGGAAATGAAGTGATTGAATTTAGTAAATAATGTTAAAATATCGAAGTTTGAAATATTGAATAGGTTCTGGTGCTGGAGTGAGGATGAGTGCGAGTAAATATTTATAAACAACGAAAATTTCTAATATCTATTCTGAAAATTATAACAATCAAGAAAGAAAATCAGCGAAAGAAAATACTCAATATTTGATATATTATTTGATATCACGAATTTAAATATTTATCATATATATTCAAGACGTCATTCTCTTCATTATCAAAAAAATATTTAATACATAAATTTATAAGTGCTTGGAGCAAAATTGATCACATCTATATTCTTAATATATCTTCTTCTACTTTTTGTTCTTTCATTACTTTTTGTTTATCGTCTGTGTTCACGGAAAATATTGTGGAAATAGTTTGAATATATTGCATGATATAAATAAAAGTTTTTGATGATGATAGTGATCGGTTAATATAACTTTTGTTCCTTTATACTTCCATGATCCATCGTTCTCTTCATCTTTATCTCTTCAAGTTAACTAAATCATTATTAAAAAAGTCAATATTCAACAAAGAAAAAAAATTAATAAAAGAAGTATAGCATTTGATAAAGTCTACCGCTATTCTCAGAGTCGGTTTGGAATAGAAATTTGTTAGTTGCTGTTTATTTAATTAAATAAATTCAATTGTTTAGATTTATAATATCAACGAACAATTTTAGACACGAAAAAAATATTATTGATGTAAAAAAATCGGCTTTAAAAACTCATTCAAAAATTCGTTTCTTTACTTTATATATTTTTATATGAATTTCCAAGAATGTTAAAAATTTTCTCACCCATGTCAGGCACCAATCTTCAAAGCTTGAGAAATGCAATTAACAAAATTCAATTTACACTATGAAACTGCATTAACATTGGTCCAGTGAATTTAGTATCTCTGTGTTCTATTACTTTGCTACTACAACAAAGTTATCAACTTGCTCTTTGCTATCCTCTTTCGAGTTTCAGTAAAAAGTTGTGTTATCACACCAACATATCACACAAAAATATATATAGTCACATCGATATGTCATATAAAATTCACAAAGTGAAACAATAAGAAAAATAGTGAAGAATCATTTTTCTAATCACAATAAAATATATTTTTATCACATGGCCCATATGAATTTTCTCTTATCAACATCCTCATATATAAATACCCACGTGAAACTGTCGTAAGTCTTATAAACTCCTCAGGCACAAATGTGACCTGGAAAAAAAATAAAGAATAAAAAAAATATGCCATTTTTTTTTTTCGTCCTACCAGATGAATAAATGCGTTCGCTGTTATATAACTTATCAAGACTCATAAATTCAAACACTTCTGACACGATATTTTCTGCAGCTATTTTCTCACCATATCAACCAGTTCCTTTTGACACTCAAGCTTCCTTTCATCTTTCTTCTTTTTTTTTTCCGACCATTCATTTATTTCCATTCATATTATTTTTTTTTTTCGTTGATAACTTCATCATCATCATCATCTATTCTTGTCGTTCATTATTTAACGTTGCAAAGAGCAAGTGTGTTATTCTGAAGTTAATGTGGTATATGCGTGCCAGATGTTTCCATTCATTGTTGAGAACTAGCAGTGAATTAATCCATTGTTATCACAGTAACCAGTTTTAAATAATCATTTTGGAAATTATTCCAGCGTGAAAAGTAATTAAGTTTTGATGGGTGAATGGTTTCTTTTTCTACTAAAAAGTTCAACTGTTATCATTGTGTAAATTTCTGAATGAATGAATACATTGTTCAATGTTGAAATATGGGATGTAAAATATTTGGAAACAATTTCGAGCTAGTATTTAAATACATATATAATTTTATATGCATCAAACTTTTTTATCAAACAAGTTGTTTAATTAAATATATATAAACATTCATCGGTTAAATGAAAGTTAGTCAAGAAATATACTTCAGAATAACTCACAACTCTCACAGAATTTTTAATTGATATTTAATAAATCCTCTCATCAACTTGAAAAAAAATATTATGTGTACATGATCCCCATACTTTTTTTTCATTATCTCCATTCATTGATTTTCTTCTTAAATTCTCTCTCAATTTATTTTTCCATTTCATCATGGCCATCATCATCAATCCAGTATAATTTACTTATTTAAAAGCAAAAGTATTCGACATTTCCACAATTTCATCGTTCCGAATTCACACCATGTCCAATTTTCAGTAGCTATGAAATTGCAGGTTACTTTATTCGTCTTCGTGGTTTGAATTTAAGAACACATACGTACATACGATAGCAACTGCCAAAGAGCGAAGAAAAAAAAAAAAACTTTTATTCTCATGACTGTAAATCAGAGTAGCTACAATATATAAATGTTCATACATACCCATTCATATATATATATATATATATATTCATCTTCTGAAGTCAACTTTTCAGTTGACAGTTTGTCAACTTGCCCCCGGGACACAGAACGAAATCTAATAGACTGACCATTGGAAAATAAAAGTATTGCTCACGTCAATTATTTCCACCATTCGACCAAGTCCCCAACTGGGAACAGCATGTACCTCGTGTACTATTTTCCTTATTTTTTTTTTCTTTTTCTCATTCTCCTGGTCTTACTTTGCCACTGGGGTGGAAAAGAATTTACTGTGGACAATGTTCGGTGTGTTCCTAAGTTGCAGAATCACCGCAATTGTTCACTTGAGAGTAACAGAGAGACAGAAATAGCAAAGGAATAGAGAAACCAAAAAAGAGACAAAGGGCAAATACTTTTGCAATTCGTTGCACGTATTACAACTAGTTGTATAGTTTTGAACAAAAAGCTACAAGACTTTATCTGTCATTATAGAAACTTTAATATAACTATATTATTTGCTTGTTCAAATTTCATTTTCCATCTTGATCTCACACGTGCACAATTCCTCTCTATATCCAATACCCATCGCAACAATTGCCATTAATATCAAACATATACATATCTCAACAAGTTTCACAATGAATCCAAACCGGATTTCATAGTGTTATTGTCGTGGATTTCATATTGTATATATTAATATATATACACACACATATACATACATTTGTATGTGGAAAATCACCGGGAATGATTTTCCAATTTTCACCAATATTCTCCATTGCTGATAATTCACATACACCGTATTGGTTTATCCAATCGTACGATCTATTCCATATACAACCACAATGACTTTGAATTAGTTTCAAATGTTAGTTTTATATATATACATAGTGAAATGAATTCACAAGATAATAAGGAAATCATTCAAGTGAGATCGAGCTCGAGTGAACAACTTAATTTCCATATTCATGTTTCAACAAAGTTTGTGCAATCAATTTCAAAAACATATATATATATATATTCTATTCAAATTGTTGAGAGTACAATTGAGTTATTGCATATTGTTGTATTTTGAAAAGAATGATTTTTTAATTTAAATATGTTGATCTTTTCTTTTTACATTTTCCTTTATCATCGCAACCTCATTTGTATCTGCCAATAGACAGAATTTATTTACTCGCAGAAATTGTAATATTATTTTTAACACAACATTATTACATATTGTTGATGCAAAAAGAAAAAATAAACGAATTAAATTTCATTGATAACTTCACACCATACTGCTTCCTTAAATCTTGTATTATTTTGCAACCCTTAGAATGAATTCTAACTTGAGTTAACTAATAAATTATCATTGTTGATGGTGTTGTTGGACGTCAAAGTTGGTTGTCGAGGTATGTAGTAATTAGGAAGCATAGACAGAGGGCGAGTAATGCGATTACCACTCGAGGGCTTCAGCCAACTACCTCCTATGGACCTTCTGTATACTTGTATATATAATCCAAGTATATATACTTCTATATTATCGTTATTTGCTGTCGTTCAAGTGAATATAATCAATTCATATGATTTCTCTTGATTGAAATAAAATGAGAATGAAGTATGGCGAGACATAAAAATGAAAGTATAAGTGGGAAGAGAGAAAAAAAAAAATATATATATATATATTTAAGAGTAGAACTAAATTGAAACGAAAATTGTCTTTTATACTTGACGTCTTTGACGTTGAGCTCTCATTCATGATGAAAGCCTTTCTTACAATAACCACCCTCGCCCTCTATTTCGCACTTTATACCCTTTGGCCATATTTGTTCATCATCAAAGTCTATGACAATTCACTCTCGGACGACGTATTACTCAGGACAAAGTGGATAGATCCATAAATCGTATTAGTGCGAGGTGGGACAGTGACCTACAATGTCCTCACTCAACCATCTTATATAACTGAGGTCTCAGTTAACGATGAAACAATAAAATCATTGTAAATAAATTTTTGCAAAACGTTTAAACAAATAATATAGACTTGAGTACAAATAGATTGAAGTTATATTGAAATTTTCATATCAACCTATTACAATAACAATAATTAAAACTTAATACCACCATTCAAGGTAATTTATCGAGGCAACTTTGAAACAACAAAATTAATAAATAATATTTAATATAATATTTAAATGATACACTTTTACAATTATATTTGCCAATTATTGTCGAATTTTTTTTTATATTGTAGTTATCTTGTTCACCCTCATTGACTTACAATTCGATCGTTAAAATAATAGGCAAAGTGTTATAGCATTTAATTCTATCGCTATATAAAACACGCTCATTTTAATCATTTATTTTCATGCTGCATTTGACATTCCCACACACAAGCAACAGGAAATTAATGTTTGCATTTCGATCCTTTGCACTGAGTAAATATATGTATATATATATATATATATATTGATTTCGAAATATCCTGCGGCAATCCTTTTTTAATTGCTTCTGTCAAACCCCAATACTCCATACAATTGTGAATTCGCCAAGAACAAAATAAAATAAAGAGATTAAATCTCATCAGAAATGATGAAATTATTCACATAAAGTTTGCGTTAATAACAAATAAAAAGAAAAAAAAAATTACGTGAGTCAAATGGAAAAATTATCAGCAGTTGAAAAAATAAACAAAAAATTATAAACCACAAACAATAATATCATTACGGTGTTCCATAATGGTAATACCACCTCTCTCTCTCTCTCTCTCTCTTTAGACATGTAAATGCGATGGCCATTCAGACTGAACACGTCGTTGCCCTTTACCATTTGCAATTAGTGTGTGAGCCAGTTGTGTTGCGTGAAGTGAAAGAGAATAAGAGGAAAAAAATAGAGAGAGAGAGAGAGAGAGAGAGAAGAAAATTTGAGAGCACAGCTGTGCATTCACCTCGCAATAAACATTTAAACGAGAAATACTCAGATT
Organism: Zele albiditarsus; assembly: GCA_958496275.1. Lineage (NCBI taxonomy): Eukaryota > Metazoa > Arthropoda > Insecta > Hymenoptera > Braconidae > Zele > Zele albiditarsus. The sequence continues at coordinate 11,711,402 of OY292409.1, read as the reverse complement.
CCACACACTTTTATTGTCGATTTATTTTTTTTTATTTTTTTTCATCTCAATTTCTTTCTCTCATTTATTCGCGACCCGACAATATCCGCGTTTCATCTAAGAGTGAAAACACCATTGTGGATTTTGGAAAACAAAAATAGCAAAACTTTCAAAGTCATTTTAATTTTTTTTCTCCACTTCCCCATTATTATTTCGTAGATAAAAATTGGAAAAAAAAAAGGAATTTCTCTGTTCCATTAATCAGATGTTGCTCAATAAATTCCGTTCAAATAATTACCTATAAAAAAAAAAATTACCCTCAAACCAAGTCAATATATATATATATATAATGGCAAAACTTTATTCATCAGTCAATTGTCAGATTTAATGGTAAAGAGTTGAAAAAAAAAAAAAATGATAATTTTTTTTACATTCTTGTTTTTTATATACATCAAGTAAAGTAAATAAATGACTCAGGGACAGTCCACACCATTATTAAGCATTGAAAAGTTACATTTGTGGGATCCACCATGTTATATGAAGTTGAGTTTACATTAGGTAGATTTTCCAAGAGAGAAAAGTGGAATAAAGGGGAAAAAGTTGGAGGCCGATGTTAGTCGTTGATGTCACAAGAGTCTGGGGAAACGATGCATTATTCAATAGTCCATTCGTAGCAGTAGAAGAAGTAGTAGTTATTGTAGGATTAGTAGTAGTAGTGGTAGTGGTAGTAGTAGTAGTAGTAGCAGAAACTAGATAGGTAAATATTCTGTACGATTTTCCATTGCATCTTTACAATGGATCGTCTTTCACGATTGTATATTTTTATTCGCATATATCTATAACCTGAAACCAAACTAATCTATATTCCGTCGAAGAAAATGATTGATGTGAATACATTCCATCAATATGATATAAAAATATTTTTCTTTCACATAATCATTTTTCAATATTAAAAATATTTTTTCCATCACCATTGTCTTGATTCTTATCAATAACAAACTATCATTATGTCGATAAATTAAACAAATGTGTTTTCAAAACATTAAAGAAATTGTTTTTTTTTACTTGAAACATTACACTTTAACTCACCCAATTTTATTTTATTTTATTGCCTCTTCCTTTTATTTTATTTATACACTTTCTTTTTCTCTCCTTAGTCTTCAGCAACGACACACACAAAAAAAAAAAAAGAATGAGTGTCCATTGCGCGAGTATATAACCATCGATCACCAAGTATCCAGACTTGGAAGTGAAGCGTATCTATATATATATATATATATATATAATACTCAGACTAATCTGTCTGGAAGAAGCGTCGCGCGTGATTCCCATGGTGAGAGATACTTTAAAGCGCATGGCTGATCAATGATCCGTTACTACTTGTCGTGCACTCACACACAACCCATATATATATATATATATCAACAATACACTAGCACAATGGATAATTTATTTTTATTCCACGTACAGTTCTCATATCCATTAAAAAAAAAAGAAAAAAGAAAAACAGAAAAAAGAAAGAAATAAAATAAATTCATTGTGCAATAACGCACAATAACACATGATCGTAGAATATTCACGAGACATATTGTGAAGAGTGGGAAAAAAAAATAAAGCAAAGCTTGCGGGGACAATATCGTTTGCCGAGGTTAAACGAGCTGTCGATATTCATGTCTATATATATATATATAATAAAGAAAACAAAAAAAAACAACAACTATGCGCGATTGGGAACAGAAGAGATAAAATAGTTGATCCTGTGGTGGCGCCTCAACGAGGCAAGTGAGGGCAATGTAGACTCGAGTATCGGAGGTATATTGGCTCGATAATCGAACGGGTATTACTATCGTTTGCTCCTAAAAATAGTAAGAAAAAAAAAATAGGGGTAGTAATAATGATAATAATAATAATGATGATGATGATGATGAAATAAAAAAGTTAAGCTTATATTATGGCTACTCTCAAAGTCGCCAATGGCTCGATGATATGAAATGAATCCCAAGGGGTGAAAAGCTTATGTTATATAGTTGGAATATTCATATACTTATCGGCCACATGCGCTCTCAATAATCGAATAGCTTTCTATATACTTATGTATATATATATATATTTCATCAAGTGTTTGAGCTTGATAAAGAAAAAAAAATAGAGAGATAATAGTTATTTTTTTTTTTTTTTTGAGAATGTAAAATATGAAGGGAAGATTTTTTTATGGTTTTTTTATCACGAATGAAATTGAATAAATGCAATTTATATGGTGTATCTATTTTGACAGGAAGTATTTTCATATACTTGAAATATTATATTGAATATAAGTCTCTAATTGTTGAGATATTATTCAATAATTAATTCAAATAACATGTTTTACATTTAGTCATTCGTAATTTCACATTACACTGCTGATATACAATGTATTCGGAAAAAAAAAATTGCCTTGTGATTTATCTATTCTATTTATAATCGATATTTGATTGAGTGGATCCATGTAGTAAATTGTTCATAATGTCACGAATATTTATTCATATATATATATAATTGGTTAATGATCGTAATTTCTATGCGTGTGATTTTATTTAGAGTTATTAATTGGCAATGGGTTAGTACAGAATTCTATTTATATACACACTCATGTGTATATATTTATATATTTATATGTGTATTGGTTTGAATTTTTTACATAGTAAACAGAAAAAATGAGAAGTGGAGTGTAAAAATATTTAACCAGAACGCACAAAACCTCCTGACAATACTTCACAAAATGTGACATTATATAACGAGACACATTAGTTTAATAACTCGTTACCATCAACAACTATGTATACATACTAAATACATACAGACTCATTATTTGTTCCTCTTTCTCTCCCTCGACACAACCCACGTACAATATTTTCTATATCTCATTCTGTTCAAGTTAATATATTCGTGTATACAGTAATATTATTAATTCATGAATATCATGTGAACTACTACTGTTGCTAATGGTGTGATTCCGGTTCTACTCGTTTACATTAAAACTATTAATTACCTACTCTATTATTTGATTAACGATCAATCAGATTATTGTTCAACAGTTTACAATGAATAACTATATATATTTGTATGTTCATGTATGTTAATAATCAAATAAATACAATTGATGAGATTTATATGCATACAAATATGTGTATACATTTAAATTAAATGGAGATTTCACGGTGAAAATGGGGAAAACAAATTTTTTAATTTATAAACAATAGTTTCTGGTCGTTTCGATTTTCTTTATTATATATCATTTATATTTTATATTTTCACAACCACATTTACCATTGGAAAACCATTCTAATAATTTAATTCATTAAAACAAATTATGATCAATAAACAGATGATGAAAAATAAAAATTCCATTTGCAATATGATTTTTTGGAAATTTAATAATCAGCAATTAATAATACCTATCAATTAATAATTTACATTACAAAACTAAAATCAACAATGGGTCGTGTACTTCACTCGACATAAACCTCAAACACCTCATGCGATAAATAAATAAACTCATTGAGTTAACTTCTCATGAAGAGTTATCGACTGGTATGCAAATAAAAAAAAAAGGTCGTATAAAAAATAAGAAATAAAATACACAAACAAGAAAGACGACGAGTTGGAGTAATGAGATAGAGTGGGGTGACGATGTACATAGCCACGAGAAATCTGATAACATCACCATCGGAGTTAAGATATTACATCTGTGCCAAAAGCTTTCAACGCTCAAGTACATATATATATGTATATGCATTAACAAAGCCAAGTTTTGGGACATTATTATTTTATTTTTTTTCGTATTGCATATCGTGGAAAACGTTTTTGTCACTTTGAAGACAGTCCATTGGTCCATTGTGTATTTTGTTAATTTTTTTTTTTTTTCCCCTCTCTTAAACGTATTTTTTAACAGGTACTCAAACTCTGCCTTAAAAAAAAATATATATATATTGGAAATACATGCAAAAGCAGTACCTAATAACTATATACAGTGATATATACATAGCCGGAGTATATACTTGGTAAAATCGAGTCACTGACGAGTTGAGAGATATCGGGTTGGTTGGAAATGTTGTGGTTTATCGAATGGCCTCGATAACGGACTCTCGTGATGGGAAATCCGCCCTAGAAACCACTTGGCAGTAACTTACACTTGTAATATATATATATATTTATATATATATATACGGCCTCTTTTTCTCTATCTGATGGAATTAGGGTTGCACGAATCGCTCGCGTCGACACATACGCATGGCAATATACATTTATTGATAAAATTATTTATCAACTCGTGTCAAGTTTATCTCTTGTAAATTTATGTTAATGATATTGTGTGGGTGGAATACGCCACGTGTATCAATTTATTCGAAATTTTATATAGCAATCGATGAATTAAGGGTGAGATGATGCAAAATGATGTCAAGTTTGTGTGTACAAGAGGGTATAAAAAGTTGATGATGTAAAATTTATTTGGGGAGTAATTTTTATGCTTGAATTTTTTTTCTGATTGATTTTTATAGAGTTTTGGAATATTTTTTGATGAATTGTGAAGTATGTTATATGAGAAATGGTTGGATGTATATTGTAAAGGATACTTTTTGAATTTAATATATTTCTGTAGAGAATTTAATTATTATTATTTAATTAATATCAAAATTACTAACCTCGTCAGAATGGTATAGGTTGCACAAGATGAGTCTTATAAAAAATATTTAATAATATTTCAGATTGTTGTGTGATTGTTATCAGGAGAGAAAGGATGATGCAAGTTTTTATACTCAAATTTGAATGAATCTTCCATAAAATTTCATCGCTTGACAAATTCATGATAAATCTATCATCAGGGCTTCATTTCTTTTCATCAAATATTTATGGGCCGTAAACTACCCTCGAGTAGTGCTTTATATAACAGTGAATACCGCATCAAAATCCATCCATTGGATCAGGAGATTAGCCTGAATGAACAGACAAACAAACTCCTAGTGAAGATTATTTTATATCATGTAAAGATTAAAGTATTACCAACACGAAATTGATAAATTAAAAATCGTAAAGCTCTGTATGATCCGGATTAGTTTTTCATTTGAAATAGTTAGGTTCAATAGTGTTAATAATCACACAGTTGAAAATTCAGTGTAAATATCAGTTGATAGTAAAAATGTTGAAAGGATTTGCATTGTACTAAATAAATTTTGGGGCATTCAAAGTTACTATATCATTCAATCGAACTTCGATACAGTATTTTTTATTAATTCCGAGTACAGATTAGATATCAAGTAAAAAAAAATGTTCTTTCACTTGAATTCGAAATAATTGAAATAAATGTAAATATTCAACAAACTATTTTCTATCCAGTGGATACACTTGTTGTTATTGTTATTTCGTATCGTGCAGCTTTGTTTAACATTTCAAACATTTTTTTCACACCCTCTATGTGGTCCACCGCTTCCCATAACGAATGGCAATTTTACTCTAGAGAGAATTTTGTGGTAGGACAACTTCCGAGACTCGTTAACTACACTCGCGACGAGCAAAAGTTGAACGTTCATCGTCACCATTTCATTTTATGGTAATTTGAAATTCAACTTGCACCCAGAAATTTCTAATCATCATATTGTGAGGTATATATGTGTAAATATATATTTATTTTTCACTAATGAACATTGGTGTATATATACATTATACAATATCATTATAATTATTTCATCCAATAATTTTCAATTAGTTCTGATATCACAAGAAATATACATACAATGCTTTATTAATTTTTTTTTTTGTCTGTCAACGTTCCATAAACACATAATTCACCCATTGTTATTCATATATTATTATATTGTGAATTTTCTCTTTTGTTCGTTGTGGGATTAATTTAAATTAGTGAATTCTATCCGATATAATATATTTCGTTATTCATTTTGCATGAATTTTCATTTGCTCGTGTTCAATTAAATCACCAGAAAATCTGGATTGTATTAAACAAAAAAAAAAAAAACTATAATGAGATCACATTCAATTTATTTACGCAGTTCTTTTTTAATTATTAACATTTATAATTAATGTTCTCAGTATGTTTACGACATCTTGTGTTTGAATTCAAGGGGTTTCATCATTAACATTTTAATTGCATGATAATATATACAGGAAAGGTGGGAAGTGAAAATAAAAATAAATTCATAATGAAGGAGATATTGGTACTGGGAAAATTCGAAAGAGTTGAGTCTTAATTTTTTTGGCACAACTACAAACAATATAATTTTAACAAATATTATAATCATTTTTCTCCGTCTAAAATCCTTATCTTTGTACTGTAATATAATTGTTCATTCAACAAATGTTCCTTTGGAAAAAAAAAAAATGATTGGAAAAAAGAAATTATTATTTCGTATGGCAACAATGTAACCCCTCAAGGTATATATTTCATTTTCAATTTCCTCTCGCTACTTTCGAGTACATTTTCTGATATATGCTCAACAATTTCTCCAATAAATTTCGATCAGACCAGTAAATAATAATATATTAAATGAGTGAAATAGCTACGAATGAAAATCGATTTTATCGCTTTTTTTTTTCTCCCCCTCTCGCCGCGTATTCATTTCGGATGTTCTACAAATGCAAAAAAAATTCGCTTAAGATTCATGCACCAGCAACAGAGTTAGACCGCAAAACGAATGAAGTTACTCCATCTCCTTTTGCGACTCATATAAAGTATTCACGCCGCAGGTTCTATTTCTCTTGGCAACCACACAACCGCTTGGTTATCGTTGCGAATTTCAATTTTTTTTTTCCCTAAATACACTTTTCCCCATAGAAAAAAAAAAAAAAGAAAAATTGTCATACTATAAGAATGGAATTCATTACCAATAGTTTAATATTTTATTTAAATATTTATAAATGCAAGTGTGAATTCCATTGCAGTTTTATTCTGTTATTAAATATATTTTTAACAATTTTTGATATTTAACATCGTGCATAGATTTTTCACAAAGTTTAAAAGACATTGGGGAACTGTTACAGGTTTTCCCAACACTTTGTATTTCATTTACGATGAAGTGAAACTTTATCTTAACTGGCAAAAGAGTTGTCACGAAAATTTCACGACTTATGTACCAAGAAAATTGAAAGTAATTCCAAAAGTTATAAAGACTCAAAACAAGATTTTGAGACATAAAGTAGAGAGGAAAATTTTCATGATGAAGACATCACCAAGGAGTGAATTAATATCTTCATCAAGTAACTTTAATAAATCTTTTGCATCATATCGCGCTTAACTCTAAAACTTATTCATTGATGCAGTCATTTTTTATTCAAATAATTGAAACAAAAAACTAATATAATATGTCTGATAAATACATGAGGGAAATGTTTCAAAAACACGTTCACACTTTGTAACAATAACAAAATTATCTTTATATAAAAAAAATCTAAATATTCAAAAACCTATGTCAGAACATAATTATTTTTAAATATATTTCAAAGACCGTGTATAAAAATATTTTTTACTGAAATAAAGTTTGAATTTGTATAGGAAATAAAAATTGAATTATTATTTATTTCAAGTATCGAAATAGTCTCTGGATTGAGGATCCATTTTTTTTTTTCTTCTGTCAATGTGTGCTATCTAAAATAACATATACCCCGATAAATTTTGTGACATCTATTATGTAACTCTCGTGTTAAGACGGGCATTAATGTGATTGATAGCGACAACTTCTGAAACCCCAATGGATGACCTCGATAATCCTTGTGGGCTTTGACTAAGATTGTAGCCAGCTAAATCAAGTCATGGATAAGTATATTGTAATTGGTCCACAGGGGGCTTGAATACTATAGCAAAATGCGTTTCTCTTCACAATCAAATTCTTCCCACCAACATCATTATCTTAACAAACTTTACATCACAAAATGTTTTACATTAATCTCATCGCACATCATGTTATAACTAAATGATCAAACTAAGTTTCCTCTAATTCCATCGTTGAAACTTTGTACTACGAAAACTTATTGGCAATCAAGAGAATTTCAATAATGAGTCAATCAACTTTGATGAATAAATCTAAATTCCTCATTATAAAATAATTACGAATATTTCAAATGACAATTTGTTATATTAAAATATATTCAAGTGGCTTTCATATGATATTATTTTTTTCCCATATTATATTTTTGTATATTCAAAATATTCATACTATAATATAAAAACACAACTACTATCTAATATAAGTGCATTTGCACAAAATATAAACATCGACACTCACATAATTGTCATCATAACAAGAAAAATATAATTTACAAATTAATTTACTTTATAACCAATTATCTCATTCACAACTACACATTTCGTTACAAATATAAAACAAAAATATTTACTTCTCATTTATTTCTATTTACAATTCACACATGTATACATTTGCGTTGGATACTGATTGTTCCACCATTCTGAATAAATAACCAATAAAAATAGTTATTCATATACACAATTAAAAAAAAAAAAAAAAAAAAATCAAATCACAATTCTATAAAATTCTCAAATAAAAATTTAATTACTGTTTATCTTCTCCCTCTCTATCTCCCTCTCCCTATATACCATATATCGAATTCCATTAACAAAAAATAATGTGTAATACAAATAGGAAGACATCAAACTTCAACACAATAATAAATACAATTCAGTTAAAATTAAATTTGTTCGTTACGATGTTCTGCAACAAAAAAAAAAACAAAAAAAACAGAGAAATGGAAATAAATAGATAAAGCCCAATAGTTGCACACGAATAAGCATTGACCAGTTGTGCAAAGGTGCGAATGACGTGTAACAGGGATGGTAGTAACCTATCAGTAAAGCCGATGTTGCAGCAAGGATATATATATCGATGTTTCATATATATATGTATATATAGAGAGATACAAACGTGTCGTGGCAATTGGAGAGTAAAGCATCGATTTTACTCAACCCAATCAGTTGATGTATATATGTATACAAAGTAAACATATATATAATCATATATATATATATATATATATCGATACATTCCCACGCTAATAATGTTATCCATAGACTTTCGAATTGGGTTACTATATTGTATACGAAAATTTATCCAATTTCGCACATACGGTTTACCACAATTCCTCTTGAATTAGTTAATCAACATTTCAAACTTGCATTTGCATATGCTATAATAGCACATTTAGAAATAACACCCTGTACAACGTGAGTAATGTTGACATAGAGTCCTATTGTATCCTGACAAAAAGATATTCAATTTGATTACTATATTCATCGTGAAATTTAGTTGCAATAATCGCCTGGTGATTTTTCTTTTTTTTTTTTTTTTCGATCATTAATATTTTGTTATCCATTTTATCAAAAGAAGAAAGAGTTTTTCTTGTCTGCTGTGAAACAAAAAAATGTATTATGTAAATCGAAATGATTAATTTTCTATCAAATATAAATTTTTTATTTCAGTTAGAATTATTTTTTGATCTGAAATAAATTAACAAGTTGCATTATAATTATATTATTTATAATTGCTTGTATGAAAGAAAACTTTGAGCAATTGATAAATGTATTGTACATAAAATTAGGTTATGTGTTTTAGAATTTAATATGGAATATATTTTTAGATATAATTCCAAATTAAATATGAATTTTAAATCACGAACTATTTTTACATTCGAATTAAATGTAAGAATAATTTCTCAGATTGGAGTTTTTTTTTATTACACTCCAAGTGCTAAAACTACTTCAATACATAATTTACCAGACTTTATTCAAATCTTCTTTCATTTATTTATTTTCTTTTTCTCTAGAAAATATATTTTCTCTCTTCACATTCTCCTCCTCATCATCATCATCATCATCATCATCATCATCATCATCATCGCCATCTTAGCACTACCCGAATTGAGATTTTAATCTCGAAGTACATCGACGTATAAGAAGAAAAATATTTATAAGCAAGCAGTGTCGCATTGCCGTTGGCTATGTGTCACCTGGCTAAGATTGAACGAAAGAAAAAAGAGAAAAATATAAAATGAAAACGCAAAAACATATTCTCCACCAATGTTTACAACTGTTTAGCCGTGAGGTGAATTCACCAGTAAATTTACCCATGGGATTGAAAACTGCATATTAAATGAAGTGACCAAAAAGTGTCTCTCGATGATGGCTTTATTATTGTCATGTCAAATAAACTGAGCTTTGCAATTTTACAAAAATTCTTTTGCCTATTTTATTTTCTTTCTTCATCATTCTCCAACAGCTTCTATGTTACAAATATAGAAGATGTATTTTTATGAATCACTCATTGTACAAAGCACATTTTACTTTGATATACAAAATTTCACGCTTGTGACGATGAATATGTTTATAGATGTATATACAATGAACATTAATTGCATATATAGCTTGAGATATTGTTAGTATGTCACTACCAAACACTGCTATTGTAATACGAGCGACTAACGATGCACCAGCGGGACCCTTTCATCCCATATACCGAAAACTATTATATAGTTCGAAATTTACTATATATTGAACAGTGTACAAACGATCTAAAGCATCCATCCGCAATTAGTAAATGGGTATACTCATAGTCTGCACTTGACACGAAAGAGTGAACTGGAGCGGTTATAGATAAAACGCCGCAGGGCGTCGCAGTTCTTGAGGATCTCATAGATAAAAGCCACGGGTGGTTTAAATTTCACAAAAATATTAATGAACAAGAAAAAAATGGGAGGAAAAAAAAAATGTCACCAAGTGACAGTAAAGAAAAAAAAATTCAATGAAGAAAATTGAATAGAAAATTGACATTCTAAATATAAACTGATGTCAAACTCTTTTACATATTGATTTCTCGTCATCATTAAACAATATATATAATTCCTTTGATGTTTTTTTTGTCTATTTTACAGGCGCCATATTCACTCATGACCAAAAGAATAGCAGCACCGAGCTGGCCTTCAAGTATGCCGTTTACAAAATCAACAAAGAGAAGGTTATATTACCAAAGACAAATTTGGTTTACGATATACAATATGTACCGAGAGATGATTCATTTCACGCATCAAAGAAAGGTAAATGTTTAAGAATAAATTCATACATAAATTCATATATTCATGTGGAATTAAAAATATATCATCGATTGTTTAATGTTAATAATTCTTTAGCTATAATTGAATATATATTCTGTTATATCAAATTGTCAGTGAATGTCAATCATTCTGAATTAAATAAAAAATCATTATGAATTTAATATTTTAACTACTAACTATATATTTATGTATAATGTTTGTGATGAAAATGTCGAATTTCATTCCAAGCTACAATTTACAAACTCTTCACTTACAGTTGACTGCTTTGATGATTAATTTTAATATCGACAACCAATCAAAAACACTGACAATGAGAAATGCCAACAGCGCAAATAATTTCATGTTTAATATATCTATTTTTAAATATAAAAAAAAAACGGCCAAGAGATTACTATTAAATATTTGTACGAGTATTAACTCATATATCATTTGAAAATATTGCGAGAAAATTTTCCATAACACCACTCGCCATTTAATCTTGATAAAGATGGTTTAAAAAAGTTTGCTGTCATTTTGTTAGTTTCATACATTTATCTATTTATTTATTCATGGATATAGATACATAAATTCGTTATTTTTTTTTTTTTTTTCATACAATTCGCAATATAATTCTCCAAGCAAACACAAATTTCTTGCTAGAACACAGCCCGTTATATAATCCGGATATTCTCGGGGTATTTTGCGTGTAAGGGGAAAAGGTCGCGCAGTTGAGAAAGCCCATGGGTAAGAGGCGTTACCTCTACGAAAATTTATTGATATACCACATAATCCACCTGGATAATGGGGTAACATGCCACGCAATGGCTTTTCATCCCTATATCTATCTACATTCAACTTGGGATTCAACTGATATATCCCTCTTTGGTCTTTCTTTCATCTTGTAACTCGTACATTATTATCAGCTTCAATATTAAATGTCCATCTTCGATCATTGTGTTGTCTTTCAGATTTTATATTATCATTAAAGCCTAATTTATCTTTTATTTCTTCCCAACCTGCTATCACAATGCAACTCCATTCTTGATATTTCCATTATTTCATTCAATGTTCAAACGATCAAACTAAAATAAAATAAATAGAACTTAAAAATCACAAAAGATATTTATATTTATATTTCATTTAAACGATCCCTTTTGCAATCAATACTTATCGTTCAAATTTATGTGACTGGCAATAACGAAAAGTACCCCACGTGAATACGTCCAAGTTTGGGCTGAATAAGTTGAAATAAATACATAGAAGAGAACAAAAAAAGTTTTTTTCATCTGCCATTATGAAAGTTTTTATTCTCATGAAAATTCGATTTCAACTCAACTTACTGTCTATTTTCCTTATTTCTTACTATCATTCTCATATAATCAGCAATAAAATGATCCTCTAAATGAGAATTCTTTTACAATAGAATGAAGAGAGTTAAGAGTCACTTTATTCTATCAAAAGATTAACCAAAGCTGTATGAAAGAAAAAAATGTAAAATCAGGATCTAAAGAGAAAAAAAAAAAAAAAATTCCTATCGACCACTCTTTTAAAATAATATCATTCTTCACACGCCATTGTTTATTACTTTGTTATTTACCATGACAAAACCATCGAATTATTTTTACAACGACCCACTAAATATTTTATTTCCACTTACAAATTTTTATTTTTCTCTCCTCGAATTAATAAAATAAAAATTACCGCACCACTCATCTTCTATATGTCACAACTGAAATAATGGACATTGGAAACAAACGAAAAGAAATATATTTTTTTTAAATTAGTTTAACTTCGAAACAAGGAATTGAAGTTGGTGATTGTAAGCTGTTCGTGTGTGTTACAATTTCTGTGTTGATACTCACTTCAAAATCAGTATAAAGTCTTTTTAAAACTTGTTTCGGTGCCATTTTACAGAACGATTTGAGTTCCCTACAAGACGGACGATGTGAACGCGCGTATAACCATGATCCTCAGGAGTAAAGTTTAAAAGTATATATATATATATATATATATCCCATTACATCCTGCAAAATGTTATACTTGCAGTCAGACCACGGATTTTCACAAGAGCTTAAAATACATCGTGATATAGCTTAAACTTCTGTGGACAATTTAAATTAAACAAAAGCATCATAGATATCAACTAAACAATAATAATAAAAAATAATTTCATAATAATATTCCAAGTTATCTTCATAAATATTTGTGATAATCCAAATAAGTTTGTATATGAAATCTTCTTTTGTTTCTCATTTTCTTTAATGTATTACGTACTTATATCGATAAAATATTCATTCATTTTTTATTAGATTGAATAACCACCAATATACACATATACATACGATTCAGATTCTCATCTATTGAAAATACGAAAATGCATAATATAATCACATGTTTACTTTCTGATATTCGCAGAGTAGCTTCAATATTTCTCGTAATCCATGTCAGAAATATTAAATTAAAAGAATATATAATTAATATTTCATCGTGTTAGCTGTAAAAATTCGTAGATAATTTACATCATGTAAATTATTATTGAATTGGATTTGGGATCTATGAATTTAATATGATAGCTCGGAATTTTTGTTTGAATAAAATAATTATATCCATATCAAGTACACGAATAATATATCAGATTTCAACTCTGATACTCAACTGTATGAAAATTTTGCAAAATATAAATCGTATTACTTACTGCGGAATCTTCAAATATAATATTTCTCAATAATTATTGTCTGAAATAAATTTTTTTTTATTTGAAATTTAATTTCTGTACATTTCAATTTATAGTTTAATAGTTAAGGTACCATGGAATCAATAAACTCACTAGTAGACGAATGAGGATTTGATGCCAAAGGGCTATACTTCCAGTGCGGTTGTATAGAGAGAAACGTAAAAGCGTTGTGGCTAAATGTCCATTGCGCGTAATTTGATTCCAACCGAGCGAAGAGATTTAACGCGCAATTACTTTGATTGAGAGAATAGTATAGAGGGTTTTGCGCGCTTGCACTTCCTGTATAGTGTACACACGGAGAGCATCAAAGGACTGTGTCAGACCACAGCCTATTCTGACGTTCCTTAATAACTCTAAATAACATCATAGAAAATATTTTTCTTGTAAAAAAAAAAAAAAAAAAATCATATAACATTTTTCATAGCTGCAAATCCACAGAGACCACAATTTCTGTTTATCAGTGATACGCAGTGGATGTTTGATTCTTTTTTTTTTTTTTTTTGTTATAGCAGTGATACTGAAGTACTCTGTAGTAAAAGAAATCTTACTTTTATTTTCGAACTAAATTGGACTCGGCATTCTTTTTTTAATTTACTTTTTTTTTTCTCACACTTCAAAAGTTAGTTTTACAAAGGATGAAGATGACTTTCTCGTTTGCCCGTGAGGTATTTTTCACCTCAGTAAATCGAAATAGAACACAGCATGTTGAAATGAGCAAGTCACGGAAATAGCGACTGATAGTAATGCCAAAGGGGATTTTATTTCCGATTTTATTCCACCATGTACAATCAACTTTGTCCGTGAAAATGCCTCTTTTTTCTCTTCCTTTTCCCTTTTATAATCGTTTCTTCTTTCTTTCACGACTTAAATTTCCTGATAAATGAAAAAAGATTTATTGTGTTCAAGCGTTTCCAATTTTTCTTTTTTTTATACATATTGATCATTCGTAAGTTGAGAGAAGTAGTGAGAATTAACATAATCTTCTAAAAGAAGAAAAAAATAAAAATATTCACCTATTATACTATTTTATTTCTACCAAACAAAATTCGACAAATAAAAATTCCAAGACATAAAAAGATTCATCTTAGAATAATATCACCAACTTAGTTTTTGTCTTTCAGTGGATGAAAAAAAAAATATTTTCCTTATGAAAATTCACTTTTAACTCAGAATATTCCTTCAACTATTCTAAAATTTTTCTTACATTTCATCTGATAGTTTATATCTAGGATGCCAAGTGTTAGTTTTCTTTCAGAAAACTACAAAATTCACTTCGGAGTGGATACATACACGCACACACATACAAAACCTCATATATATATTTATATATATATATATATATATGTATAAACACGAGTGAAAAAGGTTTCGCTATGCTGCCTCCATTGAAACAGCACCAGAAAAGCACTTCACCTTTAGCCATAAATTCCATCTCAATGACACGACTCAAGAGATATTTCTTATGCCCCTCGAATAATTGAGTCTGGAATCGCAGCCGTTTATTATATGAAGTTGATACATGCATGAATATATACATATATATATAAAAAGGACTGCTTATCATTTTTTTTTTCACCTCCAACTTTATCCAAAGTTACCTTAAACCAGCATACCATAGAGAAAAGCTCATACATTTATGATTTATCTGACATATTAAATTAAATATCCTATATAATTCAAAGAAAAAAAATTCAGCAATATAATTTTACAGTATCTAATGATAAACAATATCAATAATAGTTCAATGTCGTTTGAGAGAAGAACAAAAGTAATAAACTTTTTACAGTGTGCAATACACTTTTACGAATAGCTTTATCGAGTATATGTAACATAAATCTTAAATGTGAAATGAATTGTATTTTTTTTTTTATTATAAGCTGTGGGAAATAGAATTTATTATCGTATTATATTTATAATTATACAAAGTGCGATAATCTACAGACATCATATGTAGGTTAGATTTTAATATTTTGAATGAAAAACTGTACATACATACTTTTTGTAATAAAATGAACAATGGAACACAACTATAGTCATTACTATTGCACTCGCGTGTTTGAACGCGTTTCTTCATTCTTTCATACATATATATATATATATATGAATTGTTAGAACGTGAAGTTAAACTCTCAAACAACCCAAGGGAAGACTGAGGAGGTGAACAAGTGCCAAAGGTCCTTTAAAAGTACTCCTCACAACGAGTAACTCTTATTGGTGCTGCTGTTGCGAGGGTTACACTTATGTGACTATATACCAATATACCTTTGCTCAGTATTTGTTATCAGGTTTATCGCACACGAATATAACCTTCTGTTAAAGTTTTTTGTTTCTTGGTACTGGAAACAAGGCACATCCCATCATTTACTGTGTCTCGCTGATATTTTGATAAGAAAAGAAAAAGTAAATTTATGATATATATATTTAAAATTAACAAGCAGCAATGTACGTGCCATTTTTTTATTTTTTTCCAAACATCTTGAGAAAGGTGTTGCTTGTCTGAACTATAGCCAAACAGTGACAATGATTTTTACAAAATTGTATTATCAAAACAGTGAACAATTAAAAAATGTAAAAACCAATTAGTATGGTGATGTATTTTTGTTTCCAGCAAGTTTAATTATTAGTTTATTTCTAATTTGTATTACTAACTGATTTCTTTCACAGTTTGTAAGAATTCATTGAGTTAAATCTTAATTAATTTTTCTACCTCATTTAATCAACAATTAAAAATGAAAATCAAACAACAACGTCAAATTCTTTGAAACCATCCTCATGTATCATTTTAATACGAAAAGGATTTTCTCCTCACCAATTCAAACCTCGAGAGATTGAAAATACTGTCTGGTCGCGCTGCGGCAAGCAAAAAGAAAGAAAATAAAATAAATAAATAAATAGTATAGATACGTATACATAGATATATAATAAAAATATAGTTACGAACCAAAGTCACGAGTTTCCGTCGTGACACATGCGGCATAACCAACAACATGGTCGTGTTGTCTTGGCAACCCCCGCGCGCGCGCGTCCATAGCTATGACGGTTAAAGAGATTAACTTTCCTATTTATCTCGGGACATTTGCCATCAGCCGCGGAAAGTTTTTTACATCTCAACGCCGTAAACAAATCCAACGTGACTGTATACCAACACTGGCTCGCTTCCATACAAGTCTGTTTTATTCTCAATTCTTTTCTATTTTTATTTATTTTTTCATTTCTTTCTTTTATTTTTCACTGCTATATTCTTCTATTGGGCTTGTACTATCATCCTCGTTCTCGCTTTCTCATTTCATACAACAAACCAACCAACATTGTCACCTTCTTCTTTCCCCACATTCTCTCACTTCTCTCGCTCATTCTCCAGTGTCTATACCACAAGCTTTTACAGTTGTCATAACCTACCCTCCAGGGCACAGTACAATATCGTTTCGAATAGAATAGAAGATAGGATGAGAATAGTGGAAACAGAATAAAGAAAAATAGTGCAATAGAAATAAGTAGATAAGATAGTTATTTTGAACAATTATAAATTAAAAAATATTATTTGAACTTGAACCTTTTTGTTTTGTTCCACGAATGAAATTTTGTATGAATATGAATTTTTTACTATTGATAAATATAAATAAATGTAATGAACTATTTATATTCGATCGCAACATCACAGTCTACGTACAATTCTATCTGTATTCCTATCTCAAAATGCAATTGGCGATTTCCGTCGTGTTCAGATATACAAACACACGGTTGCACACATGAATTTAAATCCAAATAACTGAAAGATGAAAATATTCCGGATATTCCAATGCGTCTCTACGCCTTCTGGACTTTGCCACGGTGGATTTCAACTGAATAAAAATACAAACAGAACAAATAGAAACAAAATGAATTAACTATTTAAACAATTCAACTCTTGATTTTCCTATTCGCAATTTTTCCATTCGTAAATAATTTTTTTTTCACCAACATTCTCGTGACAAAACATATTGATAAAATAATCAACGATCCCATGGGAGATTTTTTTTAATCACTGAAATATTCAATCCAAAGCAGCTCATCAACTGCTCTTGCATCACAATAAAAAAAAGTGGAGAAACGCTACTGAACCATTCACAAAGCACCCTCGTCTTTTCGAAAATCACCAAGAATATCCTTGAAATTCAATCTGCAACCCCTTGAACAAAGGAACGCCAAGTCCTTGACAAAGAAAGTCAAAGTTTAATAGGTACGAGATGTAGCAAACAATTGCTGAGGGCGTTCATGCGCACGTAAAGCAAATAAATTTGCTGAAAAGCTTGAACAAATTTTGTTTCTTTATTTTTTATTCATCTGTTGTTTTATTTCAAACCATTTATTCAATAAATTTTCGTAACAAGTTTAAGGATATATAATTGATAGAGAGTTTAAGAAATGAGAAAATATGTATATAAATAACTCTCCCTGACTTTCATATATTGTATTTTAACTGCATCGCTAGACAAAGTGAAATGTCTGGTTGGACATTTATTTTATCTCAACTCGTCTCAATGACAATGACAAAGTATTTTTTTTTCCCAAGTTGACATACAACTGACAACTGTTATACAGACACACGAGCACTTAAATGTCAGCCAACCATTATATCTCCATATATGAAGGAAGAAAAATTTACTGAAGGGACTAAACCACTGATGCTACTGCATTATTATTTTTTCTTTCATTTCCGTTCCATTTTTTTTTCTTTTTTTGGTCCCCTTCTTCCAATGAAACTTTGACGACTTTTATGTCTGTACGATATAACTCCCTCGTCGATATAACAGTATCGATCACCCTTCAGAACTCAACAATCTTGATAAACAAAAATAAAATTACCCAAGTAGAAATAAATGTAGGTATACTGCACATATTGCTATTGCTAAAACGTGTTTGCTATCAATAAATACAGAACCCACGTTAAATTGATATGAATATAATAAAAGCAGATAAGATAGTACAATATCACCAAATAAATTTTTAGTATACAGATATCAACAGAAAAAAAAAAAGAAATCAATTGAATTTATAATCTAGTGGAAATTGATGCACTGAAAGATATTACATATCATCAATTTTGCAGAATATTACAAAATTATTATCCAATAAATGAATTTCAATTTTAATTCAACGATATACAATACATAATAATATTCTGTAATATGAATATCTGGAAAGTTTAAACTAGAGATGAACGAATTTCATTGTAGTTCCATGAACTTTATATACAATTCATGTAAATTATTATTTAAACTAGATTGTCTTTATTGAAGAAGGGTCCAATGACATTCCAAAAACATGTGTGTTTATTGATGTCACAGTATTTTTGTTTACCAAAATAATATAATTTATTGCACAAGATACTGTGAACGAGTAAGAGAAGAATCGATACAAATTCGTTCTGTTGAGTTTGCAGTAGTATTTTCTCAACTAGAAACATGATTTTTCTTTCTTTTATAAACTAACATAAATATTATTTATCAAAATATTGTTTTTATGTGTTCGTTTTTCTTTTTTGTTTTCAAGCATGTCAACAGGTCAAGTTTGGCGTGCAAGCAGTTTTTGGTCCTTCTGATCCTATACTTGGCCAGCACATTCACAGTATATGTGACGCGTTGGATATTCCACATTTGGAAGTTAGGCTAGACTTGGATGCGGAAGCGAAAGAGTTCAGTATCAATTTACATCCCGCACAAAGTTTGCTCAACGCTGCCTATCAGGACGTTATGCAGTTTCTCAATTGGACAAAAGTGGCTATTGTTTACGAGGATGATTACGGTATGTTAAATAAATTTATTTAAATAAATGCAATTAAAGTGAGGTTTGAATTATTGAATAATATTTCATTATTAAATTTTTTTTTTTAATACAAATATATTATCCTTATTCATAAAATAATTTCACCCTTAACAATTATTAAATTTTCACTTCCTCTAATTGTCGTTATCATTGCAAAATATAATTTATTATCAAAAGTTTCTCTCTACTATACTTACTGTCACGTAGACTATTTTCGTTGAATTAAATTATACCCCTCACTTTATTAATTGTTCCTTCATCATCCTGGAAAACTTTTGACTCATGTATACATTAACGTCGTGGGTATTAATTCAATTCTATCGATTGTGCTAATGAATAATGGCGGTTGCTCCAACACATACTTCTCCCTTTTATCCAATTTTTCTTTTATGCTATTTGCAATGAAAATAAAAATTGTGAGTGCACGAGTAAAGTGTAATGGTGACGTTGGATTGTGGTACTTAATGAAAAAGAAAAAAAAAAAGTAAAAAAAAATGAACGCAATGGATGAAATGAATAAAATAAAAATGACAATGCAAGTGAAAATGATTGGATAATATTTAAGTGTCTATAAAATATTTCAAACGATTATTTTTATTGATATTAAAACGAAAAATTATTTTTAAAGTATTTAATATAAAATTGTGCAATATACTTGGACAAAGAATTATTAGAATTTTTATATTATTTTATTCAATAATATTTTTACTTTCCTCTTCATTCTAAGTCGAGTAACCATATACTTAGTCTATACACGTCATCGCTCGTTAATTCTCTGATACAGTAGGAGAGAGAGAGAGAGAGGAGTTTTTCCAAACTACTGTTGAGTACTCCAAGAGAGTACATCATTAATTCATGTGATAGATGAAAGTAAATTACAGTCATTATACATTGATGGATATTCATTGTTGTATTTTTAGTAGCTGGAGAAAATGAACAGGAAAATTATACTGCAATCAACGTGAAAATATACAGTCATTTCAATCACATAAATAATATATCAATATTTTCCACAATTATTTGATGTAAAATTTATAGTCATATTATTGATTAAAAATTCTCGCTAATAAACAGATTACAATATTCATTCTCAGATTCACTGATCTACAAGTTTTTATTTGAATCAATTGATAATTAATTATTTTAATGAAATTTTAATTGATCTACAGCACAATTGTGATGATTTATTTATTTTTTTTTCTCTACTTTCCGTTAGTAATATCTGAAGAGATTTCATAGAAACTCATTTATCCTCACGACTGTCATAGGATCACGTACATGTCGATTAAAACGTCCACCTTTCCGTACTTCCTCACTATCCTATATACTCTATTTCGCTCTCTTTCTCTATCACACATCCATTCTTCTCTATATCTCCTTTCTATCCCCAATGGTTTGGGAATTTACGACGTTGCTGTAGATTCACGTATCACTGAATTCCGTTTCTTTCTTCGATCTTGGCCACGCAGTTCTATCGACTTGTCGAACATGTTCTAAATTCAGACCACGAAGGGTCGAATATTCTTTTTTTTTATTTCTACCTCATTTTTCTCCCCTTACATTTTTATTTTATATTTTATACAGCGTATTATTTATCATTATTTCTTTCTTTTATTCATTTATTTATTTATGATCATTCACATCTGTGGTGGGTTAAATTTCACGTGTAATCAGCATAAATTTTTCATTATGATAAAATTTGGAGTAGAGAGTAAATGGAAATTGTGCAATTTCATTAAATTTTCACGGTCAATAAATTCCCCTTCACGATCACTTGTCAGTAAATTATTTTTCATAAAAATTATTCTTTTTCAACTTTGTTAAAATAAAATTCATCATCTTTATAATTATTTTATTTTATTTGTTTCTCACTCCAAAAGCGGAAAATATTTTCTATATTAATTACGAATTCAAAAGAATAAAACATTTTGAAAACACTTAAATTTGCATTGTACATTAAATCCTAGTTAGGGTATCCATTCATCACCGTGCGAATCATAACTGAGTGATAATTACCGCACATATTAATTAAAATTTCAATAGGTGAGTAATACACAGAGTTATACGAAAAACAATTAGTGATAATGACATAAAGTGAGAGTATAATTTCAAAAGCAAACACAAGTGCACGTGGACGAATTCAAAGTCGAACAAGTGGAGTAAAGTAGCGTGCAAATGAAGCAATAGAATTTTACGTATAGAAAATAAACTAACAAAGGCAACCAAACTAATAGCGTATGAATCATAATAGCAATGACAATTTTAATAACAAACAAAAGAAAAAAATAAATAATAACAAGAAACGTCACGCTATATTGGAATATAAGAAAATATAAAAACGTTTATATCAATAATTGATTATGAATAATAAATTTAAAAAATTCATTCTAAAAACTTGGAAATATTCCATCGTCAAGACGTAATTGAATTGCAATGAAAATGAACCCACTAGTAAATATATCGATAACAATTTGCAATATAAAAAAATATATATGATTGAATTTTGTAAAAAACTATCACGAAATTTTGTTTATACAATGCAAAATAGCTATGTACACATATAATAACTTTATAATCCTCACATAGAAGTTGTTGACTTGATCCCACATAATTCTCTCTCATTTGACTAAAGGTAGTTGAGTTGGTTGCATATCTGATATATATATATACATATGTGTGTGTGTATGTGTGACAAAAGAGGAGGGCAAGAGAAGGAAGGCTTGGAATGAAGATGAGGATGAACATTGGGGGAATTTTGCACCCTGTTTACGTGAAACTCCTGAAGTCAAGCACTTATATACTCGTGACAAGCCACACTCTCATCTAACTTTCACATTCTAACGTTGAGATACCAAAATCAAGAATGAAAATGACTTGTATTAAAAGGACTACCGGTACTTAACATTGGTTATATAATATTATATTATTATTCCACATCATATAATTCATTTCAAATTTATAGCAGAATGTTTGATAAACATATTTGGAATACGCCAGAATAAATGCAGTATTTTAATCTTTTCATTTTAATATTACTTTTATTTGAATTTATGAAATCTCCAATATAGAATAACAATTGCTATCTGTTAAAGGTAATAACAACAATTGACATAGTTATATTCACATCATTTAATTCATCAGATAAAATTAAATAATATATTTAAATAAATTTAATTACGTTTATTCAATTTGAGAATATTTTATTATTAAATTTTATATTTCAGTATGAATTCCTTTCTCGTGATATATATTTCACCATTAGCAATGATTAAATTCTCACTTCCTCGCATCGTCGTTATCACAGCCACCATATTATTTATGACCAAAAGTTCGAATATTTGAAAACTGCATGCAGTATTTTTTTGTTCATTTTCAATTTTCAATATTTCATTCATTTTTCATCCGTTCATTCGTGAATAAACTATATAATCCAAAGAAATAATGATTAACTATAAAAAATGATAACTATAAGAAATAAATTATAAGGAATTGATTGAAATAATTATCCTATACAATTCGTGATAAATTAATCCTTCCACACTTATTATACTATTTCTATTTTATCATTTTATTTCTTATCCTTCCATAGATAAATAGACTTCCAGAATAAATTTCATCTATTGAATATACGAATATATATAGAAAGTGGATGTATACATTCATGTATTTATATTTGGGCTCAGATATTTCTGAACGTACCAGAAAGAAAAAGGGATATATCCATCGTATATGTTGTATGAATAAAACCATAAAATAAACAAGCAATGTTTTCACAGATATGATTCGATTTATTTATTTATTTGATCTTACACAAACTGTATTGCACACATAGTGCAACACATACAGTTTCAACTTGTATCTCACGTATGTATGCACAAACGTCCTAACCAATGTTAGCTTAGATTTGAATTCTCAAGATCTAGAGTCACCTCAGGGTATACACCTGCCTCACCTACGTATCCATTCGGCATGACACACGATACCGTTGTGTGTTTATGTACGTAAACATTTGATATATGTAGTTTCTTGTATTGCAAACGAATGTCCCATACAAGACGTTGTGAAAAAATTTCACACCTATAGGAAATAAATTTATGTACGTAAAATCATGAAGAAAAATAAAATTTTATATTTTTTGCGTCCACACAATATGCCAATGTCTATATATAATGTCAATCTAATAAAATATTTTTTATTAACACTTCATAAATATTAATTATATCTCATGCAATTTAAATTCTATATAATCAATATTTCATTATCATAGAGTTATAGCTCTTGGCGAATTTGTTTTTGCTTTCAACTCCCATTATTTGTTTGAGATCACGATGTGAATCCATCTCTCAATATTCAAAGTGGGATTATATGGAAATTTGAATGTTTTACTTTATACAAGAGGAGCACAAATGCCTCTGTTAGAATATTTATCTGCACATATATCGCCTAACTGATATCAAAAAGATGATGCATGTCAAAAATATTCAATTTTAAGAACAACGAGGATGAATGATAACCTTTTTTTTTTTTTTTCTACTCCATTCATTCAACTTCATTCAGATATGAATACGTAAACGATAATATTAGTGCAGAAAACGTGAAAACACGAGGACGTATGTATTTTTAGAATTTTTTTTTCGCCATAAAAATTTATTGATAAGAGCAAAAATTATGTTTTTCATTCACTGTGCTATTTCTGACGCTTAAAAAAAAATTATCTGCAGTAATTCTTCATCTCAAACACAAGATGTGTTTATATATATCCAAAATAAATATTGACAAATTAACTCTGCCAGAATAATATATATTTTTGTTTCATCTGTTGAATTATTAAATTTTTAAATTTCTCACAAACTCCATGAATGTCTTCAGCATATTTCATTGACAGAAATTGACTAAAATTATCTCTAGAAATATGCAAACATATATATATATATATAAATATCTGCATTGGTATGAATTGTTGGAGACATCGAACTTCCAGATCTCATATGTCGTTCGCAATGCGACGACTAGACGAATTGAATTCACAATGCGTCCTCACCCAATATTCTCACGAAGAAAAACGTTCACGAAGATGTTGATGGTGGTTTCTCTCGCAACTGCTGCCTGCCATTCCCTATTCAATATATGTACCGAGTGATATTTCGTTATTGTGAGAGATGAGAGTGGAAGTGAGTGTATGAAAGCAAGATGAGATAGAGGGGGGGTGATGGAAGAGAAGAAGTTTTGACGTAAATTCCTCATATCGATTCGATATTACTGACAAATTCTTGACTCCAACACGTAATGCAACACCAATCAAAATTGTTGGAGCACTTTGTAACTCCACCATCGTCCCAATACTCATGGATCAAAAGAAAAAAAAAAGAAAAAAAATGCCAATTGCACTTATACGGTTCGAGAATCATCAATGAACTTTTGTCCACACCATTACCCACCATTGTCATCAATGAACAAATTCGAATGTGAAAAACTAGAGACCGAGAGAATACGTGACATTCAAGTAGTCCTTTTTTGTCTGCCTATTGTTTCTTTTACTCTTTTCATGTGTTTAAATTTCATTCTATTTTACCATTTCTTTTTCGTTCTTTTTTTTTTTATTCTGAATTATATTGTGAGTGGTTGAGATAAATGCGTCACGATCTGTATAAGTGATTGTCATTAGATTGCATGAAGCATGACATAAGCACAGTGACAACGAGGTGTTCCATGATACTCCAACATTTTTAGTCCCTAGAGAAATTATCCCTTCGGTTGGATAACCAACTTGATTTTTTTTCTCTTTACCTTTTCTTCTTTTCATTTCCTTTTCTGTCGCCCTGTTGCCCTTTCTTCTTCACTTCCTCTCTCACTTCATTTCGCTGGGTTGAATTTTTTTCCGGTATCCTCCGAGCCAAATGGACGATTCAGCCAATTATCTCAGACGTCGTCCTTAATACAAGAATCCTGGCGTAGCTGAATTTATCGAATTTAGGTAGCTACGTTTGCTTTTATTTATCGCCATCACTTTTACACGAAATTCGATATCATTTCTCTCGTTCACTGTCACTTTAATACGTCTGTTTATTATTTTCATTCCTCATTTTTTTTTTCATTGTTTTTATTCAATATAAAAGATGTGAGATCAATAATTTTGAAACAAAATCGTGGAATGAAGATATTGGACAATGTATCATCGCTTTTCATTAATCATTATTGAGTTATTTATATATTTGTCCATCTATGATTTCTTTCTTTCTTCTCATTTTTGTCAATGGCAATACGTCATTTTTATGATTGATCGTAAAGGCAAATCAAATATTCACGATGAAGCTATCAATAGCGACTGTCATTCGAGATGAAATTTCACACTTGACGTGAGACGTCGTCAACGAAGTGGAAACATTGAATGATACGTAAAGCATATACACATCGTTAGAACATCATATATGCACAGATATCAAATGTCAACTATTTCACTAATTGGCAAACATGTAATTGCTCATCAGTTGGAATTCAATATGTCTGGCAGAACCTATGAGAAACGAGAGCATACTGAAAGCAATCAATAGACTCATGCTTAGTGCTTTCGTATAACTGAACATTGTAGAAGTGTAAATTTAAATGGTATCAGTTGCTTATAATTACTTTCTAAATAAAAGTACTATCACATTTGTCGAGCACTTTATATGGTAACTTAGTACATCGTAGCTGTTGATTTATGAAGATAAAATTGTGATGGAGGTTTTGTCGCACGAAAAATAAAAGTATATATATATATACATAATTTTTTTTTTTAATATTCCACGATGTGTTATTAATGAAAATGTCAGCTGAAATTTTATATTCATCTGTTTTTATGTGCTGTTAAAAGTATATAGGGATGTTGAAATTCATTTTATCCAACCCCCCTATTACATTTCAAACAAGCCATTATATCCAACATCATTTCTATGTCGTCAAACATTCGAAAGTAATCATCTCATCTGTTCATTCCCTGTTTCACTTTACCAAACTCCACTAAAACTTTGTCGAGGATATTTCTCACTGTTCTCTCGTTCAGGCATGGCAAATGATGATGAACACCAAATGAAGCGACTGCTTCAGTCTACACAAGTTCGATCAGACCCAAGAAGATATAAAGTATCGAATCAGTTGGTTAGTTGGTTGGGTGGGTGGTTGGTTAGTTGGTTAGATATATACGTGTCTCGTGCTCATTGCGAGAATGATATAATGGATAAAAGGAAAAATTTGTACAATGACACAAAGAAATTTTCCCAAGGGAAGTTTTATTCTCACAATATGACGTTGGAGTTGGATTTAAAGGATATTTCCGGTCTGAATATATTGAAAAAGAATCATTTTCAATGACAATTTGTAGAGAATAGATAGAATATAATTTAATAGTGGTGTCTGGATTTGTTAGATATTTATTTGAGGTTACAAAATAATTCTCAGTTTTTTTTATTTACTTTTTTTCATACTCTCAAATAATATTGACATTAAAATCGATTACATTCTTCAAACTACAACTTTTCCCATTCAGCAGCAACTTTCAGAACTTTTTTGTTAACTGTCAAACACACTATGTATATAGTTGAGCTGAAAAAAAAATCAATATTTTAGTTAGATAGACTTTCACCTCGAGATTTTGACCAGATAAAATAATTCTAGCATTCAATTGTTTAGCTTGGTATTTGAACGACTTACAAGCGAATCACTACAACTGTATCTAACTCCGAAGTTTTTCAACCCTTCGAGTAAATTCTTTCGAATACATATTTTAAAAATATTGAAGAAAAATAAATGAGAAAAATTAAAAACAATTCTATCAATTTGAAATATACAATCATCCGAATAAATTTTTCAATAATTCTAGACTGGAAATTATTTCCATTGTATTAAATTTCATTTCTTTTCCTCTCTGTGTAACACAATGAAATGGAACTTTTCAGTTAAAAGAAAGAGATGAGGGCCGAGTATATAGAAGAAGACCCGCAAGTCGTGATGATACCTTTGATTATTCAGGCACCCGTCGCCATATCGACGTGTATATATGGATTTCATTGGGAAGTAAACGTGCAATTCATTGGCTTCTCACTGATAGTATTTAACCATCATGTCTTGGTCCACTAACTACATCCTCATACAATTTATTGTTCTCCTTCACTCGTATATGCTCGGCCTCTTGACGATAAAAATGACGAGCAATAAAACCTTTTCCAAACGTTTGTTGCTAAGACAATGTGTACGAGTTTTTCTTGAGTGCCTCTCATACTTACATTCCTTTTTCTCATATATATTTTATTTTTCTTCGGTTTCTCTATACCACTCTTCCATTTTATTTTACTTTATCTTATTCATTCTTTTTTCCAGGTCTGATAAAGTTACGGGAGCTAGTGAGATCACCCAAACCCCGTGAACTCGAAGTACATTTGCGACAAGCTGATCCTGAATCATATAGGCAAGTACTCGCCGACATCAAAACAAGGGAAATAAGAAATCTTATTGTTGACACCAAGCCAGAGCACATGCATCACTTTTTACGAATGGTTTGTAATTAATTATCATACACATATAGTTATTAATCAATTTCTTATCTGTATAAAATTTCATCAATCAATTTATGCTTTGGTCCCAATTATTTATTTCAACTGTTAATTTATCATTTCTCCTCATTATAGATACTGCAATTGCAAATGAATGACTACAAGTACCACTACCTTTTCACCACTTTTGTAAGTAATAATAAAAAATAGTTCATAAAAATGTGAATAGAAATATTGGAAAAATTGAGTTTGAATCAAATAAAAGAAAAATTTATACTTCGTTTGCAGGATATTGAAACGTTTGATCTGGAGGACTTCAAGTACAATTTTGTCAACATCACTGCCTTTCGTTTAGTCGACGCTGATGATGCCGGAGTTAGGGGTGTATTGCGAGATATGGAACGTTTTCAACCAGCTGGAAACACAATACTCAATAAATCACGAGTTATCCAGGTGAGTTGAGATGTATAAAAATTTATACCAGTATACTCATACAATAAAAATATATAGAGAGGTAGTGTTGATGTTTTATGATGTCATGTCGTTTCATAAGATACAGAAGAAATTGTCCTTGATATCATATCCAAATAATTATTATTACCTGCATAATATTGAGAGTTACTGGCATACAATTTATCCAATTCCTGTTTTGTGAAATGTTGATTAATATTACTAATTGAATAAGCTAACAATTATTTCCAACAATCTATTATTATTTTATCTTCAATTACTTTCTAGAAGAATTTCTATTCACAACACTGATGTATAATAATTGCTTTTACATGATTTTAAATCGTGTAAACTTCGACCACTACTTTTGTTCAACCAATGACCTTTATAAAATCAAACAACAGAATATATTTTCCTACAATATTTTAAAAGAACAAAAAATTGTAAAATGGTACCATTGGGTATACTTGTTACCGCACAAATACCCAATATATTATATTGCTACTACCATCACTCGTAAAGAAAGAAAATAATATATAGCACAACCATTACCTCCGGCATCACCTGAAGCTCACCAATGCCCAATATTCTCACGAGTATAACTCAACGCATTGCTTTTTTATGTTATATTCTTTGTATTTTATTCCTATTCGAGTTAAACGGCCGAGTTAGCTACCGGTGAAATAACAGAAAAAGTGTGGTCACAATCAACGATAGATATATATATATGTATATGAATAGTTGGATTGGAGAAGAAATAGTATATGGAGGTTGTTCTGGCGAGAGGGAAAAAGTTGGCAAAACCAACAGCATACGTGCGGCATTGAGGATATATACATGCAAGTGAAGCCCCGGATATGGTACAGTGGACAAGCTATACACAGTTGGTGGTATGTAAGGTTCAACAGTGAAAGAGAAAAATATCTATACATATACAACCATCATCCGGACAGGTTCTTACGCGAATAGAAAAATACGAAAGAATGCGTCCGACAAAAATAAAATAGAATGAGTCGCAATTGATGAGAATAAATGAATAGAAAAAAACCTTTGGGAAGAGAAAAAAAAAAAAAGAATGATAAAAAATAATTAGAATTTTATTTTTATATCTTCATGTGTAATAAATTTCTTCTATAAAAGATATAAACAACATTTTGTTGATGATAAATCTTCATGAATACGTTAAAGCGATTTAAAATGTGTTAATGAGTAGAAGATAATTTTAAACAGTTTCTCTTTCTCTTGTATATAGTAAGTCAGTTAATGGCAGACCAAAGCTCGAGTTGCACTACTCGCAATGCAGACACGGTCACCAATGAATCAACGAATTTCCTCTCGAGTCGGTGGATAACCTCTGGGCGTTTGTACCGATAAATCACACTATCTCGCACTCGAATAGTGGATGGAATTTTATTATTTTATTTGCCACGATGGTGCATGTCGTCATGGAGTTGGCGAATTTATATCTAGGTATATAGTTGGTATATAGAATGGCCGAGAGTGAAAAGACGAGTCAGGAACCCAACGAATTCTTACGTCCTGTATGTGTATATAGTGTTTGGCAACCGTTGTCTTGAAATACTTGTGAAAAAGGCGTCAGCGAGTCGTGCATTCTGCAGTTATAGATACACATCTATATACACAGTTAATAGTAAAAGAAAAAAATTCAAATAAATTTATATGAAATTATTGTCCTTTCCTAATTGGGTATGTGTATCATAATTGCAGGATAATGTTAAATCACTCTCAACATGTCAGTAGTAAATATCGCTGGGATATTTTTATTCTTGGTCGTCACAGTGGATATTTCGCTCTAAATGCTAATGCTTTATTCGTATATGATACGTATGTATATAAGGATATAAAAGAGTGACATGATACATATACACATATTCATATATATATATATATATCTAATAAATATACATTCCTTACCGAATATATACTGTGTAGATATATAACAAGCAAGCAAGACACGATTGTAGAATGATAAGAAGAAAATTGTATCGGATGATATTGCAGTAAAATTGAAAAGATATTTTGCAGTAGCGTTTTATATATACGTAGGTCAATATTGTCGATATGCAAATCAGATTCCAATCTTTATTTCAGGATATATAGTTCGTAAATACAAATAGATATATATTATTTGCAAGTTGAAAAATAATATATGGAGACATTATTATACAGCAAAATGTGTTTTGGATGAGATATACGATATGGTATAACAATCGTTGAAATGAAATGGTGATACGAATGTGGTGCGAGAGTATAAGTAAAGCTTTGGCTCTTAACTCTTATACGAAAGCATTGACACCAACTTTCCACGTGGAGCCAACATTGAATTTGCTGTTAAACCCGGAAACCCAAAACCCAACCGCCCAGTGTAGTTAACGTTTTCCGCCAATCCAAACACAAGCTCGTAAACTCAACGAACCATTTCTCTTACTGTTTCACTCACTCTGACTCGATATATATATTTCTTTCCTTCACTTTTCCTCTGTTGCCTCAATGCCGAAACCAATGCAACAAATAGATTTGTCATAAATGAATATAGATTGTTGTGATATTAATTGAATACAATTTTCAATTGATAATTTAAAGGTTTTTAATTCAATGCGAAATTTAGGACGGATAATTTTATAAGGATTCATTTGTATTTAAAGAAAATTTAAACATTCTCTACAATTGAAATGATATAAATGTATTTTTATTGCAAATAATATTTTCCTGCGATTTTTTACAAATAAAATGACCAAGAGAGTGAAGAAAAATTCATAAACTGTGACACATGGTCTATAAGATAAAAATAAAATTCAGCCAGGTTTCTATATGAATAACGTTTTGGAAGATAAAAATTGTAATTTTTTTCCTTGTACCGTGTAGAAAAAAACTCATATCTGTTATAACTTCTCGTGGATTATGAATGCAGATACTTCTGCTTGAAAACAGAAAAAAAATCCCCTGTATTCCGCTCGCATTATTGAAGTAAAAATAAATTCTGTCGATGCAACCAATTAAAAATTTCAGGGTTATTCAAGTGTGCGAAATAATTAAAGTGATCAAAGATAATAGTCATTAAGAAAATTGAGAAAAGAAAAAACTTTTCATAAATTCTAATACTAAAAAATTTAACTTCATCATAAATTATTATTAATATAATCAAATGTTTATATAAAATTTATTGCTATATATCAGTTAAAACATTGACAATGTAATTCAATATATTTGTTTAAATACAATGAGTATAATTGCTCGTATACATTCAGAGATATTTAACCTTTTGATTACAAATAGAATTAGTGTTTCAAACGTGACCATGTCGAAGATGTATTCTTGTCTTCCGGATATACAAATAAACGTATATATATATATATATATATATATATATATATATATATTAAGATATACATAAGTAAAGATATCGATAAGACTGATTGGATATGTTGAATCTACTTTACCTATACTTCGTGTTATACATCGAATATCTGTGTGAGTTTGTGATTCATAGTAGTTTGTATAGCAAATATGCTCAAGTAATTGGTAATTCCATGCAACTCTCTCCATCTATCTCTTCCTCTTGGCCCTTTCTCAACTTCGCATTTACTTCTATCACTTGTACCATCCCCCTTGAGATACACTCACCGTACTCAGTTATTCTATCCGTGTGACCATATTTTTGCGTCTAGTATAATTCTCATATTTGAAAATCAAATGAAAACTCTCAACAAACAAAAAAATAAAAATGAAAGATAGGAATAATAAAAATAGTATCTTATGAATACAAGTTATGAATGCGAGAGAAATGTACAATTTTGATTTATGAAAATAAACAAAAGTGTAAATGACATTCGGAGAATTTTAATAGAAATAATTTTTATTTTTATTAGTCTCAAGTAACATTTTTAATATATGAAAGTGAAGTAGAAAAATATTTCACGTGTTACGAGCGCATTTAATGAGAAGTTATGTATACAGGTTGTTGGCATTTTTTTTTTTTTTCTTTCAATTTTTGTGCCATTTCTGAGTGACACTCGAGAGTGTTTTTGTTTATTTTTATGTTCTATTTTTTACTGCACATTTTTTATGAAGGGTTGATAAGAAGAATTGGGGTGAAGTTTTGATTGACCTCTCAAGGTTATACTTCAGTTGAGAGCCGTTAACCCCCGAGATGACACTACAACCTTTTTTTACTTTATAAGATAGATGTAATAAAATTAGATTGAGCATCAGCGAATTTTTTTACTGCTATTTCGTATATTTTGTAGTAACATATTTTATATAAATACAACATAAAAATTATATATTTTTCTCAATTTATCGCTCACTGTTACAATGTTATTAAACATCATGCTTTGAGAATTAATTTTGGTGTCGTAAAAAAATTTTTCATCTCATGAAAACAAATAACTTTTGACAATGAATAATAAATGAATTTTTGAAATTTAAGATATTGTAATTTACTTCTATATATTACATCTATATTCATGTGACTTTCATCAACCACTGACTTCCGATTTCAAACACTGCTATTTAATTAACAGGCAGAACCAGCTTTGATCTACGATAGCGTTCAAGTATTTGCGGTTGGACTCAGGACCTTGGAACAATCTCATGCGCTCCGACCTGCCAATCTTTCATGCGAACTGGAGCATCCATGGGACGGTGGTTTATCCCTCATCAACTACATAAATTCGGTGAGCAATTTATATCTCCATATATTTCTTATTAATTGAAATAACAATTCTTCAATCAGTAAAAAAAAATTAAAAATAATTATATCAATCATTTGTAAGGGTGCTAAAAATATATATATATATTTTGTTACAAATGTATGAGTGAGATATGTACAAATACAAAAGAGGTATATACTTGAAGTAAATACTGGTCGAGCAAGCCACACGAATAAATTGTTTAATACTGCATAATGAATGGCGCAAAAGCTGTCATCCCCATAGAAGCCACAAATTTTCACATGACGTCGTACAACCCTCTTTACGAAATGTGATCCAAACAATCGTGAGGTTTACCACCACTATAATTCCTTCAATTTATATTTCACCAATCAGCACTACGATATTAATATAAATATCATTATTTTCTCTTCTCACAAATTAAATAAATATAAATAGCACTATTTTTCCTTCTTATAAATTAAATAAATATAAATTTGGCAAGGTAAATTAAATTCATTTCATATTCGTAACAATATAATTATGAAAAATTATTCTGACAAATTTATTTAATTATATATATATATATATACCTAACTAAATGGTTCATATACGTTGGCATATAGTCTGCTAGTGGTTGTATACTTAATTAAACCGACAGCAAATTAATCTCATTTTCACAATCGTATACGTAGTGTCAAGGAAAATTATAATTATGTAGAATGGATGAAAAGCAAGAGAGAAATAGCGAGAAATATCCTCATCATTTATGCATGCATATATACAAAAAAATATACATATGTAATATAACATCATTTCAGATTGATGGAGAGGACATGTAGATTGAAATTATATGAAATTCACTGAACATAAAACCGTGATGGTTTCAATTATTAATTGAACAACACTTCAGTGACTCTCTCAATAGTGTATTTCGCTACTGAATATGTGAATACGTTTTACAATACACGTCCCATTTACCATACACAAATGCGAGGTCGAGTGCTCAGTAAATACTCACAGACGGAAGAACCTCATTAACGACTGATAATAACAATGATGATTAAATAATAATAAAAACTTATTTAACAATAGGTCATGCAATTTATCGATCACATCTGTCATGAGGAATTAAAAATGAATAATATTTTTATTAATTAAAAATTAATGAAGTATATACATTATACAGGAAATTGTAAACGTCCAGGTAGATATTTATTGCTGAACAATTTAAAGGATTAGTTTCTTTTATAATTTTCAGAGTTGATTCAATTTCATGGACTAATTTTAGAAGAAAATGTTGAAAATTGCATAAAATAAATATAATAATTAGTAACATACTCATACGAGGTAGAATTTATTTTAATATTGAATAGGGTTTGGAAAGTTTTGTTTAATTATCAGTGGTAACGAGAATTCAAGTAACTGAAAGCACTGGATAATTCATAGATATTTTCATGACATTGGATATTACACGTTCGTATATATATTCACATATAAATATATCTCTTTATATGCATACATATATAGTGCATATCATCAGAATGGATTTTGAGAGCATATCACATTTATTGCAGTACTCGAAATGTCATGATCGCAACATATTCAGAGCCAACGACGTGTGCAAGTACATAACATTCATATAGATGGTTGCACATTGGAATTGTGTGGACTTTTACACTATATATTTACATTTTAACTGTGTCATTCCTATTCCAATTTTATCATGTATTCATCTTCACTTCGTTATAATATTTCCCATCTATTTTCAAATTTTCAATTTTCATCTTCCATATTTATTTATTTATTTTTTTTTTTCCTCTCCCCACTGCATTAATCATACTTCTATTTTTATTACCACATTCCAATCGAACAAAAAAACAAAACAAAATGACGAAATAAAAAAAAAAAAAAGAATTAATAAAAACGACGATCCATTGTATATGGCGCTGTAGACAATTTTTCAAATTAAACTGATTCCCCTTGGGAATGAAAGAGTGTCACGTTGAATTCGCTCTGTGATTGATTTTTTATTTCCTCTTTTTGTCTCTGCGTTTTATTTTTTTTGTATCATTCATGCCTCTCTGATTTCACACAGAAAACGTTTTTTTTTTTTTTTAATATTATTTTTTTTTTTCTCGTCATCTAACCATTTATATTTATTCACACTCTGAATCCTCAGCAGTGAATATATTTTTTTTTTGCTATCCCACATGCATGATATATTGCATACAAATAAATTGAGTTCACACACTCTGATTTATAAATCATTATTAATTAATATTATCTTTGCCATTAATCATAATGTATATAAATGAAGTAATTTAATTCAGTTATTTTTCATTAATTTTTTCTTTCACAACATATACATAAATTTACCAATATATATTATAGATTAAATATATATCAAATGGATTGTATATTGTGGGTCATTATCACCACCAACGTGTTATAGTCATTGGTGAAATAATTACAATTACACATTCACACATCGTAAACTCAATTACGTATTCTATCACAGTACATGCATCGATCCCATGTGAAATGTTCGAACGTGTCAAATTCTCCAATAGCAATAGCTACAGATACGCATATTACGCGGGGTTACTATTCCCATTGTTAATTCAAGTGTTACAGTATGTATATGTTGGTTATCCTATATGGAGTAGAATATGTATATAAATGAGAGACTGAAAGTTAGTATACATATACAGAGAGAGAGATAGAGAGAAGTGGAGTATACGCTATACTGCATTCAACCATCGTGTCAGCCTTAGATTCAAATTGGTATATATGCATAGGTGATACACGAGATACGTGAAATGGATTATCAAGAGCAAGGTGTATAGTATAGAATTATTAAAGACAATAAATATATATATATATATATATTCATGAATAGATATGTATATGTAGAAATGAATTTTGGAGTGTTACCAAAGAGAACTAACTGTCGTAATTGCTATGGCCAATTATATCGCCATAGAATTTTAAGTAATGAATAAATTTTAATTATTACTAAATTAAATTGAAGAAAATTGTATTTTCTCTCTGACGTTTTATTATTAGACCTTTTCTTTATTTTTTTTGTTTTTTGAAAGGTTAAAAAATAAAAAGGGTTATGAAAATTTGTGGTATTAAAGTTGACAGAGAGTGCATATAGTTATAATACAATCATCGATTTTATTTTCTAAATTATTATATCCACATACAAATGTTAAACTAAAGTTTCGACGAATTCAAAGGAGTGAGTCAATGTCGTTGGACCAAGGGAACGAACGTTAGGGATAGAATTTCCATGATGTATGTCGTCCTTAGCTTCTCTACTACCACATATATACATCTACGAAGCTAAGTTTTGTCCCCAACTAGTGGAGTAACTGTCGACTAATTTATAGCCGTAGTTGTAATCCGAGTTTCAATTTCGTCTCGCACATCTCCTTTACACACTTTGTACACTCACTCTCTCTACTTCTCGCGCTCTTGTTCTCTTCATGTATATATATATATATATATATTCGCTGTCTGTATTTCCACTCTCACTAATTCTTCTTCAGTGTCATTCCTAAATTAACTGAAAGAGCTGCATTCATCTTCTTTTCGTATAAGTGTATGCAAGTGTTTATAGATTTTTATGTATTCTTTATTTTTATTTTTTAGTAGTATTTATATATTTTTTTTATCAAGTAGAAAGTAGAATAATAAACATAAAGGATATAGACCAGATATTCTGCAATTATTTACGCAAATTAAACACTGGATTTTTTGCGCTTGTGTGTATATTTTTCTTCACACCAAGTGATTCTAGTTTTATTTTCAATTTCGATGATAGTGTGATTTTGTACGATATTTTTTTTGCTCTCTATCGCGTGTTGATAAACTCTATATATGTTGTATAGTATATACATATGTATATAGATATGCATAGCATATATGTGGTACAAACGATTGGCGATGCGAAACGAAATAAAATGTCTGTACATTTCGTAGCCAATGTTGCATTGACCCGAAACGTATGTTGATATCAAATCTACATAAAACTAGTTTAGTTTTCTGTCATTTTTTTTTTTTTCCGAATAAAACTTCATTACTGGACAGTATCAATCGGCTTTCAGAACAATTCTTTATTATAGTTTATTATTTTTATCGATCAATTTTGTCGTGAAATATTGAATGGGAAAAAAAATGAATAGATGTAAATAATTCATGAATAAATATACTGCAGTGTATGTGCACTAAATCCACAGATGATATTTCAATATTTTTTTATATTATAAGAAAAATAAATAAATAGAAGAAAATTATTGTAATGAATTACTCTCGTATACGCGACAGTTGGTTGAATAATGTAGAATATTATAAAGAAGTAAAAACATAATGAGGATGAGGTTGAAGTAAGATAATAAAAATACAAAATATGAAATAGATAAATAAATGAATGAATAACTCGTGATGTTTTCTCTGTTGCCACACCGCACGGTCGTTGACATTATAAATTTCCAGAAGCATTTATATATATATATATGTTTGTCCGGGTGTCAACTGACAGGAAAAAAAAATAGAGAGGTCACGTAAAGGAACTTTTCGTTTAAATCCACGAAACACTATTCACATTATATAGCGTACCACCACTACCAACTACTACACCCTGTCGCTTTATTTCTTGTCCACGTGTTAAGCCATCCACTCATATTCCCAACGCGTCCAAAAGATATACCCACAAGTGATGGAGCGAGGTGACAGGCCGTAAGCGTAACGCTGCGAGATGACACGTAACAAATTATTCTCGGCCGCACTTCATGACTATTACATTACAGCATTCATGTTGGCGAATGAGAGAAAAAAGAAGAGTTATAATTTATCCATCGAGCATTGTATGGAAATCTTATTTGCATTATTCAACATTCAAATCAGCAGATAAAAAAATTTGTTTGGACGTGAATCCATTTTTTTTATTAAAGTATCTTATCTTTATCAATTTTTGTTTTGTTCATAAAACATATCTGTTTACATTCGCACTCTGATAAATCAATATATGTGGCTTTTATTTCATACGAAGTGGTGTAAAGTAAAATAAATATCAGTGAAAAAATCATAAATGAAGATAAAAAAAATTATTAATGCCTCTCACGAGTCAGTTCAAAAAATTAATATAAAGAATTCAAAGTAGTTCTTATCATCCAAACATTATTAAAAAAATAAGTATGAAGATATTCATGGAAAATATAATTTCCAACAATTTTATATTAGCATAAAATGCAATGAATGACAAAGTGATGAAAGTACTTTAAAATTTATTCCCCCAACAGTTATTCATTATTGTATTTTATCGTCATCTCAACAGTAGCATCAATGAAAGAGTTTTTTTTTTTTTATCAGATGCAATATCAGATCAAAAGTAATACCATCATCTTTATATGATTGCTATAAAAAGAAAGTTACAAGAGTATTTCAATGTTTTTTTCTTATCGACATTCATTTCTTATTTGCATTTATATAAAGCTGATGGCATCTGAAGTTTAATTCGAATAATATTGCTCAAGTGATTTACCACTTATTTATAACAATAACGAATGGGAGTAAGAATTAAAGAATTATAGAATTTTATTCGTGGGAATCGCTGCAATACACATTGCATTATCACCATCACCATCATTCTAAATTCAACGTCAAATCCACCCGTTCATTTTATTCTACCATTTTATTTTATCATTTTCGCTTTTTTTTTTTTTTTTGTTCCCCACTCAATGTACTATTGATGCCAGAGCAAAGAAGTGTATAAGAAGGATCATCCACAACGAATCTCACTATATACATATTTCCATCTTGCCTTCGACTGTTATCGATTTGCTCCACGATATTGCCAATGCCATAAGGGGTGGATATTATGATGAGCTTTAACGAGTTTTTGAGCACTTGGTCTTACAGTAAATTCACAAGGGATATCTATGGTTTATTTATAAATAAAATAACGACTATGTGAATATTGTATATGGATGATATAAAAAATAAAAACTATATTCAATCATTTGTTTATATATGAATTTATTTGTTTCAGGTGGAAACTAAAGGTATTTCTGGACCAATTAGCTTTAAAGAAGGGCGTCGAATACAATTCAAATTGGATCTACTTAAATTGAAGCAACATTCCCTTGTGAAGGTAGCAAAAAAAAAAGAAAAAAATATCAAAAGAAGTATATGAATAAATGAAGAAGAGGAATATGGTTTTTAATATTAATTATTTATTCTTGATGCAATGATAATTTAGGTAGGCGAATGGAGGCCAAACTCTGGTGTAAATATAACTAATAGAGCAGCATTTTATGAACCTGGAACTGTCAATGTGTCATTGCTTGTCATCACAATTTTGGTGAGTATAAAATAAATGTAAAAAATGCAGAATGAAAACATTGCTTTATTACTATTGAAATATATAATTTTAATATGACTATTATTTTCTCTACTATATTTGGAAATAAAAATTACCACATTGGCATTTAATATCGAACATGTTGATCGTATTTCAACATTATTAATTGATTAATATATCATTTTAATTCTTGTGAAATTAAATGGAAAATATATACGTTAATTTTACATATATGCAGAACAAGATGATGAAAATAATATTATTCAATTCAATAATTCAGAATGTGAGAATTATATTTTGCACATTTGTCGCCTCTACAGAAACTTCATAAGTTTCTAGACATTCAAGTAAATTCATCTAAATATAGAAATACGACAAGCATTCCCAGATTTAGGTTCATCCGGGTACATAACATGTATGAAATGCATTAACTACGCAAAAGCATTACTTCATATGTATACATTGCTTTCACCAACGTTTCTACATAGTTTATATCCTTCAAGTATACATACGCATGTCTCAACTCTCAACTTTCAATCGTTCTTGGCGAATGTTGGCTGGAAAATTTGCATTTACTCATCTTCTTGTTTCTCAAATCAGTCACGCTAACATCTTCAGTCAAATTATATATATTATATTATTTTCATTTCATCTTAAACACGTGCAACGAATATCAAGTTACAATTTTAAAAAATTACTCATTACATCTTGGAGTTTGAAATTCAATAGAAGTAATATGACTGTAATGAACTGTGAACCATCAAATTCTTTTGTGAATGTTATTAATACTGTTTAGAATAGTCAAGAGTGAAAACAAATGTTTGAGATTATCGAGAATTTCTTTTTTGTCATTCCGAGAGATAATATTTTCTCTTATTTCCAGTTCAGTCATTTTAATGATGGAATAATATTTATTCATCATATCACTACATAAAAAAAGCAAGACTTTTAGGTCTCTTAGAATCTGCTGTATCATTTCTCTATAGATTTTCCTTTAATAATAAATTTTCATTCAAAGATATTG
This sequence comes from Zele albiditarsus, assembly GCA_958496275.1. Lineage (NCBI taxonomy): Eukaryota > Metazoa > Arthropoda > Insecta > Hymenoptera > Braconidae > Zele > Zele albiditarsus. Next base: position 11,670,751 of record OY292409.1, on the reverse strand, counting down.
AATGAGATTACAATTTTTGATTAATGTTTTCCGTATTCTGCATTTATATATGTATGTATATATTATATCATTGATATATTTATAGACACCCCTTACACTCAAGGGAAATTACTCTATATGGTATAACGTACAGCGGTGTTACTTAGTTAATGGCATCGAAGCTCACTGGCAGTGAAATTCACATTTCTACATTACCTCGTCTATATTAATCCAACCCCATTCACCTTCCAATCTATAGGTACGGTGGTATACTCTGCTTCAACCACTCAACCGTTTTGTGTGTCACCCCTCAACCTCTCACCTCTACATTATATAATAGAACATATCACAACGCAATCAACCATTTAATTACTCAATCAATCGTAAGAATTTACGACGAGCACTAAAATATTACATTTTTACAATTATTTCATTAACATACATGATCAGAACAAATATTTTATCTAACACATTTATTGTTTCTAGACATAAATAATATATAATTAAGTTTTTCAATAAAAAATCATATTTTTTCTTCCAGTGTGCATGAAAATCTTCTATCTTTTATCTCAATTATAACTTCTTTTATTTCACTTAAATGTTGAAACAAAATTTTCATATCTTCATTTATTTCTCTTCATCTACCTATTCATTTTCATTTTCATTTTTTTTCCTTATGCATGAATTACTGGATGGAAATATCATGGTATCCTGAACAGGAACAGCCATACGTTATGATGCATCATGAAAAAAATTATACGGGTAACAATCGATTTTATGGTTTTTGCGTGGATCTACTTGAACAAGTGGCAAAAGAAGTAGGCTTTAATTATCGATTGGAGCTTGTACCTGATCGGAAATATGGCGCGTGGGATCCTGAAACTGGCGAGTGGAATGGCATCGTTAGAGAACTTATGCGACATGTATGCCTTGGTTTGTTTTTTATTCATACTTTTTTGTCACAATTGTTATTGTTCAATATATTTGGCATCAATCACCCCCACAAATATATACGCTAATTATATTAACATTATTGTATAAATTTATTTATTAATAATCATCAGTTAGTTGATATGCATACAGAGAGTATCAGTAAAATAATATTCATATACAGTTCTAGCAGTAGAGTAAATTAGCAGTAGAGACAATTAATAATTATTATTTTTCATTTCATCATTAAATCACACTGATCAAATGTAAATAAAATTTCAATTACAGTAATTTTGTATTGAAGTGAAGAAAAAGAAAAAATTTACAAACAGCGCAATGGAAAAATGATTATGATACAGAATGAAATATAAAATAGAATAATAAAAAACCGAATAATTTACACGTGAAAGTTTCTATTTTATGGATCTCTATAGGAGCAGCCATACGTAATGCTGAGAACGTCAGGAAATTACAGTGGCAATGAAAGATACGAGGGATTTTGTATCGATCTATTGAGAGAAGTAGCGCGTGTGGTTGGATTCACATATACAATTCAGCTTGTACCAGATGGAAAATATGGTGTTTATAATTATGAAACTGGCGAATGGAATGGCATTGTTCGCCAATTGATGGACAAGGTGAGTGTGTCAGTGAATGAATTGTGATAAAATTATTTCGCACAATTAATTGTCTTCATAAAATTATTCATGGATATTTAAATATTATTTTCTACTGACATTGAACATCATTGCATCATAATCACTAAAAAATTTGGCATGTACATCCATTGTATGTACGATTATTGATTATCAATGAGATGTCTGGATGTAACATTGGATAGAAAGATTTTGCATCCATTTGAATTTTTAATTATTTATTGCCTACCAATTCGCTTTAATAACACTTGAACAGCAACGTGTAAACATGCATATAACGTATACGCATACATTATATACCGACATGACACGTCGCTTTTGCAATGCAAATGAAGGTGTTGGAGTGAAATTCGGAAATGGCGCGGCGCGACATCATCCAAGAGGAGCTTTAAACTAACGCCATTGAATTGGCACACAGTAGATGAAGATATAGGGCATAATATATGCCTCGTAAATAATGTTGTATTTTACACATTTCGATTGCTCATAGTATATGTCTGAAAGTACTTTTTTTTCCTTTTTTTTCTTTTTAATTTTCGATAAGAAAATAAAATGAAATATCTGTCTAATACGATTGTGTATATCTCACAGAAAAACAACAAAAAAAAAAACTAATAATTATTTCAACACTTTTGAGTTAAAGTGTTATTATTAATTTTTTATCTTATTGATTTATGATGTGCGATAATATATGTATTCATAACAATTTATAACACGTGGAGGCTTGTGAGTTTGTAATTGAATGTGAAAATTTTCCGGTGAACGCAATATCTCGCAGACATGTCCGCTCATTTTTCTTCCACACTCACTGATTAATTGCTGGAGCAAGGCAAAACGGATTAGAGGTAAAGAAAAAAAAACAAAAACAAATTGAAAATAGAAATGAAAAAAAAAAAAAAATTCGGAATAGCTCGGGCACCAGCTCAGTAACGAGACTTTTGTTCACGAGCATGCGGCTATGAATTGAGGAAATAATTCCTCGGTGCTACGGCAATCAAGTTGCGAAGTCGCAATTAGAAAACGAGAAAGAGATGGATTGAGACTGAGATAGACTAAGAGAGTGGGAGAGAGAGAGAGAGTTGAAATAAAAATTGAAAAAATGAAAGCAGCGTCCTGCAATATCCCATTTTCTATGCTGCCATCACCACCATGATTCTCATATTTATCATGACCATGTAAAATTATAGAAAAAAAAAATTGTTTTTTTTTTTCAGTTCAAATAAATTTTCCATTTTATAACTTTGGTGTCTGCAATTTATAACACAATTTATTATATTCAACAGTAATTCATTCACTTGGATAAAAGTAAAAATGCAATCAACAGTAAATATTTATATATGAATGTGTATAATTAATGAAAAAAAAATATTCAATTCAAGCGAAAAAGTTAAAAATGATCTTTCGATTGGAATCAACATTTATGTTTATATTATTTAAAATCAATGAGAGAAAACCGTTGATATTATACTCAGAATGTATGATGGGTTAAACACAGCAAGTACATGTGTCTCAAAAAAAAATGAAACATACGTTTTATTTAATTATAACAAAGATTTTATTTACTCATTGCAGATACAGTTAATTTAAGTAGAATTGTTTCGCGGAGACATACTCCGTATGTATGTTTAGAATTAAAATGTCTCGATTGAGTTTATGTATTATCCAAAAGACAAAGGAATGTATGAATAATATGGATTTAATATAATTATCAATTGATTACAAGTCTAAAAATGGTTTTACATCGAATGTAAAATTTTCGTTTCGATTTAGTGAATTCTTCAACCCAAAATTATTCGTAGATTGATATTAAAATTATATGATATTAATTCGAGTAATTTTTTTCTCTATTATATATACATACACACACTCACATTAGAGATTTGAGAAAAAAAATACGAGTGAAAAGAGGGTGATAGAGGGATAAATTTCAGCGAGTGCGCGATTATCGGTAATGCTCGGTCAGGCATTATCAAAATCGTGAATTACTGGCAGCCATGTTAAATCTCCCTGCTTTCTCCTCATTTTATTCCATTGTCTTTTAAGCCAATCGCATCTCAACATTCTCTGGTGCGAGAATGTTCCCCGATTAAATCAACGAGAGGAAAAAAAAAAGAAAAAAAAAGAGAGAAGAAGCAGAAATGAATTAAAGAATTGTGAAGACGATAACCATATGCATTTACGTCGTAGTGAAATTCCTCAGCAAGATGAGTAATATCAACTGACGTTTGTATTAATTCCATATAATTATCATGAATTGCACTTTAATGTTAAATGTCACATGAAGAAAAGTAATAAGAGGAAAGAAAAAAAATAAATGGTGAGAGAAAAATTGATGAGCAGTAGAAAACGTGCACTTTCACATGAAACCAAATGAAATACTGGACAAAATCACTCATTATGAGCAATGGGTAAAAGAAAAAATGCGAGAGAGCAAGAGAGGTGATAAAATCATGAACGTGAAAATCTTTTAGTCAACATATATTTTTGTAGAGATGCGATTAATAATTTTAATGTGAATATTAACAACTATAAAAAAGTCAATTATAAAATACGGTGGAGATTTTTTTTTATTATTTCATCATCAATTTAATTGTATTGCTTCAAATTGCATGTAAATATAATTGCACTTTGTTCTTTGTGTAAAGTAAAATGCTTGAGCACCTAAATTAATTAATTGATCAAGACCAGTAGATTATCTTAAATAAAATATATTCATATTCGGATTTTTTTATCTTCAACTATTCATAATATCGATCAAGTGAAATATAATTACTATTATAATTATTTTAAAATTAAATGATTGATTCACAGAAGGCTGACTTGGCAGTTGGATCGATGACGATAAATTATGCAAGAGAGAGCGTCATTGACTTCACCAAACCATTCATGAACTTGGGTATCTCTATACTGTTCAAGGTAAAGATCGTGATGTGAAACGAGAAGCGAGGAAATAAATTTGAAATAAAAGAAAAAAAATGAAATGAAATATCCATGAAGTCGTAATAGCGATGGTTGAAAGAACAAAACTAGAGTTGTAATTACCAGACGTATAATTACCTCAGTCTTTGAATATACCTCGTACATCTGGATGAGAAGTTGGTCTAAATAAAATACCACTTTAATTTCGACTTGTCATTGAAAATTATTCTTAAGTATATAGAAGACAGGGGAAATTTTTTTTTTTTATTTTTAATATTATTGCAAAGACGTCTAGGACGACTTGGAGTAGAAGGAAAAAAAAAGAAAAAAAAAACCAGGTGGGAACATTTTTCCATATATTTGTACTCGTTTATTTCTCGCTCACTTCTCAAGAACGCGAGATCACAGCCATCAACTGAGACAATTTATTTTCACAGATGATTTAATACTACAATAGAATCTTTATTAATTTTCTTTTTCTCATTCTTTTCTTTTTTCTGGGCAAGAGTAAAACAAAAGTTTTCTTTTCTCTCACTATATAATGAGCTAATAATGAAAGGGGAACGATAATTATATTATATTATAAACGTTTTACAAACGAACGGGTGGAAAAATAATTGGACTATTGGATTGGATAATTACTAATTAGATTTATTTCATTACTGCGAAAAATAATTACGGAATTTTATTATTGGCATTTTGATGTCAATTAGACAATTATATTTTGCAATGTTAGAAATTGATTTGATCTCAAGAAAAATACCAAGCGAGTATTTGATTTGTCCGCATTTTTTTTGTTTTTTATTTCATATCAACATCGTGTAATATTGATGAGTCAAATTCGACTTATTTATTGTGGACTTTGATGTTTGAAGCAGCATAATTATCAGTTGAATTTCCATATTTATCTTTATGCCATTGAATTTCCCTCGAGTATCAGAACTGCTCATAAAATATCACATAACTCTAAAGCAGATGACTGCACTTACCGAAACTTGTTTGAAATTAACTTTTCATATAATTAATGAGATATACGTTGACGAAATGAGCTTACGAGTTTATTAATGAATGTTTATATGCACATTTCATAGAGAAATAGAGATGAAATTCCGATATTATGAAACAGAAATACACGTGAATTGTCACATTAATGTTCATGTTCACCTTATAAATTAGTTCATTTTGATTTGCATAATACATACATTTTGTTCAAACGGATTAAAATTTAGTTCACGAATTTTTCTTTTTTTTTTTTTTTTTTTGAGCAGATGTCTGACCGAGATAGTTTTGTCTACTGACAATTAAAGCTGACAGCTTGTTACACATACCCCATGAATAATATTGTCTGTATATGAAGTGGAATATTTTTATTTACAATACGAAAAAAAAAAAAAAAAGAAACAAACGCCTCGAGTCTCCTAAAATCCAATAACAATTTTTCTTTATTGCTAATTAAATTTAATAACTTTTCTCTATGGCCATGAACAACTTTTATGGATAATCAATTTCACAAGTGCATACAACCCAAGGTATAATTGACAGATGAAATTCAAGTGGCAAAGGCCGAACGTAAATTAATTTCGCTTCATTATACCAATCACTGTCCTTAACGGATATTTATGAGCTTTAATTAATTGAAAATGAAGTGTGAGCAATCAATTAAAATTAATATTGCCATTGGTGAGCTCCGATCACTTTGAAATTTAAACTATCAACATCAATCTGTTAGAAATAATTTAATCTATGATATAATCATTTCAATATAGAAGCAATAAATTTTGTTGGCAATCGATTGACATTTGCTGTCGCCACAAGCATCCTCACTGACTCTTTATCGATAATTGATGTTGGTTCAAACTAAAACGTTTATTGAATCGATAGTTGACCAAAGTATAAGAGGTGCAGTATGCATGTGTATCGAACTGAAAGTTTTGCACTCGCATAGGCAATTAAACTCATTAATTATCACGTTAAAAGCCCTTTAAGTAGAAACACCATGGTAATATTTCGAGAAATTTAATTATTTTATTTTTTATCATTTTGCATATGTGCAAAATATGTATACCGAAGAATAGAAGTAGTTAGAATATTATATACTAACTCTAGACCAGTCAACATGCTACCCAAATAATTGAATATAAAATAAACATGTTTGTAATTTGAATTCAATTAAAACATCAATAATCATTCTCTTCAAGATACAATCATACTTTAATCGTATTCTTTCAGATTGATTTCATAGATAATTAATTATTTTTATTTGATATTTTAGGTACCTACAAGTCATCCAGCACGCTTATTCTCCTTCATGAATCCATTGGCCATTGAAATTTGGCTGTATGTACTTGCCGCCTATATACTTGTCTCCGTGACAATGTTCGTTGTGGCGCGTTTCAGTCCCTACGAGTGGAATAACCCACATCCGTGCCACTCGGGTCCAACCGAAATGGTTGAGAATCAATTCTCCTTATCTAACAGTTTCTGGTTCACTATCGGAACGCTGATGCAGCAAGGTAGTGATCTCAATCCAAAGGTGAGTGCACATTTTTATTTTTTTTTTTCTCTCTCCACTTGCTATCAATAAACAAAATATCAATACATCAAATTAATTATATATGAATTTCACAACAATAAATAATTCATTACATTGTATCTAAAATGACAGAAATGTATTTTTTTAAATTGTGGGAAAATGTACAATATAATATATTTGAAATTTAATTTGCAGTAGGTATGCTATGATTTTATTTAATCAAACAATTAAATTTTTAATGCTCCATCTATATTTTATCGATAATATAAATTAGTATATAATGAATGTATCTCAATATACATCATATCATATCCATAATTAAAATATACATTCAGAACACTCACTGATGAATGCAAATTACATTATTTCAAATATTTTAAAATATCAAAACGTAATATTTTTTCATGACAACAAAAATGTCACTTGTCGTTTGTAAATTAAAATTGAGCGAAAATAATTTTTGAGAAAATTTTTGTTTTATTCGAATATCAATGCAATAAAAAATGTAATTTATTGATTATTGAATTTAAAATTGATTTACAATATGTTCATTTTGCTCTTGCGTTAATTTAAAATTTGCCACTAATGTGTAAACCATTATCTGAAAATGAACAGAGAAATATAGATAGAAAAAAATGAGTGAGTGCGACAAAGAGTGTGAGGGTGGAGATGAGAGGGAAATATTGAAAGAGGTGAGTGCTCGGGGTGAATTGGCTTTTACCTCTACGCTTCTGTGAACAGATAGTGATTGATATTTCATATTGCTACCGTTCGTAACGATCTGAATTTATGACATGGCATCACGCGACCACTCTCACCCGATCGTATTGCTTTATTTTGCTTTGCAAACGTGTTCGATTGTGCAATATATCTATATATCCATGGATATATATATTTTTTTCTTGTTCCATTCAAAATATATGCGTACACACAAATGAATCATGAAACTATCCTGTCAATAATCCAATACAGTTTTATTTATCTAAAACCAAAAAAAAAACGTAATTGAAAAATGAAGGAGATGAAAAATATCCATTCATTAGTCAATGGTAGTTAATTCTAAATTGTAATGCCGAGTTCATTTAATGAGAAAATAAAATTAAAATAAAAAAATTATTGAGCAATAAAATGCTGACGATACGCTCACTGAATAAAACCTAAATCGACTATTCACTCAAAATGAAAGTCGGGTAAAAAAAAAAGGGGGATGGGGAAGAAAAATGAAAAAACAACGAGAAATATAAGAGAGACAATTCAGGATAAGATATGTTTGTAGTGGAGACTGTGGTGCGTGCTATTTTGCAATTCACTCACTCGCATCTTGAGTAAAATGTGTTTTCACATCTTTCTTCTCTCTTTTCCTCATACAGTGTGTCACTTGAAGTTTACCATTATCTTTATATTTTTCTTCGTCTATATTATCTAAGTGTCTCGAATACTTCTTCCAACTATATCTTTTTCACTAACTTTGTGTGATTTGCAATACTGACATACAGAACCACAGATGAGAAAAACAACACGATAAAAATGTGAAGGAGAAAAAATTTTATATGACTATATTGTATAAGGAAAGAAAAAAAAAAAAATGGTAACATACATATTTTGTTTTTTATTATTTGCAGGCTACAAGTACACGAATTGTCGGTGGAATCTGGTGGTTCTTTACACTAATAATTATTTCATCGTACACGGCAAATCTTGCAGCGTTTCTCACTGTTGAAAGAATGATCACACCCATTGAAAATGCTGAAGATTTGGCTGGACAAACGGATATAACATATGGCACACTTGAAAGTGGCAGTACTATGACATTTTTTCGGGTAATATTTTTATTTGTAATAAAGATAAAATTGGAAAATCGGTGATGGGATTATTAATTAATTATGTTACAATATGAAGTGAATTCTATGTAGTTATTTATTTATTTTACAGGACTCAATGATTGAAACGTACAAAAAAATGTGGCGATACATGGAAAATAAAAAGCCATCAGTTTTTGTGCCAACATACGAGGAAGGAATACAACGTGTTCTTCAGGGTGACTATGCATTTCTCATGGAGTCAACAATGTTGGATTATATTGTCCAAAGAGATTGTAATTTGACACAAATTGGTGGATTATTAGACAGCAAGGGATATGGAATTGCTACACCTATGGGTAAATAATTCAACTGTCAATTATATTCATATACAATTGATAATTTTATAAATTTGTGCATGTGAATAAAATAAATTTATTCAATTGATATTCATTTACTGAAGGCTCTCCGTGGCGTGACAAAATTTCATTGGCAATATTGGAGCTCCAAGAGAAGGGTGAGATTCAAATATTGTACGACAAATGGTGGAAGAGTCCAGGCGACACATGTAAACGAACGGAAAAGGGAAAGGAAAATAAAGCCAATGCATTGGGGGTCGCGAATATTGGTAAATATGAATGTTTAATCGTACAAATAAATATAAATATCTTCTCATTTCATTAACAATAATAAAATTCACACAGAACTGATTATATCAAATTATTTCCCTTTTCTTTTTCATTTATTCATTTCCTCTCCTTTTCAGGTGGAATATTTGTCGTTTTACTCTGTGGATTGGCCTTCGCAGTGCTCGTGGCAATTTTTGAATTTTGCTACAATTCGAGACGTAACTCAGCATCTGAACGAGTAAGTTTTTAAAAAATCCACAAAAGTATAAAAGTTTATGATATCAGTATGCCGAATGGAACTTGGCATGTATTCAAAGAAAATTTTCATATCCCACATAAACTATTTGAGCGGATTTTCTAGAGTGATATTAAAAACCAAAACAAAAAAATTTCATTCTCTTCAACTATGTTACTCAATTGTTCTTATTTTCCCTCTTTTATTTTTTTAATGTTATTTTTTTGTTTTTCTCTTCGCTTTCTTTTTTATTATGGTTGCATGAATCATATTCAAGCACGAACTCATCGACTGAAGCATGCTCTAATTGACTTGCAACGCACTCGGGTGAAAATCGATCGTATAAAAGTGGAAGGTGAGTCCCTTCAAATACACTTGGCATGTGTGAATATAGTCTGGTCAGAAGCCACATTTCATTAACCACCAGACATCACTGTATTTTTTTTTTTTTTTTGTAGTGATTCAATCAGTGTCAAATCACATGAGATGCATAAGTACACGTGGAAAAGAAAAGAATGAGTTTTATTCTTTCTCAATTTCATTCTGTTTGCTCTTCCATTATTTATTTACTCTCTTCACTTTTTTATTCTTTTTGACATTAAAGCAGACAACACCATCAGTGCCACCACCATCAACATGCTCAAGCTCTCTTCAGGGTATTTCACAGAGCATGCAGCAACAACAGCAACAGCAGCAGAATCAAAATCAGCAACAACATCAAGACTCCTTGTGTACGGAAATGGCCCGTGAACTGTGTCGAGCGTTACGCTGTCGCGCATCTTCTCGTAGACGACAAGCATGCGAGAAATGTTCTACCCATGTATCGGGTTATCCATTAGATAATCCCACTGCCACTCCACTCAATGGGATGAGATCTCAAGTAAATCATAGCCACTTGAGCCGTTTTCATCTCACAATTGTACACACATGATATAATAATTCTGTTGAATTTAATTGCAGCGAGGCAGCTTAGGAGTCGCAGCTGAGCTACCAGCTCACATTCACATGCATCACCATATGCCCCTTGATTACGAAGGAAATTGAGAAGAAAAAAAATAAGAAATATGCAAATAATCAATTCACAAATTGAAATAAAAGTTATACAAATGTTTCGTCGCTATTTTGTTATCTTCATTCTGTATTGTTTCATTTCTTGTTCTTCTTTATATAAAAATGATTAATCGTGAGATGGGTAGAATTATGACTCATGAAAGTATTTGTATATTTATCATGCCCATCATACAGATGCCAAATGTGTAAGAGTAATAAAAATAGTTATTGATAAGCAACGATCTAATTATTAGTCAAAAAAAGATAAAAATTGAAAAGTTAATTTAAACGTAAGTTTTCACAAATAAAAATCAGAGAATTTTTGCACAGCCCCACGATATACCTAAAAAAAACAAAGAAAGAAGTTCATGTTTGAACTTTCGTTTCGAGTGTTGTGTAATAATCGAAAACAGAAGAAAATAAATAAAATTGTGTATGAATAAATAATGTATTTGTAAATAATATTGTATGGTGTGAAAATGTGCATAATCAAGTTGTGCCAATAAACAGTTAATAATAATAATTAGATTATTTGATTATGATTAATGGTTTGATGTTTGACGTCATACTTTTTTTTTTTCGTATATAGATAATGAAAAAAAAATCAATTTTAGTTGTTAGATAAATATATATAAAATATTATATGAGTATATACAGTGAGGATGGAGTGAAAAGTGGGAAAAATAAAACTCTGAATAACACATAATTAATTTTTTTCTTTTTTTTTTATATAACATCATTTATTAAGGGATAAAATAAATGACAAATAACATATCGCTTATATGAAACTATAACATTTCTTAGAGTGTTCATTAATTTTTGTTTACGATATAGAAGAAATCACATCACATATACGACCCTCCTTTTTTTACAGCCACAATAAAAATCATCAAACATTCAAAACCTCTCATCATTTATGGGCCACTGTCATTTATTTTAAGTATTAAATGAATACAATATTAGATAGAAAAAAAAATACATAATAATGCATCGAAGAAAATAAAGCACTACTGAAAGATTTATGCTTGGATTAGAATATAGAGACAGGTTCACCATGACTTGATTAGGCAATGACCGCAAGCTTAATCGAGTCAATGAGGATACCTGTATGAAGTTAACATGGTTTTTTTTTTTTTCATTTATTCATTCATATCCAAGTTATTGAAATTATTTCATTATTTCTCAATTATGTGAGATATACATTGGTAATAGGGACAGTTTATAGTTCTGACAGTGGAACCATTATCTTTATACGAGATTTTTCATGTTACGCGGGCAAATCTCGTAAGTCCTCGCAGTATATATAATTATTCATACTTGTTTTTTTATTGTTACTTTTATTTTTTCTGTTTCATCAATTCTCATTTCATAGAAGGGTCATGTTCAAATCACTTGAATTATCACACGATCACTATGTTGCGGTGGCATGAAATACATATAATTAATGTTTTGTGACTTTCATGGGAGGAGGGGGGGGGGGGGGGGGGGGGGGGCGAAAAGAGAGAGTGAGTAGTTCGAAGAACGTGAATAAATTTCATATTATTTCAAGTGAATAATATGGAAAATGAAAAAGGAAATTATTCCTATATCTTTTAGTATCATTTTTTTTTTTCATCGTTTCATTTCATCATTCACAACTTTATGACAATATATATTCATTTATTATTTTATTTATGTACCTCTAGCCATTGCGGCAATTACATTTTCGTTTCCTTTTTCTTGGATATTTTTGCATCGGATAAAGAAAATAGTAAGAATCAATAATGAAATGATTAACAGAAAAAAAAAGCGAGACGGAATGCCAGTTTTAAGATGATGATAACTGAATCGAAGCTTCTCACTCGTCACTGTTGTCGTCGGTGTCATCATTATTTTTTATTTTTTTTTTTTGCCAAATAACAATATCAAATATTTCATCAAAACATATCGTTTTTAATGTGTCAAGAACAGGATAAAACCTCTCTTAGTCTTCAAATGGTCGCAATTTTGTTTCAAATACCATTCATTCCACGTTACACAATATCTCACGCACTCTGTCATTGTTATTAAATAAATTACAAGAATAAAAATCATTATGATATTTATCTTCAAATATATTTGTAGAATTGAATTCCCGTGAAAATGGCGTAGCCTGCGCGGCCACGGGACATTGATGCAATTCTCACGTTTATTCTTTGTTCTTATTTTTATTATAATATATATATATATTTTTTTTTTTCCTTTTCATTATCTTCCTTTCACTTTTATTCTCCATCAAAACCATTCCTTATCATTTCCCATTGTCCCACAAAATTGATCGGATAATATTGATCGCATTAAACAAAATAATACGAATCTATTTCTATTCTGTCTCTCTAATGACAACGTATACTTCAATCCACAGTTCAACGCTCATGAATAGTTTGTTATTATTGTAATTATTTCCTACGTCTTAAAAAAAAAAAGAAAACAAAACGATATTGATTCCATATTGTTGTCATATTTCGAAAGGTAAAAAAATCCATTAAGGATTTTTTATTCACAATTAGCAATGATGATTTCCCGTTGTATAATTATTTGCAGTAATCGCCGCCCGCGCAACTTTATGAACGCTCGAAGATGTGCTTTGTATACAAGAAAAAAAAATGACCTACAAATACATATATAAGAAACGCAGGACTAAAAAAAAACATTATATTGTTTGTTTTTTCTTTCCCCACTTCTTTTTTTTTCATTCATTCAGTCCCTCGAAGAGATCATTTCACGAAGCCTTATGGTCTCACTCTACATCATACATTGACAAATAATAATTGGTTGATTCATATATATGTAGTGTTGATTGTGAATCAGTTTACTTAAACGAAACGTGATGCATTTTCAACATTTTTGTTTGTGTGAGTAAGTGTGTTTGTGTTTAAGCAAAGTGCAACCACAACTCCTCGTATTTCATGTTTGTGTTGTCTTAAATTAGAAATACGCCCTGCGAATTCTCCGCAGGATCTTGACAAACTGCCAATAAGGGACTGATTTGTATAAAAAAAAATAAGAAAAAAAAAAAGGTTTATGTAATTAAACAGATAATGAAACAAAATAATAATGATAAATATGAAAGACATGGTGGAGTGAGAATAAACTAAATGAGATAAGAAGTGAATGCAAAGAAGAAGTACAAAACAAAATAGTATATGTTGATAAAATTAAGAACCCTGTATGTTTTACATAGGACAGGGCTTTTTTTTAGAGTTTTTTATCATTTTTTTCTTTTTTTTCGGCTTTTTTCATGATACATAGATTTTCTTTTACGTTTCAATGTAATGATTATCAATTGATATAGTTGAAATATTAATGATTTTTTTCCTTCGAAATGAATGCAAAATTTCTGAGTCGAATATAAAACACTCCATTATTTCTCGATAAAATATTGGCAAATACGATAACATAGAGGGAGAATATACCAGCGAGAATGAAAGAGAGTAAAAATGACTTGTAAAAAAGATTAAACGCAATACTATCGTTTTTGTTTCTATTGATTTCTCTCAATTGAATAACTTTGTTTCGCTCATTTTTTTTTATTTTAGTTTTTTCTTTTCCCATTCTCATTATCATAATTTTATTTCAATAATTCTGTTTGTTGCCAAACGTAAGAAGAGGAAAATAAATGAAACTACATAGAGAAACCCATGGATTTTTCAACTCTAGTATGGCGAGGAAAAATAATTCTCATTCATTTCTTTCATTCGACGCAGAGCACCTATAGTGTTCGCTGTTTCATATAATCCTGACTGATATGTTGGCTGTTTATTTGTGACAAGGGCACGATGATAAATTCTGAATGATTCGTGCAAAGCTATTGGGCACAATTGAATTTTCTTTTTCCATTCTTGGTTTAGTTCGATAATTTGCTCCACGTCCAATATATTCGTGATGATCAAAGATTCTATCCATTCTAGAATTACTCTTTGTTCTCTTTCTCTAAATAGTTGTATGTATGTGTTATGTGTATATTTTGTATTTTTCTTCATGTTTCTGCCCGACATAATATTAATATTCTCCAGTACTCGAAAAAATTTTTCCATGCATAAATTGTTTCGTGCAAATACACAATTTCTATAATTAATAAAGACGGCGTATCAATCGTTTCATCCTACAGACGTTTCTCCCAATTGTGTGCACACCTCCCTACCACATCCATCATGCCTCGGATATTACACTAAATATATATATATATATATATATATATATATATATATATATTTATATATATAATAATATATAATCTATATACACATTTTTTTTGTTTATATGCGATCACAGAACATTTATAATTCGTGTGTATGCTTTGTGCCGCGTGTTTATTTTTACGAACTACGAGAATTTGATTTTTGTTTTTTTTTTTTCAACTATTACACTGTTCTTTTCTGTCTCGTTTATTAATTATTATTCTTTTTTTTTTCCTTGATATTTTTATTTTACAGTATTTTAATACAATGAGCGCACCGTATTTTTCTTAAAGCTTGCCATTGGTCTCACTAATGGGATGAAAAAATTCGCTTGCTCCCGGAAGTAGTTTGTTTCTTTTTTTGTTATTTAATTTAATTTTTACTTTATTTATTTATTTTGTTTTTTTTTTTTTTAGTGATTCTTTCTTCGAAAGCAATTCGATTTTCATATGCACGCGCGCAGCATACGCACGTTACAATTGTATTTGAAAAATTGTGAGCTTAAGGCTCGCTATATATGATTCACATCGTGTCAGTCATCATTCTTATTTACTTTCTTCATTCTTATTTCAGTGTTTTATTATCGAGATTTTCCTATATCAAAAGGCTTGAATATTTCGATGATAATCGTAATTCAATCGATAATCTACATTAAATTCCAAAACAATGTTTTATCTCACTTCTTTTAGTTCTTCTCGTTTTCTTTTTCGTTTGCCTCATGCGCTTTTAGGATCACTGGCACTTTTCGCATTGTACAATTAATTTTGAATATTAATCAGTCAAATTATATATATATTTATTTATATATATTATATTTAAAAATTCATTTTTATCAATATAGATGATGATAGAATACCAAGGTATTTAAGCTTGATATTTATTTAGTGAGAAAAATAAAACGTCGCGCTGAAACAATCTTATGTTACGTATTTGTTAGAAAAAATAATAAAAATAAAAATGAAGTTGCATATCAATGACGTTATTGATTTTAACCGCGCTTCAATGAAAAATAAAAAAAGAATTGAAATTTTTGTCATTGTCAAAATAAAATTATTACATTTAAATATGCATATATACACGAAATAACAAAATGAAATTATTATAAACACTAATTTCTCAATTAATTGATTAATTAAATATAATTGACAAGGAAAGTAGAAATATTTTTGAAGAATAATCCGAATAAAATTCTAATAGGAACGCGCGCATTAAGTCGTATAAGAATACCTCTAAATATTTACAAACTGATGGTTTCAATTATTAAAAAAGAAACAAAAAAAAAAGCATAATGAATTCTCCATTATTTTTCCAAAAGAATTTTCACAATCTGTCTCCATTTTCTTTCGACATTGACGCTATTCAATTTTTCTCCGTCTTTTTTTTCTCATTTCATGTGACTCGCCAAATATTTCTGATCATAATTTTCCATCACTCTTCGTATTCTTGCGAGAAGCTGTACATCAATTTTGAATTAATATCGAATGGATAACGTTCAAATGAACGAATTTGAGACGAAAAAAAAAAAGAAATAATATTAATATTTATATATGTATCGAATATTATCACAAAAAACTCCTCAAACAAACGATAGTACGCGTTACGGAAAATGGGGCGAAAAAAAAAAGCGAGAGCAACAGTTCTCGCTTTATAAATTCTAAAATACGATTATGTCAAGACCCCTGAAAATTTCACGTTATTTCAGATCTTGAAGGGTCAACTATCAACATCTAAATATCCAAATCGAGCGAATATAAAGTTCGGTTCTTTTTTCCTTCTTGTTAATTTCGTATAACTATTAAGAATCTGTTTTTATTTTCTTCTGTTGCTTTGCCACTCTCAATCCGAAGCCTCGCGACAACTCTATGTATGTATGTATGTACTCTTTGGAACTCGAAAGTAAACTCTACGTCCGAATTAAAACATGTAAAAATTTTTCCAATTTTGAGACGCATTGTCAAGAAATCACAAAAAGAAAAAAGAACCCACGAACGATAAGATTTTTTTCGTTCCTCCCCGTTGTCTCAAAGTTCCGTATTTTTTTTCTGCTTCGCCATCTCCCTCCTTGTCTCCATCTGACGATTGTTAATTATGTCCACAACTGGACATAATAAACAAATTTATTTTATTTTTTCCATCGACACTTACAAATTGCCAGCCAGTAGTGATGAATAACCATCGATTTAGGTCATATACTGCATTACCGCACGGAGTGCGTACAATAACTCTGCTTGCATACGTGCCTCAAGTATCATTAAACTCACATGAACCTAGTAATCAGAAAAGAAAAAACATAAATGAATAATAATTCAACGAACTTTTTTTACACAACAATTATTTCACACTCCAACCATAAATTGAAATTTCAAATCGTGATGTGATATATTTACTCAATGTATTTAATTCTGACCTTTTCACTATGCTTGAACTCCCTCATAACACGGTCATAATCCCTCTTTGTTACGCGCTCTGGATAACAAACTGCGCTCTTGATAAAAGTTTTCAGACTACGTTCAAGCAATTGATTGACCTCATTGTAATCATAATCGTCGTGTCTTATACCAAACATGCATTGAATATAATTCCATATGGCGCGCCTGAATCGCGATGTGTCGACCTTGCTGTGTGTACCCATCGTATAATATGTGAGGTTATAGGCCGTCTTAAATTTATCGTCAAGAAGATTGCCAACGTCATTGTACAGTCGATTTACGAGTGAATAACCGTGATCATCCCAAGAGTAATCTTGCACACGGAACGTCGGCCTGTCATTCAATTGTCCCTTCTGTTGAGAAAAAGAAAAAGACATATTTAAGTATCAACACATTCATGATAAGAATTAATCACATAAATTTATTGTTTGTGTTTCTTCACCTTCACAAAATCTTGATATATAAATGTAGGATCCTCGATGAAAAGGCCAATGTCCGAATCTAAAACTGAACTATTTCTCTGTGGTGCTGCTGCCAATTCGGCCGATTGTGTTTCAACTGTTTCAAATCTTTTTGATAGTTCCTCCTGTGTTATTTGATAAGATTCGGATTTTTCTGATAAACGTTTCATTCGTTCCATCAATGTTTCAACGCCAACCTCCTGTTCGCCGACTATGCTTGGTGATGAGGGCGGTGACGGGATGTTATCTGTAAAATATTGGAAATTCATTATATTACCAGATTGATTTTATTTTATTTCGTTTTATTCTACTGTTTTCGAATCAATTATTAACTTACCAGTCTTGCCACCACCACTGGGAATTTTTTTTGGGCTGCTTATCAGCTTGTCTTTGGCAGGTTGCACATTATTGCTATTGTCCTGAATATTTTCCTTGTAATAATGACCCGTGACATTATCAAGTTCTTCATTAATGCCACATGAGAATACGAATGACGATAGAGAGTGAAAATGCGCGAGTAAAACAATTGCATGAACGACTTCAGCGAGTGACCAACTGTCGGCGCCTTTCGTCAATTTCTATGAGGAACAACAAAGAAAAGAAATATAAATAATTGTGTCATAAATTATTTATGTGTAACTCGTTTCATATTTTTTTTTTTTATCTAAATTTACCTCTATATGAGTTTTATTCAGTAACCACGGCCTGTGCGCAAGAATCTTGTTGATCTCATAAAGATTTTGCAGCTTATCGGGTATAGACCTCAAACCCTGGAGCCATGTTGAATCACCGCCTTGAAGCAGAAATTCACCTTTCTGCAGATTTATAATATAGCTGCATTGATGTCTACCTGCAGCCTGAAACACCAGTGAAAAAAAAACAAAATTAATTACTTCACATTTGTCATTATTTTATTGTTTCACGCTTCTTTTTTTTTCTTTCTCTTTCATTTCATAACTTATTTTCTTTTATTCAAAGTGTCAATGAACGCTAACAAGGTCGAATTCACACAACAACCAGTATTATTTTCGCGGCCTATTTCATGACGCTACTTGATGAACTCGATGCGAAGTGAAAGTGTATATCATTCTTGGAAAACCAGTTAGCGCCACACGTTTTATCCCAATTGCGATATAATAAAGCCACAACAAATTTACAACTTCACGAATACTATTATATACTATTCATCGAATATACTGATTGATTTTATTTCTTTTTTTAGCCAAAAAATAAAAATGTAAATAATTTTTGCACAGGGAAAACTTGTACAATAAATCTGTCAAAATTCGAAATATCAATTGCGAAAACATTCAATATATATTATAATCAATTTATTTATCTCGGCAATATTCCATTATCATTATTCTTCTTGATGACACATGAACCGTGTGTACACGTGTCAATTAATAATAATGTTGTTTCTATTTTTTCTTTTTTTTTTCGCAACACAAATGTCAGATAAATTAATTGAAAATTTTGTGGACATTGTAAATATATTATCTCACTACATCCAATTTTCTTTTTTTGCCGGCACGAGTTCATTATTTATTTTTTATTTATTGTTTATAACCACTGATATCACATTTTTTTTTTTTTTTTCTGTAATTCCTGTCTCTCGTACTTCCTCACCTTTTGATAACCCCAGATTTTTCATCTCACAAAGATATACTCGGCACGAGTTTTAAAAATAACATTTGATAAGAAAATTACATCGATTAACAATAAATCAATGATTCCTCGGCTTTTAATTTTTTCTGTTTTTCTTATCATCACGAATTAAATAAGGCTAATATTGTCTGACGCAATTTAACTCACCATAATGGCTATTAAATGGCGGTAATCGTAGGGCAGAGGTCCATCGCCACGTAAAATAAAATGTTGAGTCCTGAGAAAGTGTTCGAGGTATGATGGATGCGATGACATTACACGAGAGACATGATCCAAACGATTGTTCTGCAAGAAGGCATCCATTAACAGCATGTGCGTCTGAAACATTGAAGAAGAGAGAAAAAAATTAATAAAAATTGAAATCGAATACAATTAAATCCAGTAATAAATAAATCCCACACGAAAAAAAAAAAAATCAATAAATAAATAACAATAAATATATATCATCGATTTGTAATCCTAATGAATAATATTATTTATATAATAATGTGGGTGTTGAATTTACATCAATGATATCAATTTAAAATAATAATAAAGTCAAGGCATACTATTTCCACTTCCCTTCTTTCAATTGAATACAATAATATGAAGGAAAAAAGAAAAGAAAAAGTGAGTCAAGATTTGACGATTCCGTCATCAATATGCAATTGCCAATGTATATATTCCGTATACATAATCGCATTTTTATATGCTTCAACGATCGGGAGAATAACCGGTTCTCATTTGACGGTCGACAAGTCACAAATATATAAATAGTTTGCATTATTTTTCCATGATGAAAAATGAAATACAGTGAGGTTCGTGGCTACAATAAAAACACATACACACCAATCGTTGTCCCATGTTGCATCATATATTGCCAAGACTCATTTCTCATTTTATGTATCAGTACACGTTGTTGATAGTGATAATGTTTCAACAATACATAAAATACTATACAGAAACACATAAAATCAGTATATGTGCTTACATGAAAACAAAAAACAGAATTGAAAAAAAAATTTATAATAAATATTAACATATTTACATTTATTTCGAGTGCAGCAGTATCAAAATTAACATCCGTGATATCACACGCATTATATAGTTGACACGTGTTCACTCGCGTCTTATTTTTCAGATAAATTATTATATCCTAATGACAGTTGTAAATAGCAATTTGTTTCCATATAAATTATAAATAAATCTTGAAAATATATGTCAAAAAATATTGAATTTGAAATGATTGATCAAAAAGTTACGTATGCATATATCTATGTGTATGTTTGACTGTGCGTGAACGATGTGAACACGAGAATGGTTAATTATCTGCGAGTGCACATGTATATAAATGTACTTTATATACATACATACACATATATTTATGTCGTCACAACGCGGCCTTGTATGTGGTCGACGAACTGCTTCGTATCACCGATTTGCCTCGTTACAACGAATATCCAGACAAGGAGACTTGCGACGCAAGACGTACGCCATCGATTATTGCGCGCAACAATTATATGTATTGTACATATTTACATGAATTATAATATTCGAGAAAAAATTTCTTCTGATTAATTCAATCGTCATAAGTGTGGTTGCAATTGATGGACCATTTGGAGAACAATCGATGAATATCAAATGAATAAATGAATAACAAAATATCAACAACAATAATGAATTGAAAACTGAATAAAAACATTATTTGACATTATGATACAGAAACGAAAAAAAAAAAAAAAAAAAACTATGTACTCATCTTCAATTTAGATAATCTAACGTTATTTAAATAATATAAGTGCAAGAGAATAGCAAGAAAGAATGGAACTAACAAAATAATACAAAGAAGAGAAAAACAATAATATCATCGACACATGTGTACGCCCACAATTCCGAATTTCGCAATACTATATACGCGCGCATGACATTGCATCTGTGCATAATAAAAACGTGCATATATAGATACATACACTTTCATAAACATTTATACAGCATTGCAGAAAATATAAATGGACAGTGAACGTCATCAGCCACAAATATTACTCAATTAAATTGTCATGTAAATAAAAAATTTGGCACGATATAAATATTTTGGGATACGTAAACAAGCAGATATATATTAGTGGACAAAAATCTATATCTGAAACGTTTGACGATGAAATAAATTGGACGAGGGGGATTATTTCACGGCAATTTTATGTCTTTCCTTATTTTAGTGAACTAGGCTTCAACCGTGGCTTCAGCTAAGCCTCAAGGTCAGAACGAGCGGTCAAACACGCGTGCACTTCTTCAAAAAAAGAATATATATTTATATATATAGTGAAAGAACGAGAGGGAGAAAGTGAGTGCCAGCTAAGTGGTGATAAACGAACAAAACAGCAGCGTAAATTTTCAAAAAAAATATTTCTGTCCCGTCCAAAAAATTGTCAGATAAAAGGCGTCAGCCACTGTCGTATTAAAAATTCCACATGCAACTTTACATGGATTTTTAATTACTTTCCAACCCGAGTACGAGCACTGATTACAAAGAATTTTCAAATTAGATATAAAATTAAATGATAAGAAAATATCTGAAATCACATACGATACACATCAATGATAATGATTGTCATCATAAAATTATTTTTAGAACAGAATAACAATTAATAAAGCCCATTTATATAATTTAAAGTTGAAGATTATCACACAGTTGAGTAAGCAAAAAATTGATAAGTATTTTGTATCATTCCTGATTTTTTTTTTTTCACTTTTTCATCTAAATTAAAATATAAGTATAGGGCTCGGTCTGAGTCATCACTCTGCCCTTGAATGAATTGAACACATTTGTTATGACTGTGACAACACAATGTGATATGAAGTGGAAAAATACTTTTGTGGGATAATAAAACTTAAAAAAACAATTGAAAAACAAAAATAAAAGGAGAATCGGATGATTCACGTGACTCACAACAGTATGTTTCATGTTCATGAGTCAATTTTTATTATCCCATAAAAATTTATTCCAATATCTTATAAACATTTGTGATAATGAGGTGAGAATTAGTCATGGAATTCAGATTCATACCAATTGGAATAATTTAATGAATGGAAATAACAGACACGTGCAAGAAGCCATACATTTTGCACTATTAGTTTATATTCTAAAGGCCGTTGGCGCCAATCATTTATCACACATTGAGTTTTAGGCTACGACAACTCACCACAAGACTACATTTCAAAAAATTTAATGTATCATCGACCTCGAATACTAACGGGTATCAAACGTCATCGTGGAATATTCCATCCAATAGTCTTTTGTTTTCACTTCTTAACTATTTCTGCCTAATAATAAATCGTTATGTACATATTTTTTTTTTCTCTCTTCTATTACACGATCTACATAATATTTTTTTCTAACACGCCGAATGTAGATGATGCAATAATAACAGAGGATTGTGTTGAGTACTGTAAATATTAATTTTATCTGAAAAAAAAAAGAAAAAAGATTTGACACTGGCAATTTGCATGATAGTCATAAAATTCCATAAAAAGGCAAACCAAATTTTGTTCACTCATTAAACGACCTTGCTTTATACCGTATATACATTGTATTACCACTCTTCCTTTCTTTGCTTTTTGAACGGAAACGATTTATACAGTAGTCAAAAGATATATATCTAGATATACATATATGAGAAACACATGGGGACACTTGATCGTAAAACGTTCTGCTACTGCCACCCAACCTCATCTAATTATAGTTGTGTATATGGATTTAAATTAAAATAGTAACAGATGCGAAGATCAACCGTATGAGAGAAAATAAAAGAAAAAAAAAAATCGAGTGTTTGGACTAATTTTACTCGTGTCAATCATAATATTATTTTATCTTCAACATGAAGAAATAATATAAAGTAGTAGTGATGCAATATATTGAGAAATAATTTAAAAGTTGTTGATTTGATTCCTCATAGACAATATTTTCCAATATCATCTTGCCATATTTCTTCTCTCATTCTATTATAAGTGGTACATTCTTACGATGAAGTGAAGTATGATTCACATTTTTATTTTCTAGTATTTGATCAAGTGTAAATGATTTTGTACGATATTTGGATTAGATTTAAATGAATGATATCTACACGCAAACTCTAATCGTATCAACTTAATGTAAAGTGATCATTTCAATCGACAAAAAATTTTCTCAACTATTATTTGTTGCTCTTTATTTTAACATTGTTATATTACTCATTGAATGTACGAAGGAAATAATGGAATAATCTTTCAGTACTGTTATAGTGACGCATGTATGCATAACAAATTCAACGTGATGATTTTTTATTTTTATTTTTCACCTTCAATAATTAATACTTTGTCCTTAGGAAAAATAAAATTGTGAATATGCGAAATAATATGGAACTCAGTAATGCGAGAAACCTCTTCTAACTCGATCAACTCACAATTTTTTTGTTACCATTTTTTTTTAAAGTCAAGTTTTTTTTCTTCAAACTATCTTTCCTCTCATCTTTCTACGCTTGTTTTTTTTCTCTCTCTCTCTCTCTCTCGTATCCATCCATCCTCGAACATTATGTAAGTCAGATTTCTATCGCTCATACTCATGATGAGAATTGGAACAGAAAATAAACCCTAACCTAACATAAACGCCAACTAATCGCAAAGTATTACAGAGATATTATAATTTTTTTTTTTCTTCTATACAATAATAAATTCTAAACATGTGTCACGTTTCCCAAACAACATATCATATATAATGACAGCGGTTGATTTATGGAATGATTTCATTTATAACGCCAAGAAAAGGAATAAAAATGATATACTGGTAGATGGCAATTTATTGAGCTAAAGCAAACGCCCAATAATCAATAAAATAATACATAAAGATTCATGTTAACTCAATATGAAAATTATTTGACAGTATTGAAAACATTGAGCGGTAGCAGGCGGTGAATTTTTTATTAATAGATCTTGAAAACTTTTCGAGCTTTATCTAAACCACCGCCTAAGAGTTTTCATTATAATCGTTTCTAGTATTGAACATTTTCTTAATCAATTAACTTATAATCGAGAGAAAAAAAAAATATATATATATATTCATTAACCTTCGAATAAAACAAAAATTACTACTTATGATTGACCTACTTTCAAAGTCGGTTTCAGATAAATATTTATACCAAAATTATGAAATGGAAAATCACCATTTAATTCCAATATTTCGTGCGATGACAGAACAACCTAAAACCCCTCTGGCAACTATCGATACGGGTTCAAATAAACGTAAACAAGTTGACGATGAAAAATCCAATGCACGAATCAATTAACTATAAAATATTTTCGTTTAGTAGATTTTCAAGACGATTGAGAGAAAGGAAAAATGGTTTGAATAAGAAACAGAAGTTGTCTAGGTATCTCAAGTATATAAAAGTGTATTTGTGACTGTCAGATCACACATTCACCTTTTTATATAGTATATACAATCGCGTGTGACTCGTTGCTTACTATATATATATATATATACTGAAGCACTTGTTTGTACGACCTGAAACAACATCTCATATACATTCAAAATGTTTTCTCTTAAGCACTATAGTATCCATACCTCGATACATAAAACGTTAACCGTACTCCAAAAACGTGTTTGTTCCATCAATACAACGTTCGCATCGTCCTTTTCAAATATATATTTTCACGGCCATTTAAATAGTAGTGAATAAATATTGCACGCAATGGGACAGAAGTTATATGTGTATACTTATCATAAAACAACGCATTTATTTTTACGTATTAATGTAAAAAAGTGGGACAATGGAGGTGCGGCCTGTTATTGGCGTGTGTAGGCAGTTGGGATGTAATGGTTTGAAAGAATAAGTGAGTGACCTCGCGTGATGAACCGGCTTCTGGATATAAACGCAAAAAATAAATTTATCACCAGATAAAGAAATTAATTTATGATTGTCATTCATTGTGCTAATGAAAATTTATGTCGTCAATTAGTGAATAATAATATAGTTATTTATTTTGTCATTAGCTGGCTGGCAAATGTTAAATGATGAGTTTTGTAGTGTATAAATGTATAATAAGAGGTGAAGACATGATGGAATATATATTTTAAAAAGTCAAAATATAAATAGAAATAAAGAAATAAAAAACATTTTTAAAAATAGACTTCATCGGATCAATGGGTTATCTCAAACTCCTATTTGTATCCCATTTTTCTTCTTCATCATTACTTAAAATCTATATCAAAGAAAAAAAATTTACATCGTAAACATTTTTTTTTTTTCTTCATTTTTATTTATTTATATATTTTTCGATATATTTTGATTTAGAATTAATAACAACACTGGTGTTGTTATTGCTTATCAGTATATAAATAGACATAAGATGTCAAGAAAAAAAAAAAAAAGGGGCGAATATATAATGGATTACGTGATGCAAATAGTAGAAAAAATATGTAGACAAACTGAATACGAGTGACGGGTGTGATGTAGTTTCGAGGAGGGTGAAATTAAGAGGAAAAAAATGCTCACATAAACTCGAAGAACAATGGATATATGTAGCAGAGAAAAGTATTCTTTGGCAATCTGGGCTTTCTTCTTCAGTAAAACGCCCTGGAGAAAAGACAATAGCGATTGTTTCGTTGCTGGCGCATCGTCCATTAGCTCGAGTCAGCCAATAGTAATCCACCATATACATAAAGTTACTCTGAGCATCGATCTCGAGTATAACTATAGAATAAAGAGTAGGAACCCCCACCCGAAAAAGAGAGAAAAAAAAAAAAATCCGTTCTATAATGTAGGTGAATACATTATTTTGTATATATGTGATACAATTTGTAAGTGAATATATCTTTCAAGAATGTCACCAGAATAAATATATTCTGGTGACATATATGAATAATCAAATTTTTCATATAACCATAACGTATTTTTTAAATATAATTTTAATTATATTTTACCAAAAAATTAAATTCAAGTGCATGGAATACATAGTGCATAGATGAGTTCTACAGATTCAATTAATCAACCTTACGAATAATTATTTTTTCTGTCCAATTGAATTTGTTATATTCACAAATTATAAACATAGATTTTCCACTTTTCATGCACTTCAGTTAAAAGAATTTTAATACATATATATTCTAGTGGTCTTTGTCAAGTACATAAAATTTATTGCCTGACGGTGTCATTATATTGACAGGAAAATTGTACCTAAATGGGACACGAAGCATAGAGAAAAAAGAATACATATAACCAGGTAACAATATCCTAAAAAATTGCCTAAAAGAATAAAAATAAATGGATCAATAAGAATAAAAAAAAAGAAAAAAATGTATCACGAAGGTTATTAAAAGTAAAAACAATGTCAAGTTCAAGGTTTGATGATCTTTGGCTTATCTTTGTTTGCGTGATCCATACGTCAAAAGTTGCTTGTGCCAATGTGACATAAATATATCTATTAATTATCAGCAATGCACACGTCATTCGTTTGCTTGTACTCTAAATACTATACATACAACCGCCCACTCTTTCTCCTTGTCTGTTTTTTTTTCTGCTTTTTGTGATCACATATATACTATACAAATCACGTATACGCAGTTCCGTATAGTTTGCTTGCTCTAGTAGCCGATTAAAATGAAACGGGACTGCTCTGCAAGCGCGAGGACAAAGGTCATGTGGATATAGTATACTCAACCAGGAAGACAAGTATGTACAAGCACGCTTTACATTCCGGCTTTATACAAAATGCAAAGATGATTCTCGCGACTATCAGTATCACGACCCTGACTCTTCAATCACATTAAATCATTTCTGTTTCTATTAATTTTTTTTTATGTTCACTCATGAATTAATGGTTGAATGCAATGATTGAACAAAGATGAATTGAAAAGTAAAAAAAAAAATAATCAACAACGTTTACATATAAAAATAAATATATATGACTTTGTTCAATTACGAATGATTAGTCCGTCGATTCACAAGTGTACAGAAACACGTACGATGCTGAGAGATATAACCGGTCTACCAACAACGCCATAAACAATGACTTTCTAACATGTGGATTGGCGAAACGAGTGAGGGAACCGTGTCCCATGCGGTTAATAAAATGCAATCACCACACTGAGTGGAGATGAAAGAGAGAAAAAACAAAAAAACAAAGAGATTATTGAGAAAAGGAAATAATAAAATCGTTATGATAAATAAAATTGTGCGATGGAAAAAATTTAATACTCCAGAGATTTTTCATTATAAAAATAATATTCTGATAAACAATCCGTTAAATTCCAAAAATTTCGGTACATGTTTGTAAATGTATGTTTCCAATAATACAATAAAATTCATGATAGCTGATCGAAAATTATATTGATCACTTGGAGAAGAAATATATATTAAAGAAAGTTTAGTTAATTTGATGATTCCTTGTTGTATCAAGATTGGGAATAAAATTCTCTCATGTCTACAATATCCAATTAATTTGTTGCCATCTTCATTTGTGATGAGGGCCAGAGTCATCAAAAAAATTGTAGATAAATTGTATTGATTAGTTTGTTCTTGGTGATGTAATAATTCGAACATTCGACGGGTGGTCTATGACACCGCGAAATGAGAAAAATTTTCTTGTATAACATGGAGTAAATACCGGTTATAGTAGTTTAAAAAACTTTTGTTTATCTTCCATGATGTGGTAAAAAAAATATATTTTTCAACCAACCATGAAGATGAGAGGAATGACATGATTCATTGTATTAAATAAATCCGGCAAAAATGATTGATTGATTTTTAATTGAACGTAAATGTGACTTCAATGAATAACTAAAAACAATAAAATAATGAAAACGAACCTTTACTTTAATCGGTGAGGAAATAAAATTTCGACAAATGAGAAATTTAATTTAATTATTGTATATACAACAACCGAATTCAGTCTAGTTTAATTAAACTTCATACACAATGAATGATCACAATACACGAATGTAATGTGCACGACGAAGGTTCAGAAAGTACTATTATATATTTCCCATGTAGATACCGGTCGAGCTGATGAAATCTTTTTATGTCTTGCCCTCTCCATTCTTTGCCCAGTCCCCTCAGTCGAGAAACAGGTACCCCGAAAAATACTCTTACAATCATAAATAAATCTGACAAAAATATATTTCGAGACAATTTCTCTGCAGGATAATATATCCCAAAGGTGATTTGTTCACGTGATGTATGAATGACAAATTATAAACTCCTACGGGCCATAAGATAATTTCTATTCATCAGTAAAAATATACTAAATAACTTATCATTCACTATTTATAGGTAGAAATTTACACCTCATTCGGATAATCCAGAGATACTAACAAGTAACTAATTACATCGCAATGGGGTATTCTATTACATCATAATTCATCATCATATATTGTAATCAATAATACAAATATTAATTTATGTTTGTCACAGCATGAATTTTCTTGTGAAAATACAAACAATCATGAATTAACAAATTAAATATCCAGCAGAAAAACAATACCAGGTGAATGAGACATCACCTTTAAATGAGACCAAGCTTTAAAGATGATGCAATGAATGACTGGAGGTGGGAATAATTTGTATAAATCGATTTCGAATATATATATATATATATATATGAGAGAACAATTTGAATAATTTTAATAAAAATCATTGGCGTATATAATTACACGAATATGAATGAATAATTTATAAATAAAGTAACTTACTTCGTGTCCAATTTGACCCATCGCGGAGGCACCGGGAACAGTATCCGCCTCCGGATAAAGTCCTATTTCGTTTGCCACAGGAATTTTGAAGGACTTGAAGGTACACACTTGGCAACACGTAAAAAAAATCACGTGTTGTCTACTCCGAGTGGAGTTAATACGATAAATCAGGATTTTATATTGTGTCACCGGGTAAAAATTGTCGTTATCCACAAATCGTCGATACTTTTTATCCAGCTACTTTTTCTTATATTCCTCTTTCTATTCAACTTTTTATTCTTCGTTTTCTTCCTCCCAATTCTTTACTCTATTTCGACAAGTATTTATAACAAATACTTTTGTGAATTTATAATACGTAAATATATGTTGTTGTATTTTAAATAAATATTATTACTGATTATTCAGTATTGTTTAATGATATTATTCAATTGATTTGAGTATATAATGTGAACGTCCGAAAATTATCACTCTTCAATAACATAAATCTACATCTATCGGTCATATCACAGAAACATTTGTTAATGGCCGGATTTTATTAATATAATATATTTAAAACGACTCAATGTTTACTATCAATTGTGCAATTCTAATACAATTTATTGACAATTATTCATTTATTTCATCATAAATATTATGACGAAATATGTATTACGTATTCAATCACCTGTCTCTCTTCGTTTCTTTTCTTTTAATATCAATGAATTGACACTTAATTTTTGTATGTTGTGTATCTATGTGTCAATTACAGCAAAATAAATATTCATACACCGATTGCACGTTTGAAAGAAAATAAAGCCAAAAAATAATAATATGACGGTATCTCAAGTTACACTAGACATCATGAAAACGATATCTTAATACGGAAAAAAATTAATCAACTTTACCAAGAGAATGCCGGTTGCTAACTGACGCCTTGAGCACCGTGTACCACTGCCATGCGATCATCTGGCCGGGTCGAAATGGTGGGGCAAACAGCCATGACCAATAGGTGGTGGGGGACAAAAAGTCGTAGACTCTCGTCAGTGTGTGCTGGTGTATCTCACCACCGGAGTTCCGCGGGTAGGGCCGTATTAAACCCGATATATTCATACAAACACAATTCTCTTAACAATGAAATAATAATAAATAAATTATCTTTTAATATTCATTTCAATTTTGCATCGGTCATTTAAAGATTAAATTTCTACTTCAAACTATGATAACATTGACAGTGTCATAAAGCTTGTTGTCAACGTTCATTCAATATAAATACACAAATTTTATACATTCAGAATTTTGGAGTGTAAACATATTTTTAACATTTTAAATAATCAGACTATTGAGGATTTTGATAGAAACAAATTATATTTGCAATTACATTACAAATTGGATGGATAGTAACACACAATAATTTATAATAAAAAATCTTATTCATTTGAATTTAATAGTATTTCAATCTCAATTAGTTTGTAAAAATGAACCACATTTAAATGGACAAAATGTATTCAGATCTATATATTCAATGGTGATGTGTCATCCTCAAATTTTCATTGATTAAATTGAATTTTGTGGTGACATAAAGTTTTTGTATTTGTTATGATAAGTCAATTGAGAATTTGAATGAAAAATATTATTTTTGGAGTAGATACAATATATAGATGAGTGTTGACAAGGTGACCGGCAGAACAAAGGAATTGACGTGCGCAGGCAATAGAATCCAGTTGATACGTCACTGGCCCGGCACAAGCGGCTAGCGAACGAATCAGCTGATACCTTAGCAACAAGACTTACTAGCCATGCTAAAAATATACTTGCAACTGGTGATGAAAAACTAAAGCATATATACATATAAAATGCATACATGACAGTGAATGCCGTGTGTTCCGTATTCTTGATTACTTTATAGATATGACAGATTAATTTTCAAATGTACATGTAAACATATACATATTGTAGTTATTAATCTTGTTTTCCTTCTTCTTCCCTTTATATTTTTTTTTTCTTTCTTACACAACGACAATGACGTGCTGGTAGCGCTGTCAATTTAATGTTTAGCCAAACAAACAAAGACATTTTGCATTCTGATGTAAAGATAATTTATTATGTTTCATGCCCATCTGATTTACCATTTTATTTTCATATCAATTTGAAGATTGATGAAAAACAAATAAAATAAATACGAAATATTATCTGTTCATTTTGATTTCTTTTTTTTTTTTTCTTTCTTTTTTTCATCTCGTGAGTGATTCATTTCGGAAGAGGAAAAAATAAAATAGTATAAAAAACTTGTCAAGGAGAATATTTATTTCCCTCCTTCAATACGCATTTCCCGCACACATCACCCACACAATTGTTGGATCGATGAATTCAGGGTCGAACCTTTTTTTTTCTTCTTTTCTGCATTGGGGAAAAGAGATGAAAAGCTATTACAGCAGTACGATAATGGTCCTTTGTCTTTGACAAGCAACGATGAAACGACGATGATATCGGTTGTCATATCGAATACATAGAAAAAGAGAAAGGAGGACAGAAAAAAACGATGACAGGCTTCTCTGCCACCGCACGCCACGCTATTTTCTTTCTACATCTGATTCTCTCTCTCTCTCTCTCTCTCTCTCCCTCACCCTCTCTCTCCCACTTTTCTTGTGTCATCGCGCATCCTATAACGACTATTTCGACCGCTTTTCTGGGCAGCTCCGGGTGTTTTGGTATTTCTTTGTTCGTCAAGTACACTGCAGGAAGTTGGTGGGCATTCATTCATGTGTGTATGGGTGTGCTTGTATACATGTAGATTTCAAATAGAAAAGAAAAAAAAAAAAAATAATGAGCCGCGAATATACACACTCGAAAACCACTGCAGTTAAAAAAAAAAAAATACAGGGTGAGAGGAAAGACATTGAACACAGTGAATGTTGTAGACTATTTGTTTCGAATTTTTCCACGCAGTCTCAACAATTGTTTTGATCCTTCCCACATACAAAGATATTCAAAATTGTCAATTTTTTTTTTTCTGTTATTTTTTCATCATGCTAATGTATCACGCCATCAGAATGACTCATCAATTCATCATTATATATTCACTAGTGCAGACACAACTAGTTGTCATTGTATAAATATTTCACAGATATTTGCGATTGTTTTAGTGTGTATGTATATATGAATTTATTCTCACGTGTGAAATGGCATAAAAGAGACGGAGCAAGTGTGCGTTTACAATTATAGTCGTAGACAGTAATCAATAGTCATATCATTGAAAAGAAAAAAAGAAAAAAAGATAATGTCTATCTCAATTATATTCCATTCTTCGAAAAATAGAAATGGAAAATAAGAAAGATTGACAGAAATGACAAGAAAATGAAAATGATACAAAGGAACGTGGCTGAATGTCTACCTGTTACAATATTGCTAAATTCAATATTTATGCTGTTATATATTAATTAAATCTCACGGTCGGTGCACTCGAACTTTCGTGACACCTTTCGTGTATGACTTGATTTAACCTCGTATCGATTAATCGAAATACGTTGAAGAAAAACTTTATTCATAGTAGAGATAATAATAATAATATTAATAATAATAATAATAATAATAATAATATTAGACAAGCTATAGACTGTGACAACCGTGAAACATTTGCCATCAGCTGTCTATCATATATTCTCTATTCACATTACATTGTGAGCTTCACAAAGGGAATGAACATTATATTTCATGCATTTACTCCCCAAAAATTACTAAGTTATTGCTATTCGAATGTGGATGGAAAATGGAGGAAGAATATCGTTTAATGAATGAATAAATATATTTTAGCAGTGAATAATTTCATTTATAAATTTGTGTATGGTACATTTGATTCAAAATTAACATTTAGAAATGCTCTGACCATCCAATATTTTACCTCAATTTTTTTATCGTATTTTATATGAACAAAAAAAAAAATTAGCGATACGTATTTTTTTGTTTGACAGTTTGATCAGTGTATTCTTGTTCGGGCTGACATGAAGTAATGGAATTATGATAACGATGTTATTATTGAACCGGTTCTATCTGGAAAACGAGTTTATGTATATCTTAAATAATAATAAAGATTAAATTTGTTGAATTTGGAATGAAGATTACGTTTGAATTATTTCACATTTTTTTTCAAGTATCTCAACACTAATTGTGTTGATTGTTGCATGAAAAAAATACAGTTTTAATTAAAAAATAATATATATCCAAATACCAGATTTTTTTTTTTTTTTTCATCAACTATTAATACTACTAGATGTCTCAACATAGAGCTATGATGAAAAAAAAAATGGAAAAAAAATATTCGAGAGACCTGATCAGATCTGAATGCAAATGTAAAATAGAATAACCCCCGTATAAATTCAACCCACATCGCAAACACCATAAAACGAAACGTGTATAAAATTGGATGCATTGTCCTGTCAAAAAATGACCAATATATCGGAAATAAATTTGCATATAAAGCGAAGAGGAAAATAATCAATATATAAATAAATGTATATTAACATAACCAAAAAGAGTTGTTACAAACAGTGAATTCATATACAATTATATATTTTATTTATAAAAAAGACTGAAGAAAAATGTATGTGCGTGACAATAATCGTGGTATATAATTCAGTAACTTTATGAAACTTTCATCTATACGTGGACGGTAAAATTTTCGCATGATTGCGTGCTTCCGGTAACGGTTATAGAAGCGACAATTGGGCGAGGTTAGTATTAAAGACGCAAGAGGTCAACGGACGGGAAAGCGCGGCTCGTTACGGCACTGCCACACTGCCATACTCGCTATTACTAGCTGCTTGCTGCTTATTCTCTTCCTCAATCGTTCACTGTATTTTATTCTCTTGCTCTTTTTCCTCATCTGTCCCGCTCTTTTTCTCCTTACCTCCCTTTACCATTTGTCCACCTCTTTTCCTCTCCCCTCTTTATACAAGTATATGCCGTTATAACGGAGCAAAGTTCTTGTGAGAGAGCCAGAGAGCTATGAAACCATCAGCGGGAAAGTTTCGCGCACCGCGACTCGTTGACTAATGACTTGCACACGGTTTCAACCACGACGAATTAAATTGCCCCACTATCGTGGTCAAATGAGAAAGGGAGGGAAATATTTATTCCTTTGTGCTTTGTGTGAACACATCGGCACTCAACTTTATCCCTTGATATTTATGTATACATACATTCATATGTGTGTGTGTGTGTGTGTGTGCTTGTGCCTATCCATCAGCCGTCATTTTCAATCCGGAATTTTTCTTTGTTGTCACTGCATGTCCACAACAACCCTCTATTCTATATTACTACAACCAGCGCCACGTACCCCATATCCCCCTGATGGCGCTCGGTCAATGGGTTAGCGTTTCAAGTTGTGTGGGACAAATGCCATTGTGCAATGAATAAACGATGAAAATTTATTTTCACTTTTGATTTTTTATTGTTCAATGTTATTGGAATTGTGGTCAATGATGTTGAACAAAATGAGAGAATGTATTTGCGGATAGATTTTTATTTATTTCTATTGGAAAATGTATGTTGAAGACAAAAAAAAAAAACATAATGCTAATATTTTATTATTATGCTTTTGGAAATTCTAATGTTTTTTTGTTATTCTAATGGAAAATATATTTTTTTCAACGTATTTGGGAATTTTATGATAAATAGAAAAATTCGAAACCCCAGAAGAATTGCAGCTTAAATTTAATTTTTTGTAGTGTGATAAGGTCTCAGTATTTTTTTTTTTTTTTATCATCTTTGAGGATTTAGGAAACTGTCATTCAATTGATATTGTATAACTTCTATTCTATTCGAATTTTCTTTATATTTAAATCAGGGAAAATTTTAATATAGGTGTCTCAAAATTTTCCCCATTATTATTCTTTATTGATTTCCACAACGCGTAACAATAGAAAATTTGAAAATAATTGAATTCTTTTGGGCAGTTACGACGTTGTTTCCCTCTAAATTCAATACATATAAATTCGAGGCGAAATGTAATATTTATTATCATTATTGCTGTTGCTATTAGGTACTGTTATTGATACATATCTATTAATGCACCTGCGTTGGGTGTGAAGAAAAAAAAAAAGAACAATGAAGAAACAAAAAGTATTTGAAAATTGGATGAATTATTTCAGGAAACAGGATGAGTGTTTCATGCACTATGCATGCACTGCTGTCACTTATGTCCTTCGAAATTCAAACAACAGAAAATTTAAATAATTTTAAATACATATATACATCGAGTACATAGCAAATTATACCGATAACAATTGAACAAAAGATACTTATCAATGTGTAAAGTTGATGGATGCAAAACCAAATTACAATAGAAAAAAAAAAAAAATAAAATAAAATGAATAAACAAAAATACTACCAACAATGATAATAATATAACGCGAAAAAAATTGGATAATTACAGTCATAAACTCGACAATGGATTTGGACAATTTTAAAAGTCAAAATCAGAATGAAACAAAAGTGAATTTTTAAGGGAGGGGGGGGGACGACGGAAAAAACATAAAAATTCGGAATAATTGTGCGAATATTTTCATGATGACTTGAAAGTTGATGCAAACAATCAGTTTAATATATTTCTTGCACACAAATAACATATAATACTGGACGTTTACAATTGCAGTCGGATATTCCTTTGCTGTATATATATTTACAAAAAAAAAAAAGGGAAAAAAACCGGTTTCCTATAGTTGGACTTCGTGGATACACATATGCTTCAAGTAGCTTTTAGCACTGCACATGCGTGTGATCCAACCCATATATATATATATATATATATCGTAACGTATCTACCTATACATACGTCTCTCAGCTAGCAACTATTACGAAACCGAAGTTTGTCTTCCGTCCTCTGCTTCTTCTTCTTTTTCTTTTTCTTCTCAATCTTCTTCGTGCTGAACAGTTTTATATTCTGCATTTTTATTATTTTCCGTAGGCGCCTGACCACGGGAGTGCAACGAGACGACTCCCGCCACGAATGTTCCATAAAATTCATCATCATATTTACAAAAAGAACGAAAAAATAAAAAAAAAAGAAGAAAAAAAAAGAAGATAAATAAAAAATTATGTACATTTAAATGCACGAATAAAAATGTAATAACGTAGAAATAAAACATTTGATTTTCGACACATTAAAAATTTGGATTAGTCATACACTGCCTCCGGCCACTTGGTATATTTCCAACGAAATATTAAGGTAGGCCAGTGATGATTCGGAATGTTTAGTTGAGTTATTAAAATGGTGTCAGTCGGTAGAAGGCGACAATTCCACATACGATAATGAAATCCGCATGACATCGCTTTTATTTTGTACGTCAATATCTACTCGACAAATTTATTTATGTATATTCATATCAGAATCTCGAAGGATAAATATAAAAGTATTTCAATTCTCAAGAGTCTAAAAAATACATGTAAATCAACAACAGCACAATGACCCAATTTTTTTTTCTTTAATTTCACCACTCGTTTCCATATCTTTTAATTGTCTTACTATCAATTAAAAAAAAATGATGGGATGGTTTTATCTTTGCAGTTTTAGCTGGTACCAACCAATCAAGAAAGTCAAATCAATTGAGAAACATTTGAGAAACACGATTACGAGTTATTATTTTAATTAACATTTTTTTCTATTGAAACTCTCAATTTTACTTTTCAATTTCCACTTCATATTATATTGATTTTCTATTGACGCAATATGCGGTCTCGCGATATTGTCGATGCCCTTGACGCAAGTTTGTGGTGAGATGATGAGTCAGTGTGCACTGTATATATATTTAACGATAACTAATAAATGCTGAGGGAAGACAAATGCAATTTTTTTTTTCTTCTTCTTCATATCGCACAGTGAATAAAAACGCAATGGTCTACGTGCCAGACGACACGTGCTGCATTTCAATCGACTGCACGTACATATATCAGTATAAAGATATGTAGAGTTGTGTGTATGCTGAAAAATTTGCATCATATTTATACTGGTGAAAATTAACTAATTGAAGAATTATATTGAAGTAATAATACTATATATTAATGTAATTACATATGTATGTATGAACATGTGAAGGAGTTTCTGTGAATTTGTAGTTGGACAAAGAGCGCGAGATTGAAATTAGTCTCCTGATTCACTATTCAAACATTTGTGGTAAGATATGATGATGCATCAAAATCACATTGGTCCCGTATCGCATTATATCGCGTTCATCATCAACTAGAATTAAAAAATTTATTACTGTACGGTGGTGGTGTTGCAATTGTAACTGAGAATTTTTTCTTTTTTTACACCCCATTGTTATGTGGACAAATAAAAAGAAATATCATATTTCCATCTTTATTTTTCGTGTAATACAAATCTATGAAATAAATAATGCTGTATTATGCCTCTACGAAAAAGTTATGGGTTTTTAATATAAAGGAAAAATATCTTCACTGATAATTTTTATATGTATGAAGTAAGTGCAGTGCTGCAGGCATGTTGGGCTTTCCAATGAAATTAATATTTAATTCTGGAAAAAAAGAGAAACTTTTTCTATTTCCATATCTATCAGTATATTTCACGTTCATTCATCTAATCGTCTATTTTAATTACAACCGTCTTCAATATCAACGTAACATACTCTAACTATAACCTCAGTCAATATTAATTCTTTCCTGAATATGTACAGGCACATCACTAACATGGAAAAGCACTTATGTAAAATTTAAGGGGTACAATGCAACCAGAATTGATACAACCAGTGTCTTAAAATTAATTTTATATTGCACTTTGTGAGCAATTATTCTATTAGTATTTGATGGAAATATAACTCTTCATTAATATATATTCCTTTTAATCAACTATTTCTCCAATACTATCGTTCATTATCCAAGTTATTCTTGGCGGAATGTATGCTGAAAAAAAAAAAAACAATACTTTCGATAAACAGAAGTATATTTACTCAAAACATTCCACAGTTGAATAACAAATTTAAAAGACGAATTTATGCTCCAATAAATTACAAGGCACTAGATAAACTCAATAGATTGGCATGGGTGAAAATTGAAGCTCGAGTAAACATTGCATAGATAGGAGAAGAACAAAGAAAATGTTTGTCAACACAAAGGAGAATTTCTGTGACTGCAACGCCCCAACTGCACAAGGTGACACGCATGCTTGTTGCCAATGAGAGCACCCAACTAAACTACACACTCACACATGTGTATACACATACGCGGATTTCACTTGGAGAGGGTGCAGAATTAATGGCGGCCATGTGTCAACAGTGTAATAAAAGCCCACTGCACGCATTCAAAATTGTATTTGTACGATCGCAATAAATATACTCCAGGAACCCCGTGATGCGTTTCTGGACGAGAAAAAAAAAAGGAGTTAAATGCGTCATCTCACCCGCTTTTCCGTTAAACATGTGTGCCGCCAAGATATATATATATATATATATACCCATGCCATTGTGTTGGGCATCTCCGTATGGTTTTTCGTTTTCTTTGTCTTCATTTCATCGATCGTAAACCCACGACGGCAAATACATATGTGTAAGGAAAAAAAAAAAACTACAACACAATGAGACTTTTGGTTGCGCAACGTATTTTGGAAATGAAATTCTATACTCTACACCAAATGGCTCGAAGTTATTGTCGGCTTTTTCATTTGAACTATATAAACAAAATTGTTACATAATCGCAAAGTTGTGGCATTGGTGTAACAATACATAAAGACATTTTTATAGGTCCATCCAATGTTCGCATCTCCCATGCAACCACCGATAGTATTTTTTTTTTCCTTGTGTGTGTTACACATTTTTATATTGTCAAGGATGAAATTTTCTATTTGCCAGAAAAGCGCACACAATTCACGAATTTAATCTGGCAATTTATATCGATGATTTTTACGATTATTATACAGTTTTATAGCCAATATAAGTGGTATGCTTCGACTGTATGTATACATTGTATATATATATGCTTCTGTATTTTTCGTCCCATTTTTTTTTATGCTGCTTTATACACATATTATATGTATTGAAATTAAAATTACGTTCGTATGGGAAAAACTTGCACAGCCGGTAGATAAAATGTATT
The DNA here is from genome assembly GCA_958496275.1 of Zele albiditarsus. Taxonomy (NCBI): domain Eukaryota; kingdom Metazoa; phylum Arthropoda; class Insecta; order Hymenoptera; family Braconidae; genus Zele; species Zele albiditarsus. Next base: position 11,631,484 of record OY292409.1, on the reverse strand, counting down.
TACGAGTTATATGACGGACTCGACGAATCGTGACTACCATAAATTATGTTAGTATATGTGTATAGATGCATAACACACGTTCCCACGTGCGCAACAAAGAGGTAGTGAACGAGTGTATGAGGGGAGAAAGTGAGAGCGGAGGGAAAGAAACACAAAGAAAAACAAAAGAAAATTAAAACAAGGGTGAAGTAAGTCGATTAAAAATACACATGTGTGTGGTACAAATATAATAGTGACATAATCAAAATCCGCATTAATTTTATTATATTTATTTGTACACATATTTTTTTCATTGCACAGAGATAGATTACGTATACATCTGTGTATAATACCACAACCGCAATTGTATACGATAAGAAAATCTACACGCGATTGAAAGCACAGTGCAAAATAGCACTTTATCGATGATATATTTGCTTTGAAAATATTTGAAAAAATATAAGAAGAATAATAATGAAAATGATAATGAAACGAAAAAGCCAGAGGTCCAATAAATAAATGTATTGTTATCTTTAGCCTAACGCAACGAATAAGCTCATTTCATCATCCCAATTGAATATGCAGATTACAAAGATGAAATGCTCATACATATTTTCAATATATGCAAAGCCAAATCTCATAATATATCATAATATACTTTTTCTTATCCATCATATACTATTTGTCTGTTCATTGTCTACAATCATAACCTAGTTTCGCAATAATAATGTTTTTTTTTTCTGCTATTTTATTGGATGATTATGGACAGAGTATATGAAGATTAACTCAGACAACGGGAGATATCGTTTCATTTATTTTCATCGTTTGATCGTATAAAATGAAATAATAATAAAGTAAATTATCAAACACGAACTTTAGTGCAGTTTATTTTATTGTTTATACAGAATTTTAATAAAGTAGAAATATGTGTGAAATATTTTTTTGACTATTCAACATTTTGTCGTGAGATTAATTTTCATATAGTCATCATCGTTCAAATATTACCAATTATATTTTTGATGACACATTGGGAATAAGATTGCGTCACCCTTATGCATTGACCTATATTAAGAATAACCAGTTGCTTTGAACTCTACATCCCTCCATCCATACTTATACTAGAAAAAGATCTCAATACGCTGCAACGTAGTATACAACAAAGAGATCAAGGGGTGGTTTGAATTTGAAAAGGACTTTTTTACATTCCCTAATGCACAGGGGTGCTCAATTCAATAAGTAGCTCAATATTAGAATTGTATTTTTACATTTTAGACCAGTTACATTGTGAAATATTGCGATAGATTGTCCCTCTTTTGTGAGTTGTAAATTTTTTTTGTTGTAAATAATTCGTGTAAATATGGCAATAAAAATACAATCAGCAAATGTAAATATGGCGAATAGTCACTGATGTATTGGTATAAAATGGTAGGGAAGATATTGATCCCTTGTGTTGAGTCCCTTTTACTTGAGAACCTTTCACCCCACTGGCTTTTTGAATTTCAAGCACATATTGAGTACCATGTAAATCCTAAATCTATATACTTATTCTATTTCTGGTCCAATGTGTTAGGGGGTTCAACATCCGTTGCGCATTTCACAATGGAATGGAACAAATTGTTACGAGTTAATTAAATAGTAGAGATAGCTATTCAAATTCCAAGAAATTCATGAAAAATAATCATTGCTACGAGCATTTAATGGATTTAACGATATAAAATTTATCAATTATGAGAAAGAAGATACATTCAAACATATATCCACATCCTTTCACCATATTATCATATTATATTTTAATGACATATTGTTGAGAGTACAATGTGGAGAATAATTGAAATAATTTAATCAAACAATAGAGGCGACAATTTTATTTGAAAAAGTTATAAAGAAAAAAATTAATCACGTAGACTTTAGTAAATAATAATAAGTAAATGAAGCAAAGTAAATTGGACAGAGTTTATTATTATGATGGTTCATCACATATTTTCGTGTGGCAGGAAGCAATCGTGAAGGAGAATTAGGAGGGAATATTAACAAGCACAACAACAACTACTTCTGCTACTACTACTGCCACTACTTATACCACTACAACTAGCTGGCATGTTTTGTATTCCACAGAGTGTCCGTCACGTATATTTGTTTTGAAACCCTTCGCAACAGAGTGGCTCACCTCAACCTAACAGTACTGGCAAACTCTTCACTCCAAGCGAAGTAAGACACAGTAGCTTATACCTGATCCGTGGCAACTTATGCAAATTGCGAATTGCGATTAAACCCAAGGCGAGAATTATTCTAATGTTGTTATTGGTCTGGCGCACGAAACCACTTGGTGGCATAGTGACTATATACACGTACTTCCTCTTGCACTATCTCTTTGTACGAGTCTGTTAGAGATAATCATAGTCAAGTATACTATAAACCTTAACTGCATATCGGTTTCTGTCACCATTAATGTTTATAATCCTCTGTTTTCATTTCCATCACACTTTAGCGCAAACAAACATTGACGAGTTTATTTAGAAGCTTTTTTCTCGTTGGTAGATTCCGATATTATATTCGATAAAGTTGTGCAAAATTATGAGTGAAATTCTCAGTAGACAAAAGAATTTTACTAGCCCATGGTTTTCTTACTAATTTTTCTTTTCATAAAAAGCTTTTGATGATGTTCAATTGAGTTGGAGAATATTCCATGTGTAATTGTCCACAAAATTATACTAAAATAAATATATCAAATACTTCAATAAAGAAAAATGGAATGAATTAAAATAAGATTATATTCCATTGCCACATTTGAAACAAAATGATATCTCGCTTTTGACAATTATTTTACTATTTCCATTTATTAATTCTGCAAAACGCAGAATCGGAATTTCCTTTACATATATAGAGAGCGAACTTTTAGTAGACAAAGCACTTCATCAAGTCAATCTTATTTCAAAAAAGTTTTCCCTCTTCGCTGACTTAGCGAATGATATTCACTCAAGTGGAAGAATATGTCGTGTAAAAAAGTAAAATAAGAAGAAAAAAAAAACGATCGTTAATCATGATTGCTTGACGGACAATAATGGTTCGTTGTTTCTGACGACATGTCTATGGTGTTAGAGCGTAGCATGGAAGTCATGTAACACAACCAAATGATTAATGATGTGGCAAACAGCTACTATACCTTGGTAACTTCCTATTGTACAATGTACATATTCCATCATCAAGACGGTTACTTCATCTTTACTACCTACGTCATCATGTCCCTAACGTGAATTTCTATTGACCCTGACACAAAGGATGAAGTCTGGTAACTATACGCTTTACAAACGCGCGTCAATCCACACCCCTGCAATATATGTTTATGAACACAGTCACTGTGCAAACAGGGATCATTATTCAAGTTATAATTAAATCTAAAGTTTAAAATGAATTTAAACTAAATTCGGGTTTTATTTTCTCAGTAAATGTTTGCTGAAGTATTTTAGTGTCCTTCAAAACTCAATAAGAGCTGTTAGAATTTTCTTATATTTTTCTCTTCAAATAAAATTACATTTTTATGTTTGACAATTTTCATGAATATCATAATGGAATGGAGATTTTTATTACGTATTTATTACATACGGGATATGTGTAATTTGCTTACGTTAGAAATCCCATTTGAATTTTAACGACCAGCTAAATGTGTTATTCAAACTAATATGTTTAAAACATAAAGAATCTTAGTATTGTATATCAATTATTGTAATTGAATATTAATGTGATTAGAAAAAAATTTTTTTTTCTATTTCAATCTAATATATTTCTTACATTTAATGCCATTGGCTATTTTCATTTAATTGTATACTGAATATATGTGAGAAATCGAAAAATACACGTGTGACTTATCTATGATTTTGGTAATGATAAAAAACTGGCAGGATAGAAGTTAATTGTGTGCTATGATAAAGAACTGAAATAAATGAAAAGCCTCTACGGATTACAATTGTGACGTGAATAATATATATTGCAATTGATTGTAACTGCGTCAATAATTGATTAACGTCAATGATGATTAGTGTGTAGACGCAACTATATTGAATCGAATATTCATTTGAAATAATGTTAATGTATAATATTACATGATAATACTGTGTCGCAAATTATATAAAACAGAAACCGCAAATATTGTTGATTACACCGACTATAATTTTTATCTTAATTCAGTATTGTATTTTATTTGTCATTAAATTTTTTTTTTTTTTTCTGTTCTCTTCTCTTACGTTTACTCATACAGATAAAATTTGCCATGTGGTATTTCATTGCAGAGTAGTGGTCAGTCATAAAAGTAATATATATATATATATATATATATAGAATTGCTATTTTACCCACGTTGAAATATAATTTCCACAGATAAAATTCGTTAAACAACATCACACATTCAACCACAACTTAGCTAATGCATATTACGTCAATACGCCAACGTTAAAGGAGAAATTTATAATATTAATATGTGAAGGGGAAAAAATGATTGAGATAAAAGTGCACACGTCTTGGTTGCCATTCAACGATATAAAACTGTCACGGATGATAAACGTGAAACAAGAGATTCGTTTATATATTTGATAGAAATTATTTACTTAATACATTTGTCTTTTTCTTCGTATTAGATTTCTTTGCACTCATTTTGTATACTCGGATGATTCGTTAACAATACGCAAAATTCACGATACTTATAACGAATCAGAAAAGATTACTTTTGATGGAGTGTTAAATGTTAATTAATTAATATTAACATTAAAGTTTCTCTATACGGTGGAATCTTTGTGGCAATATTCAAAATTGAAATAAATAAATTGGATATTAATACTTATTTTTTTCCACTCAATTATGATTATTCAAAATTATGAAAATTGAAAACAATTGGCCACGTCATCTACTACACTTTCAATCGTTCTCAACGATTTCAATACTCTTGTTATCACTACGTGATGAAAAGTAAAAAACAGACACAGCATGAGATAAAATTTTAAGTTAATACCAGAAAAATACAATTAAAATGTCGAGTTATTGAAAACAAGGTGACTTGAATGACGATAACCTCCATAAATTTATTTTTTATATTGATGATATTTTAACTAATTTCAACCACACAAAGACGTCTCGGTTTCCATTTTTTTTCTCTTTTCTTTTCCTTTTGTTCATCAATAATGCAAAGAAGATAAATATATATTTTGCATTATTTTTTAAGCCGGATGTAAAACGTTATTTATATGGTGATTTTGTTTGGTAAGAATATCAATAAGAACCATATGCACGCAGATAATTTTGTGTCCTAAATATTTTCAATTTGGCCATTTGTCAAACGTGTTTACTAGGCTGTCTTGAAGATTACACGTTGTAGAGGTATACCTACATATATTCACATAGCGGTAGAAGTACTATATTCCACTTTTGTTTATTTCACGGATTGAAGCAGAATAATCGTATGTATTTCAAACACGTATCTGACAACAAATAGATGTAGCAACTGAGAACTAGAATGAAATAAAGAGACAGTGTGACAGAAAAAAGTTTATCGGAAGGAACAGTATGACACATTGCCCAAGGTTATGCACAAGGTCTCATAAAAGATTTCTACAGTATACAATAGTATCTATGATAATAATCGTATATTAAGCACGTATTCATTGTCATCTAATATAATTCTTATTGTTCTTTAATGTGGGAAATTCATATTGACTAAACGACATTAATTTAATACCTTATTTTTTTCAAGGCGTTCGATATTACTCAAATAATACTGTGCCACCTTGAACGTTATCTTAGTCCTCATCACGACCGATAATATTATATCAATTCAAGTTGACACAAAAATAAAGAAATTACCTAAATAACCTTTACTCTATCCAAGTTGATATGAAAATGTTAACTTTATATATGAACTTATGAAATTATCACAAATTTATCAACACTACAATTATAACTATAAGGATTAAGTAAAACCTTATGTGTCAGTTTTAACAATTACAATAATTGTATATGAGCTATTGCAATCAAGATTAAATACTATGAATCAATGTATAAATTATAAGACAAATTATTCAAATATACCAGTGCAACTGTCAATAAATTTGATTGGAAATGCTTTTCGAAAAACCTCCTGAATTAAATTCAATGTTGATAAATATATCGCGTATGTAGAAGCGTAATATCAGAATCAATAAATTGAATATTAAATGAGACAATTTATTAATATTATTATAAACAATAACGATTTAAAAATTATTCACCACACCCATGAGAATATCGTTTCGATTCCATTATTATTTATTCCACTGCTTTTGTATAGATATAGTGTGTTAGATATTCATTTTATTTATTTTTATTCTTTCTCGTTTATTATTGTTCTGTGGTGGCGCACGTCCATGAATGTATGCAGCACAGGTGCATGCGCACAGTTGTGGCCGCTTATACATTCACCTAGGTACATATATACAAGTTTAGATTCGAAGCGGTTACCAAGCGGTCTACTCCCAACTTCTACTCTCTCGTGTCCTCCTCGTTCACCTCCATCATTTGACTCTTGTATATTTCTTCCGGTTAGAAACCAGTGTGCTTGACATACGATTCATGATTCAATTTTGATATTCTATATATCGATTCGAATTTCATTTATATTTATATAAAGTAAATAGTTTATGTTATAATCTAACAACTACGTGTACGTGTGGTCAATACTCGTCGTCAATGTTTTTATATTATATTTGTTGCAATGACCTCACTTTATGTAGATTTAATATTAAACATTGAAAGAAGTAAATAAAGATTAAAACAAAAAAATCGTACCAAGCTGACATAATTTCAGTACGCTATGTATAATGATGCGATCAGCGTATTCTATATATTTGTACTGCAGAAGAAACAAGCAAATTAAACGACACTTTGACGCCTATTAAGTGACACTTTTAACGAGATTAAACATGCAATATCATGGCAAGGACAGTATGAGTAGCACATTTTATTGTCGCCATGTGGGAAATTAATTTAAATGAACGAATGAAAGATGTACAATGACAGTGAATTATTGATGAATATATATTTCACAGTTAAATTTTAAATGATTTATTATTTCCATTAACATTAATTATTATTGTATTGAGGAGCGAAAAAATGAGATACGAAAATAATTATAATCAGGACTGGAGTGAAAACAATTTTTACTTCTTACCATTTTTTTTTTTTTTTCAATTTCGTTTCATTGAGAAAAATAATATAAATTATTTAACAATCCATATAAAACTTTTGATTCATCGATAAAATTTGAGTTTGTGTTATAAAAAATTTATATTCCAACCAAACAGAACTCGCTTGTACTCAACATTTCTATTATCTCCTCAAATATTATGTCAACTAGTTCATAAAAATTGTTTTTACAACAAAAATAAAAGTGTTCAACGTTTTCGAATAATATTTGTCGACCTCGGTGCGATTGTCAACAGACTTTCATTACCTCCATGTTTTTCAACTCTCCATGTAAATTCTCCTACATATTCACTCAATAGCAATTATAGAAAAATAAAATGTAAAAATAAAATGTGGAAGTATATATATATATATATACACATCCATTTTCATAATTTGAAACATGATATTACTCCCTCTCTCAACAAACACATCAAATTTTTTTCTAACTCTATTCTGTTACTATTCAATGCAGAAAAGCTGACTGCAAATAAAATTTTGACACTTCTCTCATTTCTATAAATGAGTGTACAGTGATAGTTAAAAAATGAAAATCCATATGACATATGACTTGTCCCTGAGATGTTGACGGTGTCAATTACAATCTTGAAGATAAGATTACGTAACGGAAGAGGTTGCTTGTACCCCCGCGTCCGCTATCTCGACCTCGACAGTCACTACACCCGTAAAACAAGAGCAGTAAATATGTGTGGGGTATGCGTAACTCAGAAAACAGTAGTGAGTGAGAATGGAAATAATGTGACGGGAGAAAATAACAAAAAAGAAACAACATTAACAAAGTGTCACTGATGATACCAAACAGAAGAAAGACAAAGGAAAATATTTCCAAAAGACATAAAGAACATATGAGATTGACAATGAGAATAACAGAGATGAAAAAAGGAAATTTTCCTCTTGTGCTGAACGAAGGTATTGGTGAGTTGGTATATAGTTACGTTCAGGTAAGCAGAGAGACAAAGAGACCAATGTGAGAGGCAAAGAGGTGGAAGTTCTTGGTAATGTGGGATATAGGTGGGACAGAACAAACCAAGACAAACCTCACATTGGCACCAAGCAGTCTGCCCCGATCTCGTTGTCCACGCGCGCTGCCGCACAATTTCTTGGGAGTTGTTTAGTTGCCAACCGCACGAACGAGCTCGACTATCACTGAGAGAGGGAGAGACAGAGTGAGAGAGGGAGCGAAATGTTAAAGAGAGATACGTGCACGTCGTACGAGTTCATACTACTATTATGTCGGCTCGTGCCTTTTATTTCCACGAATGCACGCGGGCTGATTTTGGACTCACCACATAGCAAACGAGTATAGAATACGATGAGAGACACATTTCAAGAGAGTTTTTTTTTGGCTGTACACACACACACACACACACATTCACACAATGTATATGTTGATTCGTTTCAATTTGTTAATGGGTTTGATAATAAATTTTGACAAAAAGATTACAATTTAAAAAGACAAATACGAAAATTATACAGAAGAAAATATTTCAAAATGCCAGTAATTTTCCTGTGGGGCTGTTGAAATAATCTAGAATGCGGCAGAAATTTAGAGTTAAATATAACTCGCGAAAATGGAACTGGCAACAATGTTATACTGATAGAATTTAACGAAATAAAATATTAACGGGAGAAAGCCACTGAAATAATTTTACTAGAAAAATTATAATCATTTTTTTCTTCTAGAAATGCATTTATAACTATCACATCTTATCTTCGTGTAAGAATTAGTATATATATTGAATAAGGGATAATATTTTCAATTTAGTAATGGCTCAATTGTATTAATTGTGAGAAAATAAAAATTTCCAATTTACCGAATAGACAAATTTAGATTTTAATCGGTAAAGCTATTGTTGATAATATAACTTATCTTTTTCTTCACGCATATGAAATTTCATCATTCCGTATACTCATGCTTTTGAAAATACTCTTTCCCTATATGGCATTACTCATTATAAAAATTCCTAGTATATTATCTTTATTTGTATCCGTACTGATGACTATCTGGCGCATGCGACAGTTTAATAAAATGAAATTTATCCATCTAACATTTAGACACTCGTTCAGACAAAGGTTAACGAGACAAGTAAGATAAGAAGTTTACTGTAATACGTATATTTCTATGATAATATTGTAGAAGGTAAAAAAAATATAGGAGGACGATTTTTTTTTTTTTACAGCACAGAGCACTCAGGTTAAAATATTTTTGCTGCATATTTTTTTTTTTTTTTCAGTGTATTATATGCAAATAGGTATGGAAAAAAATCAGATTGCACTGAGTGTAAAGTGGATATTCGTTGAGTATATAATGAGAGCGTCTACACGTGGAGTACATAGATGCATTTAAATGACTGGAACCATAGAGCTGGAAAGTGGTGAGGTGAAACTGTATAAGTAGCTCTCATATGCATAACAATATATGAAAATGCAATATGCTAAGAGTGCTGAAATAGATTCGGTGGAAAATTATGTGGTGACGAAATAGTTACATAAATGTACCATTATAAATGACAGCATACATATCAATGCTTTGTATTTCCAATGTCCAATAGACATAGTGTCGTCGGCTTAGTATGTCTCATATAGATGACTCACACTAATCACCTTCCAACATTTATAAAAAAAAAAGAAGAAAAAAAAATTGTAAACACGTGAGTCAGAAAAGTATATCCATAAAAAATTGTCAAACTACCAAAGAACTGATATAAAGAACGACAGTTCATTAAGCAAATATCTTCTTTTTTATTCTTCATTTCAAATTCAATGTGTTTATCATACATTCCTCATTTCGAAATTGTCTATTATATATATAAATCGAGATGTTAAACGTTGAAAAAAAATTAACGAAGAGAAATGAATAACGATTGAAGAGACAAAAAAGAAAATATATATAAATTTTTCGTTGTTCATTGTTTGGAGGGGGGTGAATAAAAATAAATTGTCAATTTTTTTTTCTCTTTATTATTCATCCACACAAATCAATGCAATTGTGCATATAAATCGATGAATCGCAAACTCATACATATATATATATATATATATTCTCACATGCTGACAAAGAATGTACCATCAGAGTTAATGATCCGTTGCTGGAGCATTGAAAACGATCGAGCGTCAATTTTCATGTCGCGTCAAACCAAATAATATGACCGTTGGGGCGACAATAATGGCCCCTCGGACTGCCAAGGGAGGCGAGAATAGTTGCGGAAATGAGAGGTCGGGTTCGAATATCCGCTCGACGACCTGGCGCGCGATGGATCGTGTCGTAGTGAAACGAAAGAGACAGAGAGAGGGTGGGAGGGAGGGAGAAAGAGAGTAGTGTGTGAGAGGAGTAGACTCTCGGGACGATAAACAACCTCAGCAACGGCGGCAATCTCAAAATTACAGGCTCCAGACTATATGAGCTTCTGTACTTGGGCTACCGACATTCAATATTCGCCTTATCAAATCTGTTAAACAATCTATGAATTATTTGACCCAGATACATATCTATAATAACACTTAAAATTTTACGATTAAAGTCATATAATATTTCACAAGAAAAAAATAAAAATGGGATTAATAATGTTCTATTTGTTTAATAAAAATTAATCGATGAAGGAAAAACTTGAATATTTTTGTTTTTTTTTTTTGTTTCACTCTTAAATATTCCAATTTTAATCACGCACCAATAATTCTTTCGATTTTTATCATTCATAAATTCACCGTTTACTTTCATTATTTGCTTATTCATTAATGTTAACCAAATGAAAGGAAATAAAATAAAGTCATTTGTATATACATGTAGATATGTGTGACAATGCATACCTGCATTTATATTTAACTGATGACATCAGATCGTATGACTAATAGTAACTATCCTTTACATTTAACGATGGTTAATTAAGATTAATTCTTTTATTTTTCTATCTTTTTTTTTTTTTCTTATTTGTTTAGGTGACTATGTCTTTGTGTAACATCAATGTGAGTATATATCTATTGTATATATATATTTGTCTATGCATGTGTCTTATCCAATCGTCACGTTAGACCGGTCGTCGACGATGGACAAATGTCACGATAGTATTATCTACTTTTTTATTATATTGTTGTGTAATACATTGTTTTGAAAAATAAGAAAAAAAAAGAAATTTCTATATATGAAAAATAATTTTGTTTTAACTGAATTGCATTTATATCATATAAGAAATAGATGAAATCAATGAATAATTTGAATCACACAATGAGATTAGACTGTATATTATTGATATTATTAATTAATCATAGTGAACTCCAATTTTTTTTTTTTTTTCCCACTCATTTGGCATGTGAATAAATTTTAAAGATAACACTTTACAATCTGTAGCTTTTAAGAATACAGTGGTGTGTGGAATTTAAATGAATACATACATCATGTTCACGCGTTCTATCTCGTGATAATCACGTGTCATCCACTTGATCCTATATTATTGAATGGCTCACCCCTGGTTAAATATAAAAGTCTATCTCGATGCCCACCAATTGAATAGAACGAATCAAAACCTTGTTGTAGACAGATGCATTTTATTCGATCATTGCTACCTACAACCAATATATATTTCCTGCTCAAAATCTCAATTATTTTTTCCTACCAAATAATTTTGTCTTGCATGAATTAAATCTACAATAAGAATTTTTAATTCACCATTACAAAACTGGATGTTATTTTTATTAGATCAATTGAATCTTTTGTTATATGACTGTGGAAAGAGAAAGCACAAATTTTTAAAATGTATATGACAATAATATTGATGATATGAAAATTTAAAAGATTAGGTTATGAAATAAAAGTAATAATTATTATTGGTAAGAAAGAAAAACTATGTCAATGACCGTTCACAATTGGTTTCAATGACAGAATATCTTTATTTATATATTTCATCCATATACGATGAGATGTGGAATAGTAATATTTTTAGAATTTACCTCAGCTCGTTAAAATTGTTACAGCACACCTGGCATTTTGTATTTCAACGCCGAAATATTTCAGCATATTATTTTTAGACTATGCAATATCAGACTTCATCATTAATGATAATACATAAATATACGTACGTGTATATATATATTCATCACAATATCTTTTGTAATCACTTGTTCACTCTCATTCTTTTTTTTATTTATTTTTTTTTTTTTCCATTTTTATTTCGTTCGTATTTTATTTCTTATCGACAACTTGAACAAACAGGATCAGTTATCTTGTTTGTGATATATATTTGCGAGAAAAATAATTGAAAAAAGAATATAAAATGAAACAATTGATGAATGTCAAGTGTCACATAAAAATATTTATCATCATGTGTTTCGCAAAATAGAATATACAATTTGCTTGGTAATAGGTGAGGGACCATATAGAATATAGGAATGAATAGAAAAATAAATGTAAAAAAATGTGACAATGCTGTGGGACGTGATTGCCCTTTTGAAAAGAGAGCGGTGCACGTACAGGATGAGTGAGAACAGAGGTGGTGAGGTAGGAGGATGGATGAATCTCGCACAAGTTGCGGATCCAATTCGATAAACACTTTATTTCTAGCTGTGTCGAAACGTTGCGGTGGTACACCGCATGCCGCGTGCCACTAAAAATACGTGTATGTGCCTATGTACATTGCCGGAGTGAAACAGCACACGAAAATAACCCGATGAAACACCTGGCATCATGATGCGGGTTCTATTCTGCTTCTATATACGCACACACCTTAAATTGTTGTCTCGAATCAAATGTCGAATTTGTGAAGGTAAAAAGAAAAAATAATGAAGATAAACATTGGGGCTATATTTAGCCAATAATTAAAACAAAGTTTAATTTGTTAAAGACATTTTAATATAAATATTTCAAATGAATAAAAGAAAAAAAATGATGAATTAAATGGAAATAAAATTAACTCATCGTGAATCACACTCAACTTCTTTTGTTTTCAATTGTGTAGTGGTATGCGCACGTCTTTCTACTTACGTTCCATTGCCACCACTTTGCACCATAAGAGTAAACAACGCGTACACAATAAAATCTTTCGCTGAATTTGAGTCACGAATTAATCGTTTAACAACCTTCAATGTTTCTCTTTCTTAATGTTTTCCATGCAGGTCATGGAAGGCCGTGAGATGGAGAAATGGAAAAAACTTTGTTTTGAATTGGATGAAAAGGAAACATAATGATTATAATAATAAAATTTTTAACGTGAAGCTTGAATATGAGGTGTGGAGATTAAAAATCTAACTTTATAAAGCTCATAAATTAAGCAATTTAACTGACTGACTGATAGTCACATTGTAAATCTTTTTTCAACCTTTCTACATCTGTTTTATATCATTTATCTATGATATCTAGTTTCAACTTGCTAAAATTGTTTTTAACGACTGAGGATATACTGTTGACTCAAGTAAGAAAAATTTTAATTTTCTCATACGAAAAAAAAATTGACGTTTAGAAATGTATACTGGAAACTTTACATCCATTTTTCTCAACAATATCCTCTTCGAATTAATGGACATGATAACCTAAGTACTGATGAATCAATTGAGTTCAAATAAATGTTATTCAAACCGTAAATAATATTATTGTGAATCAAACTGAAATTTTATTGATTAAAAAAAAAAGAAGTTTATGTGTTTTTAAGTCGTGCCAAGTTAATAAATTAATTCCAACATAAAAGTGTAATTTTTGACCCGTCACCTTTTCATTTTTTATCTTATCCTACTCAATAATCCTCGTAATTTATTTGTTCCACTTGAAAAATACTATTTCCTTTAAGTTTATAAAAATTGATGAAATTGAAAAATAAATTGACTTCATTGAACACATAACTCGGATCAAATTCAGTGTGATGAAAATAGATAATGAAGATTAAAAATTAATTGAACAATTAGATTGAACAATGTAAAAAACAATTAAAAACAATGTGAGTGTGAACTCGCACGGGAAACTAGTAGTTTATGTGCTATTGGAAAATTGCCAATGTGGCTGCAAACTCGCGGAATCTTTGAGCGCATGGAACGCAATCCTTTTTATTTAAAGTTATACGCTTGCATACACACATGGCTTGGGGTCATTGCACAAAAAGACGCATGACTCTTTACATACATTTAGTGGGTTAATCACTAACAACGAGTAATAGTTAGTCTCGTTGAACACCCGGCTTGCGTAAATTCTATATAATAGTGAGATTTTACATAGCCAATGGATTTTATGATGGTATAGAATCACATCTTTGGTAGTTCATGATCCGTTTATTGCCTCAGTGTGAGACTTGAACTTTGAGTTAGTTATGTTGTGCAGGAACGTATCGTGTAGGTGTTTAAAAAGTGCCCTTTCAAATTAGATAGAAACATAATAATTTATGATTCATAATTAATTATATATTATACCAATGAATTTATAGATATTTGATATATTTTAGCAATTATTTTTTAGTAAATTTCATAATTATAATACGCGTTGAAATTTGACTGATGGCCTTTTTTGTATTGGTGACACTTTTAGAATCTTTAAAATTAGATCTTTTTGTCTCATCCAATCACTAATTGAACTCTTTTAACATCCAACTTGATTCCAAATTTTTAGTTCAAATAAGTCTTGATTTTGCGACCAATATATGACGAATTGTAATTTATTTCTTATCTTTCGTGTGGTGATATAGAATTATCTCAATTAATCTTGAACTACTGGAAGATATAGATACACTAGAGTACAGATCATGTGTACTCACAAGCAAATTTTTGGATTAAATAACACCTCAAAACACTGAGTTATTCGTTCTTATATACTGAAATAATTATTTATTGCTCTCGTTTTCTTTTATTCTTTTTTTTTTACATTTTTAGCTTACATAAATATTCTATTTGACAATGGCTCACATGAACATAGTGAATTGAAGTTACACAATAATTATGGAAAATTCTTCTTCCGAAACTATTTTCGTAATGACAGAAGGTCGTGAGGAATATATCCAAAGTTTGACACATAGAGATATTAATGCTGGCGAAATGCCAAATATTTTGTGCAGGTTAATCTGCTGCAGCTGGACAAGAGTTAGCCAAATGGTTATAGAGTGATGCGAAAATAGTGTAGCAGGCATTAATAAAAGAAAACGACAATGACGAAGACAAACTGATATTTAAAATCAACGCTGCAGAAACCTCAAGAAGAGACCGTTATTTTCATAGCCTATAATTCAACTCAACTCCAAGCACAATGTTAGAAAAAAAAAAAAAAAAAAGTGAAATAATAAATGGGTAACGTTAAAAAAATTCTTTCCATGGCTTTTTCATTTTAACTGCAAACATGTCAAGATGAAACGAAATGTTTTCATCCATTCTGTAGGTAACTTGAACAAATTGTTTACGTCACTTATTTTATCTATTTGTTTATCATATAATGTTGAGATAGTTGCCAAGAATAATCAGCCAAAATTTATTGCTTATGTGGATGATGATTGCATTGGCCTATGTTGGACAGGAAACAGCTGCAACCGCAAAATATTTAAGTATACTTGAGGAGGAAATTTATTTCAAATAATCCTCAAACTATATATTAATTCGTGGTCATTTCCTGACTGTATAGGTATAAGAAAGTTGTAGAGTTATTGCCAATCATTAACAGTATGACAGTTATTTTTAGATTATTTTCTTTCAATCGACAACTGTTCAATAAACTGCTCGTAGAACTATACATGTTTGCTGTTAAAAATTTTGAACATTTAACCAAATCCAGGTCAAAAATTTCTATTTTTGGCACATTTACTTGCGCTAAAATGTATTCAAATGCATTTGGTATATCACTTCAAGAAACTTTATTATCATCAATTATACCGAAATTGCTTTGTATATGTCGCATGCATCTTATATTTTCATAAATAGTCACTATTATGTGTGCGGGTTTATTCAACAATTAATATATCATGAATATAATAATCAAATATTGAAGAATGATATTTATTCCGGAGAACGATAACATCGATTTGTCACGATTCATTAACTCCTGACAAAAATCAATACTATTTTTATCAGTATTATTATTTTTCATCATAAATCACAAGCATTTATGTCCATACACATTTACAACGCTAACTGTATTAAATATCTCATCGTACAAGCTGAGAAATTCGATCAACCTGTTTAATTATTGTTATGCAACTTATATGAAAACGTAATGTAGTGTAACGTAAAGTTATTCAATAAAATTAATCTAATTTTCCCTGTATGTAAGAAAAAAATATACTATCTACTCTTGCATTTGTGATACACACT
This sequence comes from Zele albiditarsus, assembly GCA_958496275.1. Taxonomy (NCBI): domain Eukaryota; kingdom Metazoa; phylum Arthropoda; class Insecta; order Hymenoptera; family Braconidae; genus Zele; species Zele albiditarsus. Next base: position 11,615,011 of record OY292409.1, on the reverse strand, counting down.
TTATTCTCGTCACTGATGTTTTTCTTCCATCTGCAATAATAGTTTCAGTTGGTAGCAGTAAAAAAATAAAATTATGTTCTCTATTAGGACAACCTAATATAGATAGTGATATAATCCTGTCACTGTAATTTGCATATGAACATGTCTCATAATACAGCAGCGTAACATTGCATTGTATATTCCACTCCCGTTGAGTAGAATACACGAGCATGTATATGAATGTCCATGTACATGGTCAGAGATAATTGAGTGCGGTCACGTGTCGAATTGCAATTATATATATATATATATATAGATGCAGGTGCAATGATTCGCGTGCCGTTCAATCTTCTACAAAAGTATGATAGGATAACATTTATCCATTCCAAAGTTCTGGTCAAATAAGTGACATGATATGATGATTAAATATATTATTTCAAGATAAAACGAATGTCTTGTTTGAAAAATGGTCTTTTATCATATTGGCGTTGAATTAATAAACATCAATCAAGTTTTGATGAAGACTATCGTTGAAAACAATGTCTATGTATATATTTATGTATAATTATATAACAAATATGTATACGAATAAATTTATCTATTATCAAAGACATTCAATCATGTGGTTATTGATAATGATCGATAGCGATTGGGATAGGTAACGTGTGTCGTGAATAATTTTGACACATAATATTGCACCTACTCAATTAAAATGTTGTAAATTAAAATTTTATCAAACGTATTTTTTTTTTTTTATCACGGGAAAATCGTCACGATGCTTGAGACATTATCAAATTGTTAAAAAAAGGCCCGGATAGCTCAGACGGTAGAGCATCAGACTTTTAATCTGAGGGTCCAGGGTTCAAGTCCCTGTTCGGGCGGATTTTTTTAATTTTTTTTATTAATTAATTAATTTATTCATTCATTTTTTCCTCATAATTTCGTATTTTGGAGTATGTTATATTGTTCGTGGATGTACATTATGTGTGAAATTACCTGGCTAGCTCAGTCGGTACAGTATAATTTGCACTTCGCCTGGTGGCAAAGGAAATTGTGGATAAATATTTTTGTAACTCATGATTTACATTGTGTCAAGTGTTGAGTAATTTCTTAAACGGCAAAGCAGCTGGATTGAAATATTGATAAAGTGTTGTAGAAGAGAATTGCTATAAACTAGATCTGATATTTTAATATAATAAATTAGATTGATTTTATTTATAGTTTTGTTTGAATGATACGTAAACTATGAGACTTATCAACCTGTCGAAAATTAATAAGTGGACAACACTTTCGGATTAACAGAATGAAAAAACTTGAACAGGTTTAAAACCGGAATTCAACAGTAATAATTAAATGAAAAGTGTAAATAAAATTGGAAAAATATTTTCAATGACGAAAATTACGCCACATATAGTTTATCTTTATAGTTAAATTCCAATATTTTCTTCTCTTGCAATTTACACCTGCTCTGTTTGTTTGGAGTGTTTCGTTTCAATATTTTTTTCTCTCTCCTTATATTTGTCACCATAAAATGGAATATGTTGTCCAATCAATTCCCAATCAGTCAGATAAATTACAGTCAATGCAATCGTTGCTCTATAAATTGCGATTGACGTTTTCCTATTGATCAATGTATCAATTAATTATATAATCACTTTCAAACACTCACACTGCATACATACAGTTGAAGATATCAACGGTAAATCTACCGAATATTTTAGTGCCAAAGTATTGTCAAAAATATCTATCCGTGTCATCACAAATTCATTACTATTCAACACAACATTTATCCATTTCAACATAAATTTTCAATGGACTTTTACATCAATTTTTTTGCTGCATGAATAATAAAATAAATATGAATAATAACAAAAAATTCTATTACTATTTTATTGATTGTTTATATTTTGAATTGACGTTTACAAAAAAAAAATAAGAGTAAGACTAAATCTTTCACGATTAAATTAATGTTCATATTTGACAGTTTTATTGTCTGAATTTGTATCGGTGCTCACGATTCACTTTCCTCCACAACATCCAAACACATATTTTACGATGGAATACGGGCAAAAACTTGTTTTCGACAACGAACGAGACATAGAAAAACGAAAGAAGTGTCAATGTAACCTTTATAATCCAATCGACAAAGATAGATGAGGTTTAATTATCATTTATTGCGTGACTTCAATAGTAATTGCGACTACATTCATTTCCTTTCATTCCATATACTACTATCCAATAAAACAAACTCTAACCCATATGTTACCTATGCAATCTATAACTCACCAAGCCATAAATCTCTCAATGAATACTCCTCTCCGTCTTGGCATATTTCGAGATCAACAATATCGTGATTCTTTTCCTCTTCCACAACGTATAAACTATACATTAAAAATATTCTAAAAACTTGATGGCGCTTAAACTTGACGTTCATAAAATTCATAGGAAAAAAAAAAAAAAAATGTCGTTAATCCATATAAAGACGAATAGCAACTATAGAACTTCACAACATATGTTGCAATGATGATCAAGCATGTTGTTTCTTACGCCGGTATAGAACCGGTGTTCAGTTTAATGTTGGAAAAAAAGAAGTTGAAGAAAAAAAAACTCGATCTCATGAAAGCCGGTTTTTCCAAGCCGTTAGAAATTTAACCAACAACCAAACTCGTCCTATGCTAATTCGTTTATATTTTTTTTTTTTCTTTTTTTTCATACATCACCTGTACATTCTCAACTTTTTCTCAGTTAGGAGATGAAACTTTAAGCGGTTGATAAAAGAAAAAAATTGAAAACATGACCCAATCACTATTTTTGTTATTCATTATACTCACGTTACAAACAAAATTTTTATACAACAATTATGGAGTGAAATATATTCATTTCCATTTTCTGATGAATATATATGTAATAACTATGAAGTTGGCATTGGTCCAATAATTTTACAAATAATAATGGATATGCATCAATGGAGTAACAACATGTTGCAACTTGCCGGAGCCATTACTCATTCTGAATGCGTCGACATCTGACAAATTGCACTGATATACATGCACAGATATGGTTTACATACTGGAGAAATCATCTCCATCTATATTCCACTCTCATACTCTCACTCTCCAGGCAATACATATAAAAGCAACTGTGGTTACTCGGTCCAGATTTCCTTTGTCCAAATGATAATGAAGTCGGCGCCAGTGCACCGCATCACATATGATTTATGATGAAAGTAATTCGCCCCTTTAAAAGGTAGATTGAGAGAAAAATGATCACGTGATATAACTAGGTTAACAGTTCCGTGGTGAAGTACCAACGTGTGTATATAACTTGTTGGACATTTGAGTAAGACGATTGGACGGTCCACGATCGAAAATATCCTTCACATTCAGGGCTCCCGAAATATCTACGAGTTGGTTAGCCTCGTCGACTTTATGCGGTGAGCCATACACTGCACTACTAACAAAATTGCATCAACTTCACAAGGTACAATTACTTTTAATAATTACAGTATGAAAATTATTCCAAAACCACAATAGAGATAGTTTTGCTCTACATTTCTTTTTCATTATTATTATTCGACATATTTTTTTCTCATCTCAATTATGAGTGTCACACTAACACAAAACAAAAAGTAAAATTGTTGCAAAGCAGTTATTATATTAATCATCGTTTCACGGGTGAAGAGACGAATTTAATGACAAAATAAATGGAGTTAAATGATGATGATGACGAACGATGATAAACCGATGTTGTTGTTTTTTTGTTTTCTTTAATTTCATGTAACAATATTACATCATTCTTTTATTTCTCTTGAAGTGAGTCATAACCGATATTTAATTTTCAAATGTTGTATCAGTTACATTTAAACGCTCTCTGTTTCTGCATATTTATTTATTCACATGATAATCGTGTCGTTAATTTATTCGATATTGTAATTTGGAGAAGACTAAACATGATCCTTGAAGCGATGGATTCATGAACAAGCAACGGTTGGAATCACATCGTTGTTTATATAACTGAACTGACAAAATTGAAACTATGTCTTTATCTTCTATCTAAATTTTAAGTATAAAAATTATACGTGCATTTTTACATGAGTCACTAACAAGTTTTATAAGAAAATTATAGGTATAATAACATTGATTGTATTATTATTATTATTTCAATGTTTCGTTGACAATTTATTACATTCAAAAGGCATTTATTCTGCAATTAAAAGACATGAAAAATTGTCGTATACATAATTGAGCTGATGAAATATTGAAAAACATTATTTTTCTGATTTTCATGTTCAACCAGTCCTCGTGCCAATTCAAATGTAATGTATGTAAGAGCGACGGTTCGTTTATTCCCGATCTAATGCAGTTAAAAAAAAAATAAAAGAGAAAAAAATTGTAATCATAACAACCAACTCGATTTGGACCTTTGTACACGCTTGAATAATCATTTGAAGTGGCCTCATGGGGGACGAAAGTCATGATCGTATGCACACAGGGAAAATTGTAACACAACAAAGAGATAACTCATTGGACATGTATGGATGATGATAATGATGCCGCGATTGACTTACGTCAGAAAAGCACGCGTGGCACAAACAATATGAAATATAATTTCTATAATGGCATAAATTATCCATTCATATGAAATGAATACTCAAGGGAAATTTATTCTTCATTCGTGAATTAATTTTTTCGTTTCAATCATAGATGGTCTCTCACTTTTTGTTGTTTGTCACCACTTGCTATAAAAAATTAAATATCCAATCAAATAATTTATTCACTGTTAATTTGGAAAGAGGCGCCAGAATATTTTAATATTAAACATCAAGCCATAAAATATGTACCTCAATTAAGTATAAAAGTTGTATTCGATGAGAGAATTTTCACAAAGTTCTGAACAATTGTGCAATAAATTGAAAAATTCGATACGCTTAGCGAAAAATTTGTACATAAATTAGTCAGCAAAAATAACTATTTATATAAGTAAAGTTTATATAAACAAAAATATTATGATTGGATCATTACATGATCTATAAATAACTGTTTAGTTCGTCTGACATTTGACAAAAAAAAAAGTAATTATATCAATAAATTAATTTAATGTCGCCATTATAATTGTTTATAATGATGAATACTTTTTACATCATTGAACATTTCTAGACTTTTCTCATCAAACGTTATTTTCAAAACAAAATTATGTATTCATACATGTATGAGATGTTAACTATACTCCAATTATATTCCAACAGGCTTCGTCGATCCGCAAAATAATGAATAAACACATCCATCTGAGATATACCATATAAATAAAATAATTAAAAAAATAACACAACATATATTCCGATCGAAATATCGAAACTCATAAAATATCTATTTGAAAATCGTTTATGCATCAAATAACGCGTCACATGAACAACAGAAATAAATTTTTATAACTCTATTATCACACGATAAACGATAAGAAATATTTAACTTCAATTGTACATCACAGTTATTACATTGTATTCACTCTATACAATCGTATATTATGACTTCAATATACCACGTAGATTAATCCACCAATAAGTATACATATTGAAAGTTTTCCAACGATTTGGGACCAACACAATCATAAAAATTAAATTTTCTAGTACCACTTGAATAATCGAATATTTGCTGACACCAAAACATCAAAAAATACACTCGAGTAAACATAATTATATATTAACGTCACGTTCAGCCTACAAAATACGAAGACAATTTAAATACATCAACAAACTCGATACATATTCAATTATGTATATGAGTGCAAATATATTTGATGTCATTATTTATATTCAAAAATATCGAATTAATGGATACAACATGAAATAATCTACAAGCATTAATCAATGCTACACATGCAACATAACACAACTATACAACTGCGCATATTTACCACCACCAACACACACACACACACACACATACATACCTACACGTACCAGTTGCAATAACTGTCTAATTGTTGCTTATCATTGCAACTACAATGTATAAATGAAATGCTAATTTTTACAAAGTGACGTAGCGTGAATATATATTCAAAAGCAATTTACGCTATGTGTTTATAAATATTATTTGCTATTTATCTGGCGAAAGTCGAAGGCATGACGAAGCATCATCGTAAAGTACCAGTGTGTACAGTAAATATATATAAAGGACACATGTATACATAAGTATTTATATATCCCTGTGCTATAAAATGTCAAAGTATTTCTCATTGTTGATTTCGATAAAACCACAATAGACAACCATGATGTTTACAATTATAATATCATGACACGTGTAGACAAGGACAAGGTCAAAGAGACCATTAAAAAGAAATACTTTCTCCACTGACAATAATAAATGAAGCAAATTTTTACGTATATCTGTAATAACATAAATAAGGTATTTCAGAAGTATAAGTGAAGGTCACAAAATGATATAAAACAATAGCTTCCACTGTCTGTCATTTTTTGTTCGCACAATCCCTCTTGATAATTCTCACACGTGTCACTGGCAATTGCGACGCTTTTTTCATACATTCATTTTATAGATGCGTAGAGTGCCACTCGTGTATATAGATATTGATGTATTTATATACAATGTGTATACATATGACATCAAGTGTATTATTGAATGTGTGAGATATCAAGGTATGTACATCGAGAATTTATGTGCATTGCATACACGTAGCTTTTACTTCACACGTTTGCCAGATGCAACAAAGTAAATAATCTAGGACAATGATCGTATTCATCATTTTGAAATTACATCGGAGACTATTCCAACAACAATTTAAATTTAAATTTCGTCGAGTCGTCCAATTCTCTTTCGTTTTCACCATTTGTTTATTGTATTATTGTTTATTCTCCTTCACATTTATTATCTCTTGATTATAAATAAAAAATTATTTTTATGTTTTTTTATTCATAATGCAGTCATGATAATACTGCTGTGATTCAAACGATTACAATTTGATAGCGAATGAATTTATTGCAAATATAATTAGGATGATATTTATTCTATTTTGAATGAGGACAATGGTTCAATTATTGCAAAATTATTTCGAACACCTCAACATTGATGTTTGGACTGGTATTTATGTGAATGTGATTTTTATGAAAAAAAAAAAAAATTAGTTTCAAATATATATCGATGCACGAGGGGGAAAGAAAAAATTCTAACAGAGCCCAAATTAATGTTATGCTATTCAGACATTTATATAAATATCATATGAATATATTTTCGTTCATTTTATTTTACATTCTTCATTCTATTCTTCGACGATATCTCCCGTGTGTTTATAATGTATTATTGTAGTGCTAAAGGAACAAAAACAAATAATAATGAAATATTGTTACTGATCATTTCAATAAATCATTCTGCATACATCCAGATATATAATGACAAATTATTTTTTAATACACTTATCGGGAATAAGTAAATGTGTATGAATAAAGACATATAATGAACTAATTAAGAGCAGGGCCATCGACTATGCTCTTTAGCTCATTCCCTAAACCTTGACGCTGCCAAACAGCAAAAGTAGTTACTGATATATATACATATTTGTCCTAGACTGGCTATTATGACCTCGCAGAAAAATCAGACATTGTGAGGTCACTCGCGAATAATGATACAAATATTCTAATCAATCTGTCATATCCAAGGGTAGTAGTAAAATATTTAACATTAGATTATATTATTGATCAATAATTTTTCGTTTCAACCATGAAATTTTATTTATTTAATATAAAATTAATTACCATAAATCAATTTAATAAATCAATCTGAAGATATGAAAATAAAAATTTGCTCAGTGCCATATAATATCAAATGAATTTTCTTTTCTCATTTTTCTTCTTTACGTACACTAACAGTATATAAAAATTGTAAAATTATTGATGCAAAATCATTTATGTTCATTCTCTTGTCTCACTAATTTTTATATCATTCTCTACAACGAGATAATAAGGCGTTCGACCCCGAGCTATCGCGGTCGCTGCGCTATAATTCTACACTCGATGACGCGTCTGTCGTAACTTTTATGCTTTAGATATTAAATGCAATTGCATGGCTGTAAAGTGAACAACCACGACAAGTAAAATTATATACTTCAACATATATGTATATATATGTAACTCAAATCCTGTGGGCGGCTAATGTGGACACGTCGGCATATCCGCTGCGACAATGATAACGTATACAGGTCACAGACTCTATGGATTCGCAATGGAGGATAGAAATAAACGAATAACGCTGTGACAAAATAATATTTTCACAGTATATAGACGAAAGATTCATCTTGTTATTTCCCTCTCTCTCTCTCTCTCTCTTTCTCTGTTTCTTCAACACACATACATACGTAATTTCGTTCGTCTCTTTAACTTGCACAAGAAAATATGAGAAAGAAAAATCAAACACACTCTGATATGTAGACATCTTATATCGCATATATATATAATTCAACTGAAATGATATCTCATGCTCTCAATCATTTTGTCAATGCATATATCATGTACTTGGGTTTGCATCTAAAGGAATTTTTATTTTTTTCTATTTGTTTGATGACTTTGAGAGTTTCAATATCGAAAAGGAAATTAATCGAATGATGATACATTAATCATTCATCGGTAAATATATTTGATAAATAATTTACTTTAATTGTAATGGTAGCTGTTGTTTTAGAGATTTTTTATTTTTCTATTAGTAAGACCACTACCACTACCACCATACTTATCTACCACAATATAATTAATCTTGAGGTACAGATAGAATTTTTTTAACGATATCAGAACAACGAGAGTTGACATGTCACGACATAAATATTGTATATGTATATTTATATATTTATATTGTGCTTTAATAACTTGTCTTTTATTATTCCTGTGCTATTGACTCGTTGCTTTGTTTGAATGATTGCATACACTTGTAAAATGATTGTATCTCTCAATACGTGTATATAAGATGTCCTGAAAAATCATCGGAGGCAGTCGTGGCACTGATAAACCAATAATCAAGCACAATTGACACGCGATTACATCGTCAGTTTAATGATCTCTATACCAAGGAATTGAGAGAAAGAAAAAAATATTATAATCATAAATGAAATGAAATGAAATATAAAATCAAGTATTGATAATATACTCACTTTATTATGTTTTTTTTATATTCTTCTTATTTCAATTTTTCTAAGCAATAGTAAACGTTCAGAGAAGTATTGAAAAAAAAAGTTATTAAACACAAAAAGGAAGAAAGTTACTAATATTTATGTTGCCAATAGCGAAAATTACTGTAGCTACTGTTATAAATAGTGTAGAAAATTATATTCAGATATTACTTCTTACACATATGTTTTTATTAACTCCTATATGACTATAATATTTTAATATACATTAGATCGCCGTCTTCTCCGTGAACCATTGCTATCATTGCTATCTCATACAGTCGAAACAAACAATGTTGATAATAAAATTGCATTTAATGCCTTGTGAAACATAATACAAAGTAATAAAATCACAATTACGTAAAATCATTTTGACCATAATCATTCACAATAAATTAACAATGACTGGTGCAAAAAGAAAAAAAAACAAAACAAAACAAAAAGAAATAGTTCTAAACAAAATCTCATCAGGCACATGTCGCAATTATTATGGTGATATTTATGATTGAATATGGTTGAAAACTAATGTGGAAATTGATGGATAATAGTTGAAAAAAAAAAAAAAAAAAATTGTAATTGTATTTGTGTGCGCGTGGTTGGAGAATGAAAAACTAGGTCAGTGATTACACATTGCTATGAGCAATGACGCGAGTTAATACATGCAAATACATCGTTCAATATAACCGAGATGATAGAGAATATGAGAGTGAGTGTAGAGGAAGACTGTGAGAGGAGAAACGAGAGATAGAAAAAGAACAAAAAAAAAAAAATGAACGCATGAGCGAATTGGACAAAACAATGAGGCAGGAAATAATAATGTCGAGTTGCCCTGTGTGAAATATACAATAGAGATTAAAAATTGACACTAGTCTGACAAAAATTTACAATCAATTGTAAAAAAACAAGATGTGTGTTATCTGCGCGAGGATTATTAAATTCATTTTATTCTTTTATTATTAATTATCATGTATTTTTATTTACTATTTGGTGTCGCTATCGAGAAAAATATCATCTAATTAAACGCTATTTGATAACTACATTCCGAATACACTTATCAATTTAATTGTACATACATACACATAGAATATATATGTATTTATATACGGAGTGTGTGATAAAAATTAAATCACTTGACTTCCGCAATATATTAGTGGGGTATATTTCATTTAAGAGCGCAAAAAATACATAATTTGTATTCGCATATTTATTTCATGAGTGGCATTTTTCTAGCACACATCTAAAAAAAAAGAAAAAAAAGGAGAACAAATGTACCATTACAATAGGGAAATAATTTACTAATCCAAAATCCGAACATCTCCCATCAAATATACAATCAATTAAAATATATAATTTGCATCGAAACAGCCATATAATTATATTAATTGAGACCGACAAAAAAAAAAAGGTGACATTGATGAAATGGAATATTTTAAAAATTCATAATCGACAAATAACTCTTTTTCCATCATCTGTGCTCACATATCGTTATTAAACAACACATGTTGACAAGTGTTCAAAAGAAACGGGATAAAGAAAAAAAAAATTAAAAATCGACTCCCATTTTTTAATGTGTAAATGTCCAAAACACAACTCAAGTGGCGCCTGACTTAAATTAAATCTTGATCATTATAAACCACCCACCACCTTAATATACCTATCATGTCGTAATTTCATTGCGTAAACAATTTTGTGATTAAAAATAGAACTCGATATTTGGCAACCAATCTGTTGTTTATTACGAGCATCCATATACGGAGTGACCACTTATAATACATATACAATGTCAAACAATGTACGTGTACAATACAAACACACACATATAAATATATATATATATATATAAACATGTATGAATGCATACAATCTTTATGACATACATGCGCGTAACTCTTCTATCGCTATATCTCAATCTTATTTTTCATTCCTCGTCTTCTTCCTCTCAACCTCCTTAATGTACTTAATGTATATCGCAATGTAAATATATGTGTTGTATTTGCCCACACACACACACACAAACACATACCGGAATGGTTGCGCATACGAATTTGCACATAATACGCGCAAACAAGACTGAGAATTTCAAGTGGACTCTTGCAGTCAACATGTATACATATATATATATATATTCACTCACTCGTCCCATGTTTTGATCATTTTTTTCATTCTCCCAGTGTATTTTTATTTTTATTCTATTCATTCTATCGCACCATCTCGACATTACCACTCCATGAGAAAAGCTTTGCTCATACATAAATATAAACAAATAAAATTCTTCAATGTATAAATGGCAACAGATTCATTATGCTGTTGAAAGAAAATAAAAGAGAAATAGAGAAAAATAAAATGGATAAATTTATTAATTTATTTTTATTACGAAAATTTCTTTTACCATCTCCCCTCACTGTCACTACTTCCCCTCCTTAATTCTTTTGCTATAGGGTACAATATTCGTTTGGCTAACAACAGCTTTTGATATGGCATCACCGATGTGTATATAAATGTATGTATTTGTGTATAGATGTGCAAGTGAGACTCTATCTCTTTTCCTTTACACAGTACACGATATGTACAGTTGCGCGCGCCATCAGCCTCTAACACTTCCTACTATTGAATATGCATGCAAATTCCATCCTGTTTACGACGAGGAGCTTGCCAGCCACGCGCAACTTTGCTCTTTTACTACACGTCGATTTATGTATATTATATATAGATAAAGACGTATACATTATCAACGTATATATGGATGAACGATGTATGTGTAGAGGTATGTAGATTGGTAAGTTTGTAAGACCAGTGCACGCTTGTAAATGATTTGTAAATATGAAGTATGTATGTAGATATAATACAGGTATGAAAGAAAAAAGGAAAAAAAAATTAAATAAATAAAAATATTCATGCATTTTAAAACGTAGTTGAATATATTATTTTGTAAAATATTGTTTGTGGGTTAAATTTTTTTTTTTTTCTTTACGTGTTTATGAAACTTGAAGACTTTTGTAATAATGAAAAAATTGTCGAAAAATTGTGACAGTTTAGTGATAAGATAATTGAAAGTTTTACTGAATAATATCAATATTTTCATGATCTCATAATCATTTGTTGGACTTGTATCTTGGATATATTGATACATTTTATTGCTGAAATTTATAATTTAATTGAAAGTGCTTGGATGATGAGGCTTCGGCTGATTGGTCAATGAAGATACGTAGAAAAAATTGAGGACACACCTAACACTATTAAATGAGTAATTCAGAAAAAAACAATGTAATAATAATCAAAATAATTGAGATCATTTTCACGTTTCAAAAAATAATAAACATAGCTTGTTTTATTGGAATTGTTAGACCTGTTATCAAGATAAATTTGAGGTATAACTATACCAGTATTGTACGTATTTATAATATCAGATAGATAATATTAGATTAAATTCCAAGACAAGCATTTTGTGATGAATATCTTCATGACTTTTTGCAGAATTTTCTGGAAACATTTGTATGTAGGTAGATTAATTTTTTATACATTTCACATGAAAAGGAGTAATTTATTTTACGGAAATTCAAAGCGAGCATTGCGCTACATCCACTTCTTCTTATCTTAAATTCATTAATTTTCTCTTCCAATGTTTTTGCCTCAATTTAAATAATAAATCAACTGGAGCATTTATTTTATATCCACAGTAAATAATTGATTATGTTTTCCGTAAAATTTGTGTTTTTCACGTTAAATCGAATTAAATGCTGCAAATACCAAAATAATAAATCACAATTATATAAATAACAATTTTGACAGCCGATAGATGTCACAGAAAAGTGACATCAAAATAAAACTGGACGTTCAAGATATTCAAGCGATTGTCTCACTAATTATTATAATTTAATGTAAACATGAAGCGGTGAATAATTGAATACAAAAATGAAAAATTTAATAAACAAGAAAAAAAAAACACGAGAACATTCAAATTATTGATGTGAATTTTTTTATATTCTACAGTACACACCTCTAAATAAATGTCATTCAATGACAATGCATATGCTGTGAGGCGGTATATGAATAATAATCCTCAGTAATGCAAATTGTGATTTGTAAATGGCGCGATTTCGATTGGTGACCCGCTGTGAGTGTGTATAAACTGTATATTTATGTGTATGTATGTCTGCATTGACGACACAAAACCCCCCGCTGCAATGCCAAGAGACATTAACCCAAATCCTCAGGCTGAGAAATGGCAATGGATAAATATGTGAATGATACTGAGGAGAGTATTAACCATACGAAAACACGTGAGAAGTGGACAGTGAGAGATAGCCGACCTCGTTGGCAAACGCCAATGATGTCGATTAAATTCACTGGATACACGATTTTATATATACCCATCTTCGTAAATATGGCAATTCACAATCGTAAAATAAATAAAATGGATTTACCGTGTTTTTAATCACCAAATTATTATTTTGCTGTATTATGAGTTTCAATTTGACCTTTACCTTCAAATCATTTTCTTAAGGTCTATTTAAATATATGTTCGTATGTGTGCAAAGAGGGTGAATTAATTGCTTGATGAAATTTTTATTTCATCATTATAATTTGTTCAATTTTAATGTCCATTCTTTTTTTTTTTTAAGGTTCATGTAATTATTGAATAATATTTTAATTCAAGATGGCACTGTATACACTCATATATTTATATATTATTACATGTAGGTATGTCTTGACAAACGTTTATTGTACCGACGCGCGCAAGGGACTTGTGTAACTTACTTGTTTACGATCTCGCGATCCGCCCACGAGAATACATTTAGTTACACGCAAGGGAATACGACACGCCCGATGCACACAGAGTGCGGTCTTCTCTTATTTCTGTCTCGCAAAAATTTTTTATTCATTTTTTTTTTTTTCTCTTTGCTGTATTATCATACTAAATGGAAATATTTCTTGAGGAAGGAAAATTCGTGATTAACCTTCAATATTTTAATTTTTTTATCAATATTGAATCGCCGAAGAATAATTTATATCCGAATTAATTTTATTATGCATTTATTAAATGAAGAAAAAATAAATTTGTCCACTTGATATGAGTGGAAATATTTTTCATTATAAATATAATAATATTTATTTATTCAACTCACCTTGTCGTCGAGGCTATTCAAATCCGGAAGCTGGAAAAAGATAAATGTATTAATTACTTTTGGACACAAACAGATGAAGAAGAATGTGAGGATAACAATTATCATGTTATTTTTTAATTTAAATTTATATATCTTGGCGCTTTTTCAATACGGATATTACGTGAATTTCAAGACACATTAATGTTACCGACCGAAGATTTAGAATGAATATATCGACTGTAGATAACTGATTCAAATATTTCTTTTATTCATTTGTCGGTTCACGATTGACATGATTTTTAATTGTTGAAATTACAAAAACGATCGTGAAATGTAATAGGAAATGTTAATTGCTGAAATTCAATTTTACGGTACAGTAGTCGGTGATTACACTATGTGTAATAAAACGCTTGACGTGGTAAATTTGTGAACCATGATATCACATCGCAGTCGGTATTATACATACATTCAAACACATATGTTTAAACTAAACAACGCACGAACCATATTGACTATTGCAGGCGCGACACCGTGGAATACGTGATCCTGTGAAGATGCTGTTAACGAAGTAGATAATTGGATTTTCTCGACGTCAGTCAACGCACGAATTTCGTTAGATTGCTAGACGTTGATTACTAGAACGCCAAAGACTATTCATTAATGTCGTTTCAAGTGAAATGAGGAATTCATTAAAATGTCGCAAAACAAATATTAAATGACAGTTATAGTAGAAACGTGAATTGCAATCATTCACAAAAATATAGTTATTCCATTGGAAAATAAAAAATAAAAATATACATAATGAGTGAACGTAAATATTTTTTAACAGCGATAAAAAAATACTTTCACATTTTTTTTTTATAAAATACGCGAATGGTATAAAGCAGATGACGTAAAATTGACGAATGGAATGCAAATAATGAAACATTTCTCACAAAATGGAATTCTGATGAATACCAATTTTAAATTGAAAACATATCGTGTTTGGTTTCCATTAACGTACAAAATATGTTGTAACATGAAACCAATGAAATTCGTTCATTTAATTGGGGGATATCGCGAATAAGAGCCAAGAGTATATACTGCATTTTTGATTAAACTTGACATGTGCTTTCCGAATTGGTCTCATTAAATTTACGCAATATAATTAAATGTCTCATAAATAATTTTCGAGTCACAATTGTTTGTGTGGCATAAGAAAAATATATAAATGAATAGAAATAAATAATAATGTCTGACAGGTAAATTAAAATTTGTTTTTTACATTCTGTTGAATCGGCAGAACTCATTAGTGCTGACTCGACAGAACATTATTCAGAAATACGAATTAAAAAAATAATAATAAAACACATAAATGAATATAACGAGCATAGAAACGTCTATGTTATCATTTTTCATTTAACTTGTGGGCTCACAATAAATTTCACATTTAAAATTTTATTCTCTTTCAATAATTGAAACTAATATCGTTGGATGAAACAAAAAAAAAAAAAATCCATAGCTCGTGTGCGGTGGCACCACCGAAAGCACAGCGAAAAATAACGAGAGCAATATTATTTCCATTTTTCCAACGTATCCGTTTGCCAATTGGTGGTCAGGGAGTCGTCAAATAAAATTCCCTCAACAATTTCGACACTCAATCAACCATTTAATGCATCACGAATGTTGATAGAGATAAAATAATAATAATGGGTAATCACAAAAATAACAAATGGCAAATTCATTTTTATTTTGTCATTACGATAAATTTTTATTTTATTAAAAACATAAACAATTATTATTCTTACATTGACGTAGATATATTTTTACATATAGATATATACATTTTTGGATTTAGCTAACATATAATAATATCGAGTTAATTAAAAGCTTATAATAAATATTGGCATTCGCAATTATTGACAATTACCGTGGCCTTCTCACAAATGTACCCGAGCGTTAATTACATCGAAAATCAATTCATACCAATTATAACCACAATTATAATTCAATTACGCGAAAATCGAGAATTCATAAGGTCCAATTAATTAAATCAAACTCTATTTCAATACAAAACACTATAAATAACGTCTTATTTTTGATTTAATACTATTTGATTGCACCAGTCATTGAAAACCCAATATTGAGATTGATCTATCACATTTTTGCTCGAAATAATCTGCAAAATAACGATAATAAAAATAAAATAATAAATAAAGATTTTATAGACGGGGGGAGGGAAAAAAAAAAAAATAGAAAAAAATAAATGACAGAAAAAATCAATCAATCAACTACACGGTCGAGGGCACATTTTTGGCACTCGGTGCGTTCCTCTTTCATCCTCTCCCACATAGTCAACACTGATTTCCACTTTTCACCCGTCAGTGGTTACACGAGGACCATGCCCGTTTGACCTAACCCGTCACGTTCATCCAAAGTTTGTTCATCATAATAAGATTCGGTTGACCGAACTCAACGAAGAACTATATCACCCACGTTTGACAATCAATATAATCCAAATTATATAATCCATATACCGTGATAATTTAATCGATTGAATAAACAAACAGCGCTAAAATAATTTCACTCTTTTCTCACGTACTATTATTTTTATTATTTTCTTTGCTTTATTTCCCTCCATTTCAAAAGTGCAGTTGATAAAAAAAAAGAAAAAACTTTCATGGGATTCCGCTATATGGAATGAAAATATGGTTAAAATGCGAATAGAAATGAGGCAGAAATGGCCATAGTAATCCGGTATTGAAAGAAAAATCGTCTTGTGAGCACGTTCATGTAGAATTCAAAAAATATATTCAGCAAATTTGCTGGAAACAGAAGAAAAAACATAGATATATAAAATAGTTACGGGAGAAGAGAAAGAATGAGTAAGAGATAAGGTAAGAGGTGGAGAGGACGAGAGTGAGATTGAGAAAGCAGCGAAATTGAGGGGTTTTATAAAAAAAAAAAAAGGAAAACAGCAGAAATTCATGAAACGAAGAGAAAAAAAATAAGAGCAATAAAAGAATATATTTTTATTTCGAAAGTAGGATTTGTCAATATTCGAAAGCAAGATAGAATAATATCTTTGGATTTTATCTCCACGCTCGAGTGCCTCACTTGCCTCACCATCATTCTTATATATATATCCTTACTAGCTTGCCTTTGAAGTTATTCTTTTTCTTCTATTTTTCATTTCATTTCATTCCATCCATATGAAATTACTTCGTCTTATACTCCCATTCACTGCTTCCTAGTGCATCATACACATTTGGTATACGTTCACTCTTCATCATCCTGTATTCCTATTTTTCTCCTTATTTTTATATTTTTTTGTGATTAATTTCCATTGAGTGAATACATTGTGTATATATAATATTTCCCTTTCATCAAAGCAATGTCTTATAAATAATTCAATTCAATTCATGTAAACAATCTCACGTACAATAATAGTTGTTCAAACATACATACACGTAATATTATTTACCAATGACAATACTTCGTATACACACACACACACACACACACATCACATCAATAATAGTAAATTATTCCAATAATCAATCTCAATTCTCAAGAGTCTCTGTGCATCAGTTGGACAATGTCTCTATGGAGATATGAAGTAGATGTAGGGTATGCAGTGGGTTGACTGGATAGGGGTTGCCACCAAAGAACAAGTGTGAGAGAGAGAGAGGAATTAGCCGCCAATGAGAAGCCAAGGCAGGATGACAGTGACACAGATTGCTGCCAGACAGCTTGCACACATTGCCAATGGGCTCGCAGTCACTTCCGGCTGTTCTGCGTCAATTCCATAGTCCTCATCTCGTTCATACTCCCGCACTTCAACATCACATCTAAAGCAGACGCGCGTTACCTTTGGATGTGAACTGTCACGACGCAAAAATAATGCTGAGCCCTTACGCTCCAATGTCCAACCAGGTTCTTGAAGTAACATTCGTGTCATCTGCATTTTTTTCCTTTTCTTATTTATATTATTACTATTATTGATACTTTTATTATTCTTCTTATTATTATTATCCTCTTCTCGTTCCTCTTTCACCAACGATGCAGATTCATCAATCAATATTGATGCTGTTCTACTTCGCCACTTTCTTGCTCGCCAAGCTCTCTTGCCCCTCGGCAGTTTGATATTATTTCCTGATTCTCACAATTGAAAACTTCTTACTCCTGTCTGTAAATTAAATAGAAATATATTAATATTAATAATTGAACGACAATTCTATTGTATGAATTTAATTAAACATTATTAATATTGCAATCGTGATTTATGATCTCCAGTGTAGAACACAAAACAAACAAACAACAACATGATAATTCTGTGAGTAATAATTAACTTTCACTGTGTGATGATTAAATTAATCATTTTCGTTTGTTTTATGTTCGCTTTCCGAAGTAATATTCGTGAATTAATATACACGTATTTGATGGTTAAACATTTCTGTGGAATTCTATAACGTCAGTATATACAGAGTCATAACATGATGAGATGGAAAAAAAAAAACCAATGTGAAATAAAATAATAAAAGTAAACAACGATAGTATACACGAATGTAGATTCAACGCGGGGAAACAAAGAACGAATATTTTCTCCTAAAGAATAGAAGTTATACCAACGGGTTTTTCCACGACAGTCACACTGGGAAATTCAAATGCTCTCGACACCGCAGAAAATACGACACAATATGTGGTTGCAGCCGTGCACATTGTCATACAAAAACATATATGTATATTGCTATCTGGATAGACAGTGACGATGGTGTTTGTGAGAGAGTCGATAAAAAAAAAAAAAGAAAGAAGAGTATAATAAAACAGAGGGAAAAAGTAAGAAGAACACGTTCGTTGTGGATAAGAGGAATGAAAAGAGAAAAAAAGAAATGAGAATATGGGTATGTAAATGGTGAAACAAACGCTTGTTGTTACAAGACTTTTCGCGTCACGATAAAGCATCGCTGTCATGAAACAAGTTGGAATGAAATTTTTTCGCATACGTATATGCGCTTCTATAGACGATAATAGTATCCAACATATACATATATACATATGTATATATAATATATGAGAGTAGTGTGTGGTCGCCCGCGCCAGCAACGACTTGGCGAAGATATAACCTTTGCGAGTAAAAGCAATTCGATCTGATTGTTATCGGTGGATAATAGAGTGGAGCAAGTTTGTAGAATAGAAGAGTCTTGTGGGTGTACGAGGGAATGGTTGGTTATCAGGAAACATTTTAGAATAAGAAAGTTTCTCAATGCGACTATTTATATATGGAAAAACGAGTGGTGCATATAATGGACCCTTTTATACACATTTCCGTATTTTTTCTTTTTTTTTTGTGAACACTTTAATGTTTCAAGTGTTGCAACGTGGACTTTTAGGCTCATAAATATATATGAATAAAATTGGCCACCGGAGTCTAGTCCACAAACTAATAATAATAATAATAACAATAATAATAATAATAATAGTAAGAGCATTATATTTGAAATATGTGACAATGCATCAGTAGTATATGTGTGTAACGATATTAATCCACGATTCTCAGTCGGATTTTTGATTAATTATATAATACTACTATTTATTACAGATGAATCACTGTGATTAAAGTAAAGTGATAAGGATTTGGCACAGTGTGAGACTAATTTTGGGAAGAAATTACTATAGAGAAGAGATGGCACTACATATTGTTGTGCCAATTGGAATTATTTAGAAAATGGTACAAACCATTTGGATTGTGCCAAAAATACAATTTGAATATCAATTTTATTTTTGGTATAAGAATGTGGTATTAGTGATAGCACCGTAGTACAGGATATAATACAAAGACGATCATAATTTTTTGTTGTCCCATACAATAAACCATAATGAAAAAATTACAATGTAGCATACGGAAATTATAATATTGATTGTAAAATTTATGCTTTGTAAACTTTTATATACATTCGGCTATTATTACTATACTGGTTTTGCATATTTTGATGAAAACAGGAGCGATGAAAATTTACTATATACTTTGTATTTATTTATTTTTTTTTTTTTTCGTCGTGCTGTTACAATGTAATATTGTGAATAGTATTTTCTCCTCGTATATTCAATCATTATTTTCTATACTACAAGCTCGCAATTTTCTACGTGTACATGAAATAAATTCATTTCAACACCAATTAATTTGCACATGACGTGACATTATGTAATTACAGTTTCATTTTCGAAGTCATTGTTGTTATTTTCCCATGTCGATAATATTTTAGCTATTCAAATAATACAATCTCTAGCTATTCTTTATATAAAGCTGTTATAGAGGTACACCATATGGCTTATACAACTAACCTCAACAATTTCAAAGTATTTCTGTCAAAGCAGTAACTTTTTTTCTCTCTACACCAGTATTTCAATGCGCGCACACATCTGTTATCGATTAAATAAAATTGTTATTTAATCTAAACTGAGAATAAAGAAGAAAAATTTTTCAATACCACTAAATTCTCATAATAAATTCTTTTCTCCTTCTTTCTGAAGAAAAAAGGAAACAAAAAAAATAAATAAATGTGAAAATTCTAAATCTCCAACACTTTTCGGTAAAACTTTTGCGACAGTCGATCGTTAAAGAGAATGGATACAACAAAGTTTGTTGCAATGTTGGTATATGGAGGTATATATATATATATATATATGAAAGAGAAAAACAAAAAAAAATAACAAAAATTGTATGGATGCCGTTAAGGAGTGTGTGCACAATACGGTCCCTTGCACATAATCGCAAACAGCTCATGGCTTAGTAGCGCTTCATCTGCTCTGTAGAAGAGGCTATTGTAGTCAAGAAGAGAGAAAACAAGAGAAAGAGAGGAATGGGAGAGAGAGAGAGAGAGAGAGTGAGCTTGTGGATAAAGCAGAGTAACTTTGCCCGCATAGTCGACGACGACGCGCGCATGTGGTTTCCGGTAATGTCGACAGTTGCCACTGCTACAAAAGTTTATTTGCGATTGGGGCAATTGGAGACACATGTTGCCCGGACGGTTAAAACACTAGATTCAGGCACCAATATATATATATATATATATATATATATATAAATGGTACAACGTATATAAGGTGAGATAAGTGGAGCGTGAAAAATGGAAAGAATTGAGCAGACATGGAAAGGAATAAGAAGAAGAAGAAAGCGAGCATCATCTGCAGACCAAGTGGATAGTCAATAGAATTTTCATCGTAAATATTCTCTCTAGTCTCCCTCGTACATATTCACACACACACACACACACACACACACACACATTACTCTGTTTGTATGTATGACATTTTCTTGTATTGTCTCATCAGTAAATAGTGCACACGATTTTTTATTCCCTTTACGTTACCGTGAAATATAAAAAATAAATTAATAATACATAAAATATACCCATTGTCGCACGTTTTCAAAGAACTGTTCGTCAATTATTTATATCAGTCCTTGATGTATTTTATTTTTCATTGATTTTGAAATCTTAAAAATTTACAATTTTCTTATCAAATATATGAATATTTTTTATTTTTAAGGAAGCAACCGAATACTTATAATTTACTTCAAGAATCTATAATAAAAAGGTTAACAAATAATTCAACTTATTTTATACTGAATATATATACCTATACCAGTGGATAAAAAAAATGAAAAGTTCGAATGAAAATAATTTTCTACAATGCTCTGTAAAAAGTTGTCAAGTTTCACTATATCAACTTCGAAGATAACTACACTTCTGCATTTATGCCATTTCCCTCGAGCCATCCTCTTATTTTCAATACTATATATACTTACATTTGTATATTATATATATATATATATATATATGGCGCTCTGCAAATTCAGGTATATACCATTTCATTATTTGCAGCGAAAAGTTTCTAGCGTCGATGGAGAGGCAAATGCAATGCTCGAATGGTCATTCAAACTCTGTTTCTGAGAGGTATGCCATGAGGTAGTCCTAGATTCCAATCGTTAGAGGTGAGCAAAGAGAATTGTCGAGAAACAGAGCAAGTGAGAAAGGGTGAGAATGAAAGAGCGGAAGAGCGGGGCGAGTTAAAAGTGAAAGAGCGAGAGAGATCGATTCTCTATAACAAAGTTACTGCACTATCGTGGGTTAGCAGCGCGCTCGTAAAGGCGAGAAGAACGGAGACAGATTACGGTAGAGAAAAGAGGCAAAAGAGAAGAAAGAATGGGAAAAAAAAAAAAAAAAAAGAAGGGCGTGAGAGGCAGATTGGGCAAAAGAGTAAGAGAGAAAGAGGGCGAGCCCGGCCGCTGGTTTGTTTGATAAGAATTTATGAGCATCCCCTATAGTAGTTGGTGAGAGTAGTAGTACTTGAACTCTTATCGAGAGATAAATTTGCCAATGAGTTCAAGCTACAGAATATCTATGTATAAGGTATTCTATATATAAAATATATTGAATATATATATATATATACTATGTAATGGGAGAGGGTAAAATAGAACCCTTAAGGCACTTGCACGTTTACAAGTCTTACGATATTTTTGTTGCTTATGAAATTTATATGAATTTTTACATGTTTGTTTCATTATTTAGTTATTTGAATAAATATATGCATCCCATTGATAATTGTTATGGATGAAAGAGGTTTTTTTTCTTTTTTATTTACAAATGTTATTTGTAATTCAAATAATAGTTTTTAATTGAATTAAGGATGAATTTGATTTATAATTATTCAGTTAGAATTTTTAGATTTTATTCAACATTGAAATGTGAAAGTGTTGAAATTTGAAAGACAATTACTGGACATATAACTAATGGAAATTTGTGTCTTATACTGAGGCATATAAAAGAATAAAATGTTCTAATAATATTATATGACTTTTTGGGGGAATAATAATTCAGTTAAAGAATATTAATACATATGAAAATAAATGTAGTCATGTTATTTTATCTTCCAGAATTTTCGATAATTTTTATGTATAGCTCTGAAACCTCCCCTGATATTTGTATACTGTATATATTGTCGCTATAAATTTTTTTCCCATCACGTCACTCATAAAAAGATCAAACAAAAAAGAAAAAACAAAAAAATTGTGGTAGTACTGAAAAAAAATATGTATCTTTTTCAGTATCATAACTTTGTGAAAATTGTGAGTGTAAAAACATAATTGGATTTTTAATTTTGAATATTAAAATCGTTTGAGTGGAGCGCGGCCCCTATTATCTACATCATCATATAAATTGTGTAATATTCAAATTTACATCTGATATAATTATTTACAAAATAATTATTAATTGTTATTATGATGATAATGATGAACTGGGAATATAGAAGCTGTATGGATATATTGTTATAATGG
Source organism: Zele albiditarsus (assembly GCA_958496275.1). Lineage (NCBI taxonomy): Eukaryota > Metazoa > Arthropoda > Insecta > Hymenoptera > Braconidae > Zele > Zele albiditarsus. Next base: position 11,591,440 of record OY292409.1, on the reverse strand, counting down.
ACTTTAAACATAATGGAATGACGCTGTTCATAATACATTATTGATGTACAAAGGGGTTCATGCCATGTCGTGCATTAATTACAAGAGACTTGTCGTATATAATAGAATAAAGGAAGAAAAAAAAATCAATTGATCGATCACTCATTATTAACATCAATGACCCCGATGAATATATAAAGCGAATAAAAATACTAATGAAGTCGTTATTAACATCGAATGGAATTACATCCTTTTGCTTTCATACTGATATTAAAAAAAAAAAAGTATATGAAAAAAATATTTATTTCAATATTTCCTATATATATTTCCGTCTTTACATATATTAATTTTTATAAGAGCAAAATTAAAGTTATCGTTGAAAACAGATTTAATTTCAATATAATTTTTATGATACGTAGTATATATTTTCATATAGCCTCGAGGACGGCCCAGAATTCAGTGAGAAATGTCTGCATGTACATGTAGATTTAATGTGAAAAGACCTCTTTTGACGTTGGTAGACATGATGAAGGAACTGTTGTTAGTGAATAAATATTCACGAGTTGAGTGAGGCCATCCCAAAAACCCTTTTGGATAATTAATGAACATAAAGTAGAGTAACGTAAAAAACAAAAATGCCATGAGAAAAATGGGCAAGGACAAAAATAATATTGAAGTAGTTTCACGAATGGAGAGTTCCTACAATGTGTGTATGTTCATTAATGTATATGCTGATATACTGTGCGTGACATTGTCAACGTTGTTGTCCCTTTCAATATATTGTGTACACACAACGCCATGTTTACATCTCGATGTACGTAGACTAAAATTACATTGGAAAAAATACACACGACAAGGAGTACAGGAATAAAAAATAAATTTATCGTCAGTGTAAAACGATACACCTGGGGGGGAAAAAAAAAAAAATTGAATGAACAAAGAATAACTGAAAAAAAAAAGTCTGAATAAAAACATGGAAGAATTTATTTTGTGTACTCCAATAATAATAATAATAATAATAGAACACACACTTTGGTATCTGATATTTTTTTTTCTCCTTTTCTTTTTTTGTTTTTTATTTTTACATCTCACAGCGATTTGATTTTTCACCGTATTTTTTTTTTTTCTTTCTACTCTCTATTCATAAAATATCCGGCAATATTTTGACGTTTACTGAGAAACCCAACAGAAAGTTAACTTTATCGCGTTTACTACTACGTATCAACCAAAGTTTGTTTGACAAAATGGATCTCTTCACTGATTTGTGTATTTTCCAGAGCTACAATATTTCAAGTGCACTTACTACTTTACTAAGAACAACATACATAGATAGAAATATTGAGATATGGTAATGGAAAATATAAAATGTCGATTTTGCGATCGAAATAATTCACAATGTATAACCGATTATGATCAAGTTTTCAAACAATTGATCTACCCTGATAATATCATTTTTAGTAAACCAGTGCTGTAAATTTCAACAGTTCTCAACTCAATATTTCAATATTTCAACAACAGACAAAACCGACGGCATTTAATGAAGAGAAATAATTCCGGATTAATAAACTTGGGAGAAAAAAAAAAAAAATAATATCTCTCCTTCACAAAAAAAGGGGGATGTACCCATGTCTGGTAGACCCACGTCTGTCGTGATTAATTTTCATATTCAAATGCGCACTTATATGCATAATAATTTTCCCGCAATTAAAATTAAAGAACCCAAATAAAAGACATGAAAAAAAAAAAAAAAAAAATAACATTACGTGCAATAAATCTTGAAATAAAATTGAACAGACTCTTCTGACATTATAATGTGCATTTTTATAATCCAAGAATGACCATAGATTCTTCTTAACCAATTCTCAAGAGAGTCGTTCTACTCAGCAAAAAATGATAATAAAAAAATCTCTATATATATACACACACACACATATATATATATATATATATATATATATATATATCCCAATCTCGAGTTCTTTCTTGTCTGGATTGGAAACGCTTTCGCGTAATGACCCCGTGCTTTTTTCCTTTATTTCTCGTTCTCTTTCTCTCCACGAACACCATTTATATATGTACATATCTTCTATACCTATTCGCGTCCGTGGGCGCATATAATCGTTCTCTTTTATGTTGAGAATAGTCGAGCATCGACTGCATTGAAAGCAGACAGACCAAAAAAAAAAAAAAAAGAAAAAAAATGGGAAAAAAACAGAAACGAAAAAAAAAAAAAAAATGCTGAAGGAAAGACAGAGTAAGAACGAGTGAGAAAGTGAAAAGTACATGATAGAATGGATCGTGTGAATCAGAGTGCCTTCAGGCGAGTTTTTCAAGAGGTGAGATGCTTCCGAGCACGCGCGCGCACACACTATTCGTCGAACGTGTGCTTCCGGGCTTTAATCACGTCCCAGTTTCTCGTTAAAGACCATTAGAGCCCAAGACTTTAGGAGTCTCACCGCGCATCTATACCATGTACATGTGTACGTGTGTATATAATACTTACATACATACATACATATAGTACAATGAACAAGTGCAAGAATAGTATACAAGAGAAGATCCAGGGAATGGCAGGAAGAAGTTGAGAGAAACGCGAACGTATTGACGGTTGAGAAAAATCCCTGACTTCGACTTTATGTTTTTTCATAGTTAACGACCGTTTATGTACTTACTAGTGTTTGAAAACAATTCAACTTTTCTTGGTAATAATTACATCAATTATTATAATTATATTTTTAATATGATAAATACATAAAATTGATTATTTATTATGATGACAATGCTCTATAAATTTAATCAAACAATTATTTTCTAATTTAATAATGCTTTATATATAGTTGAGTCTTTAGATGACAATTTATTTTATAAACGGAGGATTTTCGAATCATATTAAAATACTACAAACATTAATAACCAATTATTTCTAATCACAGAAAATTCCAGTCACAATGCACCGAGTTATTTCACAATTTAATTTTTTACTGTTAATAAAGAGAGAATTTATTGATAATTAGTTGAAAATTTAGTTTTAAAATATTTTGATAGCTTCACTATTAATAATTAAATTCGTGAATGATTCACTATTATCTACATTCACTTTTGCTTTATCCTCTCATCACAAATTATCAATCGCCCTTTTTCTCAAAAACATCTTTAACTTACCCACAGAGTTTGTATTAAGAACCGATTGTATACCGTTGGCATGCACTCATACAATCTTTCTTTTACTATAGCGTTTCAATGCTTCAGACGACGACCAACTTTTAGGTTAATACAGATGGATGCAAGAAGGTATAGTGAGCGACATGAGAAGATGAGAGTTAGAGAGTATGAGTGTATGAAACGAAGTGAGACGAAGGAGGAATGCTTTTCTCACTGTCGAGCTTTGCGTCGACGAATAGAAATAAAGAAAAGTGAGAATGTGCCGGTGGCTCGGAGTGATACCATTGTGTCTGTCGTTAGCTCTCGTTGCGCCTGAAAACGACATGATGGCGTTGCGCGAGTTAGAGGGTTGGTGAAAGAAGAGAAGGAGACGGAAGGATAGTGAACGGTAAATTAGGTCGTCCATTGAGAATAGCCGGTGTCGTTGGCATGGTAGAATATTATTTGCCGGCTCTCTCACACGCTTCGCTGACTTTTGTTATTTGAAGATAATATATAGGTGTATATATACATAAGTATATATATATATATATATATATTTATAAAAGAAGACTCAGAGGAACTGACGTCCACTGGCTTCTTGAGAATTTCATGGAGCGTCAAAAACTTTCACGGGTTTTGAATTATATTAGAATTTTTTTTGTTGATTTCTTTCATTTTTTTTCCCCGCTATATATATATATATTTCTATTTTAGTACGGATAAAGTTGAGGGAAGAAACCGTTGAAAGTCTTGAAAATAACAAGATAGTGTATAGGTATATATAATAATGGTAGGTTGGTAGGTACTGTTGGGGTTTGGAGACTTTCAATTCACAATTACACGTTCACTGTATATGGAGTTATCTTCTTGCCAACTGTGCTATCAAGACAAAACTCTTGTGGCCTCAGGGTACTGAATAAATCCCTGAAGAAATTGTCTATTGACGAGACTTTAATTCAATTTTTGATTTAATTTGTCGTCACACAATTCAAAGTTGTCAACTTATCAGACATTTATTTATCTGTATAGATTTAATATTTCTTTGGGGATAATTTAATTAGTTGCATTGTAGTGAAATGATGTATATTCAATTGAATATATTTGTGCAGAGAAGAAGAATATTGAATTCAATTAGAAATTACGCTTCTTTTTTTGCTTGCATATTGATATTTATATATTTTATATCATTATCTATTATTTAAATATTCTTAATTTTTATTGTGAAATATTATATTCATATTGTATTTTTTTCACAACTGTTTGTATTATTTTCTATATAATTGTAATTCTGTCTTCACTCTACACCGCTGTTTTCTTCGTGTACATGAATATCATGTACACTCATTTAGTACACAAAAGTCTGTTAAATAAATTCATATACATTTAATATGCATGTATACAATAGGTGAATTGTGCTCAATAGCTGTGACACCGCTTGAAAGTTTAACATATCAAAAAATACATAAATCAGTGAAGAAATCCAGTTCAACCCACTCGACCTCAACGGTCATGAATATTTTATAACTACAGAAAAATTTACAATTGATACACTTGCTTTGCACAATAGTCCGTTTACTTCAGTTGACGAAAAGAAAAAAAAAAAAAAAAATTCAATTAAGTTTCCCTCAACACCGTAGAATAAATTAATCCCCCAAGCAATAACTAACTCGTATATTTTTCGTCTTGCTTGTGGCAACCATTTTCACGACCTCTACTTGTGCTTGTAATTGCTCACAGTAATAGTCCTCACGGGAACACAGTGAAAGTAACAATAAGAAGAGTGAATAAAGAGATGAAGAAATGAAAAAAAAAAAAAAAAAAAAAACTAAATTTCTGCGTAAATGCAGTAAATGCACTTTTAACCTCTTCTAAATCATTCTCTCATTTTACTACTCTCATTCTCATGCCACGCTCTTTGTTGATGGTGTAGAATAAGTTGTGATCGTATTTATGGGTGAATTTGACGTTGCGGTACAACGATAGTGTTATGCGACAAACACAATTTTTTATACAGACAAATATGCGTACATACATATAACAACATGAGGGGAAATTTACTGCCACATCTTATCATGTAATTCACTGTGCCTCTGGGACAATATGAAATATCGATACTACCTGAAGAATATGTCAGTTATTTTGTTGGAGAATTGTTCCAGGTATTTTTTTTTTTTTCCATGAATAATGTTATTGTTTAAATATAAATCAAGAAAAAAAAATAATAAACGGAATAAAATAGATTGTAAATTTATATAAATTTCGTTATTGGTGTTCAGAGTTTTTTCTTCTACTGAAAACCATTTGTTTTTTTTTTTTTTTTTCATTAACGCAACTTTTACATCTCAAAGTTTACTAACTGAGATATTTTTGGAAAATTGTAGAAATAAAGAATTTTTTGTTGTGATTATTTTTAATTATAAAAATAACAAAATTTTACAGATTTCACCACTTGGTTCTTTTTTTTTTTTTTATTCAGTTGGTAATAATCCATTATTTTTTCTTTTTATTTTCACTTCACAATCTATTTAGTATTTTAAATCCAGATATTCAGGTATAATGTACTGCACCTGAAGCTCTCAAATATTTATCTGTATAAAAATGACTGCCCGGTCTGACAGTGATAGTTGCATCTACTGGCACTTAGAGATACCAGTCCCGCTAGTTAGCGGTAAAAATTTCTTCCAACAACTTTTATCGTGTAATGATCAGTGAAAATTACTGCACTCAGAATATCCCCAGTGATTACTATACTCTTCCAGTAATTTTTAGTAACGATTTCCGATTACATTCCATTAATAATTCACTTAATTCAATATTTCACTTCGACAAAACAAAAGTAACTCCATTATTTTTTCCACTACCCTATTTTCACTACACATTTTTTTGCTTCTCCATTTAATTCTCCATATATATTGCATCATTTTTACACAACATTTCACTATTTTTCCTCTACATTTTACGATCATGTGGCAACGTCATAAAAATCTTTACGCCTGTCTGTGCAATGGTGGCATCGTTACAGAAACAATTACATGGAATGAAAAGATGTACCGAGTGGAAGGAAAATATATATGTGTTTGCTAAGATACATCTTGGCAAAATGACGTTATATAGAGAGGTGAATGAAAAAGAAGGAAGAAAAAGTAAAAAAAAAAAAAAAGAATAAGGGAGGAAGGAAAGATCAACTTTCAAACAACTGTCGTGCAAGCGAACGTGATGATGTCTGTGTGGCATGGAGCAAAAATTTATGGAGTTTCATCAGGCGCGTTCACCAGACACCTCTTCATCTTGACTCACTATATATTTTTCTCATCCACAACTAATACATCTTGGTGGCAAAGTGACAGCCTCAAGAGACACGTGAATGGAATTTATAGATTTTTTTTGGATGCGAAATAATGGTGAGAATATATGGTATGATATTTTCATGATAAAAATTATTGCGGAAAAGTATGAGATGGAAACAGAAGGAAAGTCAAAAGGAAAAAAAAAATATATAACATTGAATGACAAAAGTGAATTTTCAAGAGAATAATGGGGTGAAAATAAAAATGTAAGTTAAAATTGAATTGATGCGATAAGAAAGAATTATAGGCAAGTTAAAGGTTTTCAATTAAAAGTTATAATGACGATGGAAAATAAAAATAATAAATAAAGCAAAAATGTAGAATTGAATCAGACAACTTGGCCTGGTTTGAATTAATACTTTTGTTGAAATTATATCCCATTATTTGAATTAAAATAGAATAGCTGAATGTCACATCTGTATTCAATTAACGATAATCTATTTATCCTCAAGTCTGATATTCCCATTACGAATATACCCTCTGACAGAAGTCCACATTGAGGCTTACTCGTATAAGAATCCACCTACCTCGTAATCTCTTCGACTTTTCCCCAAACTTGTTTTTCTATTACTCTCTGACCTTTTTTTCTCTTTTCGTTCTTGTATTTTCTATTTCTATTTTTCTTCACTTTTTTTTTATTGCATTTTCTACTGTACACCCTCAATGAGTGCAGCCGCGCGTCCAGTTTACGATCCTCACGTTGTCGATCAGACAACTCTCCAAAGTCGCGTTTCATTAGATACGATGAACAAGAGGGCAACAGTATCTAAGTGGATAAGTGAAGTGAGTAATGAGAAGTGGAAGAAAAAAGTGGAAAAAAAGGAGGTAGAGTATAGGTATTCAAGAGACGAACCTCTAAATGAGATCTGAAACCCTCCAACAAATTTTGCACGAATTACTTTTGCTACTCCTTTCTACTCCATTACTTTGAACATTCTCTTTTTTTTTTTTTTCGCTCTTCTTTCCTATATTCCTGTCTCTTTTTCATCCCCTACATTCTCTTTTCACGTTTCTCTAGCTTTCCCACTACGAATTAATAACTTCCGGGGGCCAGGCCCCGCGGGTGGTGACCAGTTCAAAACTACTTTCCCAGACCACGCGCTTGAATTGAGACGAGAACTGAGCCGACATGAAACTCGCATTACAGCCAGTCTGGGAATCATGAATGGGTCACCATTGCGATGAAAATGGTCAAACCACATCTGATAAAAGTACATGTGAGTATGTGTATATATATATAAGTTGGGGACAGTTCTTGATAATGATGCCAAGAATATTATAAACGTTGATAGTACTGTAATTACACAAAAGGGAAAACCACCGCACATTATTCCAATTGACTAGAGAACAATTATGAAACTATATCACTGCGAAGGTGAAGGGTTAAATATAAATGTATATGAAATTTTAGAGGATTTATAATCATTTCTAGAATATATTATATTCTGTTATTAATCAAGTCACTGTTCTATCTGTCATTATTACACACAATCGAGACATATCTTCATACTTGTGACAACAAGAAGTGCATGGTATTTTTACGATCATCCCATGTATCAAAATAATACATACATTGCAATTCGTAATTTGATTTGTCACAGTAAGACTGAATGCCAGTTTTCATTTGAATTCGATGATCGAGTGACAGTGCTTTTACATTCATATTCTTCAACTTTTTTTTCAATATTCACAATGAATTGAATTTTCAAATTGAAAACTCTGTGATATTAATTCACCAAGTATGAAAATAAATTTCCATATCAAAGTCTTTTTAATTTGCTATCTATGTGATGATGTTAAATTTTTTTATTCAATCAAATATTCCAAGTGTGATAATTATTCCAGTGATAGACTTGGATTGAGAACAAAATTCATTTCTATCTCGACTTTAAAAATAAAAAAAAAATTTGTTTTCACTATATAGAGACAATTACTTTAGTAACGAGTACATCCAACAACATATCACCCCACGACCATATGCATATGCTACAGTTTCGTTAGCTGTGCCAAATAATTCACTTTCTCAATTATTGTTTCGTATTTGATTCATGGCGTAAGGCGGTCGTTGGAAATTGTATATATTTCATACATAATATTGAGATGATAAATGTGACTGTGTATATATTACTGTGCACAACGGTTTCTGCTGGTACGAATCCAATATGAAACAATATTTTTCGTACAATGTGTGGAGGAAAAATTATTATATAATTTCTGGAATTATATAATTTGTTGGGAAATATTGTGTCGGTGATCGTCTATCAATTGAAATGAAAAAAAATAACAAAAACACGAACATTTCATAGTCATTGATAATATCTATATCCGTATTTATATTGCAATCAAACGCGTATCATTAAATTCTATTATGTATGCTCTACAATCTCGATAAATATTGTTTTACATCCTTCAGTAATTTGATTTCCTCATAATTTAATTTGTTTCTGGTTGACTGGAACTTTCATGTGCAAACTAATTTTGTCCATTCATATTATTTGATATACGATCAAACGAATTTATATGGGGAATATGGAGATGAAAATCATATGAAGCCAATCGGGATGAAAATCCATGTATATGCCCGTCCATCTATGTCAATGTATATTATTCACAGAATATTCCACATATTCATATTATGACAAAATGTATCAATTCAATTTAATGCCGTTTGTATACACAAGTTACGTCATTTGTATATTCAGTATAATTTTCATTGAAAGAACCGAATTGATTTATATCATTCTATTCATGGGTCATCATATTTATGACAGCTACGAAAGCCAACGTGCGTCATGTGAAAATTGGTGGGAGAATGAAATTGAATAAAATATAACGTGTGTGTGTGTGTGTAGAGGATTATATGATACGAAATTTAATAAATGTTTAAATTTGGAAAGATAAAAATAAAAATTTATCGATTCCATCATAGAAATAGATAAGAAATTTAAATTTTAAATATCAAAGATTAAAGTACGATAGTTGTTCGTTTTTTTAAGATTGATTGACTGTTTTGTCAAATATGATGATTGATAGGATGTAATCATATTATTGCCGCATATGTAAACACTTTTGTGGATGTATTATTGTGAATACAAAGTCCAAACGAGTATAAATACAATATCCGATCAATGATATCGTATAAACAAAATTTATCTGACAAAAAATTTAATTGTTCTGCAATTCGATTTAACAATTGCACCATTTATCTCTTTTTATTTTTACATTCCATTCGTTCGATCAACGAAGGTTGGTTATTTAAATACCATAATTTGCTACAGTTGTACCAGTTGAACAATAATTGCTATAATTTATTATAATTAAAAAATACTGTTCGACAAACGAATAATTAGTATTTTTTTTAATTATGAGCATAATAATGTTTCGCACATGTTAGTCATTAGGATTCTCTAATATATGGGCAATTAAAACTTCATTTGGTACTAATGCGACACACTTTGTTGAAAATTCTTGCCACATGCTGCTGACGTCAGCAGACACTGGAATTTTTTTGTTATGACAATATTTTTTCCTACTCGCCAAGGTCTTGACGCACAATTTTCATTTCCTATCATTTATATTATTTTCTATTTCTTTATTTCTGATGTGAATTCCATGATATCATTCGCTGTAAATTAAACAAAAGCTTTGAAGCATTGACATTGATAAAAAATAAACTTTTTAATCTATTTATCAATGATAATTATCTAAAAAATGCGTCAATATTTTTTTCTTTGTATAGTAAAATTGTCAAAAAAATATTCAACTTTATGTTACTGATATTTTATTGAAAATAGATAAAAGCACAAGATGAATATATTAATAGTTTTTTTTTTTTTTCTCTCTAAACTAGTCTTCTTATGTCGATAGATTGAATGCAATGTGAATTCCAATTACTTTATGCTATAGAAACGGACTTGGTTGATTGCATCAATGTCGATCCAAGCAGGAATTGAAAGCGACGGGAGATAGGAAAATAGGGTTGCCCCTGATTTTCATTAGAAATAAATTTCATCCAAGAGAGATTCCACGGATGAAAAGCAAAAAAAAAAAAAGAAGAAGAGATGGTAGAAAAAAAAAATTATAATATTACAAATATTTGTAATAAAATTCGTAGCAATGTAAATGCAAATTGAAAAATTCAAAGAGATCGGATTATGTTGAAAGGCAAAAGAAAAAAAAAAAAAAAAAAAGAATTATGGAATTTTTTCACGTGAATTTGATATTACGTGGAAATCCAGATTATACTTTTTCACGTTGTTATAATGAAAAAAAATTTTCACAGAGCTTTATACTTCCATAATTTATAATCATTCCGAGCCAAAAGTCATTGCAATCCACCGCAGTGTTTCTTTAATCCAGGTTCTTCATTATCATTATTCAACCGTAGAAATTGCCTCTAAATACGTCCGTTGACGATAAAATCCCCGCACACTCACTCTATCTTTGTCTTCCCTTTATTTCTACCACTTTGTCTCTCTTTCTCTCTCACCTCTCACCGTTAAGAAATGAAGGCCAGAGACATAAAGAAATTCTTGACGAAAAATCTCACAAGCTTCTGGGAATCGTATAGCATAAAAGAAAATAAAAATGAGAAAAAAATGAAACAAAGAGACGAAGTGGAACGAAAAAAATTGTACATATATATATATGAAGATGGAAAAATACCCTGAAAGAACTTGTGGACTCTTTCTCATTAACTATGCGAACCGGTGAATGCAAAGGTGAGTTTACAACAGAAGACAAATAAAAAAGAATAATAATAGTAATGAAAACAATAATAATAATATCGGGGATAAAAGAGACGCGATATTGTATATTGAATAGAACGAAGAGTGGTATTTTATATAATAACAATATTTCAAGTAAAGTCTATTTATTTTTATAATTGCACAAAGGAAACTTCAAAATGAATCAAAGCATCGATGAAAATTATGCGCAGGTTTTTTTCCTCATTTCCATTTCTTTTTTTCTTCATTTATTTTACTTAAATAAAAATTATCCATTATAACATTATTTGATTTATTGCTTAAATATTCAAATTATATTTATTGTTTCACGTTATTAGGATGCAAGCAGGTTTGGGAATAAAATTGCTGCAATTTGTATGGGCTTGGTGAGATTTCCAATAAGCCCACCATAGTTTTCCCCCCCACTCTATGAAACATGTACCATCAGTGGTTATCGCACTTGTACATACCAGTTTATATCCCCTAGTTCTCAACCATACACATACAATATACACATACCATTGTACACTGAATATATCGACAAAATTCGCGCGGGAACGTGCACAAATTTGAAACTACTGATTTAAAGATTGGGGCGAGGTGAAAACCTCTGTGGAATGGATAGAATGAGAAGAGGAGAATTGAGGTTGAATAATAATTTTATATAACTATTATAGATACATACATGAATCTATGGTGTGTGACTTAACGATCCTTTATCAAATTTGCAATACACAAAATAGAGAAGCTCTTCAATATATGTAATGCATAAACTTAAAGTTGAAAACTAATATACCTTTATATGTTGAACTTTCAAGTTAAATTGTGAAAGGAAATTTGTAATATAAAATTTTTCGCTGTCGTCGTATCGTCACATTTACTCATACACGACATAAATATAATAATTCAAAATTGATTGGTGAGAATAAATTAGATAAAAAGATAAGAACTATTCATAAAACTGTATTTTAAATTGAAGAAAAATTGTCACCATATTTCTTTTTATGATTTAAAAATATTTTCTTTGAAGCTTTGGAGCTTGGAAACTTGTTGAAAAATATACTCTCTCAGTTGTATTACTGCTTGTGCATGCACAAGTAACATATACGATCGTATATATATTTATTTTCTTTTTTTCTTTTTTTTTTTTTTTCAGAATCTAGATTGCAGGAAGCACATTCCAGACGAGCCTTTGCGCTATACAGAATTGAAAGCGAGTCTCGTCGGGACATCCACGAGCCCTTTGATACAGCGAGACATGGACACTCTACGTATATATATATATTTATAATGTGTGTATGTGTATGTGTGTCTGGTTGAACGATAGCCTCACTCGCATCATTTACATGTATTTCAACAGGAGTGCACATTATATTTAACCAACGTGGATATATTCCCTCTCAACATCCGAAGGTCGTTATTATTCAAAAGTTGGACGAAACCAAGCACCTTGAGAACTATAACTACAACGTTCCCTATATATATATATATATATATATATATAATGATGATGGTCAGAAAAGAAAATAGAGGGAACAAGGACTTCCGGTGAGCCACAAAATGACTAAACAAAATAGCGTGGAATAATATTATATATTAAACTTGGTATATTCAATTTTAATAAGATCTGCCTTTTGTCATTTTATTTCAACAAAAGATAGAAGAAATATTAAACTGTAATAAATGGAAATTAAAGAGAAAAATTATCCAATTAAATTTAATGGAATTAATTGTATTGTGCTGATGTAATTTAATTATAATTAATAATAATAAAATACCTGTAATAACTATGTGACATGTTAAAACCACATGTAAAACATGAAATGTACTTTGTGATTTATTTTCGTTTGAAACACTGTGAAATCGCGCCAAAAATTACACGACAACGATAAATAGGTATTGAAATTGAGTGAAAGACTGTGACGTTCGCTATACACGATTAAAGTGGCGCGGATACTGAACGAGCGTGTCGACGCAAAAGACGAGGCGACGTGTCTGTCCTCCCCATACTGTGACTACTTCCCCACTGTGCATTCCATTCGCGCCCGCGCGTCTGCTTCCGATCGAACAGTGTACTGTGCCATTGGTTGGTGTGTCTAGAGCGCGTCTTCCATCACGTTACGCTTAGAATTCAACAGCATGAGACGATACAATGACAATAATGCTTTAGAACTATTAAATCCATTGGACCAATAATTCATTTGATGTATTAATCAAATAGATAATATTATTGATAAATTTATAAATAAAATAGTAAAATAAATGATTATTCAAATATATATATGATGATAATAAGAAACAAAAAAAAAAAGAAATGATATAGAAATCACTTTACATCTCTCTTATTACGTCACTTTGCAAAATTTTACATTTTATGTTGACATTTTTATGATGCGTGCACGCGATGCTTTTATGATTCAATGAAAAAACTTTTATGGTCCATATAGACGTGAGTCGACAATAATAATATTAAAGTATTTTAAAGCTTAAATATTTTATGGATTGTAAGTATGGGACGCATAAATGGAAGAATTTAATTGATGTATCAAACAATGGGTGGAAATAAAAATAAATTTACCATGAAAAATCTATACAATAATAATATAAATATCGATTACCTATCATGTAACCCATGTTTCATTTATTTCATTTCACTCTTTCTTTTTTTATGATTTTTTCTCTTTTTTTTTTATTTCACTCGCCAATATGCAGTACCGACAAATCATTGGTTTTGAAGCAGTGAGTAAAATGTCATTATTCTTTTGCAATAATAATAACACGAAAAAATGTGAAAATAATTTGAATACAAGTCAACAGATTTTCAATGAAAATGTGTTTGTATAGAGATATATTGCGCGTGAATATATATATATGTGAAAACCATTTTCACACATGGGCTATCGAATTGGTAGTGTTAAAAAATTTATAGTTTGTTCGGAAAAATGATGGCACCATGCCAACAACTCGGCTCAACTTTTCTAGAAACGATCACAAACATATATATATATATATATCTACATATACCTACCAGTGCAGACAATGGATTTTTGTACGATACAAAACTTGAACGATATACGAAAACGGTACACAGCCAACTAAAAACTTTTGTACGTCACAAACGAGACACTCTTGGACGCCGAGAAAAATTCGTACGACAATAAGTCTTTGAACTATATACACTCAACGTCATCACGATTCAAGGACACTCGAGAACGAATAAAAGTATAAAATAATGTATATAGATACGTCTTACAATACAACGAGAATTTATATCCTGCAGAATTGGTTGATATCATCGAATTTTTCGATTACGTAATTTATTTTTCTATTATTTCTTTCTTTGTTTATTTTTTTTTTTTTTCTTCAATCATGAAACCTTTGTAATATCCAAACAATGAAAACATTTATGACTCAAGTACTGTACCATTCACATAACAATGTATGCGGGAATCTATTGGAAAATGAATTCAAAAAAAAAAAAAAATGAAAACGAGTGAAAAATGTCATAAAATTTGTATGAAGAAATTCTATGAGTATCGAGAATTTAGTCATGCAAATCGTGTTCGCGTACATGTAGCATAGTTATATAATAGAATGTCAAGTATGGTGAGAAAGGCGGAAGTGTAGGTGAAAAGGGTCAGGAGAGGAGAATTGAGGAGGTGGGACGCGTTATGGGCTCGCGAATATTCTCAATAATAGCCCTGGAAAGCGCTTTGAATTTGCGAAATATTCCGGGTCCAATCCTAACGTCGACTGCATTCACACTACACACACACACACACACACACACACAAACATTCGAATACAGATGCCTGTCCAAGGCACTTCTATATAAATCTTTCATGCTATATTGAAATAATCCAAAACTTTGATAATCAATTATTTCCAATGTGGACAAAATTGAAAATGAATAATAAATAAAATGGGAAACCCTGATAGAAATGGAATTGAGGGAAAAGTGAAGGACTTTGGCCCTCACCAACCCAACTTCTGAGGCAAGGACCTCAATTACGTCCCACTCATCTCTTGACTTATTCGAAAATGTCTATCAGAGAAATTCAATCCTTCATAAAGGAATAGAATAACGAAAGAATGATACTAATTGGCAATTACAAAGACATGTAATTCTGACAATCACAAAAAAAACATCGTGTGTCGAATCCTAGCCATGTCATAACACGATAAAGTTTCACAATAACGCGTTAGTTGAAGCGGGGGATGATGGGAGAGGAAAGATTACAAGGGTATGAGCAACAACGAGCGATAAGAAACCAGTGTACGTCGCGAAGTCGAGATAACTTGTTACATTTATTGAGCCACAATCGGTGGCAGGAGGCTTGTGGATCTGATCGGCCAACGGGATTACTGTGATTCTGCTAACCATACACATACCTATATATATATATATATATATATACATACATAGCTACGTACAATATAGCAAAGTGGAGATACAACAAATCAGTGATAGAACAGTGGAAAAATTGGATGAATTTTTTCGATTGAGTTCTCTCTCCAATTTCTTTTATCTTGTATCATGGATAAAATTGGTCCAAGAATTACAGTACTAGTTTGATTTGTCGAATTGGACAAAGACGAAAGACTTTTCTTCAAATTAGATCACTAAATTAAATGAACCATGAAAAAAAAATTGCACACAATAAAACATATGTTCACTAAATTTGAAATATATCAAAATTATGATACATTAACATTCTCGATTGTGAAATATATTTTAGAATAATTGGTATGTACGATTTTAATATTAAGACTTGCACGGTAGGTGTTGTATATTCGTGACTTTGTTCACCAACGATTCTCACCAGGTGTCTCAATTTATTAATAGTATATAAATATTATTATTATTGTGGCCTAAAATTCATTTAATGACAGTTCATTAGTGTTTCTGAATGGTTCATGGTATCTTGTTGACCTTTCAATGTCAACACAGATATTGAAACTATAATAAACTAATTCAGACTGGAATATTATCTGAAACAATCTGCCATGAAACTCTGTGACATAACGTGAAGATGTAGAGATTTTTGGATTTCACATAGAACTATTACATTGTTTTCTATCCTTTCCGGTTAAACAGTAGATTATATATGAAAGCGACATGACAATATATTCAATCCCTATGTTATCATAAACGATATTAGCAATTGATGATAAGGGTTTCTATCAAGACACTCAAAAGATGATTTATAGAAGAACAAATTTTATGTAGCAATTTTTTTCTTGCTCACGTGTACTCTCTGAAAACGTACCAAATCTCGTTTTTCGGGTCAACCATTCTCGAGATCTCTCGACCTAAATGTGACACAGACAGACAGCGCATCATAACTTTGAAGCCATGTTTTTTCACTTTTATAAATTTCAATAACGTGACAATTGTTGAAAAATAAATAGCATCGAATAATAAACTTGAACTTAATATTTTTCATATTAACATATTAAAAAAAAGACAAGTAAACAGAGTCTATGAATCATAAACGATCATAAAATAAAAGTACGAGTAAGTGTGCAGCATATGTTCAACATCTTAGTGACTGAGAAAAGTTTTAGTGCAGTGTTCAATAAGATTAGATAGCCAGACCATCGGTTTCAGTGCACGACGAAGATATAGAATGACTAAGAGTAAAGTAAAAAAAAAAAAAAACAAAATGAGGAAAAAATGTCGCATAATGTTCTTGATGAACTTTCAGTAGCAGCTAAATTTAATTTAAAATACAGTGAATTAGAAGTTATATAGATTCCACCACATTCATACCCTTCTTATGAATTCTAAATTTCATAGTGTTCCAATATTCATCACGTGTATGTGTATTTATAAATATGTAACTACAGAACAAACAAAAATTAAAACACATATCTAGATATTTTTATATCATACATTAACAAGGAAAAAAATATAACCAAATAAGATTGTGCAACATACGACATAGCGAATCATCAATAATTTAATGTCATTACAGCAACTAGACATTGCCAATCTAATTGTGATCGAGGATTTTGAACTCATTCACAAATTTAACGATCGATGTGCGCGTGAGGTGAACGCATAAATGCATGCGAATGAAACCTGGAGAATCTGCAGCAGAGCGCTACTGTTACTATATACTTCAAATGAGATATATCGAAGGGAGATCGAGCTCAAAATCTTGATTACATCGTCAATGATGGTGAGGCCACCAGCAAATATTCACGTGTATATAGGATATGAGTATATGTACAGTGAAAATCATTATATATACATCCACGTCGTCTACATCGTTGCTGCTTTGTTATACATCGTGAATATATATGAACCTAACTAGCTATATGTGTATACGGGTGTATGGGGTATCGTGTGTGTGTCTATATATATTATATATATATATATATATGCAGCCAGTGATGCTGAGGGTGAGCAAGAGAGAATTGGGAGGTTGGGACATGGTGGAGAGAAACCCTTGGTCCCATATACCTCTGGTAAATTTACGCGGATTGAATAACGAACCAATTACAATTGTCCGCGCCACCATCGAGCCACACGTGTTCTATCGCATTTGTAACTCCCCGCTCTCCGGAGAATGTACACGCGCGTACTGCAAGACAATTTAAATTCTCCTGTGACTCATGTGCACATTGTATTTGAAAATATATATATATGCATTTGTATTGTAACCATTGTGCAGGAAAATTCGATGGAACGAGTTAATGATGAATAAAGGGCAAATCAAGATAATTGCTATATTCTGATGGCTCTGAATTATTTGTTCATTGTAATGAATGAGAGTATATATATATATAGAAGAAAAATGAAAAATATACACTAGTAATGATGAAAATTTCTGTGTATATATATGAGAATAGTGGAATTGAGAATAAAAAAATTTGATGTATTCAGAGAATTGGTTAGTGTAAAAATGAAATGTTTGTATTTTTATTTTTTGTAAATATTCGAATACTTGATTATTGTTTTGATTGGAATCATTGGAATTTTTCGTATTTGTTCATATTATTTGTATTCACTTTCTTTTATTTTTGTGAATATCACACAGCAGTATTTGTAAAAGTAACATAAATTTTAGCAATTTCCACATGCTTTCATGACGGTAATACAAACGCTTGTGCTATTTTTATTGTAATTCATATAGCAATTACAAAAATAGAATGTCACTTCTGTACAGTAAAACGTAACACTACAATGAATTTTCCTTCACGCATCATTATAATCCAAAGAATAACCAACTTTTTTTAAATATATACTTTTTTTTCCCCAGTCTGCAAAATTTATTTGCAAATAAATTGTACACGAATTTATATGTATCTAAATATATGTATGTGAGTGAATGGGGCAAGGGGGAAAAAAAAAAGAATGAAATGTAAAAACAGCAATTATTCAACAGCGGGGGAGAAAAAAATTCTAACAAGCAAGAAGGATGTTTTTTGTATGTTTTTTTTTTCCATAATGGCTCCAGGCAAATAAAGTGTCGCTAGTTTAAATTTGTTACGGTAACGCAAAGAATATATATATATATATATATAGTTTGTGTCCCTTCCGCCTTCGTCATGCCTGACAACCACCGTCCAAGTAATAATTCGCGCAATTATTTACGTGGTCGGTTTTGCAAAGAACCACGTGCCGCACTATACCCGCGCTTCAACCAGCAATTTTACAGCTATACATTTAAAACTGTATATTTATATATACATAACTATACAATTGTTTATCAAAGCTCAACGTTATTTCAATTGAATATTTTTATGCGTTACGACTAATTGTTTTTCACGTGACAATAGCTTCCATATCAGGACCTTAAAAAAATCGCCTTTTGTTACAAATATGCTTTTTCAATATTGTTCTGTAATATCAACGTCGTTCATAAAAAAAAAAATAAAATATTTGTGCTTGAATGGATAAAGCTCGGCGTGGAGTGTACTTTAAACTGAACTGAGAGGAATTATCCGATCTGTGTTCCAGCAAGAGTAAAACCATTGAATTTTCATATGAACATGAACTTTCCCATTGTGGCATTCACTTTTGATATCGTAAAATCTGCACTCGACTCATCAACGAGGAAGAACTACGTAGTAGTAATAACAATAATAATAATAATGATGATGATGATAATGTTATGTGAAATAATTATTATAATAGATAATGATAATGATGTTGGGCAGTTGTAATAATAATTATTATTATTATTACTATTATAATTTCGGTACGTGGCAGTGAGGGGAGTTTCACAGAGACAGGGAGCTTTGTGTATGTATATAGTTCAGATGGAGAATGTAAAGGAGCATCAAGCCCCCTGCGGCGATTCTTTTCTGCTATCTCTCGTGAAGCGAGCACTCGTCGTCCAAACAGATTTACGTCCCTCGAGTATTTCAATCTCGAAAGAATGCTGAAAATGGGCATTCGCGGGGACATTCATTATGTCTGAAAAAAGCTATGTGCCATGAGTCCAGTATAAGGATGTTTGCCAAGATATTCTGAGATACATTTTTTTCGTTCTGTGCTTTTTTTTTTTTTTTTTCCTCTCTGAATACACTCCAGGAAAATTTATGGTAAATCATTTTGCAGATATATCTGTGCTATCTCTATTTACTCTTTCAATATTTAAAAAATATTTGTTCCTGACTAATTGAGTAGTAATGGAAATTGAATGCGTATTATTTTTTCATCTACAAATACGTAGATATTGATATGGAATAATATTTCCCCGAGGCACCAGAGTTCATCATAATTTCTATGAAGAGGATGAAGATGAAACTTCCTGGCAGCAAAGATGAGCGGTACGGATCATTATTAAATGAATGAAAAATATTTGAATTGAAATTACAATTAGCAGAAAATTGAAGGAAAGAAATACTTATTTATTTTTTTTCTTTTTTTTGCATTTCTAACGAGAGCAAAAAATGTGTTTGTTGCTGGGCAATAATCGCACCGTTAATTATTCGCGAGACCGCCAGGCGTTGGATGCGGTATCGCGAGACCCCATGCGCTATACTGTACATATATATATATATATATATATATATTTATTTCGCTCATGCCCACCTGCAGGCACGCTTGGCACACACTCCGCAAACCGAGAATAATTAATTTTGCTCTGGCAACGTCGTTTATTACGGGCAACAATGAAAGCTATAGTTTGGCCCCACCGGCGGCCACGACTCTCGCGGGGAAAGTGGGTTTCATGTATGAACCATATATGCACACATATCCAGTACCATCAGCCCCCCCTATGTACTACGGCGGCGAAGCATTTCACGATGAGAATATAGCAGAAAGTGTATTGTAGAACTATAGTGTATATTTGTGTAACGCAACACTGAACTTTGCCATTTTATCTGCGGTGTAATCACTCTGAATGTGGTCAGCCCAACTGTAGGTTAATTAACCCATGCTAATTTCAACCAACCGAACTCTACAGTTTCGTTCTACACATTCTTGTATATTTACTATGTATGGGTACATAAAATATATGTGATTTCGATAAACATTAATATATTTAATTCTACAATAGAACTGTTTCGAAATCTATTTTATTACCATTCAAAATGTAAACCAAAGAATTGAAGAAAAAAAATTAAAAAAAGGAGCACAACAAAGACATAGATGTCAATTTTAATGTGAACATTTGAGTATAGCGCTTCATCTTACATCTATCATGTGATGTAATCCTATAACATCCAACAGAATTTCACAGAGAAAAGTGATAAATGTTATGTCTATTTTCTCGAAGAGCTGAAAGTCGTACGGATGACGAGAACACAAGAGAGTGAGAAAAAGGGTATTTCCTTTTATTATTTTCCTTTTTCACCCCACATATATACATATATATATGTCTGTACGCGCACACATGCTCGTATAATCATGTATATGAATCTCTCGATGCGGGTGTGATGTTGAGAGAGTGACTTTTTCGCTGACTTGCTGAAGAGCGCGCAAAGTGACACAGAACTCTTACATTTCCGTGTACCAGTGAAAAATCTGACGGAAAAAAAAAAAAAAAAAAACGCATTATGGTTAAAAAAAAAACAAAAAAAGATAAAGTAAGAAAGATGTACATGACTCTGTCACATATCAAGTTGGAAAGAAAAATAAGACAAGTTTATATCCATATATGTTAAGCAAATCCATTTATCCGATTATACGCGGTATTACGAGAGTATTGTTATGTTGCAGGTACAAAAAAAATTTGATACATAAATTTTCTTTATCTCGTAACACAATCTCCTATCATTACTCCGAAATAATTGATATACGGATATTATTCATAATCGCAATGATATAATAGATTAAATACTGCTTTTTTTTTTTTTTTTTGTTCATCTTTTCAGCTGAATTTTATGTGTAGTTTAAAAGTAATGGGAATATAGTACAGAGGAGCAATACGAATATAGACGACAGGAATGGAGAAAAAAAATTTATGAAATATTGATGAATTTTCGAGGCTTCAAATAGAAAATATTCCATTCAATAAAACCATGTATTTTTGCATTGTTCATGAAAAAAATTGTGTTTTACTATTTTTTTTTTTTTTTTCCCCTCAATAAATTCTTCTCGTAATATGTTCATTCAATGAACTCATTGAGATGTAGTGGAGTGTGAATTAATTAAACGCCAGGAATACATACATATTGCATCCCAATATCGCTTTGTTAAATATACGAAATATTAATGGTCCACTTCAAAAAATGTATTGTGATAGATGAAAGGAGATTGTTATTTCTAATTATAAATTCCATTTTTTTCCATACCTTGTGTATAGATAGATTTTACAATTTGAATTGAATTCATTCATTCAATGTGTGTTCCAATATATTTATAGGTTTATTATATACGAAATAATATGAATTCTACGTGCGCCAACGTTTACGTAAAGCTATATATATATATATAAATATCTATACCCATTTTGATCTCATAGATTGCCTCACAATAAACCGAAAACGCAGTGAATGTTGCTATTGGGACTAATGGCTGCACGTCTGGACGACGTATTTGTGATTCAGTACACGGCATATCTAGTATCTCTCTCATATAACCTCCATAGTGTGTGTCAATTGCGACAGATAAATTTGCTGAGAGAAATGTTCGCGGAGTTCAATGGACTCGATGAAATCTTCAATGAGAGACGAGTGTCTTCAATGTCGTTGAAGATATTAAATGAAATATTGCTTGCACCAGAAAATTAAATGAATATCGACAAATGAAACTGCTATATTGTAAATTATATTTCTCTCATTATTATTTATTGATAACGAGAAAAAATAGTTGGATGAATTTGAGAAATCAATAAAATTAATTATTATATTATAGTTTTGTAAAAGACAAGTTGATGATGAATATAGTTTCGGATTCATTGGTTTCTCCCTGCAAGTAGTTGTATATGTATAAGTCATTGGAGTTCATTAAAGCGCTTCATTAAAACTTAACAGTCAAGAATCCTAACGGCTACTTGCGGTTAGTTGACCACACCATAATTTCCATTGACCTAAACTCAAGGTTCGAAGTTGAGTAACTTCAAAGTTTATTTCATGACCCTTTATCTCAAAGCACCTCTTTCCATATTCTAGAATGATGAAATTCTATTTTGTTATCACCCTAACATCATCAAATATCACTTTTCACAAATTGTTTACTTAATCCCTATGTAAATTTCAGACTATTTGGTATTTTCAGGAAGAATGTGATAATGGTGAACACATACAGAACATGGTATAAGGTGTCTGTGTGTGCATGAGGTTCATTGAAGATGCCTAGAATTTCATTGAATTTCGAGGGAGAACATACAAGAGATTGACGTTGATACCTCACAAGTGAGGAATGTAATTTGATGTTCAACCGTATTATCGAAATTCAATATCATAGATAATTAAATAAATGGAAATATCAAGTTCACAATTAATCTCCATTTACAACTGAATTGAAAGTAAAAAGTTGTGATAGAGGAAGTAAAAAGGAAATAGTAGTCTCGGATAGCACATCTAATTCTCTTGGCAATTAAAAGTCAGCGTTCGATCAATTAAACTTTGATTTGATGTTGAGTGGATGGGTCAAGCATCGTGCCAAGACTTTTTTCAAATTTTCTCTAGTCGTTTTGTTTCCTTTCTCGCTCACTTCCACTCTTACGTTCTCTCTATCTCTTCTACTTCCGCTCGTTCCGCTTCTCTATCATGGCAAATGGTCGCGAGAGTCCTTCGCGAGATGAATGGCCAAACTTTCGTCGCTCTATTCCACCGCCCGTAAATTCGATCTCTTTTCTTTCTCTTTTGTACGCTAAATCGCATTCTTTTCGGCAACCCCTCGATAAATCAGCTTTCTCAAGACCAAGCTCCTCTCCACGTACCCACCACCCATCCTCTCACCTTCAACTGAAAAACAAGCGTTCTTCCTTTCATCGGCAGACAAGAGAGATGCTTTCGCGCTACGACGCCTACTCGCATAGAGGGGCATTGAGGATGCCAGGAGCAGAAAGAAATATACGGCACACCAAGAGGCTTGCATATATAGTGGTGAAAATGGCAAATACGAGGAAAAAAAAGAGAAAAAAGAATAAGAAGAAGACGAGGGAAAAAAACGATGATATCACAAACGCAACGAGACCACGCCAAGGCGATTGACCTTTTCTATCATTCCGAGTTTTCCATATGCTTTGCCAATATCATTCGGAGATCCTTGCAATTTTCCAGATCGTAAAAATTTATCTAATACGTTACAAATATGTTTGCACATAAATGATGTGGCTACGAATAAAAATATAATGAAATATTTCAACCCAATCTCTCGTACAAGAATGAAAAAATCAATTCTACCCTTTTAAAAAAGAAGAAATAAATAAAATGTTTCATGCTGAAAAATGTTGATGAGTTTGAGCTATGCAATTTCATGAAATAAAAAAAAAGAAGAAAAGAGATGAAGAATTTAACAGTATAGATCGTCGATCTACCCGCTCGATTAAACATTCTCGTCGTGTCATGAAGATAAAATATCCATCCCCTACCATTGCTTGCCACAAGCAACGACGAACGTCGCCCCATTTCGCTCGATGCTCACTCTCCTCTCATCTCCTATCCTCCGCCAGCATTTTCACCATCACGAAAATATATATTTATCCACATTCAAGCAAGCGATATCATATCAAAAGCCATTCCATCTCAGTGCTACAAATCCTTCTCCCAAGTTTTATGTCGAACCAAATATACAGATACATACACATCGTACTTTCGAAGAAATATACATGCATGTTGCCAATCACATTTTTTACTTCTTTCGAATTCTCACTTTTTAAACTTCCAACTACATTTCGTTCATTTGCGAATGTTAAAAACTTTTCCAATTCCACAATTTATGGTGACAAACTCAATTTAATTTGATCTTTTTCTCTCCATTCTGAATCAGTTGAAATGTTCAAATTATAACATTTGTAGAGTATATATAGACAGAAACTTTAGTGCCAATTATGGTGTGATTAGTGGGATTAATGATAAGACAGGTTCTATTAAACGTCAAAGCGCGCCAACTTTTGACATGAAGTTCTCTTGCCATATATGTTCTCTACATTCATATTTGAGTGTCGTCTACTTGTTGGACTAATTCTCCAATTTCCACGTATGGGAATACCAATTCCATTGTCAGTACGTGGCTGTTGAGAAGTGATGTGCATATGGCTCCTATGCGCTCTACATCCATGTCAACCCCCGATTCATCACGTTAATTAATAATATACTAGTATAAGTTTCCTTCAATTCAGACATCTTTTGTAGCTACATCAAATAAATTAAGTCACGGTTGAACTAACATGCATCGATCTGTCAGAATCATCTGACTGGCGCATACATGTGCAAGTCCAGAATAGTAAGGGATACAAGAACATATTATACACACGACTAAACCCAGCCATGATGGTTGCATACTGAAACATCCTAGTAAAGGCAATTGGGCCATGTGCATATATACGTAACAGAGGTCACGATGCTCATCTCCAAGACCAAAGACGTGTATCCTGCGTCCAACCTAGTCGTCGTCCTTTCACTGTGAAAGATATTACGTATTCCAAGCGCTCTTGAGGTTTATATTAACCGGCAGAGTGGTTTCGTCGTTTCCCGTGGCTGGATAAAAAACTTTTGGGATGGGTGGAAAACTCTTTGACGAATTTTACGGAGAACACTTCTAACTCGATGAAAATGCCAGAAAAAAAAAAAGGACATTCAATTGAAATAAGTAGAAAATTGTAATTAAAATGAAATTTGTCGTAGCAATAATGTGATAGTGAAAAGTTT
Organism: Zele albiditarsus; assembly: GCA_958496275.1. Taxonomy (NCBI): domain Eukaryota; kingdom Metazoa; phylum Arthropoda; class Insecta; order Hymenoptera; family Braconidae; genus Zele; species Zele albiditarsus. Next base: position 11,565,963 of record OY292409.1, on the reverse strand, counting down.
TCTTATTTAATTATGAATGTGTATATTAGAACGAAATATATTATAGAACATATATGCACGCCATATGTTCTACCCCATGGGAAATTTTGTTCTGAATTTAACTCCGAACCCACGTCAACGGATTGTCAAACGGTTTCATACATAAATGAACGTGAATCGTGCCGCGTGTATAATAGAGCTGTCAAATATCATGCAGGATTTGCAATCGCCAATATTCTGGTGTAATAATCAAAGTCGAGTTTATATTAAATATAAGCGAATATATATATATATATATATATATAATATTTATTCAGTTGGAATCATTTTCGGTTGAATCAAGGTTATTTTTTTTTATTCAATTCAAAATATATTTATATAACTTCATATATGTACATGGCATGAAGCAAGTTATCATATGAATGAAAAAAAAAAAAAAAAATAAACTGAACAACTCAATATCACTGTTTAACTGTCAAAGAGTCAGCTACAAAATGATAAAGTTATATCAGTCATATATATATATATATATATATATATATATATGTATATTACAAAGAGAAAATACTTCAATTATTTTTTCTCTGCCCTCATGACAAACATTCTTTTTTATCTTTGACATGTCCTTGTATCTCATATATAATTGTTCTCGATGTTGACATCACATAGAGCATTCGTAAAAGACGCATAGTAAATCATGAATGCACATTGCTAAAACTCGTTGGCACGTTTTTCGCGCCCGGTCGATTGCTCAGTCGGTGCAGCAAATCCAACGGCATTAAATTGCCAGCAGCCCGTGGGCTCAACTATTGTGAGAACGGAAGTGCGAAGCGAACGACAGAATTCATCACGTTACTATTGGTCGAATTCTTCTGTTAGAAAACCACTATCCCATCGCGAGGACAACTATATATTGCTTTCACTCCAACCGGAATTACAAAAAAAAAAAAAAAAAAAAATGAATATATATCTATAAATTGTTATGCAGGGATTAAAAACATAACTGCAGTGAGAGGAATAGCAATAACATCGTGTTTTAGAAATGAATAGAATAAAATAAAACGAATTTTCTGATATCCTCTGTCTCTACTCAATTTTCACGATTTGAATAAAGGATACTTGATCAGAAATGAAATTCTTCATCATATAGTTACATTTCCTCAATCACTCACTACAGTTTCTACTTATCCATTTGAATATATTGGAAATGCTCTTCCAGCTCTCATTTTCATCCAATTCATTCTTTGCGATGTGATCTCTTGTACATATATACATATCGTTCCAACAAAAGATACCAATTCAACAGTTACAAACCATGGATGTAGCAAGCGTTTTCGTTTTCACTATCGTCTATAGCTCCACGAATAAGTAAGATATGAGGCAGAAAAGAGTGGTGTCATTATGCTTACGTAGCTATAAGTCATGGGGCCTTTGCGCTTGAAACTGTATACTATCCTATACCCGCACGAATAACAACGCCCACTCTCAATGTGCATTTCACTCACCTCCGTGCTCGATTCCACGAGAGCATGCGGCTTTTCTCCCTTGCAATTTAGATACCGCATTTGTGACCGCCAACCAGTCCTCCCAAACCTCCTCCACCTTCTTCATCTCCTCTTCCACGCTCTTCCAATTTGAACATGCTGGTAAACTATTATCGGACCCGTACATACAAATCCACGACATCGATTTCACTAGCATTGAATGAAGGTTTATTTCCCTTTCGCCCCCCCTTGTCTCTTTCCCTGCTTCACCCTTCACTCTGTCTTATTTATGCGCTCCAAATGCGAATCAATTCGACTGTATGTATTTTGTCTGTCAATATTCCGTTGCCACAGACTGCCGTCCATCATGATTGAAAAAAGATATGAACGCGCTGAGGAATAGTAAGAGTATCGAAAATACAGCGAGATAGATAGGGGGGGAAAGAAAAAAAGATAAAATCCATGACCAACGTTGGAGAACTCGATTCAATACAATATATATATATGCACACCTATTCCGTTACATCACATACTTGTACACACCAAATATGACTTTTTTCCTAACGCTTCACATCAATATCTGCCCTTCAGTCGCATATATTCTGCGATAACTCATGTCTGTGTGGAGAAGTATATTTCTGTAAGTTATTTGCCTCTTATGACACGGTGATAAGAAAAATACTGATTTAGGTCGGTGAAATTTGACTTTACTCCATCTGAGGATTTTGTCAGACTACTCGTTGACCTGAAAATGACACCTATATGCGTTTCTAAATTCAAAATCCACGGCTCAAAGACCGATATAGCGCTCGGATTTCACTTTCGGCTTGATAGACAAATATAAAGATCTTGCATGTCTCGCATAAATTCCGTCAGCTTCAAAAATATCTTTGTAGCACATTAGTTCAACTTCCCGGTTGTACTAAGTACGAATTCAGGTAGTACACTTAACACTATTGTTTTATATAAAATTTTTGTTTGTATCAATTCTGGAGACCATTATTACAACATAACTAGTACGTAAGTAATAGATAAAAATAAACAAACCTTGAAAGAAATGTTTGTAATTCACTTACCTAATATTGAGCTGCTTCCTATACAAATCTTCGATTCATCTCTGGTGATGTATTCACTCGGGTATATTGTTAGAGCGCAACGGATAGTATATTCATATATCTTCGGGTGGGAAGACACTTTGTTAGCTGTTCACCACATTACGCGGAGACGTAGCAGCTCCGTCGACGAACGCGCACTAATGAGCGAGTAACGAACAAGATGAATTAAGTCGAGTATCGGATTCTACTCCACGAGAGAATAAAGGCATTGCTTTTCAGTTCACAATCCGACATCCAATTACACTCATCGAGTCTATATTCTCAAGTGAATACTTTGAACATCGTTATAAGTAAATATTATAACTATGCATCGCTCAACTCGGAATAAAAAGAAAAAACGAAACAGACAAAAAAAAGTAACCAATCGAACTCGTTTAAAGAAAATTAGCGATGCGAATGAAAGGGTATTTTGTAATTTAAATAGCAAAAGTAACGGCTAAGTTTCTCGATTCTATTCGTCTCAACATAGCACCGAACAAAACTTTAGCGAGGAACGTAGTTATAAATTGCTAGTAACTCTCCCTACGCCACCCGTTCCACTTGGCTTCGCCGCAACCCTCAAGGCGGAATTTACCTTGACTCGATCTCACCGCACTTTGGAAGATTACGTTGTAATCTTTTCCGTCAGGCCGTCAGTAAAGGGTGCACCGGTGTATATTTTATATATTCATATATACCATACAATCAAAAAATACTATTTCAACCAATCATTCTGCTGCTTATACTTTATAATCCTCTCTCATCACTCCATGTAATAAATTATTAATGTTGAAAACCATAAATGCTTCAATGGATAAAGCGATGAATAAGTGCAACGCAGTAACGTAACAGCTACATAAATTAATTATGAACAATGAAAGCGTATACCACACTCAACTATGTGACTAAACATTGAGAAACACGATATGATAATACCGCGAATGACCGCGATAATAATATAATTACAATGGAACTCTATATGGAGTCATTGCTCAGACTTCTCTATCCCACAATTATCAAATGATGCCAATTCAAGACATTAGTCTACGAATCAACTATAGAACTATACGCAATAATGGTCAGTTGCAGCTAAATGTAAATCTTACTTATGGACATTCAGTAACTATAGTTGCGAATGGAGACTATTTACTCTACGCTGCATATGAAACAGCAATGCAGAGCGCTTTTTGTACGATCTCTGTTTGCTCTGCAAATGCTCACAAACACAGTGCGCAAAGAAAATGCTGTACCACAGTCGGTAAATGAGATTTCTTTATACTTGTTAAGCATAATATTTATAATGCACAAAATCATGATAACAAACCGTAATTGCTCCTGATTAAAATAAATTGAAGATTATGGAGCAACGTATGCTAGAGCATAACTTCATAGGATCGGTAATCACAATCATGATTGTGTCACGTCTTCAAATGGAGTTCGTTTTGTGTCAAAGTATATTAACTTGAAAACGTGGTCGAGGTCACATTTAGAACGCCAATAATCGTTTTGTTTTTCTCGGCAAAATTTTCGAGAAACGTATAATTAGAGCGACCGAACATTATTCTGGTTCTGGATGTCTTCACGAGCCAAATGCAAACCGGCGATACGGTTTGGAGAGTCAGGTATGCCCCAAAAGAAAAAAAATGCACTGCGCATACCCACATTTTGAAATATGTTTTTGTTTTCAACAAATGGTTAAAACGGTATTCCAAAAAGAACTTGAACGGGCGTAACATTCATTCAAATGTACAAGATTTTACACAACCTTCGGCATTACTCTTTATCGGTCATCAACAATAAATTACTTTTCCAATGCATTTTGTGGAGTAGAATTCGAGTTACGACCGGAAACGAAAGCAAAAAATCAAACTCACCTCTGCGTTAGGCACGAAAGCACTCGGACCATCAAATGCTGGCTCCGGAACTGGTAGTCCACGATCCTGGAATGAAATACAATGTAAGGATTTGAATAACACAGGCGGAAGATAGTCAATACAGTTATTGGCTGGAGAGCAACTATAAACCCAATTAAAACGATCCAATTTCTCAACTAACTCGGCCACCCCCACGTTCCGGGCATAAAGTGGGATTTGGGAATCAGATTTTTTATATTTTTCACAAAAAATAAGTATTTATTTGGCGAGAATATGGACAACTGGAAATACAACATGAACATTTTCGCCTTTGAATGCCTGACTAGCTCAGACGGTAGAGCATGAGACTCTTAATCTCAGGGTCGTGGGTTCGAGCCCCACGTTGGGCGATTAACTTTTTTGCTTAAAGCAATCAGCTATACATACATTCTCAGTATCACGGTGAATGCTTTCAATCCATCCTTCTTCACAACATTATGGAAAGTAAAAGGATCCAGGTATGAAGCAAATAAAATTATAATAACTTTAAATCCGGTAACTGAAAGTTTTCTTATTTTGATGTAAGAAGATTGAAAATATTAAGTTTCAAAGTACACATGCTGAGTAGTGTTTTCGTTTTTTCTTATATCAGCCTCAATCATTACTGCTAGCAATTCTTTTCCTTTTCAGTCAGCCGTTATTCTCTACGCCTGTTAACTAGGTTACACTTACTCTATTCGAATACATATTGACAACATAAATAATTTATATCACGGAATAAAAGAGCGAAGGCACGATCTGCGATTCTATCAGATGTGTTTCATATACCAACACATTGAATCCACCAATATCTATGTGGTTATTAGCTGGATACAAAAAAGTCTGTGTAAACTATCATCATCACTTGTCCTAAGTGATTTCATCACATTTTTCAATCTAATAAAATGATCAATTAACTAACAGGTGTCGAAAAAAAAAAACCTCACGCGTTGAGTCCCTGGCACCCCAACTGAATTTTAGTACGATTCGCGTCTGACATTTTAACTATCGAAGCCTATGTACAATTTCCATTCTTTTTTTTTTATAAATATTCAACAGTTCATATAAAAAAGCAATATTAAAAAAATACTTGAACCTACCTTGACCATTTGCAGAATCTCGGCACATTTTATTCTGACATTTTGAAATGGACAATTAACACTGAGCCGTAGAATAACTGGGAGGTGCAACGTCACAAGACTCAAATATTTATTCGCCTGGGCTTGCTGTCGTGGCCCATCTAATGCATTGCCAAGATTCAACATCCTACCAACGTCACCAGGTGTTACCACGGGCCCCTCGATAACTCTACCACTCTTCGAGGACACATCATCATCTTGCGATAGTGGCCTTTTGATTTGTCCAACACTAAATTTCCTCTCATCATTATTGCGCAAATAATGTTCTTGCTTGGGATCGAGACTGCGCGATTTTGATTCGTCAATACGTGATGATTCATAAGGGAGCTTTCGAATATCAATTCCTGATTTTTCATTTGATGAATGGACAATACTTTCCAAATTCATATCCACCAGAGAGTCATCGTCACATATACCGATCATATACTCGTTGTCAAAGCCATCAAGAGTATTAAAAACAACACCATCCCGTGATTTTCGCGAACGATAGTCGTCATCTAATGGGTGTTCATCGTTGAAATCAGAAAAATTTTGTGGATGTGACTCTTGATCAATTTTTGGAATCCCGTGTTCACTCTGTGAACGATAATTTCCATAGCTTGTTTCAAAGTATCCAAAGTTGCCCATGTTATCATCGAACTTTGGGCTTTTGCCGTATATTCTTGTATCTGAATCGAGGTCGTCGTTCTCCGGTTGCTTTGGCCTCGCGCCCTTGATTTTACCCAGTCGATGTTTCACCTCCTCTTGAAACGAATCATTCAATTTTTCGCTGGACGAGCGTAGGAACAATTTACGTTCGCTGTCACTACTTGAACTAAATTTTGGTTCAGCATCCTTCAATTTTACGCTACGATTGACTATTCTCAGACCCGTGCCATCATCCGATGATGTTGAACGTGCAATTTTTTCAACATTGTCACTACCATTGGACCAATATCGTCCTTCTATCGGTGTACCAAAATTTGATGCTTCATTACCAACACGACCATCCACGTAATCGAACGAACCGGAAGGATACTTCTCTGAACTATCAAAACTGCTATTACGTGTGAATGGCGAATATTCATTAATGCTTTGTGGAAAGAAACTCTCAATTTTGAATGTATTTGGTACACTGTGATGATTCTGATCGTAGCGATAATGACGATGGTTTTGATAATCATGATGGTGATAATACTGATGATGAACTGGCTGCGGCACGCTTTTCGTGGGCGATCTTTCAATACTCATGTCGTATCTGATACATAAAAATATTATACAGTTGTAGATTGTAGTTTGAAGAATAAGTTAAAACTCATTCGGAAAAAGCAACTCACCTGCCGTCTTGGCCTTTGAACTTCCCGGTTGGTTCATCGCGTGAATTTTCCACCTCTGTAGCATCTTCCCACTGATTTGGACTTGCCACCCCACCGAGCCATCCCTCCACAGTGGTTCGCGCTGCAGCCAGAGCAATATTTCTTGCTGTCTCATCCCGAGCGCACAAGGGAGCGAGAAACCGGCTAACAATCTCGACCTCGTCGCCCTTAGTCGAGGCACCACTTCCGGATGAGCTACTCGGATCTTTGTACATGCTTTTTTATTTGCCAATTTTCCCCTTTCGTCTTCTTTGTGAAAGTCTCGACGATTCGCTCAAAGAAACACGATCGTGACTAAGTAAAGGGCGGGTCACTCTTCAGTTTTATCTTGTCGCTCTATCTATTCTTATCGCTTTTTTTTCTGTATTCTTTTAACTCTATCAGTAGTTTGTCCAATCAATATTTACAACCCCGATCAACGTGGTTCAACAAGAATTCATATATAATTTTTTTTACTGTGCACGTATTTCCCGTACGTTTCATTTCCTCATGTCCGTGATATTTGAACACTCTGTCATACTTGTTCTTTACATATACATATATTTACATTTTTGTGCAAACTTCATGGTTGCATTCTTTCATTTCTCTTTAAAATACTTCTATAATTGTATTGTATTTTTCCACGTCATTAAGTTTCTAAATCCGTGCACAGCGCGGAACTTTATTCTCTTTGTCTTTAAACTTATCTCTCTGATATTATACTCTATATATTCGACAAAGTTATAGACTGTAATTCAAGAATTATATTGCAAGCCTCTCCTAAGGGCATTAACTAAACAATTTCTTGAACTGATTTCATGCATGGAGATATTTGAAACCGTTGATGAATCCGAAGTAACAAAGAGAGCAGGAATTATGGTTATAAACTTTCCATAATTACACGAATCACTCGTTTCCCTATATGCCATTCGATTTCATTTCTCGTGCTGTACGTTTCTTTTTCCCCTTTTTTTTTTCCACCAGAAAATTGATCACCGTGGCTTTGCGTGTTGTTACTGTTGTTCAAGTGATAATTTTTCAACTGGCGTGATAGTCGTCAAGTGAATTGGATGTGATTGCATTGATGTAAAAAAGGAACAACTAAAAAAAAGAACGATCGTTTGTTGTTGCTCAAGTAATCTGCCGATCACAGTGGCATACACACTGCCTTTCGCCGTAAAAAAAAAAGCCTTTTACGGTGTGTACGACGGCAGGCGAAGCGTTTCAAATACTAAACTAGAAACGAAACTGCGCAACGGTATAAAGCGAGCTCGTCAATCGTCAATCTTTCTTCTCCCGGGCACACGCGGTGATCAGGCAATCCCTGCTGAATCGCAGACGCTATTTTCTATCCGCGCTCCAGTATCTATACACATACATAGATATGTATATACGTATAAATATAAAGTAGAAATGAGAAAAATTCAATCGAATGTATCAGGGATATCACTGTCTCAACTCCGCCCCCAAACACACCACAATGATCTGCAATATTACATCTTCCTCATAGCATGTCACGTAGCGTTGTCCCTTCCGGCCAGTCTTCTATTCACCTACTTTGTTTTCACACTGGTGTACCCAAAACCACCGACTTTCTGCAACAACAAAATGGATAATTTTTAGAATTTACAATCATATCCAATCGGTATTATAATTTATTTCTACACATTCATTAATGCACAATTATATAAAGTCCAACTTTTCGACATTATACTATACTAAAATGTTCGACAAATGATAAAATAATAAATGAAAATATAATCATCCAATTCATAAATATAGACATATAAATTACATTACCCAACTGTGTTTGCAAGGATTAAATGCCATAAAAATTAACAAACTTAATTACATACATCCGGGGAAAATCATTCGCGCGTGCGAGATATCTAGCATCGACTTGTCCCACCTTGTGATGTTTACACCAAGTCAATGCTGATTCTGTGGGCGCGCCCATTTGGTGAACCGAACCGGAACCCATCCATACCGTCATTACAGACGCAATCATTAGGCGCCCCATGAACGCAAAGCGAACTATGTACATTAAATCGGCATTCTCATTTCTTCTGATGTTCATCTATCTGTATACCGTAGATGTAATCTAAATTGTAATTGCGATTACAGTTATAAACCAGTAGGCTTCTCAAATACATGCTGTTGAACATACGCCAATTTGAACGTATATATCCATGAAGAATTTCACCTGCATGGGCATTTAGAGAATAACGAATTGCCAATACAACAACGCATGTAGGTTGAGAGATTATTCATAATATGCCACATTGAAGTATTTATCGGTGATGAACCAATAGACAAAAGAGAAAATAAGAAAAATTACACCAGAATTCATCAAACAATAATTCATATAAATTGAATGTTCGAGAATTCAAAAATTAATCTTTCGAATTCGATTCAAATTTATGTCTATAAATAGATGACAATTGAAGATGAAATCGGGGAAGAGGGCCATCGCCATTGGATACTCTCTCCTTCAGCGCAATGTTGAATTGACAGATGAAAAGTAACGGTGCGTGTCAAAGGTAGCAGGATCGATAAACAATGAAGAAATAAAATGACACAGCACGTATATTGCTATAGTTTTTATACTGGTCACGAAAACAACTGCACCACAATACAATCGTGAAAGCTTGCTCTAGATTAAATATCAAACTGGTCATCATTAAAATATGACAACTCACTACGACACGAAATATTCACAAACATCAATATATACATAAAATATATAAATAATACTTTTTTTCAATTAAGTTAAATTTATTCTATGGAAATCAATACAACAAAATAGATAGATATAGTAAATTTTAAATATTTTATTTCCAATCTATGGTTATCAGGCTTATTATATCTGAATGTTCAACAGGGGTTTTCACATCACACCAACACAGACTCTTATATAATTTATCGAACCTATCGCACTGTGACCCGGCAAGGAGATCCCATGGCGATGTTAACACAGAGTAACACAGAGTTTCATGCAAACAGACAAGGTAAATTAGCCATGATCCCACAACAATCAAGATTGCGTCCCCTTCCTCAAAATATATACATACTTAAGTACACTCGGGTCCATCATCGATCCAAATTCATCGACGCTTATTTCACGTCAACTTTATTACAAAAACTTTAACGTGACAAAAAATAATACATGGCCACATCAAATAATCAACAGGGAGCAAATGGGTTCCAATTAAAACTTCAGACATTTGGCAATCGGAAGAAAATTATATTAGTGGTATTTACGACAAATATTTGTAGTGAAATACAGAGGCAATGCATAGCAAATTCCCAACATAAACTTCGTCAGACTGAAAACATTGATAACAAAGTTATACTGCCATCAGAACCATCTCTTTGGCTCCAACTGATTCTCCCTAATTGCATCATGGCTGTTCACACAGAGAGGGAGAGAGAGAGAGAGAGAGAGAGAGAGTGAGGAAATTGATGCAAGAGAAATATATAGAGAAGAAAGTGAGGCTGGCATATATATTTACTTAGGAAAATTGGTACCTATTGAATCATGATCAGAGAGAAGATAGCAAATATTGGGCTGAAACAGGCAAGTTTATGCAGGTGGCTTTTACAAATTCCCTTTCCCTCGTTTCTCCTCAAATGTGATCGATAAGGTAACCAACGCTGCGTGTTCACTTTGTTAAGTGGTATAATTGAGTGCGGGAGTAAGAACACTTTTATGTGCATCCGTGTGCAAGTATATTGCAGAACTATACAAATGAAAGTCCCACCTCATCACATATATACACGTATATATACGATATACCAAATGGCCTGAGTAAACATTATTCATATACACAAACGTTGTATATTGTATATAGTTAGATTATATAGGTATATAATATCGGTGGGCCGTGCTTTATCGCTGAAGCCATCATCATTATGTCCCGCATACACCGTCATTGCTTCGCTGACATGAACACAAATTCCCTTGCGCACTCTACATTTCTCTTCCGAACTATTCAAACATTAATAGATCATAATGTGATGCATTTCGAATGAACTAAACTATAACCATGTATAGAGGCTATATAATTTTGTTTTACTTTTATTGAATTAGTAATTGGATAGTCCTCACAATAAATAATCGACAAATAAATATTATTTCTACCAAGATTGAGAACCCATACAATTTAATGGTGGCTTTGGAATAACTTCACTCGTTAGTATCAATGTATGTGAGTGGATATCATGACATGATAGCTAAGTATCATTTGCTCGTGTGAGCTTGTGAAGATATTTTCATAAGTCGTGAAGCTTAACAAGTTATCTAAGTGAAGTATAGTAGCGTATAGAACTTGCGATGAGAGAAAACTGTAATTGGCGTTTCGCAGAAGCACGCTCGTTAGTAAGCGAGTAAACACGATCGCAAGGCGAGGTTTCACGGCGATCAAAGCGTGTCGGGATGGAACGGTATGCCTGAGTGATCGTAGTAACTCCTCTATCCACCACTCGTTCCCAACCCTCCATCCCACTTGCGATGAGAATCACCAAGAAATCTTCGTATTTGTAATAATATTTATTCGGTATTTATTCCCGGCACGAGCTCAATGATACGGAAGACAGAAGATTGAATTTATGTTTATATCATGAAACAAGAAGGGAAATGAATATATTTCTCATATCATTCGGTATCTTATCAAATTGTATAATTTTCGGTTCACTTTTGCTTGGAAATGCTATTGGAAAATATTTGAATGTGCATAAAACTCGTCGTGTATTTCTCCTTCACATTGGTATAAGAATTTTTTTCATTCCCACAAAATTAATTCTCGCTACGGAGTTCATTGCATTCAGACACAAGTGTTGAATAATAATGATTGATTGCATAAATGTATAGAATTCACGTCCGCGTTACAAAAAGCTGATGCCGACTGTGAATATTCAGAAAATTTATTTCCCACATTAATAAATTATCGTATAAATCAAAGAAGAATAAATTAATGTTATTTCTAACCAAACTCTAATGCTCAGATCTAAATGAGTGACATTGCAACTTAGTGCACCGTCGATCTCTGTTTACTATGTATAAAACTCAAAACTTTTTTGGTTCAGTCAATCTTGAGATCACATTTCTCATATTAAATACAGACGAGAAAACAAATTAGTTAACAAACAAAAATCATGTATTTCCTAATCGCGAAACTTTGAACTCGACGAGAACACTCAATATCAAATTTCGGTTGATTTTAATTTTAATTAGTGCTGAAGAATATACTCTCCGCTACTATTTCAATGTAAACTTTTCTTTGTGACGTTAACTCAGGTCAGTTGCAATGAGTAATTACAGAAAATGTTTCAACACTAATGGGTTTCGATCGTAAATTTCATGAAAGTGAAGAATAGGTGACGAAATTTGGTGAGAGAAAGAGTGAATGCATGCGGAAATGTACAACGAGTTACGAGGAGTAGGAAAGTACCAGGTATAGTTAGACAATGTGAATGAGTGAGAAAACAATTAGAATTAATGTATTGTAATAAGAGTAAGCGAAAGAGGAAAAGCAGAAGTACAGTTCACGAAAGGTAGAATGAGCAGGCATATCTAATTCCAAATTGCTAATGTTCATATACTATTAATTTATTTTACCATTACGTAAACGAAAATAAAAAGTTATCATCTTGAAATAATTATCTTTTACTTCTTCGATTCGTATGTATTCATTAGTTTCGTGATATTCACAAATGTATACACGATACACACATATCTTATAATAGTTATGTAAATATGAAAGAAACACAACACACTGTGTTAGTCGTGAAACTTTCTGGCAAACATATAATTGAATAGAATATTTTTATGGCATTTTTTTCCACAACTAAATTATAAAGGATTCAATTCGTTGTTTGTTTCAATGAATTAAAAAAAATTCTTCACATTCAAATATATCATTAAATAGAGTAATAGTTTAAATTCAATAATCTTCATTGATATATTAATTATAGTGATGTGAGAAAGAAATATTTTTTCCTGAACATATAGAAGAGTAATTGAACGAATAAGATACACAATAGCGTATTATTCGCACGTACAAAAACCCACTAACTGGAAACGCTGCAACTGCGTCATGTTACATGAACGTTTGTATATACCGATAATCAAGTTAATAAGAGAGAATAACATGTCTCATTACTCTTTCATACTATCGTCAATAAAACTATTAAAGTCTATTTATTTATTAATTATCAACATGACGTGTATATGTAATTATTAGTTCTATCTTTCACACAAAAGAGAATTGAATTATATAATTATAAAAAATTGATAAAACTGAGAAAAAAAAAAGACAAAGATATTGTTACAGAATGAAATTTTACAACATATCGTAAATAACTTGCGCTAAAAGAAGAATTTAACAGTGCATGTATTTTTCCAATAGACCTATCTATGAAACCCTCTCAGTCATTCCCGCAGCTTTAGGTATACGTATAACAACTATAGTTATATAGATATACAAATATAACGATCCGGTCGTTTTCTCGTTACTCGCTTTGCCTACTCGGCTGTTACTAGGCGGAGAAGGTCGAATAACCCCACGCGCCTCACCGACGTTGTCTCTCCCGCTTTGGGCGCAATTTTCAGCCTTTACTATTTTTTTTTTTCCTTGCTTCTTTTGTTTACGATTTATTCGCCAACGTTATAAAAAAGATCGAAACTCCTCAACACCATTTTCCCATTCATTTTGAAATATATTCAGTGGAATCTAAGCCAATAATCTCTGACAGAAAAGCCATATATTTGGAGTGTATAGAAAAAATAAATATAAAAAAAGATACAATAAAAGTACAATGCGAATATATAACATTCTGCCATTCTCCATACCATCCATACGTGAATCAAATTTCGAATGCATACCATTTATATATCCATTCAATATATATATCAATATATTTTTTCTATACAATGTAAAAATATAATTTGTTTTATTTCAACATCTTCGCTGACGAATAACCCTGAACATTTTTGATATCTCACAAACAATAATGTAATGCGATCAAATTCGTGGAATAATTTTTCATCTGAATGACATTCAACGAAACGCGATGGAAAATTATGCATCTGAATCCATTTGAATTGTCATTCTTATATTCTTTTGTCGTATATTTCAAATATAAAATATTTTCATGGCAAATGGAAACTATTTTTAACTATTTTCGTATCCAATATAAAAAGAATTTTATAATTCATAATACACGAATGATTATTATGTACTGTGATAAACACTGATACTATACATCATATAATCTATTCAGACACATTAATCCCCCATGATGTAGAGTGATGTAATGGCTTTGCTCATGTACATATCCATACATATATATACATATATATATATAGGTGTTACCTATTTGTCTGGACCCACATGAATTATGGAGGGCGATGGAGAGGACAGGCATACAAGAACAATGAAATTTCGATACACCATGAAACGTGAAAAATAACTGAAATAAATATACTCATATAAAATGCCTGAAAAATCACTGAAAAAGGGAAAAATGAAATCACCACCGTTTGACAAGTATCTCTATTTCATACACAAATTGGTTCTTGATAAATACATTTGATGATCACTCTGATTAAACGTGATCGAATATATTGGCAATTGAGTTGAGGAAATAGAGAGTCAATTTAATGAATAAATAGGGATGAAACGATTCAAAGCAATTTTACTAGTGATTTATCCATACATTGACGGTTTTAGCACGACTCTGACATTGACGTAGCACGAACGCAAATCACCTTTTCGTTCGCTAAACCGGAACCTGGCAACCGCCGATTGGCTACGCATGAGTATGTATGGTCACTATTACACCTATATCTACATATGACCATGTAAACATGTATATATATATTTATGAGTGTGTGCGTTTGCATGCAGGCACAGATACACTGCACTATCGCATTGATTTTGACTGATACCGAGAAGCCATTTACTACTGAACACAGTGAGATTGTTAGCATTGAATATAGATGAAGTGAATGTATTGCGTGTGTATGTGTGTGTGTGTGTGTATGTATGTGGTATCTAAATAAAAATATTTGAATGAAACAATGCAGTACAATTATTTGACTGTCTGTATTGAGAATTCATCACTGTTGAACAAAAAAAAAAAATATATTCACACAATGATTTCATTTTTTATTCACTTGTTTACTTGATTTTTTTTTCCGACAATTATTTTTTACAGTTGGATATGATGCATGGAGAATAAATACTCCATAATGGCGTACGAATGGATTCATTTGTCTGGCTTTGAAGTATTACCTAAACTATGAATTGGTTGGTTACACGATTGCCTTATTGAGATGCCGCCATAACATTTACTGCAGAGTATTATACATTCGTATAGAACGTTTAAGCTGTACTATTTTGGTTTCATGACGGAACCCTGTATAGAGTGCACAAGAGATTTTATTGTTAATGGACACGTGAATGTAAACAAAATGTTAAATTATATATACACATCATAGACAAATGAATTTCCAGAGACCATTTAAATTAATGTACAACTTTGTTTTGTTATTTATAGTAAATACTTTGTATGCAAACATTTGTGAAGGAATATATTCACATGTGGAAGAAAAAAGCCACGCAAGAGACTGTAATTGTTGAATTTGTGATAAGTCAACAGAATGGCATTCGTCACGCTTACTTGTGCTGAAAAATTTTTACATGTACAATTACTATGTTCACATATTGGTGATCTATGTCAGCATTATGACATGATAATTGTTATAGTTGTAAAAGAACAATAGTATATATCATTAAAGTTTTTCTAAACGTATTTAGTGATAGATAAATATGATTTACTTGTTTCACATTAATATAAAAAATGAAACATACTACTTGGATGTACAATTTTGTGACAGGGAATCGCAGTGGAATCGATATATCACTCTTCATAAATTTGTCTCTTAATATCATGATGAATGTTATACTCGAAAACAAAGGACTAAAAAATATCAGGGTAAATTTAAATCTGTCGTGACATTATAGGAATTGCTAAAATTTATCACAATAACAATTTGAACACTATCACGTAAATGTGTTGCCACATTTCACTGTATTCCGAGACTTTTATTGGTGATGATTGTAGTAAAAATTCACAGCACCAATTGCAACATAATTCACAAGTATATTTCAATATAATACGTAGTAACAATTATCCAATTTATGAATTTATAATTCATGTCGAAATTTCTTCATGCATACTACCTCGAAAAAAATCAATAACCAATATGTGAATGGTCTTCTTTTATGTGCTACATTTTTCTATATGTATACCACTATTTAGAACATATATCACGAATATTAGAGCGCTAGCATTAAAGTATTTAAAAATAGAACAATCTGTAAACAGAACCATCACGTTTATTTTATCATGTCCTCTTCATTTCTCAATATGTGATTATGAATATGTATTATGAAATATCCATATATTAATTAATAATGATAACTGATGAAATTGTTGAAATTCTTGCGGCACTATTGCGTTTTGAATTTTCATGAATTTCTAATATTTAATATAAACAACAACCTGATGGTGTGGCACGCGTGTCACGGCTAATTTACACTTCCATGAATTTTAATGATTCAAACGAGAAACCCCGAAGACAATGAGCTATTGCACGCCTTCCATATACAAACATATCGCAATCAGTACCTATCTATCTATCTTACTCTCTTCACTTCTCTTCCTCTTTCCCATTCTCACTTATAGACTGTGGCCGCGGCCAACATTGCGACCAACATTGCATATGCGTGCAATATATAAATGATCCACCGCCTAGTTATATACTCGTCCGCGCCCCGTTATAATAATCACACATCGCCATACAACAAAGAGTTTTCAACATTACGACCAGGATTCGAGGAAGCCCACACAACCGGAATGAGTAGCATTTGTGACACACACGCATTATACGTACATTTACGGAATTAAATGAAAATAAATAAGTAATAAAAAAAAAAAAAGAACTCTATACAAATTACATAAAATTGTGTGATGATGTGTTCTGAGTAATGATGTGCCACCATTGTACAGTTCTATATACTGGATTGGAAAAAAATTGTGCATCTTTATGCACATACAGACATTTATTTTGATAATCGAAAATGGAAAAAGAAATATAGAATTATAATAAATAAATTCACTGAATATTAATTGCCACTAATTTCTCGCACGAGCGCCGATCAGATAATTACTGAACTTTGTCCTGCTCAATTTCCGTCTATCAATATTTGCAATTCAATATTATACCTACAATACATTTGCAAATATAAACGCACAACCATCATATAATCCTGACACAATTCAATATCGGTTCATTTAATATTTCTTTTTAAATTATCTATCTTTTCCCATTCACAAACAATAATATTTCACTACGAACAATTTTTTTACAAACGGTATATGGGAAACTTTTTAGTCACAATTATTGCTCTTACCAAGATTCGACTGTACTAAAGTGAAATCTTCATAACTTGCCTGACTCGGGACTAAAGTAATGTGTTATGGAGGTGAACTCCTCCTCTTCAGAAGGCGGGGACTAAAATGGGATAACAGACACTTCTCTCTATTTATCTTTTCTTCATAGCACTCGCGCTTGCACGACAGTAGAAGACGAAAACAAACCGCAGAATGACTAAATGACAAGGCGAACATAACTCACGAGAATATTCAATAACAATAAAGATTATACGAATGAGTGAACCAATTGCACTACAAATCTAGTGTTCGATATTATACAATCGTTTTACAAATACTTGAAATCATGTCAATCGCATGAAAAGATATAAAACGTTACACAAATGTTTCAGAAATGACTACAATCATAAAGATAAGAAATAAATCATTCTCCAACATACTCAACACATTCGCGATATATTCTCGAATTAAAATTCTATAAAAAATCACCCTAATATACTGTGATCAATGCAAACATTTTCACTTCATATTCTTGTTCCATCCTTTAACCAAATCTCAATCTTATTTCACTCTAGAAATGAGGTGAATAAAATGGCAATGGAAAATATAGAGACATATCACAATGTTCATATTTATTTAGTTCAATCAATTTCATCCAATTACCTATTTATTCACATCATAGCACAATTTCTTTATATATATATATAAATCTATCTTAATATTTTTCCCCTTGATGTCGTGGGAGAAACGGTAGTCGCGTGAGCCTGTTCATCGGTCACAAGGAGTGGGCTTACTATATAATATATATACACACATATAAGTGTATACATGTGAGCTATTTAATTGCAATCGTGCAAGACTATGATGCATAGGCCATCTCTTATATCTTAACTTGAAGCTTACCTTTGAATATATACATATATGCTTATCCATCTATATGTATAAATAAACACTTACGTATTTGAATGTATGCATACACATATGTGTTTATGTGTGATCTGTGTATGGCATATGAGGGTACGCCGCACCAAGATCTCATGTAAATCACTCTGAGACATAATGGCCACTGCCTATTTACTCAAACACAACGTGCATCTATTAACAATAATGCGTTTCATGTCTATAGACGTAATTCACGAGTGGAATGGCTCGTTTATGTTAGTATTAAGCTTATTTCATCGTCAAACGAGTGAGAGAGATTGGAAATAAATTTCCATCTTTAATTCAATACTTCTCAAACGAATAATCATTGCAATGAAAAAAAAGACTGAATTATTGACAATTTTCTTGTTCAGTGTTTTATTAAAAGGTGTGATAACGTGAAGTAGTTAAATATTGTGATCTAACATAAATCAATTCGAAACCTATTGGACAATTTTCAAATTGAAAAAAGGCTGCATTCCTGGAAAAATCATATGATCTTTATCCAAACACAATTTCAGAATATAATGGGATTTTATTGTCCAAGTTAGTTGGAAGAAAGTGTTTCAAATTCATAGATCTCGAGAATATTACTGATAAACCAACGTCTAATGATTGTAATTGTTTTAATTATGATTCATGAAAAATATTTTTTCAGTTAATTTAATTATGCCTTCCATATTCACTCACAAAATATACAGTCTATGCTAGAATAACCTCGATGCTGTGAAAGATAATGAATAAAATACATATTTGAGATTAAAAAAAAAATAATCAATCAAAAATGTGCAACATTAATTAGATTCAATTATTCAGTTATACGTATAATGAATGTAACAATAGAATAGTGATTTCCACGGCTTAATTCTTTCCTTTACCATCGCCCCCATGAAGTCACACCCTGTATAATATACAAGTTCATACACGTCCTGTTACATATACATAGATTCATATATATATGTTTATGTACATTCAGGACTAATGTTCCACCTGCAACCAACTGATGCAAGAGAGGGAAAGAGGGAGGATGAAATACAGAGAGCGAGGAAGAAGGCGAATGTTTTGTCTTGGGAGATTGCGCCTCACGCGATATTCCACTTCGTTAAATGACGACCATATATGTATATATATATATATATATATACATCTATACAGTATAATATAGAAGCGAATGAAGCCATGAGTAATTATAGCTTTAAGCTATTCTAGACATTAGGTATACATGTACGCTCAATTGTTCCTCGATAGTAATAGAAACATTCAACATAAAATTTAAGATGAAATAAAATTGAAATTATGATAGAAATATACACGGCGAAAATGAGAACCTAGAGTATAATATTTACTTAAGAAATAATTCGAACAGTTGAGCCAAAAACACAATCTGAATATTATTTTTTCTATTCTGTTTACTAAATTAATTTCGTTCACTAATCGATTGCTGAATTTATTATACGCCTTTGTAATTCTTTTGCTGTCCTGTCCAATATTTGTTGACGTATGAACCATCTCGGTTCCAACTTACTATCCAAATAAATATTGTTTACAAATTTATTTAGGAATTATTCACGATACTTTGAGCTCTCTGTCTTCTCAGTGTATATTGTAAGCAGTATTTTTTATCTTATTTGTCATCATTGCATTCTCTCACAGTACATATACATATGTGTGTGCAGGTTCTATAAAGTATAGACATCTACTCGGGTTAATAATACTTCTTGAGACGAGACGTCACTTGAATATTCGCTCTATATCTCCTTTTCCCATCCTTCCATTCGTGATCCAAGTACACTACCATAACTTTGGCCTTTGGCATGTACACACAAATACTCACGAACCCAATTGAATATCATCCCCTTTAGTCACGGATTCTGTTCGATTAAAAAAATATTTTCTACCATCTTTGTGGTTTTGGAAGTACCAAAATCGGATTTTTGCCCTCTCATATTTTATTTTAAATATTAATTTAAATGAACATCTTTATATATAATATCAAAAAGAATTTTTTTTTTACCATTCCTACATAATTACGAATAATAACAAGGGATGGTATCTATTTCAGTTAAGGTAACAAGAATATATATTTGCAAAGATT
The DNA here is from genome assembly GCA_958496275.1 of Zele albiditarsus. Taxonomy (NCBI): domain Eukaryota; kingdom Metazoa; phylum Arthropoda; class Insecta; order Hymenoptera; family Braconidae; genus Zele; species Zele albiditarsus. The sequence continues at coordinate 11,545,567 of OY292409.1, read as the reverse complement.
CTACAAATTTCGTTGAATTTCGTAAACAAAAAATTTGTACATAAGGTCGAAGGGTTAAACAAGTAAAGCAATAAATTTTCGTCGTCACTTCTATATCTAATGTATATATATATATATATTATTTGTCTTTTTCATTGTCACTCTCTCACTACATAATGTTTAGCTAACGATTTCTAACGTATCCCACTTTAATATATTCTATCGCACCTATACGATATATCGCCATCTATTTATCCATCAATCCCATCACTTGCAAGCTCTTCGACTTCCGTGCGACATTGCCATATTCATCAGTATGTATATGTTGGTTGTGTATATAGGTATATTGACATGTATATCGGTACGTGGACATGCACAGGGACATCAGTTCGCACAATTTAATCATGACAGTGTAACGGCGCGGTCACGCTGCAGCCCCCTCTCATAATAGCCGTATGATAATAACCATGATAACGCACGAAGGTTCAATATTTATATTCCCATATGAATATTATAAAGATATTAGATCAAAGAAATTAAACCTGAATTTGTTTTTTTTCCCCTATCAATTCGGAAAACATTGTATTAAAAATCAAACTTCATTTCCAATCTTCCCTCAGGTAATAAAAACCTCAATGTCATGCTTCCCTATGAATATTGTAAACAAAACACAATTTCCACCGTGACCGTAAAAAAAAAAAAAAACATGACATTTTCATTTATTTATTTTTTCTACTTTTTTTTACAAAACTTGCGAATGAGATCACATTTTATCCCACGGGTTCCACTCAACTCTTCGCGTCCCACACGTCGGTAATAATAAACAAAGCCACTCATCGACACGTACACGTGTAAATATATATATATACACATAGATATAAGTATAAACACATTTATTGGAGACTCGGGTTGGATTATTAGAAAGTTTGCGTGGAAAGGCGACAGAAGTTCGACGTGGAAATATAAACGGAATGCTATTACGAAAGTTAGTAGCCCGAGGGAAATGGCGCGCGCGCGCGATGCTTGCAAAAGGACTCGCCTTCCCTCGTAAATCTCTCTCCTTCTCTTTATTCCACCTTTTCTTCTTCTCATTCTTTCTCTATCTCTATGTTTCTCTCCTCGTAGACAATACACGTATTATATAGCGAATTGTCTGTGCCAGGTGGCTCTGTCCGTGCATCTGTGAGAACACCAACATTAATATACACATGTAGATATGTGTATACTTATATGCTTATGCATATACACTAGGAATATCCAACTCTACTTTTACTGCTACCAGTCGCGACCCCAAATGGGCTATAAGTATATACCCCCTCGTCGTTGTTGTTTCGAACAGCCTGTCTTTTACCATTTTCTTATACTAGAGTTTTGCTTACGTCTCTGACGTTGAATATATCGCACGTACTCGTATGTTCGTTCTTCTTTGTATTCGTCATCGAGTCTCTTTTTTTTTTTTATTTAGTACCTGCTTGTCAAAGGACTTGGATCAAAGTCATGGATTTATTGAAGTAATCAAGCGTGTCGCGAATATAATAAATTGATAGTAAACCGTGAGATAATTGTTAAATATATTGTGTATGAAGAAGTAAAAGAAAATCATTTGTTAGAAAAATATTATATGAAAAATGTGGTCTTATACATCAGCAGAATGGGGAGAGAGAAGTTGCTCTCGGGTCTTAATCATTATATTTCTATGTCTAACGCATTGTAAATTTATTGTAAAAATTGCTTATTCTATCTCTGAAACGGATTGAAAATTAAATATTAAGAACTAAAAGGGTCTTAACCGGACACTTTCTATGGAAATGTGGTGATCAAAATTCGCCCTCTTTATACACCCATATTATTACGCTACTACATGTTCAAACTATCTTAAAATTCATCATTTATTATTCCTTATATTCATTTTTAATTTTCTTTGTGCTTGATGTTTGTCCAAGCAACTAAATCCGTGTCATGGATTCATTAAAATATTCAAGCGTATCAAGATTGTCATAAATTGATGGTAAACTTGAATAATTGTAAAGTGGTTTGAATATAAAACGGTGAAAAAAATACGGATGCATTACTTAACAGTTACAACTTTGTGATTTCTTATTTTTTCGTAATTGTCAAAATGGAAACGACGTGAAGAATATTTAAAAATAGTCAAGTGTATTAAGATTGTGAGAAATTGATAGCAAAATCGTGGAGTAAATGAGAATAAAATTTTATATAAAGTGATAAGAGAGAGGGAAGAAAAAAAAAATTATTCATGAATTAATTACAATTTTTCTTTCTTTCTTTTTTTTCCAACTAAATAAAATAGAATGATGTGTGGGGTCGTCGGTCTCGGTAGTGTATAAAGCCGGAAAGATTACGGATAGACATGCGCGTGCATATATAGATACCGGTTAAATTAGGGTAATTTGTTTGGCCACGACTTTTATTTGTCTGTATGCGTGCAGCGTTCGCACAGCAGCAGCACAGCAGTAACATAGAATAGGAGAAGTTGCGACATATCTGATTAATCCGTGCTGCATTACGTTTGCGCTATATATACAATGTGCAAAAACTCTTCAAGGTGAAAAAACAAAATTATACAAGAGCAAGTTGATAAATTTGTTTGCTTCTCACTTTCTGTATTATATTTTCTATACTATTATCATTGCTATTATTACTATCGTTATTATTAGTATCATTTTTTCAATTTTTTTTCATACACTTTGTTTCATCCACTGTCATGCATACATCTATCTTTTACACGCGATTGTATTTGCCCTTGTAACATGAAACAGATATACCTTTAAGTTTCAAATTTCATGATTATTATATCTAGGATATTTTATGCCTACAGGCCCGATGAATACATATTTTTATATGTATCGTATGAGGTGTTATTCATTTTGAAATTGATAAATAAAATATATATATATATATAATTCAATATGATATTATGAATGTATCGAATAAAATGGACCTCGTTATACTTTTTTCGTTGTTTTTTCTTCATACTAAGCAATAATATTCACCATGCTATCGCACATTGCATCATGATATTTATAACTGAGAATTTTATAAACATATAAATCTAGATATGGATAAAAAATAAATAAATCAACGAGATTCTGTCTCATAGAATTGCCCATAAATCTGTGTGGAATATATATCAAACATATATTAACAGTAGCACTTTTTGTGCGCGAAATTCTGCTCTACGATTATTATTATTTCACATTTTTGTTTCACGACTCATCTGCGAACGTGAGAACCATCTACACCCTGATAACACGGTATATCTGAAAATTTGCTTGCATAAATGTGTTTACATGAACCAATATTATCTTCTCCTGATTATAATTATTCAAAGGATAAATTAAATTTACCCTGCATGTTAAAAATTTTTGATTGTTCAGTATTATCACAAAGTAAATATTTACAGCGATGCATGGAAGTAAATAATATATATATATATATGGGAATATTGCGGGAATATTTGATGCAAAAACAGCGCGAGCAATAGTTGAAACAGTGAAAAGTGTACTCACACGCAACACAAATAAATATAGATTCATATGTATGAGTTTGTCTGTCTCTGTGTATAGAACTATTATACATGTATATGTGTCTATATAGACATATGTGTTCGGTATACAACACGCAAGGGAGAGAAATTTAGTGGAATATCACCCTAGGTAAATAGTTCGTATGATAAACAGCGCAAGTATAGTGGAATGGTAAATAGCGAGTAAATAGCGCAAGCATCCGGTTAGGATAAACGTACCGAGAGCGAGGACACGTCTAGGACACATCAGCAGAACCCCTCAATTATATGTATATACATCTTGTACATCTGCAGATAGTGTGACTGGTAAATTTTGTGAAGTGCCAACGGTGAAAGATATAAATGACAAGAAGATAGTTAAATTCTCTACCCTGATATTGTCTGACAATATACAGTTAACAGCAAACTCCACCAGACCAATGTTCCATCAACTAATTAATGTTTCCATTTCAGAAAATATATTTGTCATTTATATGAAACACTTTGCCATTTTCTCACAGACAATTATTTAGTGGTAAATAAAATATTTGATACAGGATTTTGGAAAATCTAATAAAACTCACACAACTTTCATTTTTATTTGCGAAAATTGGTAAACAAAAATGCGTCCGAAATATTCTCTTATACTGATAAAGCTCGATTGAAACTCCATCAGTACCACAATCAAGAGAAAAAAAAACACATTGTAACCATTGTTCCAATGCATATTACTGTCGAATTGTTTGACGAAAATTTCTCAATATTTCACACTGTACTCGTCGTCCATGTCAACATTATGCAACTTCGAAGCTGTATAACATACATATATCTACGCAATAAACGCACGCTCACAAAGAGAGGGTGGAAGAGACGATGAAGAAGAGAGAGAATTGAGTATACATACATACAAGGAATTAAACAATTGTTCGATTATTATCGGCCGTGACGACTAATAAATATTCAATGAGAGGATTTGTATATCCGTGAATATGCATTTGGTGAGATAACAGCCAAATGTGAATACCTACTATACCATTTATTACATATATATGTATACTTACATATACATATGTTTATGAACATGTATACATATGTACAAACGCGTTGTATTCAGGAAACTGTTTTAATGGCAGTCGGAATATGAAGGGAAACTGGGAAAGAAGATAAACAACAAGAGAGACAGGAGAACGGAAACTGAAAAAAAAAATATATATATATATATGAGGCGTGTATACACGTCGACCCAGGAATAACCGTAAATCATGAATTACCGGAGATGGAACTGGAAAATAGGAAAAAAAAATAAATATATATATCTGTACATACATATAGAAGTTCGACATATGCTATACCACACTCTTGATATGGATATGTACAATGTATACTAGAATTACTGAATTTCCCGTGAATAGTAGATTTCTGAGTGTAATATGAATGGAAATGTTCTCGTTCATTTTATTATTCAAAATGTATTTTTAGAGTGCAATTGTGAATGTTAGAACATTTTTTTATTGATTCAATTTTCGATGTAAATTAATGGATTAAGATTTTTGAGGTTGGTGATATGAAATCTGAATTCCAATCCAAACGTTTGAGATATAATACTCGGTGTTATGTAAATCAGAGGATTTATTCGCTGTTTCAGGTTACTGTGGTGAGTCCGTTAATTTGAATTTTGAAATTTTCAATTTATATTCGTAATCACGTGCAATGGAAAAATCTTCGTGTAGAAAATATTTGCAGAAATATGTGACAATATATTTGCGTTTATATACTAAGTTCGTGTGAAGAGTATGTTATGAAATCTATAAATACATAATGAGAAATTATATATAGTGTTTGTATGTCAATCTACAATTACATATAGAAAAAAAAAAAAAAAAAGATGAATATATTAATGAGTATACTGATACATTTATCTTCAGATATAATTGAATCATATATTTCATATGTTGACTCAAGCATGTCTAACTGTATGCAAGACATATATTTAAATTGTTTTGAATTATATTTCCAACATATATTTTCCTTCCGTTGCAGCGACCTCAAAAATCTGTTTCTATAAACCAACCATTTTTCAATTGCTCGAGTTCAGCTGTGACTATATATTCCATTGAGAGAAAACTACTTCGAAAACTCTGTTTATTTTCAGAGTTTAGCAAATAAAAGAAAAGCTGTGACATTGTCTACCACACTGTGGAGCAAAGGTTAAATGCATTTTTTTTCTCTGTATATTTGTACATTTGTCAAACTGATAATAATCGCGATTGTAAAACACATAATCCGATCAATATCCGATACTCGCACGAGATCACTCAGCAAGATAATGGCAGAGGAAAAAACTAAAAGGACGTTTTGTCGACGATCTTTATGCAACAATTTATTTTCCACATCACTCTCCGTATGTAAATCGAAGCAACCGACAAACATGATTATGTATCAAATCCTAAACTTCAGGAACATGTGTAAACTGGTATAAAATTATTCATTACCAATAATAATAATAAAAATAATCATAATAACGATGATGATCACCATTCGATAATGAATAACATTGATTCAAACCAGTTTGTCGACATTAATTACTCATGGATAAATAATGTTTTTAAGAAATAGACCAACCTATATAGTTTTCATTATGCTTAGTGCGTCCTGTACATACATGTACTCACACTGCAAATATTGTATTTTTTTCATTTATTAACAGTTCAAACAACACTGCATCTTTATTCAAACGATAAAATAAATGTTGAAAAATAAAATTAAAATGTTCGCCTTTGAACGAAATAAATTATGATCTCTGACGTGTCCCAATTGTAAAACATATGGGTAACGATCAGTTGGCTTTACCAATAGTGAATATATACATACATGTATACACATATAAATATATATAATAAACATTGGTAACGTCATTTTACGATCAGTGGTTCTGCAACTTGGAAACCACAAAACCGTTCTCTGAATGGTATTGCAAAACAACTAACTTCATCATCATGTGGCATTAAAAATATTTTTTAATGTTATTTTCATTGAGTGCTTCTCTCTTTCGTTCGCTTTTCTATCATCATCTTCATTTTGTTATATCATACAAAGTATCAGAATACAATGTAAAAAAAATCTACAGTTATATTTACCTGGTTCGACATACATATATGAAACAACTTATTATAACTATAGTATACTGTAGGTGAAATGGCACTATCTACTTTTGATTGATAAATGTCCAACCAGCGACTCTTGAATCATACAAATGCAAACAAACTGTGATATAAGATAATAGCCCAATCGATCGAATTCAATACTCCCAACACTTTCGAACTGCCTCCATCCCTAATTCCCTTCTGTCAATATTCTTTCAATAATAAATGAAACAGCAAATATCACATTGCGATTCCATTGTTTGCCTCGTGCACGATTATGAAAGTCGCGCATCGCGATTCAATATACGTAAGCGAGATCTAGCCGCGCGGTCATTGTATTGAATTATTCAGCTGATGATGTGTAGTGAGTAACCAATACGGTTGACCATTTTTGTCGCCTCAAACAGCCACAGTCCGACACAAATCACAACGATACGTATCGAAACAAGAAAAATATGATTTGAAACAAATGTGATGAGATTAATTTGAAGCAATTTTGATACACAAAGTAAAATCGAAAATAATTGAAAACGATTCCTTTAAAATTTCCGTTTCAATTCGAATAATTTTTTCATCAAAACGTTTCTCATCACTTATGATTTAGATGATGTGATATTGGTGAAAATAATTTTTCTTTTCTAGCTACATATATGTTTAAATAATCCATATATGTGTACAAAAAATATGTGGCAATATTTATACCAATACAGTTGATAAATCCCCACAATGATACGGCAGATCTTGCATCAATTTATTTTTATTTTCTATTTTTGCCTTTCTTTTATTTTTCATTTTATTTCTCCAAGCATCAAAAGCCAAATGAACGACAGAGCGACCGTCGCATCACACGCCCAAAGGCATTGTAGAGATAGTCACGACTCCACGAGCATAAGCGAATACGTGCCGAGCACAAAATAGTCGCGAGTCACTCATACAAACATCATATATATATATATACGTTTGCTTACGTGTATGGTATTTTAGCATAGGAACCAAACAACACAGAGACTCAACTCAGTTTTCAACCCGGTCGTCGACCATACAACAACACTAGAACTATCTCATTCATATGGGAATAAATTTGACACTTGTGTAGATATGTATAAGGATGTCGGGACTAAGAAGAAGAAACACGCACACAAAACACACACACACATGCCAAGTAACATGCACAACATATGTATAATCCTCTCAAAAGCAGTTTGGATAATAAAAAAAGAAATAATGAAATAAAATGAAATGAAATGCGCTATGAGAACAATAAAAACTTAATGTGAAATAAATGATATGATGAAGAGGAAAAACATGAATAAAATCACTGTCTTCTTTTTCTCTTAATATGGCAGTGAAGTTAAATATTCCCTTCTTGATCGACAATTCAATTATTAATAATCATTATCCATAAATCAAGTTCGTAATGTGCCTATGAAAAAAAAAAAAAAAAACCTGAATTATTTGGTAGTATCACTCGATTTCATATGACTCTATTGAATGAAATATGAAGCTCTCGCTTTGTTTGCCTGCGGTCGTTTATATATAATGTGTTGTCTATATAGAGTGAGCAGGAGAAAGAGAGTGGAAAAGAGAGAGAGAACGAGGGGGGCAGAAAAAAGAGAGTGTGCGCCAAGAGCAAACGAGTTCAATGACGTGAATTTTGTTTACGAAAATTTTACACGACCTTCGACCACCATTTGTATTTGCCCTGCGGATATATATGTAGGCGTTCCAATGGATTCGACGACAACAACAATTACTATTTACTACTACTATCACCACCACCGTCATCATTACCACCGCAAAACTATCACATTTATTCCAAGAGAGAATATTCGAAAATTCTTCATGTGGAATTGATGTTTAGTCATTGATGTGAGGCGATAGCTTGCATCAATAAATTATGCATAAAAATTGTAATTAGGGTATTTAAATAAACATTTTCTCTTCCATTCATTCCAAAGATAACACTCGAACAAAACAGATATATATATATATATATATAATTATTACAATGATAAATCAGTGAAAATCCATTTTTTTCAAAATACATTAACAGCTATTTGTAATTCAAAAGTGTATAATGGATTTTTTTCTTCTTTTGCACGATGATATATTTATTCGTGAAATCAATACGACCACAATTTCATTATGAATATAAACAAATGACTTATGATATTGAAAAAGTGACACCCGTATGTCAGCGGGAAAAAAAGAAAATAGAATATAGAAAAAGAATACGTCATAAAATAACGTCAAGGCAACAGAGGTATGAACCAGCAAAACCAAAGTCGATAATAGCAATCAAAAGAGTCGATGTACGATAACGTCATTATTCATTATCAATGCGATTTGAGTGCACACATTGGAATGTCGAGGAGGTCAGTTACACGATGATATCAACGACGGATTGTTAAAGCCTATTGTATATTGCAACCGTTGTGCATAACTGTACATATGCTACCTGTATACTTCTAATATTCATATTTCGATTGCATTAACCTTTAATTCCAATAAATAAAATAAAAGTTATTAGTCGATGTAATTTTCGTGCATTATTCTGAATGCAAATTGATATTTTGTCTCGCATTCACGCGCTCAAAATCTTCCTCAAATTTTTATCTACGTGTAGTTATATTTATAACACACACAAATATCCAAATTTTTCACGAGGTCCATTTTGCTCTACTTTCCTTCATAACTATACATGTACAGGGTGTCAAGTTAATATCACTGTATGCGTTTGTACATAATAGAAAACATATATCTTGCTTTCGACACAAAGAAGTACTGTTCCTACGGAATCTCAGCTGTTTACCAATAGATATTCATTTAGAGAATGTCATATCATAAATTTAATTTAATTCCCTATCTTTTATGTAGTGATATCACTGCTTAAATATAAATCAAAGTATCTACAAGACGTAAATACATAAACAAATCCATGTAATACTATTAAATAAATCAAAATATACATGTATATATATATTACACAGTTTGTCGCGATTGAAAACTCTGAAATAGTGTTGACGAAGTCCTTTTCATATACGTACTTTGACATACAATATTGACATTGAGCATTAGAGTCTATCATTCAAACCGGTGGGTGACAGTATATTTATAAATGCGTTGGCAAAGAAGAATAAAAATAATAAATTTTTTTATTTTCTCTTCTTCATATGTGTATTTTTTCTTTCTTTACATACATCTGGTAAAGAACAGTTGACACACTTTCGTGGTACATTAAATGGACCGCAAGCAAAAGTATAAAAAAAAAAATAACACATACACAATGCATACCAAAATATTAATGAAAACATTGTAGCAATTGTAGTTGTGAATTTCATTCAGAGTTTATGTTATGCAAGCGAGAATAACATAAATTTGAAATTATAAAGAGAACGAATAAAAAAAAAATAGAAGTAAACGGTAAATAATAATCGGTATAATAATAAAATAAGTAACAAAGTAGAAGGATAATTCCTGTGCACTGGGTTTTAATCGGTAGCATTCACGCGATACGATAAAACCACAAAGAGTGCGCACGGAATTTTATAAATTTGCTGTTGGTCGACAGCGACGACGGCGGCAGCAGTGGCAGCGCCATTTATATGTGTGAGGGAGAAATAAAAGGGAAAAGAAAAATAAAATAGTAGTGTTGAAGATCGCGTGAGGGCTATACAGGTCGAGACCAAGTGCATGAGGTACCAGCCACCACTATGAATCATTGAAAATATGCCAATAAAGTATCATATAAATGTATAATACACGAAATGGAAGATAAACGATCAATGATTCTATACATGAGTTGATATCCAGAAGTGTTATATAAATTCATTAAACGTTGAGTATTATCTTCATGCCTGATCAAATTTTCCTCCAAGTCGTTGCAATTAATTTTTTGATTGAAACAAATTTATTCGTTAAATTGACATCAAAACTACTGAAAGTGTAATATAAAACCGTGACTCATTCATTTATGTTTGAAGAGGTTTCTTACAGTCCAAAAGGCCAAAACTACAGTGTTTTTTTTACATTTCATTAAACCGAATACTATTTCAAATATTTACGCACAAAGTGAGAAGTGCCAAAAGTTTCTCACTACCTGCTTGAAAAACATTTGCAAATTGTCAAATATTTTTTTTTCCCTCCAAAACTTCATTATCTAAACTTGTTGCAGACTTTTTGAACCGTATTCAAATAATTGAAGAACATACAATTTTTTTTTATTCTCCTTCACAGAGCTAAAGTGATGAAAAAACTTGTGTTTTTATATGATTGAAAAAAAGAATAATACAACTAGAATAATAAAAAGAAATATATACAACATTGATTATTAAATACAAAATCAATTCTCAATATAACAATCAAAATTCCCGTTAAACGATAAATTAAACTAGGACACACAGGATATCAATTAATACTGTCATGTCCAACACTGACACGTTCAATTGACGAACGTGTACACCAATACAGTTCAGGATGAAAGAAAAAAAGAAAAAAAAAAGCAAATGATAAAAAGAAAAAAAAATAAATAAAAAACAGCAGTCGTTACACTAATCATATTATTTAATTTGACGTGAAGTTGCGATGACAGTGATTCCACACAGCATTCATTCCTCTCCTCTTTACCATTGTTTTGTTTTTTTTCTCTCTACCTGCAGCACACCCTCTGTCTCCCACTTATCCACCACCCAATCCAACCTCCTCTAGTATATTCTCCCGGTGCACTCGTCGACGCGTGACTTTCGCGCGAAACGTCAGAGCAACTTACCCAAGTGTGACGATGCACCGCAGTGGCACGAAATCGAATTGAATTGACCGAGAGAAACTCCGAGGTTTTTCAATAAACGACGAGTGTTAAACGAATGTAGAGGTATAAAAAGAACTAATAAAAAAAATAAAAAGAATAGGAAAAGAACAAATAGAAAAAGAAATAAAAAAAAATGGGTGGAAATACAGACGGAAAAAAAAAAAACGAGAGAAGAATAAAATCATGGATAAACAATTGCTTGACAGGTATCGGGGCGAAGAGGTCCAAGTAAGTGAAGCTTGACCTCTACCACTCAGTGTGCTACCACACAACACACGCAAGTTGAAGGCGAGGATATACAAACACATACATACATATTTAACCGATCGATTTAGAAGTAAAGGTATAGTGTGCGAACACATAAGTATAATTTATCTGGTTTGATATGTATGTATGTATGTATGTATGCATGTGTAGATATACGGAAAGAAGGGAGGCAGGCACCATTACAGGAGGGCATTTGGCGAGAGAAAAGATAAACAAGAAAACGCGTTGAAGAAACCGTTTTGTTGCTCCATGGTTAGAAGTTTAGTTCGCTAACCTCAACGGACAATCGTTAGCCATGGCCTACTGCCGATGTCGAACAATGGAAGATCGCCGCGCGCTGTGTATCGGCAAAGAGATGTTGTATATGTTAAGAAGTGAGACACAAAAATGAAATGAAATAAAACAAAAAAAAACAAAGAGAGATAGAAGAACCGAAAAAATAATAGCGGTAGGAAAGGGGTCCATGCGCTCACTGGAGAAACAGCGTCAACAGAATGTATAATGTACTTGTATGTAAACGCATAGAATAGTTATACGTGGTATAGAGCAAATTAATAGTCGGGTAGAAACGAGGGGGATCAGTATATAGTACCAATACATATAGACACACAGTACATAACAAAACGTGAAAGGCAATTCGCAAGAGTTACCGAGTGCCGCAAAAAGCGTTGATGAGAACACACAAATGCGAAGATTATTATTTTTTTTTTTTTTTCAACATCAAATCTGTTAACAAGTTGGAAAACGATTCCGATATCGATACACCATCACAGTGGAAAAGGGTATATCCTTACATAATGAATACATTTGTGTGCAAATGCACATATATAGACAAATATATATATGCCCACAGAGACAATGAATATGATGACCTGGATTTTTGGTAACATCAGAAGAAAGTGTAGTGCAGAAATGAATAAAGAAGTGGAGAAGAAAAAAGGGAAAAAAATATGAAGTAGAGTGATTGAGGGAATATTGTCATAAGACGTATATATATATATATATATATATATATATGTGTACAATGTGTATGGTATCAATGCGAAAGAACGAGTGCGAGTGCATTTTTCTTGAACTCGCTCTCTACTCATCGTCATCATTGTCAGCTGATTGTGAAAGCCTTCGGGGACTATTCGGAACGACGACGACGTTCATACTTCTTTCTTTTTTTTTTTTTTTCATTTTTATGTCTTTTTCGTTTTCCTTCCTGGAAAACCCATTTATCGCTTTATGCGAGGCCACTGCGCTCTCAAGTCACATCACGGCAGGAATCAGCTAAACGCGAAAGACTAAGTATACTGTATATGTATATTGTACAGAGATCTTGTTCAAAAGAGTATTCAGTCGCCGACGGTGCAATAATAATAATCATGATGATGATGATGATGTAGATGTAGTAAAGGGGTCAACGTGACATGGGGTCCAATGTTATATATGCTGATGAAGTATTTTATTTTCTTTTTGCTTTTCCTTTTATTCTTTTTTTTTTCTCTTCCAATTTTTTTTCTCACTTTTCGTAATACGAAATAAAGAGTTTATTTATGTTATAGCACGTGAATGTGGAGAACACGCTGACTTGAGTGTGTAAGCTTGGATATGATTGTATATATGATGAATCGTACGAAGTTTCCGCTGTCAGCTGACAATCAACTAGCCTCTGTGGGTTTTCTCTTCCCGTCTCTCTCCATCTTTAATTCGCATTCGCTCTCCACTATGTCCCATTGTATGTTACCTGTATAGACATATACATACTATCCACATTCTCTATCTGTCTACGGTCTTGAAACAACTCGGATCAGTTGCGCTTAGTCACTTGGAACAATGGAAATGGCAAATGCTGAGCCATGGGATTTACGAATTTCAGGGACCAATTTCGAATCTCCTGGGGCTTATTATCCGTGAATTCAGCTGTAGCATATTTATCGGTACGATGAAGAGAAGATCCCTTCACTACACTAACATAAATGTGTTCTATACGAACGAGTTACCTGATGCGAGAGGAGATCTCTTCGAGAAACCAATGATGAAAGTAGAGAAAAAAAAATAAAAAATAGGGACGATAAAAAATAATAGGATGTGGAATGAAAAGAATTGAAGATAGAAAAAAAAAAGAAATTTAGAAACTTGATCTGAAACACCTGGGTTGTATTTGAAAGATGGACTTTTAATAGGACTTAGCACATTGACACATATATATATGTGAAACAAAAATATGGGAATGATGTTGTGGACGAAAATAAGACGGGAATAATGATTGAAATAAGAAATAAAAAAAAAACAATAATAATAATAGTGATATATTGATTGCTGATGAATGAATGGAATAAAAAAAAAAATGCTCTGGAATAAATAACTTCCAACAGTAGGAATAATTAACGAACAGTTACGAATATTGATGAGGGCAATTCAGAATGATTTAATCTCACCCATCAATTATTGTACAATCTCAATATTTTATATTTAACATTGTGTATTCTGACCATTATTGATTATCTGTAGGAAGGAGTATATAACTACTTGAATTACACCAGCACTGTCAATTATAATTGACACCGTGCAAATAAATTCATGATGACTTAATTCTGTTCCACTTCACAAGTTCGTTGAAAATATCAGGAACAATTGTTCATTCAGACAATAAAATGAAATATACGAACCATGAATTATTGCTTACGATAGCAAATATTGTATTTTATTACTTTTTCGGAGAATATAAATAAAAATAAAGATAGAAATGCATTATAACACATGATATAAAAGTATTCAGTGATGTGCCCTACTGCACAGCACATATCATTGAGTTTTTTAAATGATTTCCATTGTTTGTTATCACATTTCTAAAGTTGAATTCCGATTTATTATTGGGTAAACCCATGGAATTCCTAATTGAATCGATAGACATTTTTGTGCTAGGATTATCAGAAATACGACTGTTAATTTCAAAGAAAAATAAAAGACCAATTGAGCAAAAGATTTTCGCTCCAAAAGTTTTCTCAAATGGATAAAATAATATATTGAAAGAGCAGGGTTTTATTCTTCACGTGACTTTCCTATACACGGCTTACACAATGTTTCTTTCATTTCAGAATATTTACGTTCACATAAATGAACTGTTAGTTCCTAAATACTTTTCTTCAATCCATATTCAATTTTAAGTTAAATACAAAATGAAACATCAACCAAGAAAATAAATTTTTTCAATAAAAAATTCTGCAATATTAATAAATAATATTTTATTTACAATTAAAACGATTGCGTAAAAGCAGCGTGTCGAGTATTACACGTAATAATATTACACGAAGACTTAAACTTTATTTTTCCCAATTACTTCTTCATTCATGAGTATCAATTTTTAAATTTCAAATTACTTCCTCACTCGACATTCTATTTTCACTTGAAGCACGAACACAAAATCGCCAAACAAATATTCAATTCAACGAATTGATAATACGTATAAACGAACAGAAAAACCAAATTTATTTCCTCATTAAATTAAATCATTGCATGAATGTCCAGACACTTTTCATATCCCAATTGATATTTCTGTTTATACCAACAAAGCTTCAAGACTTAAAATTATATCAGTCACGATACCATTCATTGGCAAAATAAATAAACATCAACAACCACAACAAACATAATAGAAAATAAATAAAGAAAGTATAAACAGCGTCAAATCTAAAATATAAAATAAAAAAAAGAAAAATCCGCACCGAGTGACGTGTACAAAATAGAAGAAAAAAAAGTTTATATGTCCCTGTTCGGACGAAGAAGAAGGCTCTTCGGATGAACAAAGTACGAAGGGGGAATTTTTTAAAAAATCCAACAAACCGGTCGTTGGCTAAACCCCGTCGTCAGCTGACGAGCTCAGCTGAACAGTGGTGAAAGAGAAAGAGAGAGAAAGCAAGAGACACAAAATATACGACAAAGTAATATACCACAGCAACAGAATATTTTTACAGTAGTACGAAACACAAATTTTCATATGGTCTGAATTAATTGACAATTGTTGTGGATATGAAATAATAATGTGATATTAAATTACCTTGATATGTTGATAAATGATTGAAAGTGACGATTGTTAAAACCCGCGGAAAAAAAAAAAAAACACACTGTTTTGCACACAGAGCAACCAACCTTTTTAAACCTATTCACAATGGAATCTTCCAGTAGACTGAGTGTACCGGCGAGCTGTTCCCATCGGCGAGCGCACCCACAGTATTACAACCAACAAATAACCTTTATACGAGAAATCATATCAGACGATATAATATTAAGTATGAATATTAATTGTTTGTAATTGGTTATTAATGGATAATTATTAGATGTTATTCATATGTTTTATAGTTTATCTTCAGTATAAATTCGTGACAATAAACACCGACTGACAGTTTTAATACTCTCAAAGTTTATCTGTCACTTTTGAGATGGGGGCGCCATTGATGTCGCCATCTTGTGGACAAATATTGTAAACACTTTTTCGTGTGTTGGTGCGTATGTGTGTTTCTCTACAAGTGGGGTTCAAACAGCGCGCGCTCAACCCACCTAGCAACAAGATCAATATATACATGTTGTATTATCGCGTGGATATTTGTATTAATGTATTTATGCGATTTTTCACGCAATTATTAATCATTATTCATTCATTCTCTAGGGATAATAATAATAATAATAATAATAATAACAATAATAATAGTAATGGGTTGGATTTGTATGCGCATGGTATTGTTAGTTATCTGGTTTGTAGGATTTTAGGTGATTGTTCTCTGCTTTTTTTTTCTTCTTATGTTTTTTTACGCTCATGCAAAATTTCATTCGGAATATGTAAAGTACAAGTTTGTTGTTATGTATATTTTTGTTTAATAATTTGGAATTGGATGATTTTGTTTAGGAGGGGAAAAGCTTTGGACGTTTTTTCTTTCTTGAAAGCAAGACCTTAGACGAATGAGTTTTCGGAGTAATGAAAGAATTATTATTGATTTTTTTTTTAGCGAGCTGGGGAAGTGAGTATAATTTGATGAGTTTTATTCTCCTTTGTTCTTTCATTTGAATTATAATCAGTATTATTGTCAGAAATGATATAGATATGATATTAATAATAGTATTTTTTCAGAGTTTTGAGACATTTTTCATTTCTTGTATGGAAATTTTTATTTCGAATTGATAAAATGGTATAGATTTATATTTTTCGGATTCAACATTATAGACAATTATCATTAGTATTATTGCTATGATTATCCTCCATAAGTTTTTAGGAATTACATCCGTCGGTTTAAAATTTCTTTATGTTCCCCTAATAAATGAAATAATTCAAAGTTGTAGAGTATAGGATATTCTACATATGTTTTTGTTCATTAACGGAAAATCTGATTTATTTTTTCTTCTTTGGTTCTTTACATAGCAGGAGTTACAGCGATAAAATTTTGGACATGATCAAAAAAATGATAACTCATATTTATATTATACAGCAGAAAAAATAAAAAATTCACGAAATTATAACGAATGATTATTCGGCTATTTTTCGCTTAAAAAATTGATAAATCATTGCAAGTATTAGTAGTATTTGTCACTGATTATTACACTGAATTTCCGGAAAACTTAGAGGATATATTACATTTACATTCAAATTAATTATTGACCCGTAAAATAGATGCAACGTATGAGAAATTAATAATCTAAAAATATTACCAAAATGAATTATATATAATATTGATTCATATATGTATAATATGTACATAAATATATAATGTCAATATAATTTATATATATTGACAATGTGTGACAATAGCTGCTCTCTACTACGAAAATACAATCCGGTCATAATGATCCAATTATTGGAAAATTACATACCTCTCTTCTATTCATCTATGTACCCATTAAGATATCCGTCACGTACATTCCACATACAGAGTGAGACGAATAATTTATGAATTAATGAATGTAGATTCATTTTCGGGAATTATTGTGTGCATACATTTCACGTATACAAAAGTACTTTTTAACTCTCCAGAGAATACGAAAATTGTGTATTTGAGAATTGTATTTGTAATTAAAAATAATTACAAATAATTGATTTTAACTTCATAGATTCAAATGCCATCATTTTTCCTTTCTTCCAATGCAAATATATTTCTCTCTTAGTATTGGTAAAAAATCAAGTGAAAATATATTCTGAATATGTCTTGCTCGGATTCTTACAACACTTCCATATAGATATTGTATCACATATGTATGTATGTTCACTTGGTGTGTATATATATATATGAAAATATGTGTATTTGCGTGTCGATTGTGATTTTAAAACACGGTAATGAGTAAAAAATTTTACTTCGATAGAGTAGCGCATAAAATATATATATTTTTTTTCATTCCAAACGTTTCTTTATCCTTAACGCAATTGCTGCAACAATTGCAGCACCTTTTCCACTCCCATCTTGGGCATGGATGAGTTTGAACTGTGAAAAATTTAGTATTTAAATTAATGAAAAAAAAAGTAATGTTGAAGGTATTGCTAAATTTTTTACTCGATTATTTTTATTCAATTACCTTGCGGGCAGGTGTCAACAAACTTATATATTTATTCATCCAACTTTCTAGTCGTGGATGATGTTTATAAAGTGAACCGTCAACAGCTATGGTCACGTCTTCTCTCTCCATGTGGTCTAAAAGTGTTGCCACACCTGGTATTGATAATAAATGGTGAGAAAAAAGAAGAAAGTAATGATTGAAATGAAAAATTGATGCTGTAATGTATTAAGTGAATTTTTAGAATTCATAAATTAATATCTATACAACTCACATATGGATACTAAGAGTGCTGCGCGATTTGACGCGACCTCACAAATATATTGTACAATTTTAATGTCATCTTCATCAGGTACTATTTGAAATTTAGCTAACACTTCTTTTGTATTACTGCAATCGCCATCAACTGTGTCTCTGTGAAAAGTAGACAAATATGTTCATGCTTTTGAAATAGAATTTCGCGCGAATCTTCACGCGGTCGATAAATCACCGACCCAATTTATTATTCCGAATCGAAAGTACTCACTGTTCAATCAATGACACGTAATCTGTTATGAAACTTCCGGTTGTTTGAAGTAATTCCGAAGTTTGTCTCGTGAATAATAGGCCATCCTTCATTAATCTCGCTAATATTATTCGCACAATTTCACCGAGATATTTTCCACTGATGTACTTCTCAAATCTGTAAATTTCCACACAAAAGGACATTGGCAATAACACCGATCCAACAGTTGCATAATTCTTATTCATAATTTCAATCAGATATAACGATAAAATATGAACTCACGTGAATGAATTGACCAGTAAGGAATTCGCGTCATTTTCACGATCAAATTCGGTTTTGATAAAGTCTAGTACGCCGTTATCACCAAATGCGCCCCATTCAGTATCAATTATGACCTGGAAAAACCACACAAAAAGCCAAACATAAAACAAAATGAAAATGAATAGATAAATTAAATTGGAGACATTAAATATTTTTCTTTATTTATAAATTATGAATATTTTTACCTCTCTTTCGCCATGACGTTCCGGTTCCCAATGTTCAACTCTATCAGCACGCTCTAAATAGCATGCATTACTTCCTGTACCCAAAATTAAACCCATTGCCGTATTGTGATCTTGCGTGGCGCCTTGAAGTAACGTTCCAGTTGTGTCATTCAATACAGCGACTACTTCTACTCTTGTATCACCACGTCTAGCTAACGCGTCTTTCAACAATTGAACTGCATCCATATTGACTACATCTGGACAATTAAAACTCTTTGTCCATGTCACCAATATACCAATCTCCAATGAATGTTGAATTATTGGAAATGAAAATGTAAAACCTGAATTAAAATAATAAGAAAAGAATATCATTAATTTTTCTGTTCATAAAACGGCCTGATGCTATAAACAACAATGAACAATACTCCATTATAAATTTCTATTTGTGGAGGAAAAAAGAACTGATCTAAAATAATGAAGTCTAATAATTACCACGCTAATAATAGACTTAAAAGTAATTGAGAAATAATTCACCTAAAGGAAGCTCTACATCTTGAAGACCTTCGCTGATTACAAAATTACTGACACATTCTGCTAAATATTCGTACAACGGTATACCCGAACCACATCGTAAATGTGCACCGATGTGATATTTTTTGACATCTTCTCGCACAACAACACCATTCACCAATTCCAGTAGAAGAACACGGAAATTTGTGCCGCCCAAATCCAGTGCCAAGAAAAGTCCTTCCTCTGTGAATAAAAGTAAAAAAATTATCCGTTAATAATTTGTTATTAATCAAATTGCAATTAATTGCAACAAATAACTATATTTAATGCGTACCAGTTCCATCAGGTAATTCAGGTATATAAGTGTTTTCCATTTGTAAAGATGAGGGCTGTTGATGGATACCTTTATTCATTTCCGTTCGAAAAACATCTTGAATCTTTCTCGCTGTTGATGACGACAGTCTCATTTGCGCCAGTAAATTTTCAATCTAAATATAAATCATAGAAAATAACAACAAACAAATTAGTGAAATATCGCGTGACTTTATGCACGCATAATATGTTTTTGTCGGTGTGAATTATGATATAATGATCATTGACACCTGCGAGCATCAGAATTTCTCGGAAAATTATCATCGACAATCGTATCGTGATCAACAAAACAAAGAAAAAAAATTCAATTAAATAATATGGACATAAACAAGTTGTTATGTTTCTCTCAGTGTCGAGGTTTAAGTAATTACAGCCATTGTGCGCTTTCTTAGTAATTATCGTTTCCATTGCCACGGTCATACATTTATTAATGAGATCCAATTCAATATGCCACGCCAAGACGTCAGCAGATATAGTGCCACTATTCAAATTACCACGGATGAAACATTACAACGTGAAATTGATGAATTCACGTTGTTTCATGTATAATAATGTAAATGGAGTAATACAGAATTGCTCTTGCTTCAAATATTATGAGATAACAAAATGTTTTATTCTCTTAGTATTCGAATATGTTTAAAAAACCAATTTTGATCACGCCTACATTTATACATTGACAAATCACAAATAGCAAGAGACGTAAATTTATCATCGTCGTTGATTAAATGCGCGACGAAACGTCTGAATAGCAGCATGTGACACACAGACACACACATAAATATATATATATATCTCAGATGAGAGAGAAAAAAAAAAAAAAAGCGAATTCTCAACAGTATTGTTGCTACTCAGTATATAATTAGCTTGTGACATTGCATCACTCTATCAATTTGTGGCAATCGAAAAATACATTTGAACCAATTTCTTTTTCTTTAGTTTTGATTCTTTACAAGTTCTATTCATAAATATAGTTTCAAAATTAAATGAATGACACGACAATTATTATTATTATACA
This sequence comes from Zele albiditarsus, assembly GCA_958496275.1. NCBI lineage: Eukaryota > Metazoa > Arthropoda > Insecta > Hymenoptera > Braconidae > Zele > Zele albiditarsus. The sequence goes on along the minus strand of OY292409.1, from coordinate 11,524,433 downwards.
TCGTAATCGCTCTTGTTTATCGATAGGTAATTGCAGCAATGTAATTACGAAATCTCATAGAATGAATGACGAATTTATGGAAATTAAAAAATGTTAGAGGACATGTACGAGGACATAGGGGCTCGTTCTCCTACACCATTTAATTCGTCTTGTTTTTCATTTCTTTTCCATTGATCGCAGGCACACCGATGCAGATAACATTTGTATTGAGTGTGAGAGTACAATGATAAATCATCGTTCATTATTTTACAATCAGGCAATTATGTCTCACGCGGACTACAACAGTGCTATATATTACAATATAATGACTATGATTACTTCCAATAATAAGACCATTTGTGTCACAATATAGATTGTGCCCCAATATTATAACAGAGAAACAATCTTTTATTTATGAATACTTGACACTCTTAACTCAACTATTACAGTCTCATATTTTGATAACCTCGAGGACAAGTATATGAATGATGATAGCCTGAAGTTCATACAAATTTTTTTTCAACCTATGAAGACACGATAACCTTCTAATGAGATAATTTTATATGAAAATAAAATGGAGAGGGATTATCATACAGGATTATCGTTTTTTTTAATAATTCCACTTTTTTTTTCTTTTAATTTTTTTGCAATATTGCGATGTGCAATTTTTTTACCATGATCGCATTCAATCTATATGCAGTAACCATCGTTCTCATCTTCTATTCACCACTTCAGATACTTAGGCTTAATTCACGTGGCGTTTAGCTGAGCTATTATTAGTGCGTTAATATATACTGAAGGGTCCTGACAATAATAAATGGTGTTCTATAAAGGCTACAATAATTTTTTTATCGCTCTATAGATATTCATAATAAAGACCTACTGAATATGTGTGATCATACGTAATTAAATGTAAATGATATGACACGTTTCATTTGTATTTTTGCAATTTAATAATTTTTATTTCTGTTTTTTTTTTTTTTTCCATACTTGAGAAATTTTATTCACTCACCTTTTGACGTTTAACATCATCCGCCAATTCCAATGGATTGACCTGAATCGCCTCGTGAAAAATTCTTTCAGTGGGCACCATCATAATTCCTTAGTGCCACCAACGATATATCCTGCAAAACAAATTACTGAATGTAAATAAATAAATGAAAATCAGTAGAAAAATCCATCGCCAGAAATGTAATATTTGTATTTAATAATCGACCTTGTGTCCACATTGTTTCTTGGAAATATTTTAGTATGGGTGGGTTATCATGATGACGAAATAGTCATCAACTTTATTTAGGGCACAATTATGTTTTTTATACTGAATTTATTATTCATTTATAACAATGATGAATTTCGGTACATTGTATATACAAACCGGAATTCAATTTTAATATTTATGAAGAAATAATAGCATCGATAAAACGAATAAATATTATTATGACAGCATTGATTAGTAAAACAAAGTTACTTAATCATTATTTTTATTGTGAATGGGAAAAATGATCTTGGTCGCATGAGTGGTGTTAAATAAACAATTAAACGAATCACATGACGTATGACATAAATTTGAATTGAGCAGTCATCGCATCGTGCTTCACTTTCGATGGCGTCTGAGAATTTATCAAAGTAATATCATATATATATATATATTTACATTTAATATTCATTGATGATGGAATGACACATAAATAATTAAAATTTATCACCTCACGAGACTCATTGAACCGTTATACACGTGAATATATATCCGGCATTATTGTGACATAATATTTGTACAACGTGTCATTTTTTTTCATAATCTCTTCACTCTCATATTCATTTATCCTATGTATGTGATACATATGCATATATGCATATGTATATAATGTGTATAAATTCAATGTGAATTTTAATTGATAATGCAAAAGTTTATCTTGATTACGTAGATGATTAAAAATATAAATCATCGTGTAGCTGAACGCGCTTACGTGTACATTGAAAAAATATTACCAGATAATAATATTAATAGATAATGGGTGCATTTCGTATAAAAAATATTTACTCATGTCATTCCATGCATACCATATAAATAAAAATGATTGAATAAATTTGGAGTAAAGTATTGTATTCTGTGTCGTTGCATTCGATCTTTCAAATGATAATTATTATTAATTCCTCGTATGTAGCTACGTCAAGCAACGAGAATCATCAAATTAATTCTCATCACTCTTGTGCGATTAAATAATTATAAACGGTATGTTTGCAATTATCATGACAATTGTTCTCAACGTTTTTTTCACAATGTTAAATGAAACGAGAGAATAAAAAAATTGATTCAACAATCACGAGTAAATTAAAAAATTTTAAACCAAATCATAAAACAAGAATCAGAAAAAAATGAGAGAGTAGCAGTATCTATCCGTATTGATAGAGATTATTTTCTTCACTATATGCACAATAAGCATTGAAGTTTTGTTAGTTGATTAAAAAATATTTCAATATTTATATTTTTAATGTAGCAAGCAAGTAGGCTGACATAACGCCAGACATAAGCGTCACTAAGCCGAATATTTGATAAAGAGACGCCAAAGATAAGAGACAAAAAGCCATGAACCCAAGCGAGAGCTCGATATACGTATGTTACATGATTTTTTTTTTTTTCCAAATGTTAGTCACTATATACATATAAATGTATACACTTACACATGAGACAGCGAATAAACGTCGATTAAAATCAATTGGAAGGTGTAAACGTCAGATGTGATCGTTTAGCCATTTGACCTGTCCGAGTTATTCTAGTTTTAAATATATACATATATATAAATATCACACGCAAACCCGTCAATTAAGGCTGCAAAACTATAACATAATTCGTGGCTTCTCTACTTCTTTTTTTACTTCAACAACAGCTGATAATGAAAATGTAACGATAAAGTCAATGATATAGGAAAAGAAATATTCGTTTGTCGTGAAGCAAAAAATAATGACAATGAAAAAAAATTACCAACGTGTGCACATTAGAGCTATCGAATGCACTATTTCCGCAAACATACAACTGAGATATGTATAAAGCTGATCGGCTATGACGTCTATGTCCGTTGCAATAATGATATTACGGAATATTAATCATTGAAAACAAAAATAATAATATAAAATAGATATAGTTGCGATGGATGATTTAGATGTGTTCTTGAACATAAATGTTTGGGATGAATTGACAAATATTCAAATTGTAAAACACAATATCTTCTGGTTAACAGGTGTAATGAAAAAGACGAATGTAAAACAATTATTTGCACATTCAGTTCACAATTTACACATCAACTGATTAGGCGAATCAATTTCTTCCGCAGTATTTTTTTTTCCTTCTCGTTCTTGTTAAGTTACATGAATGCACGCAAACATCGATACGGGCAATACAATTATAATAAAACCAATGTGTCCTTGAAAAACTGTACAGTATTATCATTTCAAACTTTACTGTACAATTCAAAATTAGAATTTCTTATCATACATGAATATAATTAATAGTAGACATTACACGATTTCTGAATTTCAAAAAATCGAATTCGAAGTGAAGTAGAAATTCCAGTTATTTTGTTGCTGATGAAGCCAATCGAAAAGCAAAAAAAAAAAAAAATGAAACCAACTATAATTATTATTGTGGAACGGAGAAATTTTTCAAATTAAATTTAACGAGCACTGCTACAATCAAATAACTCATACAACCTCGAATAAACGATCAAAAAAATGCATATAGTGTATACAAATTATTTCATAAATCACAAAACAATAATATTTCATACAATGAATATTTATGCTCGTGAACAGGAAATAAAGACCACTCACCTCAGCAATGATTAAAAAACAAACTACAGCAGTATCACTTCTGTATTGATATGACACTCAAATCCACGTGTGCAATCTTTGCCTCCTCTGAGTAGTGTAAGTTCCTTTCGAGCTGCAATATGATCTATTGATGCTACAATTGTGCATCAAAAACTGGGAAATGTAGTGTTTCCCACAATTATTATTTTGTTTTTCTAAAAGAATTAAATTGAATAGATAGAGAATAGAATGAAGGGAGAGTGAATGCTCTATCTCTTATATGCTCGGTGCGGCTCAGTTTCATGTACCGTTCCGATAGACGCTGATTCAACGAATGTGCGCAGTGTTTCACACTACATTGACCACAAACCTTCTGGACTCTGGTCGAGCCTCCACCGGGTGAACCCCACTCTTCACTAAACATACCAGTGCCACACCCACACATACTCTCGGCCTGGAGCGTGTATCTTCAAATTTTTTTTATATATATGCCGATGTGTAGACTTACACATAGTTTTATTCATATACGAGAGTGCTCCCGTATCAAACTTTTATATAATACGTATATAAGAAACTCTCGAACTTGGTTTATTATATGTATATTATCTGTATACATATTCGTCATATACGGTTCATTCATCGCTATATGAAAATATATATACGTTGATATATATGTGTGTGTGCGTATATGTCTATTATTTGATATTAAATATGAACATGCGGCGACGTAGGTCACGTAACTCGGTCGTACATAGGAAGTTTCTCCTGTTTTAGTTCTTCGCAGTTATTTATTACTTTATTTTCAATAATCCTCCACCTGTATGTTTACAGATATTGAATTCATTAATATTCACGCTGACGAAATGATTTCCAAGATTATATTGATATAAGACATTATACACGTCACGTATATTTTTTTTATCATGAAAAACATTTTTTTCCGCTACTCCTAAACGTGCGATTCTGATTTATGATAAGCTTCAATATTTCAACCGATTTTTTGATGATATCAACATGGTATATTGATTTATAAATTCCTTTCAGAGTAAAAATTGATGATATCTATTATCATGTATAATTTGTTTTTCTTTCCTTTCATTATCATTAAATATTTGGAAAATTTATTTTGTAAGTGACTAATGAGTCACATATACACATTTACTTGGATCGCAAAATAGTATTGGAATAATGATTGAAGATTGTTTGCGTGTTAATTGATAAGTATTAATGGGTATTTTTATTTATCATTATTTTTCAACGCTAGTTAACATCGATAGTTTTTGAAGAATTATTTGATTAGAGTTAAATAACTTCAATAGGAAGTATATGTGAAAAATAGTTACTCCGATTTTTATGTGTCTTTGTGTTCACAATTGTTGTACCGATAAATGCGTTGCAACTCCTGATTATTTTACTCGCATTATGTAAAGAGTTTATCATGAATTGGACACTTCATGACACTTCAAAACCAGTTTCCAGCATCTCGAATACGTCATCGGCCGGAGAAATTCGTAATCGATCAAAAAAAGACAAAAAATATTAAGTAAATAAAAAACATAACCTTCGATAACCTGAATTGGCTCCTCCCATAAACAAAAATATTTCCACATGCACGCATACGAAGATACATAACATCCGACACATATTAATTCGCATTCTCTTTTATATGTCAACGTTACAGATAGTAAAAAAAATTGGAAAGGAGAAGAGGGAAGAACCGAGCGCGAGCTCTTGAATAGGTTGGGTCAATCAAACATGAGAAATTTTTTGATATTGAATTAAAATGTTTTGTTATTGGACAAATAAGAATGTACGAACCTTCTGTCGCGCCCCATCATGTGACTCTAATCTGTCTGATGAATTATTACTTTAGACAATATAAAATAGTACATCATTCCATCTAGATCTTCTTCTAATGCGACTGACCGTTGGAATATGACACGGGTGAAAAAAGAAAGGAGTAAAAATAAGAGGAGAAGAATCATTGCAATTTCAAACTTTGAATACATGCATGAAATAATTTTTTTTTTATCTTATTAATTTATAATAAAAGTTATCCATTAGAAGAATTATTGTTAAGTGAGTGATTGGAAAACGAATTGATGAAAAATCTAGAGCAATTATATTGATAACATACATAAATAATATTATCACCAATTTCAATGATGAAATATAGTTGATTTTTCCATTGCAGTTGTATATAAATATTGAAAAAGTATCAGGTCATACAGGCAATAGGTCATCGCCGAGTTCTTCATCACCAAAGTCGTCATCGCGTTTACCAGCGGCAGTCATTGGACGTGTTGGTAACGGTCCAACGGGATCGGAATAAATCACATCTGAAAAATCAATCATGAGATGATAGATGATGAATTATTAATTCCGAAGTATTTTTTTTATGACTTCCAAGCAATGAATAAACCTTTATCACAACAGGCGGAAAATAAAAGATGATATATAAAGACCACAAAAATAGCAGCGATGCAAATCAGTTGTATGCACCCAATCTATTCTATCCATTCAATCCATTAAGGTAATGTATCTCGCGCGCCATACGTGTATATCATCCATGCATGTATTATGTTTAATCATTGCGTGATGATGTGAAACAAACTACGCACAACGATAAAATATTGACGAGCGAAATCGTTTTCACGTGGAAGAAAAAAACATGAAGGGAAAAAAACCAATGATTAGTTCAAAAATAATTCATGAAGGAAAAAAATGATTTCACTTTCGGAAATACATCTGAAAAGCAAAAATTATTCATTCATATTATGAATTGATAATATTTTTTAATATGTTGCCGATAGAAAAGTATATAATCAAGACTGTGCAATAATGCCTTGAACTTTCGATTGTAAAACGATTTATCAATGTCATATATTCATCGAAGTCGCAAATTATAAAAGACATAAACTGAAGTTAACAGATGTGTGCTGATCTACTGATAACGTAAATTGACCCGATATTGTCGCTGTCAAGGGTAAAAAATGAAACCAACAAATAAATATAATATTACAGTGCATGTTATAGTATAGGTGAAATAAACTCTTCAATATTCGCTGTGATAATGTCACAAATCATGAAAATACATTGCGTGAAAATACATTTATATGATAGACAATACAAAATGATACTATTTACCATTTTGGGATTCGGGTGTGAATTCAGTTGAGCCATTATCGAGCAATTGGAGTCGATTTAGACGCGATGAGGGTCCACCGCCGAGGGATGTGTGTGACTCTTTACGATTTGCAATTGGACTTGAACGATAATCTGATTGAACACTCATTCCAGAACCACCTCGTGAAGAGTTGCCACTATTGCTTCGTTTCGAGCCTGATTTTTGGTCACAATAATAACGCCAAATGGAGATTATGCGATCACAATTGAATAAAAATGAGATAGAAATGAAAGAATAAATTTTTTATTACTTGTTGTTCCCGGCCTGGCTGATCCCTGACGTTCTTTCAGTTCTTTGGCCCTTTCAGCTTTTTTCAATTCCGACGCGTACATTTGCGCCTCCTTCATACCCATATCACTGCACAATCGTATCAAAAATTTTAAACACTCAATATTCTCCGGGAATTTACGATGAATATTTTTATATTCATCTAATGCTTTATGGAATTGGTCCATTCGTCTTAAACAAGCGGCCACTAACAAACGCCAGCGTGGCTGTTCAGGAGACAGCTCTACTGCACGTTTGAAATATGTCAATGCCTTTTCTGGAAACTTCAATCATTTATTTGGTTAGTCTATTATACTATTTTTAAAAATTCACTCCAATTTTCAATTTGCAGTAAAATTTTATATACCTGCATGGAAATGTGATACGATCCAAGCCAGTCAATCACTTCAAAGTTTGCAGGATAATATCTATAAGCCTGGAACACAAGAGGAATGAACCAAAAATTAGTTTATGCGTTTAGAAAATATATTTTTGTTGAGCACACTTGTAAAATATTTACATCAGAGTAATATTGATAAGCCAGCTGTTTATCACCCTGATTATCGTACATTTCGCCCAGTCTTTGTAATATTCCAGGGTCCGATGACACAATACCGAGCAACTGATTATACCTGATAGCATAGAAATGAAAACCAAGATTAGAACATTACAGAATACTAATTCCTTGCTTCAATCATATCTAGAAAAATTCATAATGGAAATATATACCACTCCGATGCTTGGTCTGTATCTTTCATAAGCTGATACAAATTTCCGATTTGATATAACGTTTGTGGATCATATCTCACGAAATTATGTAATTTCCAAAAACATTCCAGTGCCTCATCATACCACCCCTGTTTCTTATAGACTAATCCTGCAAAGAAAGAGAATGGTCAATACCACAAAGTGAAAGCATGAATGTTAATATTTTTTTCAATAATTTCCGTCCGTCATTCTATTTATTTACCTAAATTATAAAGAGCTTGAATATGGCTTGCATCACTGTCCAACGCACACAATAATAATTCTCGTGCTCTATCTAATTCGCCCTTTTTTATCGCACACGCTGATAGGTTTACGTAAGCCGCGGAATTATAGCTATCGGCTTTTCTTGCTGCTTCTCCACAACGTTCGGCTTGCTCATATTCTTCTTGCTAATACCAATGGAAATTCAATAAATAAATTTTCATGAGAATATATGCATAAAAAAATACATACAAGAAAATATATGAATGACAGCATTGTAGATGCTGCGCTGTTGGCCTTCGTATCACGATTTTCAAACATCTTCAAGGTATCTATAGCCAATGCAGTCTCACGATTATGTAATAAAACCATTGCTTTACTTATTTCTAGATCGGCAGCTAATTGCCCATACGCTGATGACCTGATTGCTTCAACACACCTATTTGGATTATTCCATTGATAAATAAAATATAATAACATCAATAATAACACAAAGAAAAACTGATAGCAGTTAGGAATGATACACAGTTTTTTACCACGCGAACCCTGATGCGAGAGTATCCTCAATAACCGGTGCGATTAATTTAGCAGCGCTCAAAATAGTTCTTTCTGCTTCAGACTTCAATTCATTTTCTAATATTGACAATGAGTCAGTTTTAATGACTTCATTCAGAATATTTATTGCTACATCATCCTGAAACATTCAAAGGAAATCAATATCATAAAACGTTATCGTGATAATACGTCCAGTCGGAATATATCTTGAGCATTCATTACGTAAGCAATAAGCGAAGCAATGTTAAAAAGAATTTGTGGTATTCTACTTGTAAGGATAGAATTTTTGGCGCTTGTGACAATTTCAAATATTGATCGTGTTGAACTCACTGTACTGATTGTATATTTGTCCTCCTGATCAATGTTAAGCTGCACCTCAAGCAACTCTAAGAATCCACGTTTCATTTTATCACAATGTGATAATGCAAAGTGACATAAAATAGCATGCAAACCCGCTTTAAATTCAGCGCGCTCGCGCATCACCCATTCAAAACTGTCAGCGGCCTCCTCTAATCGTCCCATCTGTACAAATAACATTCCAATATTGTGCATAATTTTTATCCTAAAAAGGAAATATCAAATTTAATTCTCACTATTTCAAACTAGAGTTACAAGTAAGAATGATATGTTACCGTAAATCTTTTTGCGTTGTAGGTGCTTGATCCAATGCCTTTCTATACATTTTAATTGCCTGCATTGATTGTCCTATTTTCACATAAATATTACCCATATTAACTTTCAATCTTGCACTATTGCTAAATACTTTATTCCTAGTAATTGCTTGATACGTGGCAATGGCTTCTGTATACATTTCATTATTGGTATATTGAATTGCCAAATTGAAGAGCACCTATAAATATTTTTTCCAATTATTCCCGATGTCATCTATATTATTTTTTTTTTTCATAAATGACCAAAATAAATTCTCAAACTTACAACAAATGTCAAATTGAGATCATGAGTGTCATTCAAACCCGATTGCTCCTGTAAACGTAACAGAACACGTTCGCGTGACGAAGCTTCTTTGGCCCGTTCCAATGCAACTCTCATATTATTTTCGAAAGTTGCTTCGGCAGAGCTCTCAATGAGCTCCATAATCTTTTTTTCCGATTCTTTAATTTTTTCCTCTGGCGTATCTTTATTCCCGGCATCAAGTGGTGGTGCAGGACCACGAGAATTGCTACCCATATTCAATGGATCGAATGTTACTTGTCGATTGCTAGTGTAACCCGCACCGCGAACCGCTGTCATCGGTCTTGGTCCAGTGCCAGGTCGACCTGTTGGACCCGCACCGGTTCGATGAAACTGCCACAGGGATTATAGAAAATTTTAATATCATTAGTTCAATGTATATCATTGGATAATGAAAATGTATTAAACTCACACCAGATGATGTTCCGAGTCGCATTGCAATACCTGTTGGTGCTTTGGGTGTCATCTGTGAGGTCAAAATAAAGGAGGAAGAATTTATGTTCCTCAATTTTTTTAATTGATTCAATCTGGAATATTAGGTGTTAATAAATCTTACTATATTCCTTTTGAGATTGCCCATTTGTACTGCTTCTTGAAATACCAAATCATCCTCCAAATTTTTAGTACTGTATATTGAAGGATATTCATTGTATCCCCCATAAATATCATCATTTACATACGACTCGGTGTTGATCATTGTTAAATCAAGATATCGTACGAAATATCGTGACTGCAATGGTGAATAAAATGGTATAGTTGAATAATCCACGAAAATTATATGAAAATTGATGATACGGTTATATGCGTTATATGCGAAAGCACGAATGATATTTGATAAGTCAACAGGGAACGACACACTCCGAATGTTGTTTGTTATTCATTTCGTTTCCTAGTGACATAACGACTACTATCTTCAGTATTATGGATTCATAATATTATGGAATACGCGCATGGGTACGTTGTGCGCCGCGCGGGAACTATATTCCACGGCTAAGAATTTGAAAAACTCTACTGGGGTATCGCTGAAGTCGTAGCGTTCCCATGGCAATCATTGTGACACAACAAATGTATTCGTTGTCATTTGATAACATAAACGGTTGACTAAAATCCAATTTCGTGTGAAAAAGAAAGAACATGGAGTCAGAAAGACCCAAAACTAGTGGACGATCAGCAGTGGACAGACGTATCAGCTCTTGGCGGAAAGATGAGGACGTCAGTAGATCAGAAAATAAAATGGAGAGACCTACCACAGGAATAAGTCGTCCACAAACACGTCAGGACAGACCACTATCACGGCGTGGTATCCAAAATGAATTGGCACGAGTTGGAAGCGCATTTCGAGCCACAACACCAAGAAGTGGATTGGCCAGACCACCGTCAGCATCTGTACATTCGCAACGTGGTAATACAGCGAGTTCACAATTGAACACAATGAGTTCGGCAATGGGAATGAATAGAATGAGTACTGGACTGCCGCCAACGTCTCATGTCACTACAAGTATGATTGATAGACCCATTACTCAACATGGAGTGGCTGGAATTCGACCAGGAACGACTAGAGGATTGCCAATGACTAGGTATAACAATATTTCTATACGCTATTAACATATTTATCATATAATTTATGAAAATTTTTAGGCAAATCCAAGATAAGAGATATTATGAAGGTCTCATGCAATTAAAAATCCGTGAACTCAATCAAGAAATAGCGATTATAACAAAAGAAATTGATACTCAAAATAAAGAGCGTGCAACTTTTATGCATTATGATAATAGGGCGAAAGAATTGGCGACCGAGTTAACTGAACTGCAGGGCAGATTGGCTGACTATAATATAATTATTGACAAAGTTGCATCCAATGTTGATAAAGATATGATAGAACAGGAGATGAAGGATATGAAAATTACTAATGATCGAGTTTCAATGGAAATTGATCGCTTATTTGATCAACGAAGACAAAAGGAACAGCAATTACATGAAATAGATGATAACATTGAGTCTGAACAAAAAAAAGCCGAACGAATAATTGAATCCATGGATCCAATTCCACGTGGAAATTATGATAAATTAATTGATGAACGAAATCAATTGGAAGATGAAGTGGGGCGGATGCAGAAGGAAATTGATTTACTGTCAGTGGAGAAATTAAGTTTGGAGGAGCAAATATCGTTTTCACAAATAAAACAAGAAGCGGTTAAACTTCGGATAAAAATTTCTGAAGTCGAGGAAAAACGCGAGAAACTCCAAGAGGAGCAGAAGAATAAATTGTCACCTGATGAACAACGTGAACGTCTTTTAATAAGAGTGAAGCAAGATAATATGGACATAGTGGCAGCCGAGAAAAGAATTGCGGAAGCAGAAAAACGAATTAGTGAGGCAGAACAGGAACTAGAACAATTGGATGCTGATTTGGAAGACAATCACAGTGACAAGCAAGTAAAGTATAATGAATTGAGAAAACGTGAAGAAGCAATCGAACAATTCATGCCCACATTTGATCAAAATAAAGAAGAAGAATTGAAGAAATTGGCGAATCTAGAAGAAAACATCGTTGAAAAATTACGGAGATTGGCATATGCAATTGATCAAACTGGACAAATGATTATTGACGATGAAATGAAAATTCTCAATATATCAAACGAAAATTCTGATGAAATTGATCAGAGTTTCGAAGGTCTTAGCAAAGAGCATATTCGTTTGCGACAAACAGTAATGAAAATGGAGAATTTGGAAGAAAAACTTAATCAAGAATTGATTCATCTAAATGGAAAAGTTACGGAAAAGCAAAATGAATTAATTGTTTTGGAGGATTTGGAAGGTTTGAAGGTGCGTTCAGAATTGAAACAGAAAGAATTATTAACGAAACAGAAAGAGTTGAAGGCCAGGCAGCCAGATTGTAAAAATGATCTGAGAATTGTACGGAAAGAATACGAGACATTGAATGGAGAATTGGAAAAAAATGAAATATATATACAAATAAGTGCGCTGGAAGAGAAATTAGATAAATTGAAAAGTAATAATCAGTCTGTGATAGAATTTATATCACGAAGTCGTGATAGAATGAATTATCAACCATTGAGAGCTCAAGCATTTGAGTTGGTTGAAAAATATAATGTTTTCCTTCACGATAACACGAAATATGTTTACTGAGTGAATACTTCATGTATATATGTTAATCATGTACAAGTTATAAACATAAATTAAATCATCATTCACACGATTGTTCATTTTTTTTCGAATCACAACTCCAAATCATCCGGTATTGGTACTTGATATTTTGATAGTAAGACCTTCAAAGCATTTCTCAGTGCCTTCGACGCTTTTACTCCGTCATCATTCATCTGACGACAGAAATTTATTGCATCCTCACATCTACTCATTGCACCTGAAACGAAAATTTCCATCTTGGATTCCGCAAAATACGGGATAATAATCAATTCGAATACTCACAATACATAGACAATACTGCTTCGTATATTAAATCCCGCTGGAAACCCTCTATTTCACGGCTAACTTCAAGAATCGTAGTGAGAACTTGTATTTGTCCTTCAGTAGGCACGGACATAACAGCCCGCTGTATCCACTCATAAGTTACATCGGGATTCTAAAAATTGATCACGATTATCTGCCAACTATTCAGTTCCTGATATTTGGAGCGCCAAGTATATGTAATTGTGTATTCTACCTTCAAAACCGTTAGCAATTCTCTCAGCATACCACATCGAGCATAACCTACAGTTAAATCCTGGTCAGCTGTTCTTTTCCCTTGAACTTTGATAATCGTGTTCACTACATCTCGGAGCATCGATTCCGCGCCTTTATCATCAGATAATTCATTATTACACATTTGAAGTAAAGCGAAGACTAATTCTTGATGTAGCGGAGTTTTGGAATGCTCAGCAGCTCTTTTAAAAACCTCAACAGCACGTCGCACATCGTTGGCCAATAAATGTTGGCGTATTAAAGGACCCATCGCAGCTGTAGACATTTCACAGTAACCATTCTTAACTAATATATTCAATGCGCTCGCTGTCAAATCTGGATGTGAACTCCTCACAATCGCGTCCAATAATTTCCAAGACCCACGTTCCAGTAAAAACTTGGATTTACCCTCCCCACTGATTATTTCCAATGCCTTGTCCACTTTGTTTTCCTGCACCAATGCTAGTGCAAGTTTTAAAATTTTCATTGCGTCTATCCGTAAACCCGAGGAACCTTCTTTTAAATGCGATAAAGTGTTCAATGCTTCCTCAACTCGTCCATTATCCGAATACAACTCAAGAAGTGTTGCTTTCATACCGAATGTCAATTCTACATTATATTCATCCAATTGCCTTTTTACTTGTTCAACACGTTCGACATCTCCAAGTTTACAAAGACTTATGAATAACTTTCGTAGTACACCACGAGGGTTCCCACCCTTTGATTCAATTTCCAACATATGTGCTTGTAATTGCTCGACATTCATATCACGAGGATGAAGCGCAACACCGAAGCTTGTGGCCACCATTTCCGGATCTTTAGTGTTACGAATAATACCATGAAATGATACTGATGTAGCCATTTCATGGGCATCGCCATAAATGTCTGATAGTCTTGATTGTATGAACCGTGCATTCTCACCAGAAATCCACAGTTCATTCTTTGAGTATGCATTGATGAGCCTTTGTAAGAAAATGACCTTACTATCTTTAAATGATTCATGTTCTATGAATAGTAGAAGAAATTTTACGCCACAGTTTTCTGTCCTGATGGATTTTAATAGTTCCGCACAACTGTTAGCGTCTTTCGTTATTTCATATGCTCTAATGAGAGACAATGAAAATTGATCAAAATCCAATTCTGGGTTATTCATCATTTTGTATAGTGATAATGCCTGGTGAATTTCACCATCTCGCAACAGGGAACTCATCAACGATTGAAATACGAGTCTAAGTGGGATACCATATCCTTTCAATTGTGTTAATGCGGTTCTCGGATCATACGTATTTATGAACGGTAAAATATCATATAATAGTGTATCATAATCAAGAGTTATTTTCATTTCTTTTACATGTTCTAAAATCCTCAATATCCCTTTTGCACCTTGATACTCCCGTGCTTGTTTTAATAATAGCCGGTAATCTTGCAGTGCTATTTTAAAATTTGCCTTTCTAATCTCTTCAAGTAACAAAAATGATAATTCTACATGATGAGCACGCACGGATTCTGTTATTAACAGGTGTACAACTTCATTTAATGAAGAATATTTGCTGAATTCTTGACCAATATTAAAAATTGTTTCTTTATCTACTTTAGCACGAACAATAGCTTTCAAAAAGTGCTCAGCCAAGTGAATAATTTCATGTTCAGAATAATTTGTGCGGAAGAAATTTACTATGGACAAGGCATCGGACAATTTTCCTGCATGTACAAGCTCAATTACTATATTATAAAGTAAAGGATCAGTAACTTTTAGTTTTTCTGAAAAAAATTCAAATATGGACGCAATGCTGTTTCCATTACCAGATAAACTTAAGGTTTTGATGATCATCAACAAATACTTATCACTGATTGGGTGTAGTTTCAATAATTCAAAAACATTCTCAATATCTTTTTGTATCGCATAACCCCAAGCTAAATGACCATGAACTTCATCGCTCAATTCCACTTCTGTAGAAGTAATTATTTCAAGAACATCATTAACTGATTTCATGTCACCTTTCCGTGAATAAAGCTCAATCAATGCACTCATAACATCATGATTCAATGGAAAATTTAATTCTCTCATTTTCATTAATACAAAATTAGCGTTTTCTGAATTGCCATTTCTAGCAGCGACATTCAATAAATTGACGTATGTATCAACATTTGGTGTAATTTTCATGCTATTTATAAATTCTTCAGGTTCAATTATCACATAATTCTGTGCGCACACACTCAAGTATGTGTGATAATATATCAAAGGTATTTGTGGATTCTTTTTTTCTAATATTTTCCAAACGCGTTGCGTGAGTTCCTGTCTCAGTGGGGGTTTGATATCAGGCATAACTTCGCCACAACAACTTAAAACGAAATTACCTATTCTATCATCAAAGTACTCAAACGACTCCCATATTTTCAAAGCTTCGAGTAAATCATAATAGTCTACTCTCATATCCCGAAACCCTACACTGATTTTTTCTAGTGAATCGTTGAGTTTCTGGGCCGCAACATTTTCTTCACTGTTGTTTTCTTTCTCATTATCACTGTTATTTTTATTAATAATCACATCATTATTCACAGAACGCAACCGTTGTTTATCACTGTAACTATAACAAGAAGTTGCAGTATGAATAGAATGAATATAACCTCGAAATCTTGAACTGGGAATGTGGCTTACGGCAAATCGGATTGGACAATTTGTTGAAATTTTTGTCAAAATACGCATAAATTTTCCGCACGGCCTTAATATTGCCATTTCAAAATGTATGGTTATGTTGATTATCACAATTATGTGGATAATTCAATTACTTAACGCATATCTGGGTCGGCACCAAAATAAATAGCAAAAGTAGTGGTATCATTGTCGTTGAGGAAATCAAAATCTAGCATACCGACACAGAAGTCGATATAAATAATTGTGACTTATTTGGGCACAAATTTAACTCTCTAAAGTCTGGCAAATCAGGGTATTTATTTCTTTGTACTTTTCGAGTTTTGCGCTTTTCGTTAAATACCAAATTGGGAATTTATCATAATTTTTGTCCGAATTCTGAGTATTCGGTTCTGATGCGATCAAAGTTAGCAGTAGATAACGCAATAATTGATCATCAACAATCGCTTCTTTATTAATGGGACATGACTATGTTTTTCACATGTATATAATATGAATGTAAATGTATTGAAAGCAATTTATTCACAAACAATCGAATCAAGCATCGATTTGTTTCGTTGAATTGGATGGTGGAATATGACTCTCTATTGCGCCGACTTCTGTCAATAGCTCCTGTTTACTACTGAAAAAGTCTTGATACCACATTATATGATTTTTTTTTTCTTGAACGGTCATATATGGATTTTTCGACAGACCCACACATACTAATTCCATGAAATGGCGTATTGGCCCTTTTTTTGGACACCACCCGTGCAAATGACGCTCCATAAAGACGTGCTCGGAGAAATGGATGTTTTGTTCTTCCTCCATACCTGAAACCACAAATGTAACGAATGAAGTGAAAATACTCATCGCTTTTCATATTTTTTTTACCAATTTCGTTATCAATAGGAAATTTCCACAGGATCCCTCTTTCTGTCCATTGTATCATTTCTTCAAATATATTCTCGGGTGAATGTGTTAAAAGTAACTTCAAATAGTCCTGATCCAATAATTCCCACGTTTTCAATTTTGGACTATCGTCTAATGTCGACGCGGCTGGCTCGAAGATATTTAATGGATGATGAGCATATAAACCTCCAGGAATTAATACCGTCCTGCAAATGAATTTGAAACAAGGTTAATAGTATAAATATTTGTAATTATTGTGTTGGAATGTTGAATTACGTCCGTTTCTTCTTACCTAGAACGCGATCGATTTGTATGCGAATAGTTTATGGCCTCCTTTCCAAATTTCTTTGCCATCGCTTGCAGTCGCCAGTTTCTATATGGATTATGCGGAACATCTGAATCTGGCTTTTCCGTCCGATTCCGATCAATATGCATACCAGTGAGTAAATCCCTAAAAATTGAATTGGATTTTTGAATTAGATTATGCTTTGAATATTTTTTTTTAATGATCGAACAACAAATTTGTGGTTTTTCAACCTGAGCTTGGGTCCCGATGAATCGGCTTTGGTTGATTCTGGTGTCGTTGATGTCGGTGTAGTTGTAAGTGTAGGTGTAGGCGTAGGTGTGCCAGCTGAAAAAACTTTATTTAGCAAAGCGTCCTCAGTTTCTTTGACATCTCCGCCTAAAGAAACTGCTACATCTTTAGCGGCGCCCACCAATTTCTCTTCTGTAATTGAAATATTTCAAAGTTACATCAACTGTATACGATATTACTACACTGTAACGATACACTCGAATGAAATTAATGACAAACCTAGAGTAGGTTTTGGTACTGGTTTAGGCAATGGTTTCTTATTCGGAATTGCTCTGTTCATAGCTGCGGTTTCTGGTCCCCTCTGAAATATCGTTTATTGAATACATTATGCTCCGAAATTGTGAAAATGAATAATATTCGACTTACCGTGGACATTTTTGTCAACAAGCTATTTAACAAAACACTAGTTTGTTTTTTAGATTCTTCATCCGTCTTAGCCACAACCTTTTTTCCTGGTTTTTTTTTTGGTTTCTCATTATCAGAATCCGACGAATCTGATGATGACGACTCATTTTTGTTCAGTAGTCTTACAGCTGAATGGATTTGTTGTTTTTTTACAGTAGACTGTCTGTTGAAAATCGAACAATGCAGGAAAAGTGATTTCGAAACAAAACCACATGATATATTCCTACTGAATTATAAGTTCAAAATTGATGAATGGTCGAGTGGAACCCAGAAAGTATTCTCGGTAAACTCATGGTTCATAAAAAAATTCTTGCACGAAAAGCTCGCAAGTCACATATTACAAGATTGTGAATTGATTGGGTGTACAAGGATATATCTTATTCTTCAGCATAAATTCAATAAAAATAGGACTCCAGTCACATTTTGAATACATGCCGGAATAAATAGTCATTAATAATTAGGTATAGAAAACTCCTAACTATACAGTATCATTGCAGTATTTTTGAATTAACTAGAACATCTGAAAGAGGGGTTATATTCACGTGGTTCCATCAAGTATACGAAATATGTGCATTCTCAATTCTCCATACCTGGTAAGTAACGTCATCATTATTATCCGATTCATTATGGTAACTATGAATTTCAATTATGTCATAAAACTGAAAATCAATGAAAAATATAACTGATATTATACACAAACTTTCCATTCATTATTCGACATTGCACTCATTCATTTATGTATACAAATACCTTTACCTGTTTCTTTAACAGATAAAGAAATTAAATACTCACATCTATCAATAAATCACCAAACATTTATTTTTAGACTTTTCAATTAAACATGTAAGGACGATTGAACATTGTCCGTATAATCACCAAATTATGTTTGTTACTGGAACAGGAAAATTACTCGTAATAAGTAATCAAACCAGGTTTGTCTCAAACATAACCTCACTTTTCGGCAATACGAAGACACGCAACTGCTTACAGATTCAATGTACGAAAATTATGATTCGAATAATAAATTGCAATGCAAGCAATGTACATTAATCATTGGCTAACTTTTAATAAATTGAAAAAAATATATATATAATATTATACAATTTTTCTTTTGTATTCAAAGGCGCATTTTGATACGTCACTGAACTCATCGGTTTATATCGTCAAACTCCGTAGTGTATATATATATATATAAATGAAACAGACGTCCAAAGACGTGTGTGACTAGAGGATATATTCCCATTGTGTACATTTGCTCAACATCATCATCACCATCATCATCATCATCGTCATCGTCATCATCATCATCATCATCATCATCATTATCATTACCAACGGGATAATTCATCATATAATATTATATTGCATTAGAATAAATTGGACGAAGAAGCATCTTGTATTCGCAGATGTGTCTATAAAATTTTCCAACTTTCATGTTTTATTTTTAGTACATGTTGCGATGACGCGGCTATATACTTCAAGCAAATGTGTGCCCTCGACGCAGAAAAATTTGGCTCAGTGTTTATTCATTTAGTGTAACGACCTGGACTAAGGTCTACTCTCTCGCAAGTATATGTAATATTTTTTTTTTTTTTCATTGTCGATTGAATCGAGTTTGAATCGTTATACAATCTACTCATGGTGTTACATTGTTGCTATTCATGTTGAGTGTGAATATATCTACTTCTATGAATAATAAATATTTTCCCCTCTTAATCCAACGCCATTCCTTAATTTGAATATCTAAATATTGGTATAAATTGTGAAATAAATAGAAGGAAGTTGTGGAAAACACGAAAAATGAGAAGAACAAAGCCCAACTTTTTTCATGAAATTTACAATCAACCGTATGATTATGATTCAAGACTCAGACTTACCTCTAGCTGTAAAGGTAAATCATTTATTCAAATGATAAATTTTTTCATTTTGGATGATCAGTTTCTTCTATGTATTGTATCACACTCGACATGTATACAATAACCTAATGTTGTTTTATTTGCTTTTCTTTTTCATCACATCACAGCGAGTTTACAATTGATACAGCGAATGTCACTGCTAGAACGTCTAAAAGTTCACAATGGCTGTGTCAATTCGATATGTTGGAATAATACTGGTGAATTAATACTCTCAGGTAGTGATGATCAACATCTCGTTCTCACCAATGTATATAATTATAAGGTAATAATATATACATGTATGCATAGTTTGCTTCTGTCAAATCTTTAATTAATGAAATGACATTTGTTTCCATTTTTAAGTGTCGCGATTTCTAATCTCGTCCCTGGGTCATGACTAGTGTATTTATGATGACATTTATTTGTAGATATTGCTCATTTTTTGATACTATATATCAAGATATCTCGACTAAATTTTTTTCATTAGAAAATGAATTAATCAACATATTCAATAATGAAATACGATTAGAATTCCAAATTTTGTAACGGAAATGTTTTCGCGTGATAAATATTATATCAAGGCTTCAACATTGACCCACATAGAGGAAATTTAGTGTCTTTGCCAAATGGGATGAGAAAATTAAAAATGTTTGTTTCTTGTGGGTTTAATTTTATCTTTTTATTCAAAACTACAATATTCATTGTGTGCCTATATTTTGTTGATTAATTGTCTTTCTTCCATTATTGCTAGGTATTAACGGATTATAAAACTAGCCATAGAGCGAATATATTTAGTGCCAAATTTCTGCCAAATAACGGTGATCATCGTATTGTATCATGCAGCGGAGATGGAATAATCCTCTATACAGGTTAATATATTTTTTCAATTTTTGTTTACTCATAAATATGCACATTATAATATAATAAATCAATTATTTATTAACAACGTTTCTAATCTCCGATCAGATTTGTTGAGAACGTCAGATACATTTCACAATCAATTCAATTGTCACAATGGTACAGCATACGAAATAGCAACAGTACCAGGCGAGCCACACACATTTTTCAGTTGCGGTGAAGACTGTACCGTACGATATTTTGATCTCAGAGTTAAATCATCTTGCAATACACCTAGATGTAAGGAGGTTCGTCATCACTTCATAAACAAAATAAAGAAAAATCCCCGAATAGAATAGTTCTCATATTTTGATACAAAAGTGAGATGTACGTACTCTATTCCACAGGATATATTAATTTTACGGTCAAAAGCAATAACAGCAATGTCGATAAATCCTACCAAACCACATTACTTAGCAATTGGATGTTCTGACAGTTCTGTTGCCATTTATGACCGACGAATGTTGACAATTGGCGAACAAAGTATGTATTTTGGTCATGAATATAATCTGATCAATTTAAATTGAATAGTTGCAAATTACATCTACTTAATTGACAATATGAATTCCATTGTTTTTCTTTTTCACCAGCTTGGTCTGATGATAACGATGGCAGTTGGACACATCCACTCTCAATGTTCACCGTGCCAGAATTCGAAGGACATCCCTATCGAATAACATCTTTGTGTTATAGTCCAGATGGCAATGATGTTCTTGTTAGTTATAGCAGCGATCACATCTATTTGTTCAGCGAAAAAGTATATTCAATTATTCCTTTCTCGCCAACAATGTAAACATATTCTTTGTCATCCGCTTTTATAATTAAATAATATAATAAATTTTTGTTCTCAGACTCAAACGGCTGCTCCATTGGAGAAATTTTCCACCTGCTTAGTGGAAAAGAGCAAAAGTAAACGCCAACCACCCATGAGATCACCTCCACCTGTTCGCAGATTGAGATTGCGTGGAGATTGGTCAGATACGGGTCCTGATGCACGGCCAGAACGTGAAGGCGGACGTCGAAATGGTGCCGGTGATTATCAATGATGACAAAATTTGATTTTAAACTATTTTATTAGTATTTTCGTAAAGTTGAATCACTAGACATGGATATTATGTTCATTTCTAGAAATAGCGCAAGCACGACCAATGTTACAGACATCATTGATGCAACGCATGACTGATGTTCTTAGCAGAATGTTGAATGATCCTGCCACGAGAGCTGCTTTGAGTGGTGACAATGAAGAGACTTTTCAGGGTGTTATTGATCAACATGCAGAAGCGCAACAGCATGTCGATGAATCTAATGAAATAATACATGAAGAGAGAATTAATGATGTACAATTGATGGATGCAGAAACAAATACAGAAAATAATGATAACAATGTGGGATTACAAGCTGAAGTTGAAATTAATTTAGATGCAGATAATATTGAAGGTTCTCTTGAAAATAGACACGAGGAGAGTGGAGCAAACACAAATTCGTTGAATGAATTTGTTGAAAATGATGAATGTCGTGATATAACTGTAGGTAATAATGAATCTAGTCAATCTGAAATGTCAATTGTGGAGTCAACAATTTCACCAAATTTATCGAGGGATAATAAAAATGAGAGTGATGTAATGAGCAATAATAATGATGCCAATGATATGCCAACGAATATGGAAAATGCTAGAGATGAAACGATGATGGAGAATTTGCAAGATCGACTGGCATCAATGAGAGATGGATTCTTGGAAAAGTAATAGGCTGTCCGGAATATTTTTATAATAGTAGTAATGACGGAGGAAAATTGGATAGTTTTTTTCGTAGACTGTTTGTTACATTTTCATGTAGATCAGATTAATTCAATCATTTTTACAGACATGGAAGCGAACCGGCGGTTAGTCTAACTTATTCTGATAAAAGTTCGACGGGTGCAACTATATCCTTAGGTGTGGCCGATGAAGTCACGCGTGACAGTTACCATCCAGGTAAGATCCAATTATCTAAATTATTGATTTTTGTTTGTTCAAATATTACATTGCTTCTTTCTCTCTAGGGCCTTCGGGATGTCAAAATTTGAGCGGTGTAAAAATTGGTGCAGCGAGGCCGAGTAGCAGTCGGACAATTGGATCGGTGTACGATGATGTTTGTGAATGTAAGAGACGCAATGATTTTTTATGCAAACTATTTTGTCATATATCCGAAGATAATTATTTTCATGTTTTTGAAATTATTCTCTTTTCATTGCATATAAATACAGCTGTGGATATTTACACTGACAGTGATGATGACGAAGTGGAGACTTCAAGTAAACGGTAATATTCCTATGCAATTGAATTAATTGATAGAATCGTGAAAACGCATTGAATGATTTTTTCAACTTCATTGTAATTGTTACATATTTTTTTTTTCATCCAACAGAATAAAAAATCCAATTGAGACTGAAATGGATGAGGCTGTGATGAATGCTCGTGAATCTCTAGGACAAAATGAATCGTTCGGGAAAAATACAAATACAGAGTTTCATGTAAGAAAAAGATACATGGGACATCGCAATGCCAGGTATTGAATAACTCTTCAATTTTTGTTCCCCCCACCCCTCTATGGTTCCTCATAACTATCTTCAGCCTATTGCCCCCGCATCGATGAAACGAAAATTAATAAACGCTCGTGACAGTGTCTCGGTTAATCATTTAACCACAATCAACACCTACAAAATGAACACAAGAAAAAAAAGTATAACACTCGAAAGTCGAAGTATGTATTAATGAAAATAATTACTGTTGAGTAAACAGAACAAATATTCTTCATTCACAAAAGCCACAACGTGGACGAGGGCCTATTAGCATCAGCCCCAAATCCATATTATTCTGATCGCTTGTCCTTCCCTGGTTTTGACTCTAGTTTCTTTAGGACCATGATCAAAGAAGCCAATTTTTGGGGAAATGATTTCGTAATGTCCGGCAGTGATTGCGGGCATGTTTTTGTATGGGAGAGAGAAACTGCAAAACTATGTATGATACTTGAAGCCGATCAGCACGTTGTGAATTGCCTACAACCGCATCCATTTTTACCAATGCTCGCAACTTCAGGAATTGATTACGACGTTAAATTATGGGCGCCAATCAACGAGGAAGCAAGTTTTGATACTAATTTTGCTGAGGATGTAAGTTTAATAATAAATTACATATTAATTTTTTTGACAAAATATTTTTATTCATTGAATGGTGAAAATGATTTTTTGCTTTTTTTCTAGCTGCAAAAACGTAATGCAGTTATGCTTGAGGAAACCAAAGATACAATCACTGTTCCAGCAGTATTCATGATCCGAATGCTCGCTTGTCTCAATCAAATACGCAGAGGTAGCGAAAACAGCTGATGATAAGTCCTAATAGTTGGACAAAAACAAATTAACTCCATTCGCTGTGAAAAAAAAATATAATTTTCTTTTTATCCACACCATGCTTGTAAAGTTCACTAACATCAAATGGTCATGTTTTCTCCAGCTTGGAAAGAATGTATTTTGTAGAGTGCTTATATGACCAACACTCACTATAAAAAAAGAAACAAACAAACAAGATTATTTTTTTCGTGCTATTTTTATGGCTCAATCTGGAATGGCCTGGCAATAACCACAACTCGTATTATTTATCTTTTTTTAACATCACATTATATATATTTATACATAAATATATATATCTTAAACAGACGATCCAGAACTACATATCATTTCATTCGTAACTCTGTTAGTAAATGCTAAATTTGTCAAACAAAAGTAAAATAAATCAAAACAGAACAAAACAGAAACATATAATTAGTGCGAGAGCTTTGAATGTTTAGAGTTTAGTATTGACGAAAAAAAAAAAAAACGAAACTTAATCAGCTGAATTAACTTTACTTTAATTTCAATTTTTTTTTTTTTTGTTACCTATGTGCTTTGGATTTTGACGAAAACCACAAAAAAATAATCATCAAAAAATGGATTTTACGGTTTGGTATTTAAATTGTTTATAGGACGTGGCCGCAACCGCAGGAGAAGTGGCAACGAAACTGATGAATTACGAGGCGGATAGATATTTTTCCATCACTATTCTCCGAGTTGTAATAATAACTGTTATTATTATTATTATTATTATTATTATTATTATTATTATTATTATTATTGTTATTATTATTATTATTGTTTTTTTTATAGTTATTATAGATAAGTAACTGAATAATGTTATTTCACATATAGACACTAGTAATTGTGACATGTTATTGAAAGTTCGTCTCCCCCAGAAAACGAAAACATATTCGGAAGATTTTTCATGATTCAATTATTGAGGTGGCATAGAACTGAATGTACCGACAAACAAATTTTGCATTTCATTCTATCATTTTTTTTTCTCGTCACTTATTTCATAGTGAGTTGGAATGTTATTTATTATTCATAGTTGCTTACTTCTGTAGATAATTTACAGCTGATGTTAAAATTTTCTTCTCTTTTTGTGTGATATAAAATCAAGTCAAGCCATTTGTTTTTTCACCCGGAAGTGCACAAGCATACCTCAGTCTGTTTTGTCCAATAACATTTTACTTTTGCTTATTTTGTAATTACGTAATTTTCATCTGTCAACTTCGAAATATGTAAATGTGCCTTAAAAAAAAAAGAGAATGAAAATTATGGTAACTCTGACATGTGTGTTATATGGACAATACAAAACAGAATTTGAATTTAATAGTACAATTTCGATAGCAGTAGTTCTAATGATGTGAAAAATAAAGACCGTATCCTTCAGGCCTGTAGAACAATTTGAAAGGAAAAAAATGTTTGTTTGGGAATCATTTTCAAATTGAAGAATAGTTTAGTATATACATAGATGTAATTGATTAATATCGTTCATTATACGATTAATAATTAATTCTGAGTGCAATATGTAGTGATATAACAGTTACATTATATTAAAACCATTGGGTTTAGCCAAACATGATTTTTTTTTAGAAATTCTGCGAATGTAGAATTGTTCCCTTGTAGATTTTTTTCAGTTCCATTCGATTGTACATTCACGAAAGATATATACGTAGGTGATGAACATATATAAAATGCTATTGATGCTTTGATTTTATAATAAAATGCAAGAAATTATTCAAATGTGTTATTTGTGATGAAATATTTACGATTAAATCCATATATATATATTGACTGACATTACGGGGATTTATCTTTATTTTTCTTCAAACAAGTGAGATAAAAGTCGTATTCAATTCATTATTTGTTTATCGTGAATTTCATTCATATAATATTGTATCCAGAGGAACATTGCAGAAGTAATGATAAATAAAAAATATCAATGTAACAATAACGATATTAATGAATCTTTGACTATAAATCCCAGGGCAGTCTTGATGTTTCAACCCTATGTATAGTAAGAACGTATTATTAATGCAATATTTGCTTATAGCGAGATGGCGAAATTGTCAAAAAATCAGTACTGCCTGCGCAATTAAAAACGACTTATCGTTCAATATTTTTAAACGTACATTCTCAAACATATTTGATAATGCGTTTTATTTATTCTCTTGTTAATAACTATTGATAATTGAATTATTGTGCACAATATCAAATGAATTTTATTTGACAATTTGGGATGAAAATCAACTCTTTATTACATTTGCAGCAGAAATTATTTCAATCCCCAATTTTTAGTTTCATACAATGAATGATATAGAATAAATGTAAAGTCAATTTTTTTTAAGAGAATGACAAGCCGTCTTCGGCGTGGAAATTGTCAACGAGAAAATAGATGGAAAAAAAAATAATAATAAAACAAAAATTGTATAATTTTTAATCCACTATACAAGTAACTACTATACAACAACAAGACTTAGATAATAATATTGGCATCAACACGCCATCATCATCGCTCTTCGTTCAAAAAATTGTACAAGATCGAGATCGATATATGTATATATGTATATATTATGTAGTTTTTTGCAAACTCTGTCTCGGTGTTTAAGAAACATCTTCTCATGAGCAATTTTTATATCTTACAAATATTTCCTACATCGTCACAAATGTGTTATCGAATGCAAGAATACCGTCGGTGAAAAATTCGTTCATGAATAACCTTTTTTTTTTTTAATTTTTTTTCCCCTTTTTATTTTCATTTTGATTGGCAAGAAGAGTTGCTCAAACAAGGATCATACAGTCACTCGGGTGATATCTTTCTTTATAAGAAGAACGAAAGTGATAAAAAAGAAAGAAACAAAATAAATCGGCGTCAAGAGTGAAACTACACTTTCTTAGATGTACCCTTCGTTTTTCTCTACTCCCTTCTAGGGTTCATAAATTCGTCTACCATTTTTATTTTTAATCGTTCATCTTTACATCACCAGAAACAATTATGCCTACTCAGCAATAGCAAGAGACTTTTTTTTTGCAGCACCTGCACAAAATATGTTATCAGTACACATTTCCTTTTCTTTTGTAGATTCACAAACGACGTGGTCGTATTTTTCTTCTTAGCGCAAATATTGCACGCTGATATAAGCTGCTAATTTATTTATTCTTTCTTTTTTTTTTTAATCAATTTCCGTATGAGTTGTAATCGAGCGGATGAATATGAAATAGTGATTTAGGCCAAACCGTGAGGGAGGGATGAAGATTGTTATTACAGACATCTCAATGACTTTGGAATTATATTTTTTGTTTCATTTTCTTTTTTGTTTAATACAATGTGTCAAGATGTGAAGTTGACTGATTTGTTCTTTGGTTTATAAAAGCTACGTGACAGAATTTAATGAAAAACAACATAATTTGCGGTTACTCAAACGAAGATGAAACCATATTTTTAAAATATATCAATTTAGTTGCAATTCGAGAACAATTTAAACGGCTGTGAAGAAAATGTGTAAAGCTTCTCAGAACCGTGAGGATTTTTAACAGGATATCGAGCGTTTTATCATCATCTCTATATATTCCTCATTCAGAGATGCATTTCTGGTAACTGTAATCAACTACAATCATCCCTCATGAATAGATCTCATAGTAACAATTTTATTTCAATAAAGTCATTCGATGAAATATTTTTATTTTTTCTCAAATTTTTTTTTTTTGTTTCGCTGGAAGTAACTACTCATATACTCAACTAGAATATGAGGACAGACGCATCAAAAATGGAATTTTATAAATGTCATATAGCGTGACTCGAAAATGTCGTACGTTTTTTTTTTTTTTTTTTTTTTCATTTCTTTTTTTACATATTTTTAACGAAATCTGATTAGCAAAATTGCACTATCAGATTTATTTTTAAAACTGATTAGAGTATGAATCAATCACAATAATTATATGACCATTATCCGTAACCGACAAAACTAAAAAATTCTTAAGAAACCGATAAGAGACAACATAAAAAGCTGCTCATGCCTCTCTTTGGTCGTCCTTCAATTCATTAAAATTTTTATATATATTATAATGTTAATTCATAATATAGATACTAAATTATTTGTTCCTTTTTCTTTTTTTTCTTTTATTTCTTGTACTAAACAATGTAATTCGTGCAGCAATAATATTTATCCGTAATAGGAATTATAAAATAATACGATGAATTACTTTGTGTCATTCCGTATTATCGGGCGATAAGTGATAAATAGTTAACATGTATTGGTAAATTTTTTTTTTTCTTGGTTTCAATGACAGTAGGAAATCAATAATAATTATTTTATACAACAATCACACGTAGAGAAGCGATTTTAATAGAGTAGTAGAAATAACTATATAATAATTTAATTCAATATATATTAATATTATATTTTATCTGCAAGATAATAATAAATCATATATTTATTCTTAGTAATTTTCCTTTTCTTTATGTATATATTTATATTTGTATTATAATACGATGGCAAAAGGGTTTCTTTTCTTGTATTACTTTAAAATTTTCCTTGTAGATTGAGACTGACTCGTGACAACTATGGAGAATGTACGAACGTGTAGAAATGTTTCTTTTAATCGTATAATAACGAAGTAAATTCGATAAAAATTCAATCATGATTATTAAATTTTTTTTAGTTATTTTTATTTGTTTTATTTTTTTTGGTTTCATGGATTCATCGTGCGTAAGATACTGTTCGCCTGAATGGTCACATCCATTTTTTGTTTTCTCTGTTTTTATTCATTTTTTTTTGTTTTTTGTTTTTTCTTCATTTCTTCCTGAAGTACTTATTATGCATATCATATTAATAATGCAAAGAGAGTTCTGACAGAGAGCGCAAATTAATCTTTTGAATTTTTTTCCACTCATTTCACTTTAATTTTTTCTCTCTGTATTCTTGATCATTCTCTCTCCCTAAATTCGAGTTGCCCTATAATATTTAAGTATCTCATTTATTTATGATAGACATATTTTATTTTGTTTTCTTTAAAGTTTCACTCTTGAACATGTTCATGTATATGCTAATATATTTTACCGATATAAGAGAATCATCTGACAAATAAATTAATAAAATGTAGCGATAAATATACGATTTCAATGTTTTTTTTTGTTTTTTTTTCCTCTTCAAAGAATTATCTTATTCATTTTATGTACTTAATTTTTTTTTCTCAAATTCGAAAGATAATGCCAACACATGTACAATTAATTGCACGATTTGGCGACCAAGCGTGGGGCTGAGAAGCGTTTTTTTTTCCTTCCTTGCACATTTTTTCTTAGTATTTCCTTTTCATTTTTTCGCAAACGACAATTCAGCACGACAACAATTGTGTGTTGATTGTCATGAAAATCAAAAAATTGTCTAGAATGAAAATAAATATGGAAGAATATTCTGTACAATTATCGTTTAAATTAAGTTTTCGCCATCCTGTATTCGACGGTTGCAGAAAAAATTGTTTATTTCCTTCCCTGCTGATCGGTGTACTTTCTCAGCTGTTGTTCAGTTTCTCAACTTCGTAAATTACAAACATTGTGTATGAAGTTAGTGGGCGTGTCTAATATATCGCGGATCGTTGCATTATCGATGCAGGTCGGGCATACGCGAACAAATTTCACTAACAAGCCTCAACCTCTCTGGAAGGACCAGTGATATAAGAAAAAAAAGGATGCACAAAGGATGGGTCGACCCAACAAATCTTCAGAGGTATATTTATGTTAACGACGGACATGTTTTTTCTTTCTCACTGCGTTCCGATAACGTGAAAATGTCTGTTACGACAATTACATTCCCTAATGTTCCGATTGTTATTTTCTATTTCCCTTTTATTAACAAGCTGTTTCCATGAATTAAACAACATGGTCAATGAGTTGAATAACTCTCTGACGCGTGAAAAAAAATTCTAATAGCAGTTTTATTTAAAGTTTCATAGTATTTTTGATCGATTCCATATATGAATGTATGTATTTCAACGGGTGGAAAAATTTTGAATACGTCGTGGTCACGAGTAGGACATAATTATCTGCAACGAGTCTTAAATAATAAAATGATAAGCAATTTCCTTCACGCTTACATAGAAATCTCACGGAAAAATGTCGAGAAATTGATATATATATATATTATATTATGAACTAAAAATGTTTTAACGATTTTGGGAGTCGATGAGGCGCACACGATTGGTGAAAAGTCGATAAGTTCAACTCGTTGCCAAATACGACTTTTTTTCTAAATTAAACGACATTAAACATCGTACACTTTTATTTTGGGTTCTCGGCCCGAGTACGTTTCTGGGTGTGTATGTCATCTTTTCTTTCTCATTTTTGCTCTCGATCTAAATTTGTTCCTCATATAGTGCGCCGTACTCAAACCGAGAGCTTTGAAGGCTATCAATTCTCGCACCACAGTGCATCTTAAAAATGCCACCAATTCTTCCTTATGCATTTCTTATATCCTTTTTTATTCTTTATTTCATTCTCTGTTCTGTCGTCCTCATCCTATATCTTCCTTCTTTTTATCCTTTCCTCTCTTCACTTATTCTATCGATTGCAGTCTTGGCGAGAGTCACTCTCATCGTTCGACTCTTGGCGAGGAGACTCGGCGAAGTTTTAATATCTCCTAACAGTATATTTTTTTTTTGTTCTGTTTTTTAAGAGTCGTAGCTACATGGCACGTTGGTCGATATTAAGGCTCGATCGGGCCGAAAGTTTCTTTTTTTATATTCCTATCACGACTCCCTAATTAAATTTGTTACTCTAACTAATAATAAATCGTAAGCAGACTTCGTTTAATCATTGGGCTTCCTCTCTCTTCTTCCCTTTCTCTCTCGCCCTCCTTCTCTCTGCCTTCCTCCTCACCGTTATTTTTATATTTCAGATTCACGTTGATTCCTGCATATTTTTTTTTTTTTTTTCGATATTTTCGAACTCGTAAAGTTTTCTTTTTGGAAACGTGTTATAAAGATGTCATTGTCACTTCGGAGTCCAATGTTGCAACTGGAAAATTGAAGTATTATCTCACAGTGTAAAACCACGCAGAAGAGAAATAATGACGCGCCACTGCTATACTCAATGAGGATTTTTATCATTGAATTCTTTTTAATAAACATCTTTTTTAAAAATCTACAACTGACATTCTCTTCTCCTCATCTTTCACTAGTTTTTTTCTTTCTTGCATTTTCATTCATTTTATTCATTCGGTAACTTGATGATTTGGATCTTCGCTATTTATTCCTTTCGACTCTTTGCGTCTACATCTATCTGTCCCACTCTTTCTCACTCGCTCTTATTCTTCATTCACAATCTTTATCATCATGTTGCGTACTATTTATTCTTTTTGTTTCTATTGGGTTGCAGCACGCCAGCTTGTTTTTAAGTACGCTTGCTTGGGTTTCTACGTTTTTTGGAAATTATATTATTTCATTTGATATTTGTTATTTTATTAATTATTATATTAATTTATTTAATCAATAAGTTTTTTTTTTCTTGCTTGACGGGTATCATAATCTCGTTTATCCAATATAATATATCGGATTCACGTATGTTTGGAATAAAAAGGATGCGGTTGCGCTTGTTGGTTGAATTGGCCGATTTATTTATTGTTGAATGAAAATGGCGAAGGCCCAGTCACTGCGCTCCGATGAAAGTGCACATTCTGCCATTTGTTATCTTTCTTATGCCACACCCGACTCTCTTCACTTTGCTGAGTGTGCGCTACGCCTTGTCTGTAGGCAATAAAAAAGAATGAAATTGAATTAAATATACATCAAATTATAAGTCAAGTGCAATTGAATAAAATTGACTATATTTGATTTAAATTATTTGTTATGAAATGATTCTTTTCTTTCATCCAACTCACTTGTCAACGTATTGAGTGAGTCTGACATAAGCGATACACGCAGCGTCCTCACCCAACAAATGAACATGGGGATTGAGAATTGTCGTGTTGACGGCCTTGCAACTCGAATTTTTCCCCAAGACTGCTTAAGTTGGAAAATTTTCCGTTAATAATGAACCACAACGAGCATAAACAAATTGTACATTAGAAAAATTAAAAAATAATTGACTATCGAGCTAATTAATTTTTTTTTTAATCAGAAACATTCAACGAAAATGTGCATTAGCTGACAAGCTGAAAATCATTGATACTTAATATTCGAATAATAATGTTTGAGAATAAAAAGCGACGAATGAAAAAATGAAAATAAATCATAAATAGAACTGATAGCAAATGAGAAATTTTATATGTATATATGAAGAAAGGAGGTTCTTTTCTTTTTTTTCTCGAGAGAGATGTAGAGCACATATTCTGTGGTGCAGTTGTTGACATTCACTGAAAATAAAGTGATGCAAACTAGACATAATTACCATTATCAAAGTAAAATTTGTGAAAGTCCATTCCCTCGACTAAATTACCTAGAGCCTCTGGCTCAAATGCAGTTAGATGAGGATCGCAGATTTTCCTGAAAAGAATCAAGACAGGGAACGAGAATTAATGTTGTCCGTTTGAAATATATGTTCCATTGTGTATGAATAAAAAAATATGAAGAGAAAATAAGAATAATAAAACAAAATGTGAAGCACTCTCCCTTTTCTGCAACTGCGATCAATAACTCTTCATTGATAAGAAGAAAAAATTAGTGAATAAACTCACGTGTAACCCTCGAAGTCACCAGTGTTGATGCTCTCTATCAGTTGCTCAGTCATTTTGATGATTTCCTGACGGCGAGCTGCAATCGTCAACATTTCACGATCAGTAATTGTCACACATGATTCCGCTCCAGAAGAATCTTTCCGGTACATAGCACAGCACAACAGCCACATGCACGAATCTTTAACATCTATGTCCTATCCACGCCAATACGAGTTTTCGTTAATTCATTTATTTATTTGTCTTGATATATTTTTTTTTTCAACTCCGCGATAAACCGATGATTTTTTTTTTTGCATTACTTGTTTTCCAAATCTACAGCTTATGTATCCACATTTCAATGTATGAAATGGGCGACACATGAGCTATGAAATATCTTGTAATCCTATACATAGCCTACATCAACCTAAAAACAAAAACCTTGAAAGTGAGAAAAAAAAAATAAATGAAAAATATTTTCTATTCGTTTATATTTTTTGACTCAATTTATAATGCTATCACTTATTCATCACCATCATTGTGCAAGACATGATTGAATCACTGAGTATATAAGTGTGCAGTAGACCTAGAGAGGATGCATAACACGAGTTTATATAGAGAGACACAAAAATAACGAAGTTTATATACTGTATGAGGCATATAAATAGAAAATAATTTCAATACGAAATTTTGTGATTGGTCGGTATTGAACAATATCGCGACTTTTTTCCTAATACAAAATCAGATCATTCATTATCATCACAGTGGGATAATTCGAATTCAAGTGAATCCGCTCGTCGATTCGTTGACAAAGTCGAAGACGTAATGGAAGTAACGGTACAAACTGAACTGGACGTATACTGAACAGCCGTTGGAATATTGAGTGGGCTTATCGCGACCATTAAATGAGCCTTTTATCAGGTGGTTTATATTTCTCGTACGTTATACGTGTTCGTACACAATGTATCCCAGTCATTCTTACAGCTATACGTACACAGTATATGTTTCGCTTGTATATTAAAATAGTTGATTAAATGAAGAATAATTTCATTGTAAAATTTTTGTTTATTTTTCCAAATAGTAATTAAGTAAAATTAGAATGTTGAAGGAAATATAACTGAGGTTTTGGTATTTAATATCAAGAATTGTTAATTGAATGATTTTACAAAGCTGCGACTAAAGAGGTAAATTGAATATTCGAAATAAATGAATGGATAAATAATAAGATATTCGATCTTCGATTGCAACGATGATCGACGAGCGGTACTAATTTGTATTTTTATAAACTCTCATCTAGATTTTGTGCGCGTTACCTGAGCACTGCGAGTTCGTTGAGAGCTGGCTGCAGGTCTTGACGGGACACATGATTCTTATTTCTACAAGCATATACCTTCCTCATTAAAAACACACATTCTTAAGTATAAATTGATGTATTTCTTGTTTATTTGTTTGTTCATTTTATTAAGTAGCAATTGCAGGTGTGATATCTTTATGAGTACGCGAAAACCGTCAAGCAATTTTTATAATAAATAAAAATTGTCAAATATTAATTACCTCCGAATGTTCATACATTAAATTTGTTTTTTCGTATTCCATTTCGGTTTTTTTTCAACGATTGTTCGGTGCTCGCATTCTCATAGGAGAATTGGAGAAAAAACAATGATTAAAACTGCAAAAATGTCTTTGACGATTGTTGCCGTCCCCTTTGATACAAACAAATAATAATTGATATCAATTTTTCAAATCAATGTTCGCACGTTATTCTTTCTCTCTATGAAAACGTGTATGTGTGAATGGACTTTTTGTTCGCATCATATCACTCGTTTTTCGGGACAATGAACTGGAAGGAATGATTTTTTTTGTTCGCCTTGTTTATTTTCGTTGATATTCTCTATGTGTATATTTTTTCACTCCATCCATTTTTATTATCTAGAATTGATTATTTTACAGAGTGCATCATTGCACTAAATCATATCAATTCATTTGATTATTTATGTATATATTTATTCAGTTATTAATTCATTTTTACTATGAAACTATTTCAGTCTATATTTCGAACTACAAATCGCTGAAGACAACATGAATTCCTATTTTTATCCTGTTTCTTTCAACATAACTGTATATTTATATTTATGTGCTGTCTATCCGAGCTTTTACGGTTTTATTTCTAACGCTCGTTTATATAACTGATTTTCAATTTTAATTCAAATATCATTCCATTTCAATTTAATTAATAAACGCATTGTTAGTCATCAATAATGTTCAGGGTCGATGCATCGAGTGAGTGAACTCAAATCAAACTACATCGTTTCGAACACACGTCCTTATTATGATGTGTTCGCAATTTGGCAGATGCGTTGTTCTTCTTACCGTCTTCCACATCAGTGGATAGGCGACAGTTGTCAGCCATACGACAATTGATGTCCT
This sequence comes from Zele albiditarsus, assembly GCA_958496275.1. Taxonomy (NCBI): domain Eukaryota; kingdom Metazoa; phylum Arthropoda; class Insecta; order Hymenoptera; family Braconidae; genus Zele; species Zele albiditarsus. Next base: position 11,489,210 of record OY292409.1, on the reverse strand, counting down.
CAGATTCTTCTAGTTGTCCGAATAATATGTACGCGTGCATTCAGTGAAGCAGCATCCACATGACCACATGATAAGAAGAAGTAGGTAGTAGAAGAAGAGGATGCGAAGAAAAAAAAAAAAGAAGAAGAAGAAGAAGAAGAAATATAGAAGAAAAGAGATGCAATACACAGTTATATAGACACACAGACACGTACAAAAAGGAAAAAAAATAAAGACAGTGAGAGTTGTGTATAGTATATTGAAAAAAAAAAAAAAAAAAATGTTTGCACAGACACGAAAAAGAAAAGTTTGGTTAATATTTTCTTATATTCAATTGGCTGATTGAAAAAAAATATACTAACTGTTCCTCGTGATACTCTTCTCTTAGTCTCAATATCGAATATTCAATTGTATTATTAAATTGAAGTAAAGCAGATGGAAAATTGAAGAAAAAAATGAATGAGAAGAGTGAAAGTTTGAAAAATGAAATAATTTTGGAGATTAAGAGAAAAGCTCGATGGATTGAATGATATTTTACAGACCAGCATTTGACAAGCTTGGGTGAAGTCCATGTCCAACACTAGTAGTAGAATTGTGATGAGCCATGGGTGGTAATGATTGTGGTGGCGCTGGACCTGATTGACTTCCTTGGCTGTTGCTACTGCTACTGCTACTGACGCTCTTGCTGATGCTCATATTGCCAATTCCATTGCCAGCTTAAGTCATGCAATAAACCAACCATATAGCGATGTGTATTCCAAAACAGCATCGTCTGCCATCATGTTTAGGGTACGAACTTCTTGGTGGGATGGTGATTTTTATTTATAATTCTTTCTTTTTTTTTGCGTTTAATGATAGAATTAGTTACTATTTGATCGCGTCTGTTTATGCTTACCACAAAGTTGAAGTTATGGCTTCATATCAGTCGTTCAATATATTGTAGACAAATTTTAAATATATTTATTTTATTACGAGCGAAATTTGCATGAGCATAAAATATATTAAAGCTTTTATATTAGAATTGGGGTTATTAACTATTTAATTAATCTAAAGAATTAATCGAAAATATTTAACATGCAAATTGTTAATAATACATGTACATATTGAATGACAGTGTTGGATATAATGAAGAGGAGTGGAGATCGATTGATCGGAAAATGGTTGGTATGTTCCCAGGTCTGACTGGAATGGAATTTTACTACTGCCTATGATGAAATAAATCATTTTTCTTTATCCTGCTTTCAGACGTAAGTATATACTAATGCAGGGATAAAAAATTGATTAGTATCTGGTGGATTAATTAATTGTGATAAATAATTGTGTCATTTCAAAATGTAATCATGCTTGATTATATTGGAAATATAAGTAAATAATATTTTAATAAATTATTTTTCATTCAAGAATGATCTTACCAATTCGTGATGTGGATGTTGTTGCCACGAAAAATCATTCATTCGACATCACAATATAAATGATATCAGCGTATTATTAATTGTTCTTTTTTTTGATTGGCTTACACTCGAGGCATCGTCTGAATAACCGGTCATTATTAACTATTGCTAACATTTACTGATTTACGGAATTAAATTATTTATTTTTTTTTCTGTTCGATTAATTGTCCCTGAGAACAAACTGTTCATCAATTTTACGTCACTTATATGTACTATCTTCGATCATTTTATAAATGAAAGTTATTAGCAAATCATTAAATTCAAGCGATTGGATTGTCGCTGCTGTCACAAGCGATTTTCTTTTTTACTTTTTTGTGTATTTTTGGTGCTTCCTGCAGCCAAGTAAATTCAGGAAAAATATTCACAAACGGGGATAAATAGAAAGCAACTCGATTTTATGCAAACCGATATACATTGTGGATGTCTTCCAAATGTTTCAATCTTCATCGTCAATCAGTTTCAATCGATTCTTTTTCTTTTACCTTGCGCCCCTTGAAGGAGTACAGCAGCTATTCCTAAAGGATTTCCGGATCCCTGCTTGTTTGTTGATGCGGCGCCCATAACTCTGGAGAATATGGAACCGGCCGCGGGACTGCTCGGTGGTGTGCCCTGCGACGCATAGCCTGCTTCTCATTTCGAGGGATCATATATAATTTGTAATAATTTAAATAAACAAGAAATAAAACAAACAAACAAACAAAAGATAAGAAATTAAAAATTAAATTAAATCAAAATAAAATCAAAACATAAATCATATGCACTGATTTCTATTTTAAGGATCAAATAAACTTCGATTACTTGTCATAAAAAAGAAAAAAATTAATGCTGGACAAGATTACAAATTCAAAATGAAGGAAAACAAAAAAAAAAAACAAGAAACATTTAGAAACAGAAAGAAATAAATAAAATGGGAATTAATATAGTAATCTTCTATCGACAAAATTGTGGTTTTGTTTTCCAATACGAGACTGACATTACGCACGCCACTGCTCCTTGGTGTGAGTATGTAATTCATTAATTAAGATTGGACATTGAGAGATGACTAATAATAATAGTCTGAAGAATCGAAAAGGGAAAATATATATTTTGTGGTAATGGATTGGAACAAAATGAAATTGATTGAACTTGTTACGCGACGGTGTATACAATGGCAATGGTAGAGCTTGCTTCGCTGTCCTTCATGTATATACAAGTTGTTTCAATCGAGTGAGAAAGAGTGATAGAGAGTGAATATATATGTATTTATATATATATATGTATATATATTCCCACAAGACGGATAACGAGGAGGCCAACGGAAATAGAACAATGACCATGGCCTAGCTTGTTGGTCGGCAATAATGCGTTCTATTCACGCTTATTATTTGTAAATTATCAATCTATATTCACACATTGTTTGATTTGGAAGTAAATCAAAATGTTGAATAAAAATAATTTATCCAAATACTATATATATATATATCCAAACAACAAATAAATAATCAAAATATGTGTGATTATTATTTTTGTGTATTTATGCACTCACTGCTGTCAGGATATTTTGATGTTCCCGGAATGTTTGCAATCGTAGACATGACTGAATGGAAAAAAAAATTTCACTTTAACAGGAAACAAAAAACAATGTATTTTATTTTTTTTTTGTATATTCTGATTGGAATTATTCTTGTCCTATTCATATACACAAAATATCAAATAACTGCGCGAAATATTGAATGAAAAATTTTCTTAATCAAAATCATGTGGTGATTGGTGGCATTTGTTTAAACGTCACAACGTTGTATCACGTCATTGAAAAAAATTGTTGATGCGGCTGACGTGAATGACGAAGAGACAGTCTCCGAAACCGTCACGATCCGTTTCGGAATACTAAAGGCAACCCGGGCACATCAGGTAGGATATTTCTGCTGGCCTAAAAGCGATAGAGGGGCATTTAGTTGAGTCTCTTTAAACTTTCATATATCTCACTATCTCTTTCTCACTCAGTTTCATGCAAACTTTTGCTTTTATTTTTGCTTCTCTTCTACATGATTTTCTTCCTCATCCTATCGCATCGACATTCTCATTTCGCTTCCGTGCACGCACACAAATATTCGGAATATATATATATATATACATATGTATATATGTAGATATGCGTGGCAAAATGTATTTCTGTCACACCAATAGTTAAAATTAACCACTCTAACCAGCAGTACCATTACACATTTGTTACACGCATATTATTCGTTAATAAATACCGTTGAAAATATTTTTCCACCGTAATGTGGAATTTTTTTTCATGATTAATTCAGTGGGATAATAATAGTGTATATAAATATTGTAGGAGCAGGGCACACCACATAATGCATATATTGTTATGTCTATTTGAAAATATTGTCGCAACGAAATAATTTGTCTCTTTTTGTCGAGTAATTGCTTCTTTTTTTTTTTTTTTCAATTATCAAAGTGTTAATGTGTTTCACAAGCATTTAATTACACTTAAACACAGTGTCCCACCCACTCACGCACGCACGTTATCGTTTGAATTCTGACGTTCGTTTGTTGAAATATATCCTTTTTGTTTAAAAAAGCTTCAAAGGAGGCGGTTGAACAATCGTTATGTGCATATATGCTTCAACTACAATTTATATATGAGCTTGCACAAGCCAATATGTTATGTAGATAATTTAAATGCCGACATGTTTCGAAGCTCGTGCTAACTATACAGACTGTGTGAAATAATTCAATTACATTGTATAATTTTTTTATTTTTCTACACTTTTTTATTCTGAGAGAATAAAAAAGCAGACATATATGTCGTATCATTCTTTTGATTCTGAATAAAAGAAAATATTTATACGCCATGAGTTGGCACGAGCTTCGCGTACGTAAATAAAAGAAGCTGAAGGCGGAATATTAATTCACGTGGTGTGAACATGGGGAGAATAAAAAAAGAATAAATAAATTGAAAATATGAAATAAAATAGCGTGAAATTCATGGCATGAGCGTTGAAACACGAGTAAATAATATTTTCTTTATGATTGTTGAATGTATTTTCGTGTGCACTGTACACACATATGCATATATTTTCACGCATATGAAATCAATTGAATGTAAAATAATTCCTCTCAGTTGTTTCAACGTTCAATAATGAAAGCATTATTTTAGTATATATATATATATTTTTTTTTTTTTGCATAATTTCAAGCTTTTCGTAAAAGAGCTGCGGAAAATAAAACTTTACAAAAGCCAAACACTCAAATTATTTATAAACACGATTATTAACATTAAATGTTTTTTCTTTCTGTCATCATGTTTCAAGATTAATTTTCGAATGTGTTTGGATTGTGAGTGCGGTTTTAATGGCGATTTCTGAATATTATGTACTGATCTAAAATTTTTCTTAATTTGTTTATTGCATTGTGTTTAGTTTTCTGGGTTACCTTCGGGTTCTTTGGCAATGACCGTGCTGCTCCGGTCGACGCCGCCTTTCTTATCCTCTGTACAACATACACACAGATACATCACGTACGCATTTACAATTCACGTATTTTAAATACTAACTCCTAAATGTATATAAGTATATATAATTTGCAGATAAACACTGTAAAATGCAATTCTTATATTTTTTTTTTCATCTATTTTAAATTTGAATTCATGTCAGGTAATTTGATAAAATGATTGAATTTATTCCAGTCATCATGTAGAAAAAAAATTGGGATAATTTTTTATATCTATCAATACATTATAATTTCTAAATGTTAAAAATGTTTTCGAAGGTCTATTGGATGTGAGTAGAGATGCTTTTTTTTTTTTTATATATGATCAAAAGGATTTGAATGGAAGAATATTTTTTTGATGAAATTGAATTCCACAAATTTTTTTATATTCACTCAATAACGTTACTTATCATTCAGTTCTCAAATGAATCGAGTACTATATATTGTCTCAATAATTTGTAAGATTTTATGGATTACTTTTTATATTTTTTATTTCTACAAAAGGTTCATCTACGTGCACGCGTTTTTGATTTCAAAGGGGATCGCACGTGTCCAACGAGTTAGCACATGGACCGCGCACAGAGGATTTGTGGAAATTTTCTGGGATCACAAACGTTCATGCAAGCGAAGGATTCATGCGCTGTAAGCGATTATATAATCACTTTTCTTCTATACAATAAATTCCCCTTTCAATTTTTTTTGATTCTATTATCTTTAATTCTTTTTTTTTTCTTATTTTTTTCTACCCCTCAACAAATTGCAATTGACTTGGAGGGGGTTGGATGAGATGTTGACAGCAAAAGTGATGGAAAATGTAGAAGAGAATAACAGTGTAAAATGTATGTATATATATATCATTGGAAAATCTGACGAAAAGAAAAAAAAAAAAAAGGATATAAATGAGAAAATATGACAAGAAAAATATAATATGAAAACTTGTAAATTGGTGTTATGATTGCGTGAAGAGATTGTGAAAATGTGAAAAATGTGACAGAGCTTCAGTGAGAAGAGCCAATATTGATCCATGATGAAGATTTTTCATAAGAAATAATTCAAGTCTTTTTTCATCACGATTGAGGGATTGTCGAGATTTCTCTTTTTGTTTCAAGGATTGGTGGTTCGAAAATAGGGGTGCTTTCCTCGTCACTGGTGCGAAGGAACTTGCAGAATTGAAGCGAGTGAATGGTTGAGTGAGTATGGGGTAGGATTAGAGACTGAAATAGATAGCGAGAGAGGGAGACAAATGGATAGTTACAGGATGAAATATCAGTAAAGATGAAAAGTTATTTGAATTTTCATAATATCAATATTTGAAATATTGATGAGTGCATGCAAAAGTATTAAAGTGGAATTGAGAAAAGGTTTTGTATAATAAATAACTTGTGAATTTTTTGTTAATTGGAAAGACCTTTTATTTTTTTCTCTATTGGAAAGGATACGAGAAAATTCTTCTCTTATATTGACTTTTCACCTTTAACGTTACTTAAACCTATAAGTGCATGACGTGCCACTAACAAGACCTAGATTTACCGACTGACGTTTGATGTGCAAAGGGCGTGGATGACGTTCTATTTACAAATATATATTATTTATTAATCAATCATATTTAATTTTTTATTATCATCGTTGATTTAATTATTCAAGTTAAATTTTCTTTATTTATCAATGTACGCAATGATAAACCTCGTGAATAAAAAGCAGTAGTATGAAATCACCTTTATATGATAGGCATCATCTCTAAATTATAACGCCGATCTATGCAACGTTATAGCATCCTATTCAAACTAGTGATGACAAATATGCTTGATAGAAACAATCAAATATAAGCTCAAAAAAATAGTGTGGATTCCAAAATCGATTAATAGAATATAATTCGATGTATTATGAACTGGGAAAAAGATTTATGAGATATTGATTTATATATTATAATGAAAAAGTATTGTAGTGAATCATTTTTTTAAATGAATTATTATCGAGTACAGAATCCAGATCGATATAAAATGAGTGAATATAGATAAAAGAAATGATAATAATAGTAATAACGACAATAGTTTCAATTATATAGAGTAATGCTGATGAAAGAAAAAAGAAATAATGTAAGATAAAAAGCCTTTAAAAGTATAATCAGCCATTCAATTAGTCTCACTTGGGTCATAATTTATCTTCATTTAATTCATCAATAAAACGAACTTTCATTTAATAAAATGAATATTTTTTAGTACGTCGGTACACTAAATCATGAAATGCATTAATGCTGATAATTGATAGTTGTAAATAACGAGTTAACAATGAAAAATTATGGCCAAGCGATAAATAAGCAAAATCCTGCCGATTGAATTAAATGCGTGGAAAAATATTATGAGATTAATGAGGAAGATATGTGACACAATATATTTATATCTTTGTTCAATAAATTGAATAATTATAACGTGACATAGTGTCCACCGTGATATATGTAGATGCAATAATAAAGATAAATATAATAGCTTGAAATCCATCATGAGAGAAAAAGATAAATGAGAAATAAATAAATAAATAACATTAAAAAATTGCCAACGACAGTGATGGTATATAAATTGAGATGGAAGATGAAATTGCTGACCTGGTGCAATCTCAATCATCAGTTAAAAAGAAATAAGAAAGAAAAAAAAAAATAAATAAATGCCACGCCCTTTTAAAAATCCAACGCGGAAACGTTCTATTTTTCTTTTGTTTTTTAACGAGAACAAACTTCAGTGATGAGGAAGAACTATGACCTGTTTGTTCGAGTCACGTTGTGCACGATGGACGGACAATCTTTCTCCCTCACTTTTTAAGTATAATGATTAAACGTTTTGTCAAGAACATACATCAAAGGTCAAACGCCGATGTGAATCCTTCGTCAAGGGTACGTCAACCTATTTTTTTATTTCTCAAATTCATTAATTCAACTCTATCTGTCTCACGCTCTCGCTTATTCTTCTTTCTCTCTATCATATCGACACAAAGTAATGACCTCTGCCCCTTGACAACAACATCATTTTCTTGCCAATTGGAATGACAAAGAATGATAAATAAAAGAAAAATAAAAATAATGATGAGATAGAAGCTATGTCTCATATATGAAAATAAAATATCTGCATGCATTATAAGATCATATATGACAATAGAATTATATTTTTATTTTTATTCTCACTATTATTTTCTTCTTGCTCTTTGTTTTCTCTTTTCAACGTCTGATATTTTTTTTTATAAACATATTCAAAGTCGATGCAGCTCTCGTACGACTTTTCACACTAATCACCTTTGACATTATTAAATGTTCGGGTCAATTCGACAATTATATCACACACCAAAATAATACACGATATGGAATAATAAATATTGAAAATTCGTCTCTGGATAGATAGACTCGTGAGCATGGCCGCAAATATTTTCCAATGCTTTATTGTTTGTTGATTCAATGGACACAATACGAGTGATCGTGAAACCAAATTGGATGGAGGAAGAGGGAGTTAAATATACAAATTGCAAAATATTTTTTGGGCAATTCTACAGGACTAATTAAAACTGATGTTTATTCTCAACAGTGTCCCGGATGAATTTATATTGTTGATATCTCTACTTAATATTCTATGATGCTGCTACAAATAATAATTTGTGTGTTATCATCAAATTTTTCGTGATATTTATGTATATTAAACATTATTTCTATAATTAATTGTTGCATATTGCATCATTGCATTTTCAAAATGCTACTATGTGTTACGATAACTCGTGGCGGATAGGCTTTAAGGGGAATATATACACCAATTGATTAAATCTCAATATCCTAATAATATTTGATTTTTTTTCTTTATGGATGAATATATATCTGAAAAGGAATTCAACATTCAGTTGCATATTTATATTTTACAATGAGCCTAGATATAATAATTAAGATGCTAAGTACGAACTACACTTGACTACTGCTATAATTTTTTAGCGCGCAAGCAATGGGATACTATGGACGATATTATGTATCGATATTTTTATGCATATTAATTCATTGACGTGGAATATGTGAGGGTTCTAATTCTTCTCTCAATATCATTGGGATTATGTCGGTTCTAAATTTTTTCAATCTACATATCTATCATCAATATTCAATCACAATAGATTGTATCCAATATAATAAAACCATTATTGTGAATCAAAATGAGCTATTGTCTAATGAAATATTGTTATTAATTGATATCATTGAAATTAATTCATTGGAATAGTCAATTTGGGGACATAGAGATTGAATAGTAATAATAATGCGTAATTGAGCACGTTAGACAAGAGCCTTTTCGAGAACCACACAATGGTTGTTGTACACAATGGCAGGATCAAGTGGTCTATGCATAGATAGTGGGGATAGAATGAGAGAAAAGGTACGGGGGAGTGGGTGAACGATAGCGAGAGCAATTATAATGTGACCTCGTACCTTTGACGTCGTCGTCTTCGATTGTGGTGCTGCTGTCTGTTGACTCCTTCACCTGAGAGCCGTCGCCTTTCTTCGTGATGGTGGTTCGAGCTAGAGTATATGCAAATGTATTGAATCAATGACACAACTATTCAATGATATGATTTTTTGGGCGAGAATAATTTATAATTTATTAAAATTTTTGTTCGTTACGAATCAATTAAAAATATTTCAATATTTTGTAAGCGTTCTTAAATTATAATGATTTCAACATATATTAAATTATAATAAACTTGTTATATATGGTAGAAATTTTTATAAATGATGAGAAAATAAAATATTATAATGCAGCCATTACGATAATAAAATGAGAGCGATATGATTGCTTTTTAGTGAAGATAATATACATATGTATCTCGGTTCCATATACGTATATATAGGATTAACAGTAGTTGTAAAGTCAAATGATTATTGTCGGACATAACAGTTGGCGTCCATGAGAAGATTATGGTTGTTATAGTTGAGAAGTAACTCATTTAATAATATTATATCGACTAGATATTTTATGGATGGTACTTAAGAAAACTTCGAGATAGAGTGTTACAAATCGTACAGTTCAATCGAAGAATGAATAGAAGTAAAGTAAAATATAATACATATTTATCTAGGTAGTTTGATCACACAGAAATTTATTTCGTGGATGGATAAAAAACGGCCCGATTGAATAAGCCCAGAAAATTCTTTTTAGATTAACGCTTGAAGAATATCAATTAAAAAAAAATGGAAAATTATCTTTAATCATCCGTTGGGTAATCGAACTACCTTGAAAGCTAATTAATGATATTATATAATGAATATGTATAATATTGTAAGGGAGGAATATGTAATCAGTGTAATCACATGCATGGCATTGGCATGATTCATTCAATAAAAAAAAAAATTATGGTAATGTACAACTACAACATAAAATGGTGCACATGCTATGATAAATGATATATATATTTGATATAATTTTTAATAGCAACCGTAACTGACTCGTTTTGAAATCGAACGATTTTTTGGTCGCACTTGAACACAGTCATATTGAACGACTGACATTATCTCTACACTAAAGTTCTATTCAACTCGACCCATTACACCGCTTATTCATGAGCACGTTCTTTTTTCTTTTTATCTACTTTCTTTTCTTGTTTCTTTTCTGTACTTCAGGCTTTAGAAGGGAGAATAAATTTGCCGGGTTAGAATCAGTACTATTAAGAGAAAATTTGTAGCAACATAAAATCTGTCAGACATCCGGGCAAATCCGGTATATTATGATTTTCGATTGGAAGCAGAGAAAACGCGGCGAGAATGCTTTCTGCCATTGGCAATGTAATAAAATTTTTATTGCAAGTGATTCTGTGTAATGATTAAATCTCAACGCGGAATGAAATAATAAATTTCAATACATCATTTAATTTATTAACGCTGACATTATATACAACTTGGTTGGTTTCATAATTCATTTAATTTATTGTTGAGTAGACTGTAATGAATAAAATGAAAAATTCAGTGCACTATTAATTTTATTTTTGTAAATGCTCAACAATTTAAATCTCAAAATAAAATATCAAAAGTTTGTGCATAAATTGAAATATAAATTAATATTTTTTCTTTAAAATGTTTTTGCCCAGGTAGAAATTCAAGTGTCAAGACAGAAAAGCAGAAAAATATCATGACAGCTGTAGTAATGAAAAATTATTCAAATTCATGGGCGAGCCATATATCAATTTGGACACTGAAGAATCTACCGAAAAAAAAAAAAAAAACAAACGATGAAAAAAGTTTGTGCAATTGGGACAATCACGATTAACTCCCACCAAAAACAAATTGTATAACCCACTTTATTCTTTGCTCTACTAATTCAACCCATTCCGACTACGGTGAAATTGCGCAATATTCCTTCACAGTTATTGATTTTACAATAAATAGCGTCAACAGCTCGTGACGTAACACACAAGTGAAGATATAGTTGTTCCCGTCATTAAGGCAGGGAATAAATAACACCAGTGTTGCGTTTACTCGGACGAGCTCTGGCTTGCTCTATGTCATTTACACTATTTCTAACTCTTTCTTCATTTTGTCTCGAGAAAGTGATTGGTGTCTTTAATAAAGTTTATTACGTAAAATGAACGTTTGTTTCTGGGTCAGCAGCAAATTTATCTAAAGTCCCCTTAACGAATTCATCGAGTTGTTAAGAAGCATCTTCAACTTACTATTACTTTTTGAAACGATACAATTCAATCTTTTTAGTTTGACGTACTTTTTATTCCACCCCACAAATTATATTCTTTCAAGATGCTCATTTCTTTTTCCTTTTTTCTCATTTTTCGCTGAGCAATTTAAATCCCATTTGCACATTCCATCATATATAAAGAAAAAAAAAAAAAAAGAAACAATAATCCGATTGGAATTGAAGGGAACTATTTAAATACTAAATGGCAGGTATTAAATTATCATCATGCCTTTGAATATGAATAACTAATAATTTCATCAAAGGCAAGTATTAAACATGCATAAATTTTAAGCGTTTTATCGATATACGTAAATGAACTTGCGACTGCTCTCTCGCCCTATACTCATTGTTACCCATTTCAATTTATTCAATTTGTCAGGTGAATGCTTCAAATAATTAAGTTATAACTACAGATATTTCGTATATAATATATTCAATATCAAAAGCACATATAAACTATGGTTACTCTAATCTAGAAATGAAAGAAAAAAAAAAATAATAATAAATATTACAATAATAATAATGACAATAATAATACATGAGAAAATATAGGTTTAAAGAGAGTTTGGTGTAGCACCTCCGACCCAGTTTGCGCGCATGTGGCATTAATAATAATAAATGGATTGATCCAGTCGGATAATGGGAATAGGGGAGAAAAATATGAATGATGGGGAACGTGAATAATATGCAATGAGATAATGAATATGTGATTTCTTTTTTTTTTCTTCCACTATTTACGTGACTACAATTTTTTTGTTCGCTTTTTTTTGTTGTTGTTTATTTCTCTTTATTTTTCTCTTACACTTTCTCACAGAGAGTTATTGAGGAGTGTAGATTCAATCAAAAGAACACTCCTCTCTGTGTCTGCTCATAAATCGCGTGATTGTCTATACCAAGTTGGTCTACTCCTACTCCTTCTCTCTCTCTGTCTCTCTATATATATATATATGCTCGCATCTCAATCACCTAATTCGATTTCAAAGCCAATCCCCTGTGATGAACCATAGTTGTATATTGTATACGACACGCGAAACTTCAGAAAAATGTCTGGCTGTCACTCTCGTCGTCATTGATTTTTCAATGTTTCGATTTGTTATTTTTATTTGACTTATTATTCAGTAATTCTTTTTCTTTTCTCTTTCACATTATTACACGAAATAAAATTGGAGAAAGTGCGAGTGGGACGGAGCGAGAGCGAGAAATAAAATCCAATCTGGTCTCAACATGAAATATGAGAATCAATATTGAGGATAAAAATATCAGTGAGAATAAAACGAATATAATAATGATACAGTTGATAGCTCAACATTAATAAAAAATAATGTTTATAGCAAACAGTTGTTGAGAGCACAAACAACATTAATTGTTTCGCAGTGTAAAAGCGAAGTGTGCCTCTGTGTAATGAAGCAATAAAGACAAACAAAGGGTGAGAAAAGATGGTGAGAAGGAACGAGAGAGAGAGAGAGAGAGAGAGGAAAAAAATGAAGTAAAGGGAATAGAGAAAATCACCCAAGCGTCCAATTACGAATCTAATGATCTCTTTCTGTTCCTCCTCCTCTTTCTTCATCCCTCTCAGCCTGTCACTTATCTCCTGAAGACTGCCGTCCCACAAGAAGACAATAGGACGGGAGATTAATCGTTCAGGTTCCTGTAGTACGTTGAGATTCATCTTTGAAATAATTTGAATGAATTTTCCATTTTTTTTTTTCCTCAGATGGAAATGAAAAAATATATTTATATACATATGTATATAACTATTTGACCTGCAGAGATTCGCACAATTTTCCTCGGGCTTCCACATGATTGTGAGGAACGAAACCGAACGAGAAAATAAAGTGGAAGTAGGAAGGTTGAAAATAAAAATAAAATAAAATAAAAAAAAAGATAATGTGAATCGATGCAACCGATAGAGAGCTAAAGCGAGAAAAGAGAGAGAGAGAGAGAGAGAACGGAGAAGGATAGTAGAGTTTATATATACGTGGGCTTTTGTCCCGGATCGAAGGTTATATTCACCACTTCACCACGTGCACCTGCACACAGATTACTCGCCCATTTTTTTCTTATTTTTTCCATTTTTTTTTATCTTTATTTTCCTCTACCATCTCGTTGCCATTTATTTTTTCTACCCCTTATATTCTAGTCAACGGTCTTCTCGTCTTTCGCCTTTTTATTATCGATGAAGCGTGTAATGCGATAATGGTCACTGTCATTGACAAGTGTAATGTGAACGAAAGAAACGAGTAGAAAAAGATACCTTGCAACGAGAAGAGGATAATGTACATATTGACGAGTGGAGACCGCACTATCGACCTCGATAATCAGCGATTAATTGCAAGACTTCGACCTTATCACATTAGAACGCAAGGCTAATATTAACGTCATATAAATTAGATACACATATATGCATATATATAGAGGGAAAGAAAATTGATAAAAATATAAAATTGTCTTGAGATAATTAATGCTGAGCTCGGATACTGTTTAAAATGATTAAACCCTCTGATAGATTTATCCATTATTATCGAAAATAGTTTTATGTAAATTCACTGCAGATATTTTCAACAACAATTGCATACATAAAATAATGATACCCGTGCATGAATTAAATGCATTCATGTACATTCATCTATATAAATAAATATATATATATATAGATGCGTGTGACGAGCTACTATTATTCAAGAATTCTATTTGAGGAAATCAGTCCAAGGGAAGGTACAATTTGCATGTGCACCAGTAATTAATTTCACAGTACAAAAAAGAGGAGCGGATGAGAACAGGGGGGGTGAAATTCAAATTGACAGAAATGGATTCAATACGATTATTGTATAACCAACGATTGATAAATGATATACGTAATATTAATTATTTGATGAAACGAAGAGGAAAAACAAATAATTGGAAGACTAAAAAATTGTTTACACAACCAGTGTGATTACGCACAATCCAATTGTACGGAATAACATGTATTACGAAAAAGTGACAGAATGAAGCAAATTATTGTTAAATCATTACGCTATTTTGCGGAATTACTTTGGCACTAAAATTTCCCGAAATTGTTTGAGAAACTATATCGAAAAATCCAATATCCAATCCTGTTCCGCATATAACAAAAAGAACAAAGAATTAATTATTCATTCACATATCGAGAAATAGGTGTTAAACTATCAATGCAATTATACACCGCTGATTAATAACATTCCGAGGAATAATAATAAATGTAGAATATTTGCTTTATCATTACGCCATTTTGTGAAATTGTTTGGGAAATATTTTCGCAAAAATATTCATCGTATTCAAACACATGGTCCAACACCGTAGTGATTTAGTCGAGAAGAAAATTCTTCACGTTGGAATGTGCTGCGAATGCAGTAAAGGAGAAATAGGCAAAGGGACCCCTGACACCCACCCCGAAATCCCCCATCTCCGAACCGGACGTGACTCTCAGAAATGCAATTTCAAGGCACAGATCGACAATCGTATTGGGGGCCAATCTCACGTGCAGTTAATTTCTAGATATTGGAAACGGCGACCAGTTCAAAAAGATAGAGGCCAATTGCCGCCGATTTCCTCTAGGGAAACCGAAGATATAAAAATTCGTAAACCAGTAACCAACCAATCAATCGTAATAATAATGATAATTATAATAAAAGTAATAATAAGAAGTTAGGAAGGAATGGAAGTCAAGCGATTTTCATCATTTTAAATTAATTTCTCGTTGTCGTTATTCGTTAATAAATATTGCAACAGATGAACGTGCGAACACAGGTTTTCAATAAATGATGAAGTGTATGGTGTATATAAAAATTGTACATTAACTGACAGGACAAATATCTATTGTCGGGCAATTTATAGTGTTGAACATACATGAAGTGAAATTATTTTGCATGGAACAAACTGATACAGGTACGACAATGGTAAACATGTGAATTTTGGTTCTCTATTTTTTACGAGGATTAGATGATGCAACGATAAATCGAGGTGAGGGTGAATAGAGGAGAGGTCTTTTTTTTTTTCAAATACAACTGATTGAACTCCATGTAGCGCTGAAGAGGGCCAGAGGTACTCACCTTGTAGATCATACTTACTGGAAAAGTTCCGCGTCGCAATCATTGTTGTTAAAATCGCGCCCTGTTGAAAACACACAAAAATGATCAAATTAAAATATTTCTTTGATAACCACACTACGAAAAAAAATATATATTCAATCAAAATAATATGATATTTTGGAATAATATTTTGATGGCTCATGAATCTCTTCTGAACCTCTGATGTCACCGCCGGCGGCTCCTCATGCTGCGATTGTTTATTAAATCCAAGTCTCTCTCTGATTTTTTGCATGTCCTCATTCGATTCACACTCTCTACAAACTCTAAATAAATTCCCGCAACAATAACACTCACGGCAATCTTTCTTATTACAAAGAAACAATCGTATAATATTATCAAACATTAAATTAATGGAGGAAGAAAATTGCCACGAATGATAGTACAAACGTTACAACTGTTTTATGTCCGCGATGACAGTTTTAAATGAAAATTAATCGAAGCCCCAGTGTTGAATAGAAAAATTAATGTACATGTATCCTCAAACGAAAAATAAAATAAACTAACGCGGTATACTCTTGACTTCAGTTAACGATAGCAACGACGAGGTCAACAATTCAAACGATACTGAAACTATAATCGGTCGTTATATTGTTCCGTGTGAAATATTATATCCTACATCTACATTGTGTTCGTGCCTCATCAATGCCAATATATTCGAATATAAGAAGGGAGCGATACATACGTCTTTGATACGACGACAATATTTATTACCCGTTTGAATATAAATTAACAGATGATATTTCACCAAATGTGCTATAACATATTTTATCCTCAATATAGTTTATATACACATAATCAACATCTAGATAATCGAGGCGAAGGTTTCGTAATTGCGGTTAATGATAAGGGAAATGGGATGTGAAGTACCACATTTGGTCGATCGTGCGGTCGACAGAAATTTACAGCAATATTGTTGTATGAGAAATTTACCAATACATCGTAATCATACATATCTGCATACACATTTATCTATTTACACATATGTAGTGTAACTAGTGAGCCCCTTCTGACTCAACAGTTAATTTTCAAGGTGTTTCTAGTTAAACTAAGTTCTGCTTGACCCTATATCACCGATTAGGTTATTGACATTATGCAATGCAAATGCGAAATGTCGGTAACGTTGTCGTAATTCTCGTACATCTAATGAATATATTGACTGCAAATTGATTCTACTTATTTCGTGTTCAATATTGGATATTGTTGTTGGAGTAGAATGATTGAATAAATTTTATGTTGAAAATGTTAGAACTCACTTTCAATTTGCGCCTTGCGTTGAATTTCTTCAAACAATCCACAGTCTCTTGTCTATGCACCACCGATGCCACACGTTCACGTTGCTGTACACGAAAATGAATATAATAATTGATTATATAGCTTCGTATGAATAATTTGGAATAGTGATGAATTAATTGTTGGTGGAAAATTATACATACACAAATCCATGGATGCCTAAGTGCGTCGTTCGCAGTAATACGCCTCGATGGATTCACAGTGAGCATTTGATTGATGAGATTCCTTGCTTCCGGCGTCACAGTGTCCCACTCTGGACTTGGATACTGCAACATACGAACATAGATTGCATAAGCAAAAATATAATTGCACCCAACTAACGTGTATCACAAAAAAAAAACTTCGTTTCTTTTGAACTTACGTCATATGAACCAGCTTTAATTTGTCCATATAACCGATGCTGATCCTCATCCCAAAATGGAGGATAACCAACAAGAAGAATGTATAGAATGACGCCGCACGCCCAAATGTCAACTGGTTTTCCATACGGTTCCTTTTTCAGAACTTCTGGGCTGAGGTAACCGGGCGTACCGGCGAAACCTTTATTTTATAATTATTATTCAAATATTATTACATCACAATTCAATGCATGAAGACAGACATAGCTCGATCAAATAACACGCAATTGGAACTAATTATTTCTTGTATAAATAAATACTGATAATGTCCAGTAATTAATAATGAAATATTTTCATTATTATTATTTGTTGTTTCATCTATGATGATTTATCGGTGTTTACGAAGCATGAGGAAAAAAAAAGTCGCCAAGACAAAATCAACTCACCGTACCACGCCTGTGCGTCACCCTGCATTTCAATTGCTAGTCCAAAATCTGCCAATTTAACTGCTGCACCTTTTGCTTTACTAGCAAGAAGAAGATTCTCAGGCTGTGTGAGTCGTTGACAATTGTAAAATAGAACAGAAGCTCAGTTATAAAATTGTAAGAAGCAGAGGGATGTGATAAAATGTAGATATTGTATCAAGAATTCTATATAATAATTATTTTTATTTATAAACATTACCTTGAGATCTCTGTGCACAATACCATTGTGATGGCAGTGATGGACACTTTCCAAAATTTGTTGTATACAGTGAGAGGCATCAGCCTCACTGTAAAATTCTCGGGCAACGATATCCTCAAAAAGTTCGCCGCCAGTAACTCTAAAATTTTCCACATAGACAGAAAAAAAAGTATTTAACTGAAGAAAAAAAGAAAATTCTGATAAATTGTTTCTACAGACATTTTTCTCCATTTCCAAAATGCGAAAATTGTCAGTGGTATTCTTTCAATTCTTTCGTGCAAAGAATTATAACTTGTTATTGCAGTATATGAAAATATCGAATCTACATTTGAATTTGAATATCATGATAAAAATACAGTGAACGAGTTAAAGGTGCCCACCCGAGTAAAAAACACACAAACTATATACATAGCGCGTATATCTATCTTCCGTTTCAGTTGAAGTAGATTGTTTGATATTTTACATATACCCGCGCGTTGGTGAGCAAATATAACGGATAGAGAGAGAGAGAGTTTATGAGAATGAAATGAAATCAATCACAAGTCTATATATGTATGTAAACAACCGCGCAATTTTCATTTATATTTTCACTATACAATTTAATTCAGTTCATTGAATTGAACAATAAAATGCATGCACGCATTCTCTTTGAAATTTTAAATGGGTACATAATACTATGTATATGAATACTGTGTTTATCTTAATTCTATAAATAAAATCATTATTATTGCTTACAAGTCGAAGACGAGGTAGTGGCAGTTTTCTTCCTGTATACTTTCGTGTAATCGCACTGTAATATACAAAGAAACAAAAAAGAATAATTATTAAAGTAATAATATAATTTCAGCTGCAAATATTATTTCAACTATTTTTTTTATGCCCATTTTCATGGCTACATAAAATTTGTATATAAGACATTTCACCATTTTCTCATATATTCTGGAAGTGCTTTCAAACCACTCTAAATCTATATGTATATTTGTATAATGGACGCATATGGTTTAACTTTTTACAGTATGATACCTTCCCAAAATGTCACCACTTTTAATTTAGTATTCCTTTTTCTCCGGATATATTGTACTATATTATTTTTGCAGTGATTATTAATGTTTTTTTGTTTACAAACACTTTTCTTTGTATGTACAAATATATCTATTCATTTCCTATTCATTAATGTTCTCTGCGGTAATATGAAACAAAATACAAGTTTATTGATTACAAATATTTTCATGCTGGTAAACGTGCCGTGGGGTCTCGTGTAATGGAATACGTTCACGGTGTTCAAGAGACTACTAACATTTTCTATCAATACATATACGTATATTTATATTTCAGATGTGCAAGTGAGCAGCTCTTGCGGAGTGAATTACATCCATCGGTGTAATACGATATGAGGAAGGAACTCGAGCGGTGAGATGAAACTTATTTTAATCAAAAGTGAGGTGATTATGGTTGACCTTATGTAAATTTATATACCAGATGAATTCTTTATAAATAATAAAATGAATGACACTATAATGAAGTGGAAGCTTTAACCTGAATAATTAATGAAGCGATACTGTTCATACAGTGTAAATATATTTCTTTCACGTATATTTGTATATATGTGTGCCAATATGCATGTGCTCTATAATCAAATTCCTATAACAATTCTGTCATGAATTAATTGACGAATAAATTAATTCTCATATTGAATGTGACATCAAATGACAGACAAGCCTTCAGCTGAATAGAAATAAATAGACCCACGGCAAATATATTATTATGATCTGGGAAAATTCACCTGATAAAATATGAAATTAAATTGCGCTATGATGAGAAAAAAAAAAAAGAGAATATCGATAAAAAAAGGAAGAAAACGAAGTATTCAATACTAAAATGGAACATGAATATATATGCATGGGTGGTAATAGATGAAAGAGTGAATGTGAATCACTTCAAAAGATGAATTTAATATCGACGACGATGCGCAACAGGGTCATATTTCCCTTGAGAACTATTCTATTATAGATACATATTATTTTTTTTTTCCTTTTATAACGTACAAGAATTGTCAATGAACAAATTTTAATCGATTATCCATCATGTATAATTTTTGACAAAGTATATCTTGTTTCAATCTACAAGTTTCTAAAGATGTGATGAATAGGAAATAAAGAGACAGGGAGGCGTAAGAGAAAGAGAGAAAGGGAAGTAAAAGAGAAAAAGTATCGATCCTGTACATAGCGTGCCACACCTCAGTCGTTTCTCAGAATCTTCATCTAGTCTCCTCCCTCGTGCTATTCACTCTCACATAATATTCTGACATAAATGTGAATTGTACTACATCATCAATTTTTAATGTCATAGGTGTTTACATACATGTATATATATATATATATATATATATATATATATATATTATTTTTATGCGTTGGCCATATATTGAAAACGATAAAATTTACGGTAGCATTGGACGCAATGCCGTTCAAAATCGTTTCGCAACGTTTGTTTTCATCGTTGGAACATATAAAATTCTATAAGAATCGTTGTTGAACGGCGTGGCATTATTATGTGTCAAATACCCGTCAACGGTTTGACGATAATACTGTGTGGTGTGTGGTTTTCTATTCGTCGTTCTTTTAAGAAAAAGTGGGTCTATATTTATGTTCATCATATATACCACACATTTCTCTGCAACTCAGAAAGCAGAGCATCGTTGTCATATAGTCATCTTATATACTAGTCGAGGTTATATCGATTCTTAAGGCCACACCTCGATACGTTTGTGTTATAGTGGTGTACACGATGAAGAATCGATTATTCCTACACTCTATTAATTATTGAATTTTTTTATTCAATATGTTTATCTGTCTGATAACTCAATAGTCTTTCTCTTGTAATAATTGATATAGTGAACTTGAAGTATATTCTGTGAAGGATGCAAACAAAGTGAATGAACAATATTTTTTATTAATAGTTAAAATTAAAATTTGTAAATGTTTATTTTGAACTTATTAATACAGAGTATAAAAAAACTTTATAGTTTCAATTCACGACATAAATTTAATTTGAATATCAAAAGAAATTCGACAAATTGATCAATATATTTGTATATAATCCATTTGTATCACTAGAGTTCCGATAAACAACCGTACATGACATCTGAAACTATTCCGTCAAAAAGAACAATGAATGTTTAACAGGGTTAAAAAATATAACATCCTGAAAGACGAAATGATTTAGAATATTAAATGTTATTGATTTTAATAAGTAAAGATGCGTTAGAGAAATTTATGAAACAAATACATCTGGAATAAAAATGAAATAAAATAGGGAGATAAATTCTGTCAAAAGACTGACACAATTTGAATGTGTATACATACATACACATGTAAAGTATTTGCTTCGTATGACAGACCTGTCCGTCGGTCTAGTTATTTATCGACGTGCGCGCGTGTTCGTTGTTCAATTGAACGCCGTGCGATGAATAAAATACATGAAAAAGGTGGACTATATTTGCAAAAGCTCACATTGTCCCGGGACATATAGGTATACATATATATATATATATGTTGGTATATATTTACACGCGCCGAGCAGACGTGTCATCGAGAATGAACCTTATGAATTATGAATAAGGGCGAATGTTCCTGTGCTCGGTGAAAATTAAGAAAGGACGATATTTGACGTTTGTCTACTACATAAGATGATGTTCTCCATATGACATATTTTACGAGTGAAATCTAGTTTGTGTGTCTTCATATTTTAATTTTTTAACATTGACATTAATACTATAGAATATAGATAGAAATGATAAAGTATTTTTATAACTGAATTGCAATAATAGCTATTTGATAAGAAATTTATTCCAAATTAAAAATTGTGCAGGTATATTTTCAGTCATGTAAAGAAAGAATGTTATTCTTTTATTAATAATTCTCAGAGTCGATATAGAATTCTATTTCAATCAATTTTCAATGTTTTTTTTCGCTGCGTGATGTGACTGAACGATTTTTTATTGGAATATTGTGCGATTCTCTTACGGAAGCCCATATACTGCAGTATCTACTACAAAGTCTTCTCAATAATTTCATGATTTTTATGGGTTTCAATTTACAGAACCAAGATATATTTGTTACCTTGTCAGGAAGTTACACGAATTATTATTTAAACGAATAAATAGGAGAAATAATATTCCATCTTCAATGAAAACCATGTAGATGTATATGTATTCCATCTAAACCTGAAATTTCTATTTTTTATCGATTGTTACAATTAATTTGATGAATTTTTTTTATCATATTTATAATACCGTGCACCATTTAATTTCTATTAATTTTCTTTGCAGCATTTTTTCTATGTCCGTTACTTCAATTACTGTTATATTATGTATATGCGTCTGTACACAGTGAGAATAATGTGAAATCTGAAACTTATTGCCACACGGTCATTGTCAAGGATTCCAACTAAAAAAAACCATGATCAATTCGTCGATAAACAAAACAATACGTGAATCAGTGAGTAAGTGATATCGAACAGAAGGGAAATAAAACAAAGAACATACAGTCTCGTGTATACGACTTATTCCCTCGACCTTTCGCATGTCTCGAGGCCATTGTATACATTCATATAAATATCGATTATTTCCCCAATTTCCTAAAATCGAATTAATAATAATCATGTCAATATATTGCAATATTGTAATAGCAATAAAAACAATGAAGATAAATTCATTTCTCATTAGTATATTACTTCATAATATATTCTCACAGTATCAATCATTATCATGTCATTATGTATCACATACATATTCATTACAATTATCTTGATAATATCAAGGGACGGAAGTAGCTATTGATGCAACCACTTTCCTCCCTTCGTCTTAATGACAAAAATAGCTTTATGATATTACTGAAATGTCTGCAAATGGATGTGGGCAAACGATAATGATGATGTTGCCAATAAATACGACACATAAAAATAAATATAAATGGGGGAATTTTATTTCTTGAAGAAGATAGACAAAGACTGACCCACTCACACACATGAAAATGTAGATAAAAACGAAGGATAAATTAATTGAATTCAGACAGGTTGAATAAGTGTTCTGAAAACTCATTAAAATAATTTACTTTACTATTGGTTTTCTTGTTCAGAGACAACTAAAAGCGCGAGTTTGTTGTACTTGGAGTGCCGATCGTTTGAACCAAATATTTGCAATAGAAATTGGCTTGGCCAAATGAATAGTTGATTAAATGTACACATGCATAATTTTTTAATAATACAAAAAATTAACTTCATGTCTAATAATTTTTACACTTAAATTCTAGTGTCGCTGAACTATTTGATATTTTCAATGTTAATATTCAAATATCATTCATTGAACTCAAGCTTCCAGTTGCTTTCCACTGGATACTTTCATATTCAATTGCCATATGAAATGATTGGTTTGAAAAAATTTTCATTGTTCGTATGTATCGATGAATACACCATGTGTGTAAATGTGCGTCTTGTGTATTGTATTGAATAGCCACCCAGCACGTCGTATTTCAATTTGAATTTATCGACACTTTGACGAATCAGGGCCAATCATTGCAATGAGTCTCATGGTTTGTATACACTTCATTTGTGTCCTTGATGATAAATACACATCGACAATAGCGCACAAACGCCTGGCATAAATATCAAATAGTTAGTGGATGTATATACGTATAATATTATTGTATATACATATAAAGTGTATAGTATATCAGTCTCATTGATATTCAATACAATTGTGTAAATGTACATTCATTAAATATTCATGTATGCATATGATTATATATGTATTCATGATAATTAAGTGTTTATTATTAGTTAATTCATTTTATTCCTGCCAACACAATTTATTTATTTATTTATCTATGGAAATACACTCTCACCGATATTTTGATGTTGCAATTTCCTGCATATCCGCGCTTCTCGTTCGAGTTTTTGGAAATCTGGAATAAAAAAAGTAATTACTTTTTCAGTAAAATAATGAAAATATCCAATTACTCTTCAACATAATTTTTCATTTGATATTGCATTCATCAGATCATTAAAATTTTTATTCCCTGCATTTATATCAGCATCAACGTTCCCATTTTTCCGTTAATCATTATTACGCAATGTGACACTCGTAACTACCCATTATAATTAAATTCAGTAACGAGTGATCTACGTTAGATAATAATCAAATCATGAAATTAATTCCTTTAATTTATATGAACGTAACTAATACATTCATACATATACGTATACATATTTTCTAATTCAATTCTATGTCAAATTAACGGAGAAGTTTTCGACGTCCTTCGGGGGAACTATATAGATGTAAAAGTTTCATGAAAGAAAACGTTCTCATCGTCCAATGCACTCTCGGTCGCTTCCTCTTTCTGACACGCTTGGTCGTACTAGTATGCAGTAGTAGTATTAGTAGCAGTAGTGGTAGTAGTATTCGTTCTCTATGCACGATGAAAAATCAATCTGTTGCACGTGACCTAACCGCAATGTCTCCCATGATAGAATTGCAAACGCTTCCAACTTCTTATATTCAAGAGCCACATTGGACTTTTCACTTAATTCAATCAATTGAAAAGTAAGAATGAAAAGAAAAAAATTACAAGTATGCAAAAGAAAAAAGATTACTATCCGAAGATGAAAATTTTTTTCATTCCCCCCCCAATCTCAAGTGTAACTATTGCCTTTTTGTTACGTATTCAGTTGTGACATATGCTCGTGCACATTGCACGGGGGGAATGCATTTAATTTTGGATATAGAAGCATCCCGTTAACGAATGAATATTAGGAGCGATTGTGGAACCCGAGATTCCGCTATCCAAAAATAACACTAAGCAAACGCGCACACATATACACTCAACACATTGGTAATGGCATGACTTCACATATAGCTGACGACGCAGATAATGTTTTTGTGGATCGTTGCAGCCATTGACGAATAAAAATAACGCTAGGACCACCGGCTTGCGTGACCGCAAGTAACTTCTTTCATATTTCGCTTTCATATACAATCTTCCGTGAATGTTCCAAACATTACTTTCAGTTCAATGAACGACAATAATAATAATAATAATAACAATAAGAATAACAATATACAAAGTGATTATAAATTACAGATGTTCGTGTAATCAAGAACATTTATAATAATTCATGTGGGTCAAGGAGGACTGTATTCTTGTTTAAAAATATTTCATTGTTCTAGATTTTTTGCCATTCAATTACTCTCTTGTTTTAATTTTGGGGAGAAAATTTAGCCGGAAGGAAAATACTGAACAAAAGGTGAACGTACCTAAAAATAGTAGTAAACAATTGCCACGAATATCAAGAGTGACGTGACAAAAGAACGAAGGTGCAGGAGAAGAAGAAAAGTTTATAAAAAATTAGAATCGAAAATATATGAATATATACAAATTGTAAAGGCAAAAAAATGCGTACACGAACCAAAAGAATTCATGTCATCACTTGAATCTACAAATGAAATCAGGGGGAAAAAACAAAAAACTGAGAAAAAATAAAATAAAATAAAGTAGGTGAATACAAATAAATAACAGAAAATACGAATGTGTATGTATGCAAGGACGAAAAATATATACAACAAAGTGAGGCGGAAGAGTGCACGCAAAGAGAGTTATGAGAATTGAATTGCCATAGTGGCTAACAAGCAACCCTTGTTTGTTCTAAACTCGTTATCGGACGAGGTTACTACGTTGTGCAGGTGGAAAATCCACACACACACACACACACACCAACATATACAAATAACCAACTACCACCAACCCTCAAATCAACATTGGCAAATACAACATAACATGTAAACTCATAAACTCAATAAGGAATAACATAAATATTTTTCATTTTCACTTCAACCCAAATAGCAGACCAAATATAAAATACAATAAAATATCAGCAATATATACAGCGATATTCGTGATGATAAAAAAACAAAGAACGTGACAGCATCTTCAACCACAATTAATCCGTTCATATAGTCGAGAAATAAATGTTCAATCATAATATTAACGATATTATGCATTATTATATGTTACTTTTATATCATATTATATTATCCGAACGTGAAAAAAAATTGCCGTGAACCTCGCTAGCTATTTAAAACAATGATTCAGTTTCATTTATAAAAATAACATAAAACATCGATAGTTATACCTATTTTTGTTCAGGAAAATAACTTTTGATAAACAATATAGTGTTAGAACAAAAAAATTAACTATCAGAATATTTTTCCAACTCAAGTCTATAACATATTCAATGTAGGTGTGGTCAATAGAATATTTATTCTCATATAACATGTGTCAATATATTAATTGAAGTTGAGAGGTAATGTTATATATATTGGGGAGAGTAAAATGTGCGCGTCAGTGGCGGCCACGCGGTACAACAGTTGACGAATAGAGGGAACGGGTCGAGCGGGCACTGGGGCAAGGTCGTGACGACGCGCCGAGAACTGGAGAGCAAGAGGAACGAACGAATGAGATAGGTAGGAGCAGTACAAGAGTACCCATTGCGTTGCAAAATTCTCTCCTAACTGTTTTATTATTTAATGAAATTTTCTTTTATATGTATGCACCATGTTCTGCATCACTACAAGGAGAACATTTCATAGGAAAAATTACAACAAGAATATTGGAAACTGAATGATGATATGAAATACCGAAGAATATACTACGTGATAAATTTCACCATCATATATTGAATATTATCGTGCACATATTAATTATTGCTGTATTTATAGTGAAAATTATCACGTACATGGTAAAACTTATCAAACAGTATATTATATTCGTGTGAATCTGAAGTTTTTACATTTTCGTCTTAATTTATGTTATAAATTTTTTTTTTTCATAACGTTCAAACATCAAAACAATTTTTTTTCTAATTAATTTTTTCACAACATAGTGAACTACGTCAGTTTAATTGTTACAAAAACGTAAAAATGCATCGCAAATTGAAAAAAAATATTGATTAGTACTTGATGAAAAAATATGGCAGAACTGTGATGTATCTTCATTTGAAGTTTGCTGATTTAATCATCATTCGACTTTCGACACTTGGAATCATACTGCAGAACATGGTCCATATATGTACGTCCTCGATTTGAGTTTTCCCATTCCCACGTTGCTATATACTACGTTTCCTTCACTAATTTCCGTCCATTCTTGGCGTCGTCGAGCGGAAGGACGTTAAGAAATGAAGAAAGCAGAGTGGATTGGTAAATTGAATAGAGGGAGACAACTCAAGAATATGTGCGAACGTTGATTTTTATTTCTTTATTTATTTATTTTTCTTTCTCATTCTTTTTATTTTTTTTTTTTTTTTGTCAAGAATTCACTCTCGAGATTGCAGCAAAAGGTGAGGAATAAATTAAGTAAACCCCCATGTCCAATCGATAGTCTGTCAATGGCAAAAATTTTTTTTTTCTGACCGTTATTTGATAAGGACAGGGAGAGAAAAAAAATATTTAACTATTCATGAGCATTTTTTTCGCATCAGGTTGTTCTTCACCCTTCTATTATGTTTTACAATGAACTGTGTATGCACTTGATGACTTGAGATTGTGGACGGGACGTTGAAAATAAATATATAGTTAGATTTTTTTATACGTTCAATATTCCAGGCTAGATGTACCTTCTTTTTTTTTTTTTAGATTTTATAATGATCTATTTATTTTTGATCCCCGATATTGTGTTGGCTATTTTTTATTTCCGTTAAAAATTATTTTATTATTAGAAAAAGAAATTAAGCAATTATGGTAGATTAATCATATTAACATTATATGAAAACTAAATTTTCTTTCCAACTAAACTGTTTATAATATAAATCACTAGAGTGATCGAGTAATTGAATTTTCCATAATTCGAAGGAGGTTGATGTGAACCAAAATGCATGAACAATAATTGTGAAATATTCGATCAACGGCATAAAAAAGAAGGGAAGTAAGTTTACAAAAGTGCCATTCTTGAATACCACTGAGGGTTGTTTGATGAAGACAATTTAAAAAACGAATTTTTCCCGTATCCATTACCGTTACCCCATTCAAATACATCATTGATGTCACATAAATACGTGCATTGTATAGAAATTCACAACATATTTTCCAAAAAAAAGATAAAAAAATTAGAATGAATAAATAAATAAAACAGTTATGAGACTTTGTGATTTGTAGGATGTTCGAATTGAATTACGTATTAAAGGCGAATAAGACAGCACGCATTCATTATACGAGCGCCATGTGCGTGACCCATGACACAACGAATTCCCAACACGATCGAGAATTGACACGCAATCCTAAAACAGCACATGTGGCGCCCATACACACTCTCCCTATACATACATCATATTAATACATCTTTTGTATTGACAATACTTTTCTACTTGAAATGATGAATAAAAAATTCACGTCATACTATTCTTCACGAAAAAAAAAAAAACAAAAACATGTACAAAATTTTTTACCATTTTTCTCCCCGATTTTTTTTTTTTTTTTTTTTTAATAAACACTCATATGAATATCTAAAAATAAATGGCGCGATGTTAACATTTTATGAGGCGTAAATGTGTCGATGGAGGATATACAATACATATAGGTATAAATTTCTTGTAGTTGTATCGTCTGCTTGCTTGCCTGCTTTTGAGCTCCTTTCATATCTGTATATCGCAACAAACGCATAGCCCTACTAACTCGATAAATAGCGCAATGCGCGTTGCCGTTTATCGTATAAGCCACTTTTGCTCCGTTGATTGATACGATTATAACGCTCGTTTGGCTTCGAACACCTCTTGATGTCGGGTATATATTCCAAAGTCTTGCCAATCATCAATTATTTATTCTCACGAATAAAAAAAGTTTTTAACCATCGATCATTCATATTCAATATTTTTTGTTATCATCATCATCACCATCATCATCATCATCATCATCATCATCATTGTCTATTATTGATATTCTTTTTCCTCCATCAATGTTCTCATAAAATATTTTATTCTTCTATGTGGTGTCGATAATTAAATACAATCATCTAATAATGTATAATTTTTTTTTTAGTAATGTTTAGTAGCAGTGGGTACGGTATTATTCACGATGGAATTCTTGGCAATGTGACAATATGAAATATACACGTTACACATATATAAGCTCGTTTGTTTTTAGACATGATATGTATCTCGTGAGAGTGCTAACACACAATCACCATGTAATCATCAGAAATGCAATGTAAATTTTCACAACAAAAATTAATTGAATACGTCATTGATAAAATATTTGTATTTCTCATTAATAAAATAAAATTACTCTGTAGTCCTATCTATTTTTGGATAACTCAACGTTTCAAGTATTCTCACTATTAAATTATAAGTCGTAGATAGATATATATATATATGGAAATTAAATTTCTGAGCAGACTTTGGCGCACAAAATAGGACCGTAGTAATATAAATTTTGATTATTCCACGAAATGTCATTAACAATAGCGTAAAGTGAATTTTAATAATATATTTTCACAGTAACCACAGAATGTTTCTTCAAATAATAAATTTCAGTCGTGTCGTTTTATAAACCGAGGGTTCATAATACATATACATATGCAAGGAAAAATTATTAACTCTAGTCATAACAATCATCAAAGAGCTGTGGCGGCAACGCGACGGCATATTTTGGCTTCAAGACATTACAATAAATAATGTTACACACATGATAAAACGCCCACTTTGAAAAATATATTCACCTCTTTGCGATAATTTTCTTGTATTGATGACCTTGGCTGCAAATTCCTGTCCAGTACTTTTCTGCACACATCTTCGTACCACTGAGAATGCACCCCTGAAATCAAAAAAAAAAATAAAAATGTTAGAAAATTACTATCACATTTAATGAACATGAATTAATCCATAGCATGAATTTCAAATTAACTATAATCTTGCGTTCAATATTCAGCAAGTTTGAAGTTTTATCGAGTTAATGAAGCATAGAACCGTTTAACAATTTGTCGACAAATAATACTAATTCAAATGATCTCAAGTTTCCGAACTGTATGAGAAGCGAGCATTTGGATTTGTGTCCAATGTTGATGTTACACATCGTGGTTAAGTGCAATGCCTCAAGCGATCTGGAAAGTAAACTTTGCTCGGTTATTTCCACAGCTCCCTCGACTTTGGTACAACATATTCACACATATATATATATATATATATATATATATATGTATATGTGAATATATATAATATAGTACGTATTATCGAACGTCAGGAAATACATTTGAGAACTTTACTTTGGCTTACTGTGCTTGAAAAACAAAATGTTGACAAAAGTGAGATATAAAAGAGAGTGTGAAGATGACGAATAAAACGTTTGGACATTATCGCATTGAAGCACATAATGCCTCGAGGGAACATTTTTTTTTTTTTATTTGGCTCAACGATGTCAAGCGTTGACGAGGGATCAATTGGTTATATGAAAAAGGTTAAAGAACAAAGAACAAGAACGAAGAGAAGTTGACGTAAAAATAAAAGAAATGGTGTGGAGAGCATTTCCAAATGTCAAATGGCTGTCAAGAGACAAGCTATGATAATGTTTTATCATTCAATTTAGTTTTCTTCAACTGTTATCGAAGGTATCAGAAGAGAATAATTTAAAATATGACGCAAATATATGAAATGTAATAAATATATTTTTTAAACTGTTTCATAATGAAATCGTGGTGGTGAGTGAATATAATGGGAAGCAGTAGCAGCAACGAGGTATATTCAGACCCAAAGTTAATTGAGGAAATAGTATAGATGAAATGTGGGAATGTGGAGAAATTCAACCAGTGACCGTTGGAAAATTATAAACGACCATTTTTAGAACTGTCCCACAAAGTAATTGGATGAAACGTGTGCCAAGCACGATTCTATTTTTCTTTACCTTTCACTCAATTTAACTCGTCATTTTCCTGCAATTTTTTTCACTTCGGCCTCAATTTTTTTGTTCCAAACAAGAAAGAATTGCCCATTCTCCAGACACAACAAATTGAATAAATTGATTATTAAATTCAGTTCTACTCAATAAATAATAATTTAATGTTAGCAGGATAGATGTGTGTAAAAATTGCGTTTTATGTCAAACAATAACTCTCCACGGTTTTTTATCTCGAATGTTTATTGGCCAAAACAATTACTCATTCCAGTCTGCTACTTTCTTTGACGCATCGGTTATTAGCGTTTCAGCTTTCAGGAAAGGAAATATTACAATAATGGAATACTGATTGATCACCAAAATGAAGAGTGGAAAACAGCTGGGTCCCATAGAGACACCCACAGTCAGGACAATAACCGAGGGAGAATAATAATGGGATTATCAGTTTTTAGATTACAAATTTCATCATTTTGAAAAATGTGATATCTAAAAGAACAAAGTGCGGTTAAAGTTTGACTTTCGATTTTTTCCAATTTAAAATCAAACTTTTGTTACTCATCAAATTTCGCCCCCCCCCCCCCCCCCCCTGTCAAAGCTATCGTTAACTATAAATAATAAGATTTAAGAGGGAGAACATAAGCCGAAGCCATACAAAAAACTTCCGAAAGAATAATGACTCGGGTGAATAGACTTCTACTGTAAAAAAAAATTACGATCACTTTCAATCAATTTCCAAAATTTCTAAACAACATCACAAATTCTTCCAAATATATGCAACAAAAAAGAAACCCCACGAATTCATCACCGATATCAAATTATTCTTTAGCAAATACTAAGAAAAAAAAATATACAATAGTAGAAATTAAAATCCAATAATATAACATCATAAGAGCATCTCTGTCTCTTCATCTCAAATATTATTTTAAATCAATTTCTAACCTCAATATCCACTGTCTAAGAGCAAATTAAATACTCAACGGTGGCTTCATTCGACCAGTTTATTCAATAACTAGGCCACATAGGTTACGATGACAAACACAAAACCCTACACACATATTCACATCACTTCGTATATATTTACACCGTGAAGAAGAACGTGAAATTTATAGTATAGTAAATATAGTATAGTGGCGTTGATATGAAGCCTTCAAGGGTCAGCGATCACACGCGCCCATTTCGAGTCTACTTTACCCATTGTATGTAGCATAACTCTGTTCCCAAGGACGTGAGGTCAGCTGCCGTGCATCATATACTATTATTTATATTTCTTGCTCGTCACTTCCTTCAACCAACCCATATTCCAGCTACCCTCATCTCTCACTGTGTTCATATCCTTATATATACACGTAACAATGTTTTCATGCTAATATAACGACTCGCCATGTTTGCCTCTCTAAAAACATTCAAACAGGGAGAGGAGTTTGAACGTGGCAAAGAGGGAGGCTTATATATTGATCTCTTACTATCCCTAAATGTATACACATCGTTCTTCAATCTCTCGACCCATTTTCCTCACACACACACACACACACACACACACCCCTGTGAGTATTCAGGCCACAGAGATAAAAATACAAGAGTGTATTTGTAGACAATCTAAAGCAAAAGGCTTCCATATACATTCACATGATTTACGCATCAAGGGGGAAACATCGGGGTGAAATTTGAATGAAATCGATTTCTTATTTTGCATATTCTTGAAGAATATACTTATAAGAACATGTGTTTTATATATTATATATATTTTAAAAATGACACACCAATTTACCAGGCTATTTAACAGTTATTCACCCTCTATTGCTAAAGTTATTTTTACTTCATCAATTCACCATGGAAAAGAAGAAACAAAAATTACTAACGGAATAGCAAGATCAAGCAAAAAAATACAAAAGGTATCTGGTATCTTCAGGAAATAATTGAATCAATTATTCTATCAATGTCTTTGGAATATTTTACAGATAACACAATGCTCATTAGTTACAATAACGTTTCTCTGAACGAAATAAAAAAATTGATAATTGAATCTTTATTCATTATCTTATTTTTAAACATTTCTGAGATAAGAATGTCGGAACAAAGGGAGAGTTTTTCCAGCAATCATCCTGGCATTCCACCATAAAAAGTAACTAAAACACGTTCATGAGTATTTTTCGTTTCATTCGTAAAATTAAATTGGAATATATATGTATATTCATTATTTTCCAAGTTTTTAATATGTTCTCATGTCAGTGCTTTGTTTACAATTATTTTCTTTCATTTTAGTATCTCGTAACCAGAAACGTTCTCAAATATAAATATGTATATATTATGAATATATACCTGTATAGTTGTTGTTATGTTGACAACAGTAAAGACATTTTAGGTTACAAGTTATAACATTCTGCACGTGAAAAAAAAAAGAAGAAGAAAAGAAAATTAATTAAACTACGGTATATGTATATATATATTTTAT
The DNA here is from genome assembly GCA_958496275.1 of Zele albiditarsus. Classification (NCBI taxonomy): domain Eukaryota; kingdom Metazoa; phylum Arthropoda; class Insecta; order Hymenoptera; family Braconidae; genus Zele; species Zele albiditarsus. The sequence goes on along the minus strand of OY292409.1, from coordinate 11,455,795 downwards.
GAGTGGCAAAATGGCTGCCATTTGAAGTCACGAGAGCTTGAAAAGAACGTTCACTCTTGTCCACAGATGTACCGGGTGTACCAGAATTATTCAACACTACCTCTTAATAGTAGATTAGAGAATTCATTTATTTATGTGACAGCTAAATTATTTCCGATGTCTACTGCTGAACATTCACAAATGTAGACAACAAGTCACAATGTAAATAATGAAATCAAAACAAATCAAATAAAAAGGAAAAGAAAAAAAAAAAAAGTACTGAAGAAAATCGTGTTTGGCATTCAGTTGCCGGATAAACAATTATCTATCTAGTCCTCTATATTCACCCTCTATCTCCCGATCTTCATTTCTCGCTTCCTTAATGTTATCACGTGACTGAAGCAAGAGAAAGCCTCTGGAAAATTTAGTCGCGACCTCTACAGAAAGCTCTTTTCTCACTGTGGAATATACAAAAGACACGTTCAATTTTATTTATTTATCTTTTTTTTTTTCGCTCCTTTATTTTTCTTTAGTTTTGTGGACGAGGGACTAGAGGTTGAACGTGAGGGGATTACAACCAGTATATAGTCCATGAGGCCAAGAAAGGTAGACACATACTTTTGTTTCAGTATGAGCATACTTATCGTAAAAGAAAGAATAGTTTTTTTTTTTCCTCTTCCTCTATTTTGACTGCTATGAAATTAAAGGCAATATAATATATACATATTTTTCTATTATATTTTCGTTCATGTCTATGAGAATATTCTATGCATGAATTGTCATCAGCTTGTAGGCAGAAATAACATATGGATTTTTGTGATTTATTTTTCAGTAAGAGAACCAAAATGCATTGGATGAATTTCATTTAGAAAATCCTCTTACAAGTACGAATTGACGGGAATGTATCGATCTTTTCTATAGACTGCTACATATATAATACACAAATACCAATGGAGAGTGCATTGAAATTCAATATACAACTCCACTGCAGTATTGCGATGAATAAATATATAAAATTATTCAACTTTTACGTGCTAATATATTTCTCTAGTGAGGTAAAAAAAAATGTCAAAAATGAAATTTAAATTGGCCTATTCATAATTTGATTTACAAAGTCAACTTATTTTATATATTTGCACATAAACGCCATCAATATAAATATAAGTAACTTCCATTAGTAATTTGGAAAATTCTCATAGGAAACGATCATACATTGCTGCTGCAAAATGTTCATACAACACTGCCGTGCACTTATATCAGAAGACAGGAAAGAATTCACGAGCAGTAGAATATAAAGGAATGGAGACGACCAAAAAGATACGGAAGTTGGAATGGCTCCGGTGTATAGTTGGACGTTTTGGATGTGGCAAGAATGAGTTTGGGAGATAAAAAGGACAAAGAAAACGGAACAAATCGTCCATTTAGTTTCCTCCTATTTCTCTTTTTTTTTTCCTATCACCTTATATTTCAAGACAACGAAAATTCAGTTTCATTTAAAATTCTTTATCTATATTTTTTCGAAAAAAGAATCTCAGAGTTTTGATACATAGTTGTATATAAAGTTTCCAACCCTCTTCAAGTATTAAATTGTATCAGTGAAAAATAAATTCTCACCGAAGTAATGGAAAGAAAGAAAATAGGAGAGAAGCCAAAAGGAGAAAAAATTATTCAATTATCATTCACTTGTGTTTTCAAGTATAAGTAATACTGTATACCTGGTAAACTAATAGGTATTCAATACAAAAAAAGAAGAAAAAAAATGGAAAATAGATTATAAGTAATTATCTTCATAAATATTATATTCAAAATATTTTCTCATGAATAAGTAAAAACCATTACATCTAACTAGGGTAAAAAAAAAACCATTTTCATTGCATTCATATGCTATGTTGGTATCAAAATTCATGTTTGTGATGTTACAAAGGACAAAATTTGGCATTCACAAAATTATTTGCATCAACTCAAGTTACATTCATTGAATATTCTCAAAGTCAATGATGATACTGTCTATATTAAACAAAAGGCAGAGAGCGAGAAATGGTGGAAGTTACGAGACAACATCAGAACGAGCGAATGTCAGACGGCGCATAAATTTCTCCGAGGTGGCGCAAATTAAGCGTACTTATGCAACTAGGCCAAAACGATAAAGTTGACGTGGGGATGTATACATATATTTGTTATGTGTGTGTGTGTGTGTGTGCATATACAGAACAGACAGGGAACAGTGAAAGAGTTGACAGAGCTGTCGACGATGGGTCAACCCGCTTTTCTCCAACTCGGTGAACATTCATACTACAGGTACTCTCTTTTCCCTTTACCACTCGCATACTTTTTCACCTATATATATATGTTTAGACATATATACAAGTGCGTTTCTCGGCAGCTCTTGCGCCACACGGATCGATGAGTTGCGCGCACATCTCCACCCTCTTGCTTTTTCCCCTTTTATCCCGCAGATATACATACCGAGGCGGTATTGTATGCGCACACAAGGTTGAAGTTAAGGCAATGTCGAGAGAACAAAACGTCTCAGAGTTTTATATGCACATGTATATATATAGTCACAAATATAAACATAGAAATAAATATATACCATGTATATATATATGTATAAATATATGCAGGGAAGTTAATGTTGGAAAGTCTCAGGAAGACACTCTCGCATGTGAGAGCCAAGTAAATCGATATGAACTGTCTATTTCCTCTCTGACAAAACTTTTCGTGGATACGAGAAATCTTTTTTCCCATATTTATATTAGTAGAAATGCACTTTGTCGTCTTTTTGAATTCCAATTTATATATACTAACGAATTTATTGCTATTTTTTTACATATATGTGAAGGAGGATATATGAGTTTCAATTTATTATTCGTTTATAAGAAAATATATATTAAATTTAGATGTTATAGAGTTTTTATGAGAAAGTTATACGATAGAATTGGGAATATTTATTAATTTAAATTGCAATAGTTTATAGTGAAGATGATTTGTATGAAATAAATAAATTTTCTCGACGCTCATTATCCCAAAACTATTCTTTGCTTCGACATGCTGATGGATTCATTTTACGTATCAACACTTGAGCGTTCATGGGGGGGAAAAAAAATAGGATAAAAAAAAAATATGGATTTTTCGATGAGATATTGAGAGTTTAAAATGGAAAGATCTTATAGACGTTGATGGGGTCAATTAAGACGATGCTTCCACCATTTTTCGTGGTATAGAATTAATTAATACAATCTAAAGCAAGTGTAATATTTTTTTGTAGCAGGTCTAACAACCTCAAGGCAAGAATATGAATACATAAATAAATAAACGAATCAATAAATAAATAAATGAATACATGAATTAATAATCCCTTCATATGTACGATTTCTCTAAAATTGTACAGGCATGTTATTCCACTACGAAATTAATAAAATTCTACAATATATATATATATATATATTACACGATAAATTATTTATATAATATTTATTGACAATTTTGTTCACGGGCAAATAATATATTGGATAGATGTTATATGGGATTGAATTCGAATGAGTGGCATGACGGCAATACTAATAATACAATAGCACAGAGATAAGATTCGGGATGAAGCGCCAGCAGGTTTTGTTGCTGTTACAGATTCTCATACACATACACACACACACACACGCATATGCAAGGCAATCAATAATGGACCCCCCAATGGTCGATTGCTTCTGTTGTCTCTCTCCCTATCTCTCTATCTCCCTGTGCCTGGTATTCGCTCTATGTCCTGCATCATCGGGCGCGCGTGTTCACTCGTGCATTGGTTTACCTCTCCTGTCGATTTTTTTCATGTATCGTAATAACTTTTTTTTATTGACGGAATGAACGAGCGTTTCGATGAACAAACAAGATTTTTTTTTTCCTCTCCCTTGATTATTTGTATATTTATTTATGTATTCTCTAGCGTGAACGAAAATGTAAATAAAAAGAAAATGTAGGGAGAATTCGTGTAATTATTCTTGTTTTTTTTTTTTTTTTCATTAAATATATATTCAAATTTATAAGGAATAATATTAATGAAAAAGAAAACGTTTTGTTGATTTTTTGTAACAATAATGCCGGAATTTCGATGCTTCCCATTATCTTTTGATCCCTAACCGTTCCAAAGATGAAAATTTCCGGAAAAAAAAAAAATAAAATTTTTCGGATCATCAGCCTGATATTTTCCCACAACATTTCCCCACATTTGTTTTCCCCTCCTGAACCAATTGCTTGGAAATCGGTATCTCGTAGACAGCCAGGAATTACTTATTATAAAAATGAAATGAAATTTTTGATATTCTCAAATTCTAAAGCAGAATAAATCACGTTTCCTTTTCAGACTACCCTCTTGTTCCTTATTTCCGAATTCGAAACACATATTCAATATTTACCACCTCAACAAATTCAATATAAACCAGAAAAACTGCTATAAATGACAAAATTATAATATTTAATATCTCTCTGAATTATTGCAGTAATTTATTTCATCCCCTGCACAACATGCCCATAACTTTTCCTTCTATTCAATAATCAATTGGGCCAAATATTGTTTTAGTTGGTGCGTTGCGTGTTTCGGTATATACATATTCACGAAAATTTAATTAAAAGTTTCATTCTGAAGATAGCGTAGATAGAACATAACCAGCGATATGAAAAATATATAAGATTGGAGAAGAGGAAGAACCACAAAAAGAAACATACTATATGTACATACATAATGTATACACAGTAAACGAGATAAAAGATAGAGGATAAGTAATTATTATGTAGATGCATAATATTGTCAGTGCTGTGAAATAGTGAAAAAAAAAAAAAAAGGAAAAAATTTCCAAGAGCTACGTTATGTATATGCGATGCATAAACATAAATGACAGCATCGGGAGTCAGATTAAACGACGACGTATATACACATATACATACCCGCGTGACGAGACAACGCGGCGCGCGTTCGTCGTTTGAGGACGTTACCGGCGCTGACGGCATTCACGAGGGGTCGCGCGCGGTAACAGTAAGAGGGAAGTAAAAGGAGGAGAGAGAACCGTCGCACACGAGAGTACGCGACGTGCCGTTGGGGCGGGGCAATGCGCTCCCAACGCGGGTCGATAGTACTCTGCAAGCAACGCAAAGAGCCAATGCCGGTACTATGATATTCAACATGATGCCCACTATAAACATATATCATACATATTGTAATAAAGAATAGAAGAACATGATAAATTGAAAAGGAAAAAAAAAAAAAAAACACGGAATTCATTTAAAGGGAGTTGCTGATGTGTATTTGTTCGTTCTTTTCTTCGTGGAAAATTGGAATTTCCAAAAAATCATCACGTGCAAATATCAATTCATCCCCTTCTAGAGTAATAGGATATCTATATAATTTTTCTCATTGCGAATTAGCTTCCACTTATTATTGTATAAATTGTGTCAGTAATATATTTTTTTAATTAAATTTGGTGATAAATGTTATGGTTTTTGAATCATTTTGAATCATATTGCTTGGAAGTTCATTTACATAGGTTTCAGAGGTCGATAATAATAAAAATAGCAGGACAATATATCCATCAAGCAACAATCGATATTGTAGACCAATTCGAAATAGAATCGTTAAAATGTCTTGATGATTATTTAACAATTTAATATTGAAATTAAATCTGTCATGAGGTTTAAGGCTTACTGATGGCTATGAATACTATTGGGAGATGGAGAGTCACTCACAATACACCATATCACTCTATTTCTGTCAATGTATATATATTTATTGTTGTTGATGGACGCTTGGGAGATGTGTAGGCTGTTATTGTTGCTCAAACGATGTCATGAGTAGGCTGGGAGACTGGGATTCAATCGATCGTCACCAGGCTACTGGGTTTGCTTCCTTCACCCCTTGTTCCTCATTCCCTCTGTCTATATGAATTAAAGCTGAGAGCTATTGATCAATCATATATATATATACGCACATTTAATGGGTATTAATCATTGAACTATTCTTTGAATTGTCATATGCAAATCAATCGTATTATTCATCTTGCCGTATTTAACAGCACAGACATATACGTCTAATTTCTAATTTATTGTAGGGGGAAATTGTAGTAGAATTAATCTATCACAGTAAATTATAAACTGTCATAAGTGAAGCATATGTGATATTTTTTATTTACCGTTTCATTTGCTTGACTATGTAAAATTATTCATGTAGATATTTTTCCATTTCATCAACTTTATATTCTAAAATAATACGTAGAATGTGTCTGAGTGCTGAGCATGAATATTTGATGCATTTCATTCTAGCCATGTGAGAGATATCGATCGTACATATAATGTAATATTCGATATTAATCGGATAAGTTTAGTGTTGAAATTATGAAAAAGATATTTTTTAGCATATTACGACTTGAGTGATTATACTCAAACGATGTCCCAACAATATAGATATAAATTTATTATCATAAGGGAATAGAGAATAAAAAAAAAAGAAAAGAAATTGTCCGTATACTAAGACAATTATTTTAATGACGTCTACTTTCACCATTAATCAACGATGAATTGAAATTGCTTCAACTATTCCCTATAGATTTCGTTGGAAAATTTTTTCTTCTCTTCTAACATTAAATTAGCTCTTGTTATATTCGTCATCAAAACTATTTCTATTCCTGGAATATTTTTCTAATTGTACGTACTTTAAGTATCCAAAAATAATGAAAAATAATTGTAGAGAGGGACAAAAAAAAATGAGAATGAAAATATGAAGAGTAATTTTTTTTTTCTTCCATTTTTCGTTCTCTTTTTTCTCTCTCGTGTTGTGAAATATTGATCAGATAAATTTTTGATATTTCATCTCAACTGACAGGGCCAAGGGACTGCCGTAACTGTCGCACCCCAAAGAATTCCAAGATCCTCTTTTTTTTTTGTGCATTATTGAAGGATTGTTAGATTTTTTTTAGTGGGCTAAGAGAGAATCCATTTATATATCTTTGCTGCCATACTAGCACACTGCTTATGTCCCATTTGACATGTATAGGGTAGTGTACGAGTATATAATATATATATCTATCTTGTTCCATTTCTCTCCATCGATAAAAAAGCTATTCCCGTGGGTTTTCGATCTGACATCTATATAGACCACAATTTTTATATATATATATTTATATACATATAGCTACACTTAATTCGATTGCGCCCAGAGGAAGTTATTCGAGTATCAGAAGAGGGATGACGCTGTCGCTGAAGAGAAGAAAACCCTCTGGGGTGCCTTCTTCATGTTATGTACAACTCACAATTTTTTCGACACCATCTGCGATCAATGTGATGGAAGGAAAAATAAAATAAAGAAGTTGAGAAATAAAAATGAAAAGACAGAATCAAATGTCAAAAGAGAGTCTCTTTCATTATTAATAAATAACAATAATATTCTCGAATACCAAATGCCAATTGAGTATAAAATATATACTCACAAAAATTTCAATTGATATAAATTGATATAAATAAATTTGACTGTCCTTGTATTGAGAATTGATGGTGGGTTTATTACATCTATTACGGCTATCACAAAAAAGAATATATGTGTCTTATGTGACTGTAAAAAAAAGAACGCCTACGGCAAAATTTTTATCAATTCGTTGATGCTCTCATCCATCTGGTATTTCTTAATGACAATGATTAATATCCTGTATATGTATTGGATTATTTGTGGATTGTAAGAAAACAATTCCAAATTTAATAGAAAAATTATCTTATGAATGACAAATATAAATTTTAATTTAAGTCAGACGTGACCCAAATTTTATTCTAGCTCCGTATTCAAAATTATCACCATTTTAATATGAACCACTTCTATTACCTGAACGACATAAGAATAATATAATATATAATCAAATGTTATTTTAAACAATGTGGAAGAAATAATCTGCTCTGACGAATAATGATAATAAGAAAAATAAATAAATAAAATTGATAAGAAAGTTAATAATAGTGTGCGACTTATCGAGGCCTTAGAGACTCCCTTCACCAGTTAACTCCTTCAACATATTAACCCGTGTACACGCCCCCTACAAATGTAGGTCACCGTCACCACGGAAAGGGGTTAACAAGGAGCATTGGTATTTATCGCCCGGATCTGATGACACACGGGGCTCGGCCCCTCAAAGGCGTTAACGTTAGTATAAAGTAGACCGCAACACTCATATACCAACACCACACAACATTACACAATATATATACACATATTCCAACGATATTTTATGTACACAGAAAATACACAAGTCTCGAAAGCCCTTTTGTAAACATACATACAATGAGGAATATTCGTCACTCAATCCCCAAAGAGATCTGTATGTGACAGAAACAAAATGTAAACGTAATCTCTAGTGACCATAGAAAAAAGTGTAATAAAAAATAATAATAAACAAAATTGTTTTGATGTCGTGACCCTAAATGAAAAAAATTTTAATCCCACTGATTTAGGTGTAGAAATAAATGACGATAAAATTTAGTAAAATATTCATATGAAACAAATAACGATTGTGAATTATTTCTGAATGCAAATATTAAGGATAAAAAGTCACGCAGTGTAGAGTTGTTGAAACAGTTATATCGATTCTTTGTCTTCGAAACCGTAAGTATCAAAAAGAGTAAGAATAAGAATGTGGAAAGTAGAAAGATGGTGAGCAAAGGTAATCCCACAAGCTACACACACTTCTTCTGGCCTATATCTTCTTGTTATTTTATCATTGCATTGGAGGATTGGAGAATAATATTAATAATGTAAGATAGTTTACATGGTTAATAATAATTATTTTCTGTGTTATAACCCATGAGATGATTTCATAGCAATAAAATTTATAATTTATCGAATGGGATCATTTCTATTCATCACCACATGGAGAAATCCCTTGTGCACTCAACTTTATGTAGACTTCAATCATTTATTTGCATAACCAAAGGATGGAATATGAAGTACGCGTGCGCACATGAGATGAAGGCAAAATAGAAGAGGAGAGAAAATAGAGAAAAAAGTGACGACGTTCAGCATATGCGACTGAGTAAATGTATGTGGGAAGAACAAATAACCCGCACACCTAAAACCGCTTGTTTCTTTTCTCTCCACACTCACACAACTTTCGTCTCTTCGTTCTCTTTGTCATTCTCTCTGTCATTCTCTTTTTTCTTTTTTTTTTCATCTGAACCTCTAGCGCCAACAGACACAACGAAAAGATCATGGGGTTAGAATTATATAGAAAGTGAAGGATTGTCTTTGATGTTTAACATATAAAATATTCCAACAATGTATACGGAGTAGTAGAAAATAAAAAATAACTCTATACTTTTATAAAATGCAATTTTATCAGGATTGACAGTAATGTCAATAATGTATTCAATTAATCATTACCATTATTATTATTATTTATAAATCAATTATTTTGTTGTAAAATTAATATCCTTATATATTCCCATACATTTTCGAAACGATAAATGAGCGGCTTATCGCAACACACGCACATATGCATTTTACATATGAAAATTTGAAACACATTGCATGTACATTATCACTGAATATTCAATGTCTGACAGTTAGCAGCATTATTATACTGTACATCGTATATCGAATTACTATATTATATGATATGTCGTCTCCTTACATTCGTGATATATAGCGCGATGTATTGTTAATTTCATATCACAATATAACAAGAGTTTCATATATGCATGTCTACACGCAAATATGCTAATGAAAAAAATTAAAAATAGAATACAATAATAAATATGAGATAAAAAAAAAAAAGCATTGGGATATGATGTTAAATGTAGCTGTGTTATTGATCGTTTTGGTTTGTCGAATAAACCATAATGGCGTTGTACAGTGAAAACACTAGGTAGTATATTTATATATGGATATAGTCAGTGAGAAAATCCCACTTGGAAAATATATCGCGTGGAAAGTTGGAGCGCAGTGATATAGATATAATATGTATATATGTATTTATGAGTATATATACATATATATTTGGGGGGTTGGGTGAACGATGAGAGCGAGGTGGTGGATTGATAGAGGCGCGGCTTGACGAATAATGAGGGTCGCAAATGAGATTTGTAACTCACACTAATACCAAAAGTTTTCACATCGTTCGTGATGTGGACTACAGTTGGAATTAACATCACAATTAGCTTTCTCGTATTTCCCTGCCTTTATTCATCCGTTTGATCCACCCACAAAATTAAAAATTTTAAAATATCGCTATGATACAGCAACATTTTTGTTTTAATTAAACAGTGAAATAGCACGTTGGAAAAGAGAAAAAAAACTTTATTCAGTGTAGAAAAATATTTTCTTGTCGTTTCAATGAGTGACAACCACGTACTAAAACTTCTCTGTCACATTATGGATGCATATTATCATGCATTCGCATTAAAAAAATTTTCGGGAAAAAAACATGTGTTTTTATTTGTTCATACATTTTAATCGGAATTAAAATCACAATTACCGTCCCCCTAATCTTTATCCCTGTCAACCGTCTATTCAACTAATTCCCCAATTAATAATAATACTCTGATATTGTAACAACATTTAATTCAATATAAAAGGCAGTTAAAAAAAAATTGTATAAAAAAAAAATGAGTAACATAATTTACTTTCAAGTCCAATTAATAATTATTGACGTCCTCACACTCTTCTATTACAGTATGAGCGCATATAAGTATTCATTAATTATTAACATTTCGAATTTGCTAGAATGTAAATGATTGGGGGGGGGGGGGGGGGGGGGGGGCAAGAACTATGTTCACATTGTTACACTATATTTAATTACTGTTCGTTCCAAAATTAGATGATGACATTATATAAAAGACATTAGTCCCAGACACGAGGGGGAAACTTGTATGGTCGCACGTTAACGACGTGTATATGCATTAAAAGAAGAAAACAACCAGGAAGTATATATATATATGTGTGTGTGTGTGTGTGTGTGTGTGGGAGAGAGCGAAATGCGAAGTCGTTGCACGAGAGCAATTATACGATTTCAATCGCAATTCGAGTAACGTAGTAATTGTGTTCCGATAATAATTTTACGCTCGCAACCATCAAGACGGAAGTAAACATTCAGTATATACAATCGCCCTCAGAATATTTCAGTCGCGTGGGATTATACATTCTGTTATATGCAGGTATATGGGTATTGGCATGTATGTAGATACGTATGTGTACATAAATAATATATAGAAGTTTCGATAAATTATAAATTTGTTTCAATATAGCCCTCAGCCAATTTATCGCAATACTTGTACTGTATTCTCATGATGTGACGTGGTGGTGGGATTACGTGAGTATGATTTGTTACATGTAGAAATATTCTGTACAATAGGTATTATATGACTACATGTTATATGTTACATGTTAAAATATAGCGATGAAGAATGATTGTAGAGGTATAACACAGGTATATTTGAAACCTGTGACATCATAACAAAAATGAGTTTATCAAATATAGATTTTGTGCTATTGAATATTTTCTCTGTAAACATTACGCAATTTCCATTAATTTCAGTTGATTAAACATCAATCCACATGGCAAAAATATGACATAATAATTCTTTATATTGTATCATACACAAAAATAGTAGTTTTCAATTTTATACAAAAAAAAATCATATCGTATCTCTATATTCAGCGAGAACATACTTTTTTCTTCCACTCAATTTTTTTTTATTTACAACACATGTCAAACGTTTCACCACGCTCGATTTCTACCTCTATAAGATCGATGCCCAATTGACGGATATATGCTGATACATATATGTATTAGAGTGTATGATATACAGATGCCGTCACTCTCGCATATGACACGGTCAAAATGGTTGAGCATAGTGTCAGTCTATATTTTTTTCTTTCCCTCAACGTTTGTTGAAACCAAAAACAAAACACATTCCTGAATGTTTTTGTGTTGAAAAAACGATATTACGTTGTATCTCATTGCACAATGTTTCTACCAATGAGTAAACAACTTTTCTCTTCAATGTAGGATAAATATCTTTTTTTAAATTATTCCTTCAATTGATATCATAATCAATATTTGGCAACTAATTTTGTTTCGGTAATACAACGAGTTCAATACTGATATTTGGAGGATTGTTAATGTTAGTGCGACGTTTCAACCTTGACCATTGTTTGTAGATTCATTACGTGAAAAGAAAGGGATAGTAAAATATCGCCGACACTTTTTTTTCGTCTCTCGTCATATATAGAATGCCTACACATCTAATATTACATATAGTCGTTCGAAAATACTCCAACGACCCAGTTAAAATTTTTGTGTTTTTTACTGTATCACTAAAATTACCTTTTTGCACACGCTGCTACCTATCCAATTGTATTTTACAACAAAAAAAAAAGAATGAATGAGAAAAAGACGTATATATAATGTTCACTATACTCAAAGATCTTAAATGGTAATAATAGATAATAATGACGTTGATGTGAAAAATAATAATAATGATAGTATCAGTGTCCTAATTATCAAGACAGAGGCACAAAAAAAAAATTGTGAATGAAAAAATATATATCAACTTCAATTGTTTCCAATTTTTCGTTTATAATTTTTCAATAAACATACGTATTCAAAGCAAAGTGCTAGTCAATAATTATCCCTGTTATTGTAACAAATATTTGTATCGAAAATTAGCTACGTGAGCCCTTATTTATTTTCAAATCCAATGCAGTATGAATTTGAAATATTAATTCAAATTCACTTGACATAGCATAGAAGCGATAAAAAGAAAAAAAGAAAAAGCAAACAAACATAAAAACAGCACATTATTAAATCCGATTATAGAATGTTATTGTCGACCATATCATCAATATTAATGCAAACAAATTCAATAAAGATACTCAGTTTATTTTGAATAATTAAAAAGTCTCAAATAACACGCGAACTTTATTATCATCATTGTTTTTTCCCTTCTTTTCTATTCCTATTCCAACTGTTCTTTTTATTTTGTCTATACGATATACAATGGTTGTTGTTCAGTTTCGTGTTGTTGTGGCAGCTCTTACGTTGATATTATCACCAACCATGAAAACATATAATATACGTAATAATAACAACGTTCACCTACACCATGAATTATTCATACATCAATGGGACAAAAGAAAATTATTTTTCACCGACAATACATTCATGAATGTGTACATGTTAATAAAATGACCGAATGACCCTTTAAATCGCCCCTGTCTCATTCTTTTTCTTTTTTTTTCCTATATTTATTCACTTCACCTAACATATACATCACGCAACCACTTACATTCACTATACATGTATGTTTTTCACCGTATATATTTAAAATTATTGTTTACATACCGCAAATATGTATGTCGAAAAAATTTATTTCAACTAAAAAGATATATAACAAAATTTTATTCTTCATTTTTCCAAATTTCAAAGATAAGCGTAACTATAAGGTAGTACAAGAAATTTCCATAGTTGAAAATGGTGCGCCATAATTCTCTTGCTTACATCAAAAGTAAAGAACATGATTGGTGCCTCTGATCTTCCACGTCTCCCTAGTTTCTCCTTCCCTCTATCACCACTATCTACTTCTTATTTATATTACTCACACACTAATAGTTGTTTCAAACCAACTCAATCGCTTTCATCCATACTACCCTGAACACTTTGACTCTACGCCACTCTAACACACTACCACCAACCACCTGCCGTCGGTTGTGCCGCGAGCTGTTTATCGTAAGGGAAAACACTCGGGTATCGATTCCATGACGGATCGACGAGTACGAAGATACGACAACAGTGCTGGGGAGAAAAAAAAAAAAAAGTAAATAAAAATAAAAATATGAGGAAGAAGAAATCACTCACTTTCAACCAACACGCACACTCATTAACGTCAACTTTTTACCGCATGATGATGAAAGACAAAATACCACAGCAGCAAAATAAAAATGAAAAAGTAACGATCAATGGTGGGAATAAATAAAGAATGATAATGACTTCAAACGAGTATACGCTGTAACCTCCAAAATACAAGTGAGAGATACACAAGTGTGATTGCTATATGCAGCAACCGAACAAACGAGAGACAAGTCGCTTAAACATAGCTCTTATTATATATATATATATACATATATATATATTGCGTGTTGATTCTTCTCGTACGCATTAAACATGTGCGTGAGTACGTTTATATATAATATATGAATATATGCGTATGGTTATATGTCGCGAGATTTTATAAATATATACCACCCCGGGGGTATGGAAAGAGGAGAGAAGATGCAACGCCGTGCAAAAGATTGACATCCGAGCACGAGCCGTGTGTGCCTGTGCGACCGCATCATCTCAAATTTGTATATAAACGTCACAAGTGTGTCATGAATTCCCTGCATCTACATACAGCCGAATCTCGTTACGAGCAATCGTTTAGATGTAGAATTAGCGTACAATTCAAGACAGTTCTATCATGCAGCACCATATTTTGTGGATTTATGAGAAGGGCTCAATTAAATTTAGCTGATATAGAAATATTTCGTTATTTATAATTGCGATATAACATTTCTGCAATTATCCGTCTCGTAATTTAATAGTTATTAAATTAAAATGCATTATTGATAATGTTTTCAAAATTCAACAATTAAAATGACTGTCAAGTAAACTTAACTGGTTAATAAAACCTACACACTTTTCAATATTTAATTTTATAATTAATTCAGAAATATATTGGACGGTTTTTATTTAAAGCTGTCGCGCGTAAGTTCATAGAAATAAAATGACAGAAACTCGACAGTCTCCAGGAATTCTCAAGCTGGTATATTAAAAGTTAGAATATTAAAAAGAGTTATTGCAATGTTGATGAATTGGAAAGTAAGAACAAAACAAGAGTAAACAAAAAATCACAATTTTGTAATTAGAAACTCGAGAAAACCCTCTCAAAAATGCATGTACCGTCACTGCAAAACTTTATAATATATATATATATATATATATACATATATGTAAAAAATGAATAACTAAATTAAAAAAGGTGACATTACAAATTGAAATTTATTTTCAATCTCTCGTCTCGTGATAGAACTACTTTAAAGGCAAGTTGGTTATAGAGAAAGTGCTCATAGCGACGTTCTACTTTGTATATACGTTGTCATATACAAAATATATGCAACACATGCTCGTTCACATTATTGTTATATATATGATGTTAGTCATGCATACAATCAGTGGTCAGATAGTAGTATATGTTATGTGATATAATGTATTATCTTCATATAATCACACTACACATATTACTACTGAAGTAAATTCTTGCTGTAAGCAGTGTCTCCATAAGCAATTTGCCTTTAACCTTTCGACGCATGGCGTCCTTCCAGAATGCTACCTCATTTGATCCCAAAATAACTGCCATAGGCCATAGAAACCACATTCAACTCTGCGTATATCAATTTTTTCCTTGGAATGCTACCATTCATAATTATCTAACCGTTGAATTGTCGAATGAAAATGAATATTTATTAAAAAAATAATGTATCGAAAAAAGTGTTATAAGCAGAACGACAGAAGAAGATTTCGCACAGGATCAATAGAACTGAGAATGAAGTTTGAATCGACATAAACTGAATGTGTCATCGAGCATTGATATATATATATATATATATATATCCAATTCGATCATGCTTCTGTTACAATGTTTTGTAATGTACATGCTTATTTAATAAGTCCCTAGAACATTACAGACTATAGCACAGTCAATAGCATATTTTACTTCGTCGATTAGTTTCTGTTATAAGCCTGTCATAAACTAAAGTAACAAGAAAAAGACAGAAACAAATTAGCTTCTTGCATAATAAATATATGCTTTAAGGGGTTATATTTGAATAGGAATTTTGGAGCCACAAAAAAGGTTTCTAACGAGATTCATCAGCAGTCGAAAAAATGTCAGCAATAGAAATCACGATATATAAGCAATGAGTGAATTATACTGAAAAATATTTGAGTCTTGCCCCAGATAAAATGTGTGTGTGTGTGTGTACACGCAGGAAATTTAATACGAATTTTTGGCTTATAGAGTTTATTACACTAGAAGGAATTTATAAATTTTAAGTGTGAATATAATTATAAATGCAATTTAAATGGCTGTATGACTTTTTAATGCAAGAAATTTATAGTTGAATTCAGAATATTTCCCAGAAGTGGCATATCTTATGCGAAATTTTAATATAAATTTCTCGTCGTGTAGCAGTCTAGTTAAGTATACATGAATAGCTGCAGTGTATGTATACCAACGCTTTTGCATGTTTATACCTGTATATGTATGCAAACAGTCACACTGACTACAACGCAACATCCACTTTCTGTAATTTCAATTATTTTAATTGAATATAAAATTGCTGCTCGGTCATTGAAGGTAAACAAATGTGATACGAGAGTGGATGAAGGGAAAGAAATAATCGGTTATTACCTGCAGAGATGCAACAGCGATGCTTGAAAAATACACGATGAAACATTATTGTAAAATTTTACCGTAATTGGCATTCAAGTTAAATGGGAATTACTCTTACCAACGATTACTTACAACGACAGAATTAAACTGTAGTAATATCATATGCAGAATAACAGTGAACAATTTGTACAATTAACGAGTCAAAGAGTTGTATATTATGGTAAGAGTGGGAGTTTAAATACACGTAGTGGAATTGTAACAACCGTGATTTTCATTAATGTTGGAAAAGTATGTATGTGCAATAAAATTTGATATTGAGCAATTTGCCACAAAATTCAGCTGTATTGATTTATATACTATCACAAAGTGAACAATTAGGTACTCAGTAACATGGGGAGAAATTCTTTTGTGACTGTTATATGCGTACGAGTAACTATAGAGATAGTATTCAATTCAATAACATAGAAGCTATCACTATAATTACTAGCATCTATCTGTAAATCACAAAAAGAATTCCTGCGTGTAGCAATTTCATCAATCATCAATCTCTCTAGACGCAATTCATTTTCGAACCATATGGGACTTCGTAGTGCTAACGACAGCTTACAACAGAATTCAATTGTAATAAGAGAATCGAATTTCATTATAAGCAAATGTTGGAATGAGAAAATGTCACTTTGTTCGAAAGTAAATGGCTCATGAACAGATTGCTTATAATGGAGCTTTTACCATTTGTATACTAACAGCGAACGATTAAACGATCATAAATTTTAATAGTGGCGAGAAAATTTCACATTGTGAGATCGTCATAAATTCAATTCATTTTTTAATAACTTCGAAATAATACGTATAGTAAATCTCCTAATTGTCAATCCCCAATCTTTTGATATACAATTTACTCTAAAAATATTTGATAACATTGATGCTTCACGTTTGCTCAGAACAAAACTTTATAATGATAATAAAATCGATTCGCATTATGAAAACTTTGGGATCAAACATTCTAATACAATTCAAAGGCAGATTGCTCATGAAGAAACTTCACTGCATGTATAACATGACTTCTCCTTCTCATTGTGCATATACTCTTACAGTGGCCCTGCGGCTTTCACCAACGTCGAGTTGGCCTTGTGGGATTTAAATTGAAGTTAACATTTTTTCTGGAAAAAGTCACTCGATGTTATATAATAGTGGAGAAACTTTACGAGGCGGAATCAGAATTACACACTGCTCATTTGTTAGCATCAAAGAATATGTACAGTGAAATTTGGCAACAAGCAATCCCCTTGTTGCACGAGTTGCCTTCAAATTTAATATAAATCCTTCGATCTTACCAAATGCTTATAGCAAAATTCAACTGCCTACTTATTATACATT
This sequence comes from Zele albiditarsus, assembly GCA_958496275.1. Classification (NCBI taxonomy): domain Eukaryota; kingdom Metazoa; phylum Arthropoda; class Insecta; order Hymenoptera; family Braconidae; genus Zele; species Zele albiditarsus. Next base: position 11,437,990 of record OY292409.1, on the reverse strand, counting down.
TGATCGACATCGCACTTTTCATGCTTGCATTAATATTCCATTTGTTTCAATTTTGGAACAATATGTGCAGTGCTACTTCACAATCTCTTCAGCACCAATCTGCTTCTAAATTGGATAAAAACTTTCCGGACCAATAATTGCTTCTACTGAAAACGAAATATATATCGTACATTGTATCTTCGCACTCTATATCTTGCGCAAATACTTTATTAGATACTCTGTATCTCTCTAAGTACTCATGATGTAATTTTACTGTATGTGTAATATAATAGGAGCAATTGCGGAGAAACAAAGTTCTATAATGTAGTAACAGCAGAAAAAAATCGTATAATGAGATCAAAAACCTACAAAGCTTATTCGTTTCAATTCTAGAACAACATTTCCCACAATATTTCACAATCTCTCAGCATCAGTGTGCCCCTAAATTGTCCAAAAACTTTTGGAGCAAACGATTGCCTCTAATAACATTCAACAATACATCATACATTGTATGAACTTCACTCTCAATTCTTGCATAATTAATCAGTACATCATCACATACATAATATTATGTATATAAAATTAGCTCATTTGTTTTCACAAGGCCAATCATCAAAGAAGCCTTATGCAAACAAATAATTCAATCCATCAATGATATTCATCTACAACAATATAATCAAAATGAACATTAATTAAATAGATGTTATGTAAATATCATATGTAAATATACTTACTTGCCGAGCTCCTCCTTCAAATCGTAGTTGTCACTGAACCGCGTACAAGCTGCTGGGGCAGCCATAACGAATAAATAATATCACACAGTTATTTATCAAACACTCAATTTATTTATTTAATTTCAAAGTTTTCTCGATTTTTTTTTATTATTGTTTTGTTATTAGTATTTAATGAAAAATAATAAACGGTTGGCAGTCGCCGCGCTCTATATACGCGGGGGGAAACAGTTTGGCCAGGTCAAATCCGATCGATAATCCCGTTCGTCGCCAATACAGACGACGGCAAATGGAAGACCGCCTATTTTCGTGGTGTGTCAGAGCCGAAATATATATGATAATATTTTACGGATTTAAATTCAGCTGGACTGTTGCGTTAGGGAATATTTATTATTACCGAATTGTGAGTTTATAATAAAAGTGGGGCCCCGCGGCGGTGCCAGCAAAAATATTTGCGGCACACCACACGGTGTATACTGATATTAAACTCACAATATACAACCGTCCACACCGCTCGCCGGCAGAACGTCGACTGACTCGCGTAGTACTTCACGTCGGTTCTATACTAACCAACTCTCCTACGGGGGCTTGAACAGACACGCGCGCGCAACAACCAATGTCCGCGTAGCGTTGAATAACCCGGTAGGGGCAAATGAGAAATCTCGCGTCGCTTTTGGCTTCTTCTACGGTCTGAAGTTGCCTACGAACACTAAATAATGCTTATAACTTTTCCTATGTGGCTTCTCGATGGTTAATGATATTGATGATGAGTAGCAGTTGAAAAATGACGACATACACCGTTGTGCTATTTCTTTTTATTCGTTGTGTCGTGTGTGATTGTACGTCTATTCGGGTGATTTAAATTTAGATGCTGAGCGGATTAAAGCGAGTCAAGTTTTGTTGGTCAGTGGTGGTGGTTCTGCTGATGAAGTTTCTTCTGCTCTCGGCTGCTGCTGCTGCTCGTACCGTCCGACTTCGTAGCCATCGGCGAATGTCCACGTTTAATTCAGCACGCAGATATCAATCCGCGTTCTATAACCTCGTCTACAATATATCAACCCCTTGCAGTCGTTGTTGAAGATGGCACGTTTATTCCTGCTTTTTATTTAATTATTTTATGATAGCTCTATCTAATCGAGAAACACAATTTCTTCTAATCGTTAAACGATTATCAGTCTTCTCGGGGTATGTTGTAACGGCTGCAAAAGCCACCTCACGCTTCGTACGGTCGATCTCGACTTATCTCACAGCCCCTGGTCGCGCGATTTCTCTCACTGTTTTACTTACACACATACATGTAGACGCTGTTTTTTCTTCTATTGGTCTGTATTACGGACACCAACGTACTCACACTCAGTTTTACCTCGCGTTCAACACACTTATTCTCGTAGTTGCTAACCACTGCACAATCGCGCAAGCTCTTTGAAGCTCCCACCAAACCAACCCTGTCTATGTGTGCATTTTCTTTTCATCCGATATTATTTGTAATAATTTTGTGCGCATGCGTAACTGCTGGCTGACCAATAGCTTGATTTTACTACTTGGCACACACATGGACGATACTACAACCCTCATCGATCCGAATGTGTCTACTTTACAATATTCGAGAAGTGTGGCGCGATTTGTATATTGTTGAATAGATTTATTCATAGTTGATAATAATCATCTTATCGGGGGTATATTGATGTTTCTGGTTGAAGTACGATTTTTGTCTAGGTTTTACTTATTCATGATGCTTTTGCAGTAGGTGCGAGAAAAGCTTTTCCAGATAGTTCAAATATGTAAGCGATATTTTGTAGAGAAGCGCGCGAGGCTAGAAAAATGCGTAATAGCAATATTGAACCTAACTTTCATAAAATTGTTTTAGCAATGGTCAACATGTGCGCCATCACCCCTGAGATTGTTCATCCTGTTGAGATCATTTTTTCCTTCATGAAAAAAAAAAAACTTATAATCATCCACCTACTTTTGGAGACTCGAAATGAAAATAAATCCTTGATGGATAGGTAGTCATGGTGTGTTAATTGCGATTAATTTCATAACCGTTTTTGAGAAAAAGAAATGCAACTATGATTCAACGAATAGTTCATGTATATCTGGATATTGACAATAATACAATCATTATCGGGATAGGTTTTTATACTATCGTGATTATTATATGTAAACAGTATACAAGTTGTGTAGATTTTTTATTCATACTTTATATCTATGTATGCATTTCATTCTTGTCATTCACTATTGTCTATTCGTTTCTTATAGTCATTGTGCCTTATTAAATTCATTGCTTCATTCCGATTCATATTAATAATAACAATAATAATAATCTATTTACATAAAATAGAGAAACAATTACATTGATAATTTCTTTTTCCCAAATGTCCCTGATTAATTTTTTAATAATTCTTCTTTCAGCGAACGCACTGCATTAATGTCGATCGATTCTATATAAGTGTATAGATACATATATGTATATTTTTCTTTTGATTTAAACATTCGTAATTTTTCGATAGATCGACCATGTATAATATATTTATATACGCATTCATATGTGTTACGCTAATCACTAAAATATAATCACAAAAGACTCAAGGTATTGATGCATCATATTTCATGTATGACTGGATCAATTTACTTGAGACAACATAAATGCGAAGCGAAATGTGACATTGAGTAGAAAATAAAAAAGAAATTTTTTTTCTCAGAGTAAACTGGAAGTCTGGTCAAGACAATCCGTTTTTTTTTTTCCGAAGTCATTCTCCGTATTGATGCAATTCTTTTGCGGCACTAATGTATAAATGTACATTGATTATTCTGCACATTTTGCATTGATCTCCAAATGAATTTGACAGTCATTTCCTTCTCTTCACAATCCAATTAATATTACTTTTTTATGATTATTCGACTGTCACAGATTTAGCGAGATTTCTGGGGCAATCAACGTTGCAACCGCGCAATACTGCTATATGGAATGATAGCAACTGCATAGGAATGACGGTGAGAACACCTTGGAGACAATCCACGGTTTTTGGTACTTCAAGTGCTCGTGATGCAAATGATTTTGTGTCATTGTCACCATCCTCACAAATGACAATTGGTTTCCCATCACGTGCTGTCACTTGTTGCAGAGCATTCATACATTTCTTCGAAAATTGAACAGAAAAGCGAATGAATTAATGAATACATGGATTAGCATTATTTTTTCTCGAAATTTTATAAACTCTTGAGCTTACGTTATAAACTGGATCCCTCATAACAATCATGATTATTGGCATTGAATCATCAACAAGTGCCAGTGGCCCATGTTTCAATTCTCCAGCCATAATTCCTTCGCTGTGCATGTACGTCAACTCTTTAACTTTCTAAAATATGAAAAGAAATCATAAGTTGTCATACAAACAAATCTTTATTGGCTTTACTAATTTATTAGCAAGTTCACTCACGAGTGCACCTTCCATGCAGGTGGCAAAGTTATAACCTCTACCCATGATAAGTAATGATTTATTTTGATATAATGATTTAGCCAATTCCTTAACTTTATTGTCAAGTTTCAGCACTTCACGAATTTGATTATCCAGATTTTTCAAACCTTCGATGATCTAAATTAAAATATATACGATTAAGTAAATAAGACATATCAACGAAAGGATGAGGAGTTGAGAATAGAACAACCAATTTACCTCCAAACGTCTCGGACGCAAGGAAATTCTATCTTCACTCATAACTAGAGCGAACATAACAAGTGAAATAAATTGTGATGTGTATGCTTTTGTACTTGCAACACCAATTTCAGGTCCTGCATTAATATGTACGCCACAATGGGATTCGCGACAGATGCTGCTACCAACAGTATTTGTGATACCAACGATTAAAGCACCGCGGCCTTTGCAGTATCGTAATGCCATTAATGTATCAGCTGTTTCACCAGATTGTGAAATGAAGAAACAAACATCATCACGAAATACCGGAGTATTTCTATCAAGAAAATCTGAAGCCAATTCAACCATCACTGGCAACTCTGTCAATTCTTCTAATAATTGGCGTGTAGCAATTGCTGAATGATAACTCGTACCGCAGCCGATGATCATCAAACGGCGACATCGTTTTATCTCCGGAATGTAATCCGTAATTCCACCTAGTGTTACTGAATTATTTTGGAAATTCAAACGACCTCTCATTGTATTTACAACTGATTCTGGTTGTTCAAAAATTTCTTTTTGCATGAAGTATTCATAATTTCCTTTCATAATTTGTTGAATTTCCATCTTCAAAGTGGTAATTTCACGAGCATGAGGATCATCCATGCATCGTCGTAGACGATGAATACTCAGTGTACCTTCTTTCACAGCCGCAACATCATCATCCTATCGAAACAAACAAATATATTTAACCATTGTGGAAAGGAGTATTTATTGTGCTTTTTTGATTGATAAAAACATTACCTCAAGAAATATGACACGGTCAGTATGTTCAATAACAGCGCTGGCGTCCGACGCGAAAAAGTATTCTACTTCCCTCGCAACAAGTGGCTGAAACTCTGCAGTACTGTCACTTCGTGAAATTACCGGAACATCTGATCCACGTCCATGAGGTCTATGATCTGTTGAAATCAAATTCCGCAATTACCCAATTCGAACAGAAAGAGTAGATGAAGGAAAATTTTCTCATAATAATCTTATATCAGTCCGTTATGAAATAAATAAGAACCGTTATGCAGATCTGAGGAAATCCTAGTATGATATTAATAATAAAATATGAAATTATTGGTATTTTTTTGGTTAATAAAATTACTGAATTTTATATTATGCAAGTTGGGTATATAGCATTACACATGTTATTCTCATTTTTAACATTCAAAAAAAATGTGACATTGCGTATTTCAAAATTGTTATAATGAGCATTTATCTATGGGTTAACATGGATGTACAATTAAACATATTACAAAGTAATATTTATATACGATTATTTCATTTTCTTATTCAAAATTATCCTTACCCATCACCATTGTATCATTCATTTTCGGTTTCTTTTTTAGAAGAGTTCAAACATCTATGCATGGACATCAAACAGCACAGTGCACCAAATCAGTGACCCACATTAATAGAGGACGAGAATAGCAATAAGCTCATCACACACATTTTTTCTCTCACAATGTTTTACATTCAATGAAAGCGAATAGAATTTTTTTCTGTAGCGTTTCAACAATACCTGTGGTTGCCGCTTCACCCTCTTCAATTGTTTCGAGTAGAACATCGGGGATGGAAAAAATATAATATAAATTAGTTATCAGGCTATCATCTAATTTAATTGAATTAACACAAATAATAATGAAACTATTTCGAAATAATAAAAAAAAAAATATATAACAAGTTATGAAAAGTACGTTACGACTAATTATTTTTACGGTGAATCTTTTTTTCTCGATGTTCGCCTATCACTATTTTTTTTTTTTATTGAAATTCAGCTTTAGGGTTTTTGTGTGTATACCTTTAGTCACGCATGGAACATCGTCTGTTGTTCAGACACAATGCCGAAGAACGAGCCAGAAGAGGTCATGCAAAAGAAACATTCGAGTAGTATTGTTGTTTGCAACTCATAAAAGGAATGAGTCGAATTCCAAAATCCATATTATCAACATAGTATAAAAATTCATTGAATAATCATGCATTCAATATTGACGCTCACGAACGAATCTACTTGCATGTCAATACAATAAAGTATTAATTACTCAAATAATTACAATTAATATTCCGTGATATGTATTGAAATTTACGAGTCTCACAATAATATAATTGAAGCAATCATTGTGCATTTACAAATATATCATGCATAATTATATCTAGTCGGTCTACTATTCTTTGGCATTATCAAATGATGGTGAGCTACTCGGCTAAATTCAATGCGAATTAATATAATTATTACTGTTAGATGGTGAGTGTATTAATGGGAATTGTGTTTGGTATTTATTATTCATGCTCGTTTTATACATGCTAAAATACTTTTACTCCCTGTTGTTGCGGCCAAATCCAAACAATTCCATTGAAGTGTGTTCCATTGTTTAATATTCATATTACAAGCCATCTCAGATAGAAAAGATTATCTCATACAATTGTCAAGAAGAAAACCAGACGAAATTTTATATAAGCGTTTTAGAAATGCATTTAATTTTCGATTGAAAGTTATGAACTGGGTGAGAAATAGAGATATGAAACTTATAACCTTTCCTCCATGAAAAATATATTTGCATTAGTAACAAAATTCTATTGAATTATCGTGTTCATGATTTTGTTTGCTTGTTTTGTCTTGGCCTTTGCCGCGTCCATTCTGATAGTCACCGCTAATTACACCCAAAATTGATTAAAAAATAGTTTTTTCTTACCTTTTCCATATAGAATTGGCACATGATCGGTGATGAGACGAGTTTTTGTCTTAATTCCCACCAGTAGAGGTGAACCTCGTCGAGTTGCGACACACTCACCCGGGAAAAATTTACTCTTAAAGCACAGAGCAAATGCACCTTCCTACAAGAAAATTGAACAAAACTGGAGGATGAGAATGATTTATAACTTTATATTCATTGTCTTTTGTGTTTCAACTTACCAACTGTTGCACCACTTGTTCGACCAATTCTCGGAATGAATATGTAGGATGCTTTTTCCACAAATGATGAATTAATTTTGCGATAACTTCAGTATCTGTTTCACTTTCAAAAACATATCCACGATGTTGGAGTAGAGTCTTGACTTCCTTATAGTTGGTCACAATACCTATCAATGAACAATATTTTGCCTTTTCATTTTCAAGGAAAAGATTAAATGCGTGATAACTTTGTACAAAGTCAAGTTCTACAGTTTTCCCATTCAAAAAAATCTTATCAATGAGTATATGTTGACGTAGTGATATGGAAAAATTCTTTTTCATCGATACTTTTGCATTTGAACAATCTTACCATTGTGCACCACAACGAATCCTTGATCAACATCAGATCGCTGTGGATGAGAATTTACTTCGGACGGTACACCATGGGTCGCCCAACGTGTATGAGCAATTCCAACATGACTTTCGGTCGTGCCGTCAAAATTAAGATTGGTACGACTAAAAATTTCATCTTCGAGCGCTTGAACTTTACCCTGCTTTCTTATAATAGCAATATCAGGACCGGTGGCCGTGTCCAATGCAACACCTATTTAAAAAAATACGACATAAATTTAAGTACCAATTAAATATCAAGAGTATTTCAAGTAACAAAATCGTGCAACAAAACATTTTTATTCATCTCAAAATCAAGAACTCGAACGCAATGGTCATTATTTATTAGTTGTATAAATTTTTCTGATGGCAAAGACCCAATAGTAGTCAACCACAAAAGAGTGTTGTTTAAAAAACAATGCAAGTATATAGGTGCGTTCACGTATCCTCTTTCGAATGCATTCCTCGATTTCTACAACATAAATTTCCCCAAGCTAAAAATAAATGTTCAAGTCTTCCCTTTTTTTTAGTTCTCATATTTTTTTTACATGGGAATAAAATATAGAAAAATTGTTACCGCGGCTACCTTGAAATTCTTTCACAGTTTTTTTCCTGCTCTACAGTTGAGTATTACAAATTGGTGATTATTATTATATATATTTATATATATTTGTAGATAATTGAAGAATAAAATATAATTACCAGCTGAATCATATCCACGATACTCCAATCTCTTCAACCCACCGACGAGAAGTTTCAATATCTCCTCACGACTTTTTGGCGTCAAATAATTCAAATAGGCGAATATTCCTGCAACATATTATATCATCAAGAATTAGAAAGGTTGAATACATCATCTTATACTTAATTATATTAGAAAATAAAAACAACTCGTTTGGAAGAAGCGAAAGTAGTTATCTTATTTTTCTTCCTTCTGTTTTCAATTGACACGAGAGAGCGACCTCAAGGGCAATGGGAAAAGTCAAAAGGACCGTTATTAGGCCTTCGACTTTATTTGAAATACTTTCGATTACCCTCACTCCTTCATTGCTCGTTTTTTTTTTGTTGTTATTGTTGCGTTCCACAACATTGAGGTCCGCGCTATATATATACAACTGAGTTTAAAACTTATTCTTATCGTAAATTCGTGTGACATTCAGTGGACGGCATTCCAGGCTATCGCATCTTTATATTTTCTCTTTTTTTCAGGACTTTCGGGTTGTAAAATTCCCTATATGAGCATTCGCATTAGCCACCGAAATAAAATTCCCAGTAATAAATAAAACTTGTCTATACAAACGCAGTCCGTATCTATTTCAATTGAACGGTTGGTTGTACCTATATAAAATTTCTTTTGTTCATACATATATCATATTCATTGATTATCTTTTCTATCTATTCTTAACTACTAGGACTTGACCTTCCGATACGAAAACTTATAGCCAATCAAAAATTACTCACTCATCGATTATAGCAATGGAAAAAAAAATATATCAAACGATCAATGATAAAATGAATGCGACATATCCAATTGCAATAGATAAATACACCAATGAATCATATAGCATACTCAATATATCATGTATAAATATTTTTCAATTGTACAGCAGAATTATTTTTATTTCCATTTGTATTATATTGTAATTCTCGATAACGTATATTAGTTGGTTGTTTTTCATTGGCATTTAACGAGTCCCACATTCTATTGTTAATGTATACATAACGGATCCCATTGCTCATATTGCAGACATAAGTTAAGTACACACGATATGAGGTGCGGAAGAAGTAAATGTCAGTTGCTCTATTATATACCAATAATACCAGAGTCAAAAGTCCTGACAATCTTAATATCTCTTTCCCATGTATACAAAATTGCATGGTGGGATGAAGTTGGTGTCTAGACGCAAGAACACAACTCCCAATAACTTTCACTCGATGGAAATATGTTTCGCAACGATCGAAAACATTGAAAGTAGTAAAAGGTGTGTGTATAAAATAAATGTTGGTTTCCAGGTCATTGGCCGATCGGTTATAATACAATTCTCTTTTTCTCGTTTGAATTAATTCATTCGAATCACGGAAATTATCATTTCAGTTTTCAAAACACGCACCTTGCATCATTACTATTCCTTATTACTCAGAACCTTGACTTTTTATTTCGATTACACACAAATTTCATAATGAATAATGAAAATAAAATATCAGTTACAAATTATCAATATAATTTTATTGCTTGATATCTTCTTTTCTCAGCGTCATATAAAAATAATTCATACCGAACGAGACAAACTATAAAAAATAAATTGGATATTGTCTGGAAATTTATCGTCGATGATAAATTTGATATTATCAAAGTAATCTTGTATGAAATAAAAAGACGACAGAAAACCAGGTTACAAATGAAGACAAATTGATTGATCAAATAAGAAGTCATAATAAATTTCTGTAAACCAGACACATGGATTAAAATAGTCAAATTTTCAACTTTTCATATCTAATCAAATATTGTTCGATTCGTCGCATAATTATATATTTTGATGAGGGTCAGCGCAAAAACTACCAACATTCTTGATGATAACATCTTTTCTGTGTCATGAACCTAACATCAACCAATTTTTCATTTGTTTCTCAAGGAAAAAACATAAAAAAACCTATATAATCTTGTGTTTCTTATGGAAAATTGTTTGATTAACGATTCATCTAAACTTATTAATAATAAACCAGTAAAAATGGCATTCAAGGAAGTGCCATAAAGATATATTATTCAAATCATCAATCGCATTCAACAACGAATCATCGAAATATTCTCAAGAATAGTAAATCCCTCATTTATTCTTCCGTCAAAAAATGATATAAACCTTCACACCTTCCTGTTTAATATTGAATATTATTCATAATCCGATGCAAATTCATATATTATTACTTTCAGGAAATTATAACATTTTTACAAAATTCATACCGTAAATGAATTGTTTTTCTCATATCATCGATCCCATTATGCCAAACACATGACAGCGATAGTGAGCATGTTATTGTTGTGTTAGATTACACTTGGACCCAGAGGACGTGTCACTTATCTATTAGGCAACGTTAGTGCACATACACACCGATAAGTCGATAAATATATATAATATGTTACTTCAATAGAATATGCAAGCTGTTTCAACATATGAAGTATTATTGTACTCACCACACATCTTTTCAAATAGGTTATGTAGTTCAGTTATTCCAAATACAATGAATACAACAGTTCTCTCGTCAAAAAATAATTGAAGCAACGTCAATAACCAAACCACGATCTACAGCAGTCCGCTGTCGTCTGAGATGAGTGAAAGTATTCGCATGGTTTTTATGTGGAAAATGGTTAGTTCTCGAATACGTAGCTAGTCAAAACTAAATGATTGTAAACCTCAACTGATAAGTATCCACTTTCCCATGTTGCAATTAAAATATTTAATATTCTTTTTAATTATAACATAATTATTTTACTTATAATAATGGATGTGAGAGCAATCATTTTGTGGTTACTTTAATTATACATTGTATTTTTTTTTCTGATGTAATACTTGGATATTATTTGTAAACGTTGAACAGACGTTGTTTTGATTAAATTTATGGAGAGGCGCCATTTCGCATTAAATTTGAAAAATATTTGTATACTTATTGTTGTAGTCATACTATTTGCAGAATTTTTAAACAAATTTTAGTTGTCAAATATATATGATAATCATGTTAACCGTTAATTTTGTTTATTGCTGCTGAAAATATACAGATTCATCATCTTCATGTACAACGCACAGACAGACAGACACCCATACTTGTATGAGATATTAGTAACATAATTTTTTTAATCTAAGAATGGTTTTCGTCAAGCAACATATCACGTTTACTATTATATATTGATTAAGTACAAAATCAGTTTGAAACATACTTCTCACAATGGATTCAAGCAAATAGATATCTGATTATTGATTTTAATTTATTTTTCTTTTCTTATAACAAAAAAATATTGTATGTTGACAAAAATATTTGTTCATCACTAATGAGCGGAATATATAATTGAAATATTATAAATTCAATTAATCAGCATTCAATTTTGGACACTAAATATTAATCCAAATCTATTTAGTTAATTATATATATATGGATGTATTTATTTATTTATTTTTTTTTTCATATCGAGTGTAAGCAATAATGTTGTATTAGTAGGCCAGTGGTGTACTATCAAATTTTTTTCCTTCTTGTTTAGTCATAAACTGTGTATAATTTCATAATATTGATTACGTGTATTATGCGGGAATATATATTGTAAAACATGTATCTGAAGAAAATCACGAGAAAGAAAAGATTTAATTAATACGAAATAATGATTAAATATCAGGTAATACGGAAATAAATAAACAGTTGCATTATATATAAATATATATGCATATACATATATATTTTACTATAGAAAATCTGTTTAATTTATGGTATAGGCTTATGCATTAGTAATACCGGAAGAAACAAAATTCTTACAACATTTATAATGAGAACATTTTTTTTTTTTTATATTATTCATTACATTAAATAACAAATTATAAAAAATTCAGAATTTCTGTACCTGTAATTTTCGTCAATACAGCTCGAAATCATGAGATAAACATCGTAATAATAATAATAGTAATAGTAACATGCATTGGGAAATTCAAAGACTTATTGACTACAATGCGAGAGATGAAAGAGAAAAGTAGTGATGATGAAGTTAGTTTTTTTTCCTTTCTCGCTCTCTCTCTCTCTCTCTCTGTCTTCCCATGTTCGAGCTATTTTGAAGAAAATTCACGGTTTATTATATATAATAGAAATAATAAATATTTACGTACAATAGAATCCATACATTTTTTCCTTTTTTTTTTTAAATCAGTACTGTCCAAAGAAAAGTTGGTAAATCATTTGCAAGAACAATTTTTTTGCTTGTTTATTTTTTTTTTTTCACTTATTCTTTCATTCATATATATCGATATGAAGACAAACATTTTTATTACCAATCTTATTGAACTGGGCTTTTGACATCTAACTAATACATCAATAAGCATAATGCATTTCAAAATGTTTGTGTATAATAATTCATTTCAATTTAATTATTTTTTTTTTAGTTTTTTCTTTCTTTGAAAATATATATTATTTCAACATTTGTTCCTTTTTTTTCACATAGTTGTAATTTATGAATAAACAGCTTGTGTGATTCCTAAATTGTCGTATATCCTGCACCAATCTTTTACAACAACAAAAATATAAATAAGTGCTCTTTGTACAAAGCGAAAGTACGACTATTGTCTAATTATATAAAAACATATTAATCTGTTGAGAAATGAAGAACATATGATTATTTAATTTATGATACGCCCAGACCATTGCTTTCGTTTGCTCGTATGTTTATCGGCTTCACATGGTATATTTTCATCGACGTGCAGTTCAATCATACTGTTCCATATTAAATAATTGAGTCTGGGCATTCAAAACTAGTAGCTGAGAAAAACTTTGTGCATTCTACTAAACGAATATACTTAAAATCTTAACTTTACATAAATTAATTCTAGTAATATCGCCCATTTAGCATCGATATTATTAATTTCTTTAGTTCTGTTTTTTTTTTTTTTTTTTCGTGTTCGAATACATGTCATTTATCATTATTATTATTATCATAATAATTTAATTTTTTTTTCCATCAATTTTACTAAATCGAACTATTACAATTAGATTGTTTATTTTTTTTTTAATAAACATTCACACAACCTCATAATTTCGTACGAATAACGTATCATTCACCGGATAAATGATTTTCCTTTTCAGATAATTTATTTATAGTTCCGATAATTACGATTTTCCGCGTGCAGTTATTCGTACTCTGTACATTTACCCACGATATTTTCTTGTTCCATTTTTTTTTTGTCCAATTTTTCTCTAATTTTCTGTTGCTATCTTATGATTGTTTATACACACCACATTCTTAAGTCTATGACCTTTTTTTCCTTCATATAAAAATAACACGCAATGCGAAGCTATCCAGCATTGCTTTGTACATTCGCCTGTGCTCCAATAAAACCAGATAATTAAAAACCAGATTAATAATATTCAAACGGAATCTATTGATTTTTCTTTTCAAGTTCAATAAGTGTGTGTCTGTATACAAAAATTTATTGCTGAACATTGTAATATTTTTTCTTTGCTTAATTTCGGGTTTTGTCAAAAAAATTCTGTAATCAAACTTCTTTTCACGACTTTCAATATCGTCTCTGCTAATTGTATATCTGGATGCCCATTAAAAGATCAATTTTTATTTATTTTTTTAATAAATGTAAGTATTAAGCCTTTCTCTATATATGTCCATCATCATTTTTCCCCTCCTCACCTAACGTTGTTACTTTTTTTTTTTCCTTATTTTTTTGTTCAAAAACGACATCAAATTGTGCTCGTAAGTGAGACGAATAATTGATTAATTGTCAGTATGTACATATATATTATATACGACATGAATATGATCAAAAGCAATTTCCATTGATTCCCAATCCAATACTGAAGTCAATTTAAATATATAAAATCATAAATAATATATGAAAATCGATATATGTGGAATTATGCAGAATTTACACACACAAACACACACGCAAACTTGTAATTTCTATCAATAGTATCGTACTCTACATACATTTCATAATGTATCACTGAAAAAAAGAATAAATTGACATTTATTATCTCAATAAAGCGACATCAATGCGAATTATATAATTATGAATTTACATTTAATCGCATGGAAGTCGCTACGAGAGTAATTATTTCCCGTGAATAAGTAGAGCTTTTTTTTTTTTTTTGATTTACACATCGCGAATTGATACGCGAAAACGTGAAGAAAGGAAATGCCAGCGATTCACAACTAACTCTAGTATATGTATATATATATGCGTTTATATGGGAAGAAAAGAAAATGGAAATTGAGAATAATTTACCAATCAAAACAGAAAAGAAACACATACAGGTCATAATCATAATCACCTCATCAAACGCAATATTTACAGTCAATTAACTAATTTTATACTAAAAGTAATTATTCTCCCCTTCATCATAAGTTTGCTTACAAATATCAAAATAAAGACCTATTAGAAAAATTTTTATGTACAAATATATATTGTATTGATAAATAAAGTGTGAGCAAGTTGTAATCGCACTGACCAATTTTTTTTCCACTGTTCCTCTCACTTTCTCTCTCCTTTTTTTTTTTTCTAATCTAACCTCTGGCAATTATTTCATCACGCAATTTATCTCTTTCTCTTTCTGAAGAAAAAAAACAACTTTGTGACACGAATGTATATTATACACCCAATTAATGGAAGACAGCGCACAAAACAAAGAGGCAAGAAAAAATTGATTTTACGGTCATTAAATATTATTTCATAATTTCGTTAATTTCATGGTAATTTTTTCATGTCTCTCTCTCTCTCTCTCTCTCTCTCTCTCTCTCTCTCTCTCTCTCCCTGTCGCGTTCCGTCCCTCCTTCATTTCTTTTCGCGCTTCAATATGTTCATACCGGTTTTACAGATTGACATTGCTACACGTTCTATCACCCCATACATTTATAAACACACTTCACACCAATCTCCTATCGAAAAAATTACTTAAATTACTTTACTTACCAATATTAAAAGAAATCGAACATGATTGATTACCATTACGCAACTCGATCATACATTATCGCAGCTCTATTGACGACAGCTTTATTTCTTTTTACTCGATCGGCAATTCCATTTTTGCTTTCTTTTTTTTTCATACTTTCAAAAGGCAATCTGTCATGACCTTTTTCACGGGTGTCTACAGATTGAATTGCACTATTACCGTAACTTTAATTCCATACGTTACGCCGTTTCCCAGCCAACTGACATATTAAAGTTAATATTTTCTTCGCCCTTTTCTTTGTTTTTCCTCTTTGAACGTCGATTTTTCATACTTTACGTTGACCTGCAGTCATTTTCAGTACAAATCGTCGTTGATATCTGTAATTTGTAAATTATATTTATAACGAATTCGTTGATGAATTAAACAAGACGAAAAACGCGGAGTATTATATAAAAAAAATTTACCGCTGGTGATCGTGAAGACGAGGAGCTTGGTTCATACTCATCGATATCAAAATAGATTTCTGCACCAGGAAATATATATTTGCCTGGTAATACTTGATAGTAAGTATTATCTGGTAATCGACATGCCAAACTTTCTTTCATGTCTGGTTGCCAACAACGTCTCTTCGATTCATCATCACAAACTATTGATTCTTTTTCTTCAGTGCTATCGACACTGTTACAACTATCACCAATACCTGAATCAATTGCGGAATCAATAGAAACATGTCGTGATTTTCCACTGGATTTATCTGAATCAATTAACTCTTCAGCGTCGTTTGATAAATCGCCATCTACTGCAGCTATACGATTGTAATCATCCTCTGACCGATTTGACGCATCAATTTGTGAGTATATCGAGTCATCTTGTGCATGATCAATTATTCGTGGTACAACGTGACACTCTTCGAGATTAAATATTTGCCCATTATTTTCTGTTGTTGATTCTACAGATATAACTCTTGTATATCTCGATGCTGTGTATCTAATATCATCTGAATCATCAAGTGATCGCGGTGTTGAGCCTGATGATGTCGGTGACGCTGTTGTTCCGGTATTAATTCTTTTCGGGCTACTCTCAACACTCGAATCGCCCAATCGTCGTTTTGGACTTTCACCTAACAATGCAAAACTACCCTCAGCACTTTCCATATGACCGGCATGAAACGGCGATATACATATATCCGTATTTTCCAAACGTTTCGGCGTTGTATTAGCATTTATTGTTAGACTGTCTTGACTTTCATTGGATACATTGTGATGTGGTTTTAGTAAAAGTTCAGTACTGTCTTGTGATAATTCTTGGGTTATTGTGTCTTGACTACGCTCCCATGGATCATCACTGACAAACCTTGGTGGTAATAAATGTGGTGTTTCATCAAGAATATCTTTTTTCCAACATATTTCCTCAAATTCATCATGAATTAAGCGACACAATTGATTGATAATAATATCACCGTCACCGAGTAATTCCACATCGAATTTCAAATGTGGTAATGATTCACGATTGATTAATATTTGTGGAACGTATGATGGAATGGAGGATGGAATTAATGCAACTGGTCGTACTTTTAATGATGAACCAATAACAATTAAAAGATCGCATTCGTCTTTGTCCTTTGCTATTGCATCGTGAAACGCGTCGGGTAAACCTTCACCAAAAAATACGATATCAGGCTTCATTATTCCTTGTGAAACTAGTTCGGCAAAATTTTCACTTGTATTTGCACTTGTCAATGATGGCAATGCATTACTACAGCATTTCTGACACAGTGGAATTCTTTGAGCGAATATATCTTCTCTTATGTCCTCTGCGGTCACTTGATATTTACATTTTGTGCATGATGCTGTTGCAAATGATCCATGACATTCAATAACATTTCCAATTCCAGCCACTTGCTCCAGTGTATCAATATTTTGTGAATAATTTCTCAACAACTTCTTTTGCTTCTCCAACATCTTTATGAACCAATGACATGGACTCGGTTTAAACTGTCCGGGATATATTTCACGTGCAAATTTAAAAAATGGCCGTGGATCTTGTCCAAAATAATTAATGTCAAACATCGCTTGTGGATCAGGTAAATCAGGAAAATCTTGTGCTAATCTTGAATATATTCCATCTCTGCTACGAAAATCTGGTATTCCACAGCTGACACTAACACCAGCTCCAGTCAGTACAATAATTTTTTTACTATTCTTGATTAACTTTACAACATCTGTTAATGTATTTATGTGATTGAGTTTTTGTCTTCGTGGTGGATCGGACATGATATTTAAGACGAGCTAAAATAGATAAATAGATAATATAACAAATGATTTGAATATCCTTCTTGGGATATTAAATAAAGAAAACGAAAATATTATTCTCACCTTCCATAATGTAATGTCATCAACTTGATCTGGTATTTGTGTAGGATCCATTAATAAATGCTGAAGAAGATCTCTTGGATTAGCACCAGTGAGCATTTGTTTTTGTACCCAAGACGACGCGCTCCGCCAAAGATGACTGGAGTCTTCAGAGAGATCAGTTAACCCAGACAAATCAGACAAATTTGATACAGTTGATGAAACTTCGTCCTTCTCATCAGCTGTGTCAAGTCTGATAATTTCAATCAAAATTGTTAAAATTACAGAAAAAATTCATTTTGTAACGATTCGTTTTTGCAATCTTGTGCTTACGGGCATCCAGTATCGTCACTCGTCGAATCTGTGCGAGACGGCGTCGACGAAAGATGCATTGAATCAGGTGTGATTGACATTGACTTTGATCCGTCGCTCAATTCGGTAAAACCACTGTCACCTCCCAAGGGTTCTGCAAAGGATGATTAAATGAAAATTCATCTTGAAAAAATACGTATCAACATTGGAAAACGATAATTATTGAAAAAAAATTAATTGCTTGATGTTTCAAAATTCTTTTATCAGAAACTAAAGTCTTCTATTGAACAGTTTTGATGTCATTCGAAATACACGATGATACCTTAAAATTGACAATTCATTTATTCGAATCCGCGCGCTTGCATGTGATAATTATTGAGTAGGATCAGAGTAAAAATTCCATCCGAAGAGATTTATATCAGTTAGAATAAAAACAATAATTAAATAACGGAAATAAAGTGTCTTGCAGTTTTTAAAAGTTGCTTTATTGAAAATTGAATTATTCCAGCAAACAGTTCTAATGATAATGCTCAAAATACATGATAACAACGTTGACTTCGATATCCCGGTGATGATAATAAAAGTACAATAGTGAAATAAAAATTTATTTCCAGCACCATGAAGAAAAATGCAAAGCATTCAACCGCCAACAAGAAATATTTTAGTGCTGGGAGGAAATTTATCATTCACAACTAAAGTAACTTATTGAATAGTTTTGATAATGTCATTCTAAAATACCCCATAACAATTTTTAGTTTGACAATAAACGTATTTGAAATGTGCGCGCATATTACATACTTAGATATTATTCGTCCACGCATACTTGGCATTCTCTTCCTGTTTGTAACCCTAGCGACATCTAGACGAACATCAACAGAGATGCATGGTCAATTAATGCTGTCACTCTCTCTGACTCTTCCCGCGTCAAAATTTCCAAACCAAAATTTATCTCTATATTCCATTATTCATGTAAAAATAATAAAATATTGAAATAATATAAAATGAACAAATTTTTTTTAATACAATTCATAATCCCCAAATGAATCATTAATACAAGAATATTGATATGAAAATTGCGACGCAGTTAGACGACAGTAATGGCGGCTTTCCCCTTCCTTTTCTGTACTTGGAACGCAAGAGACGCATCGCGTAATGGGCGTATACCGTTTCAGACGCCATCTTGAAATTTTACCAATTATAAGTGAAATTATACCATATTTATAGATAAATACCTTCAATATCACTGCGTGAAGATTCGTTTGGGTGTTTGGCTTGAGTGAAATCAAGTTCCAGATGTGTAGAAATACCGTAAACGTCCCGATCAATTTTTCGACGCTTTGCTGACGAGGAATATTCTGGCAGCTCCGAGCCCGACGCCATTTTCAACAGCAATGTTAGACGTAGTTCATACCACTGCCGCTGTCCCCACAGAGGTCGCCAACACGCACCCCACCCCGCACATCAGTCATTCAATCTTCAATGTGTGGGTACACCTCCTGTATAGAAAGTGGCCAATCGTCGCCCACGCATGGGAATTGTAACCCCACGATGGCACGCTTGTGAATAAAGTCGACGCATGGCAACTGCGCGTATACACTGTATGCACAAAATACACACATTTGTCGCGTCCTCTCCCAACAATCGTCTTTACCTAGCACACAAACTCTCCCGACTATTCCCGACAATTCCCCCCAGTTATTTACTATCATATATATAGCTATATACAACAGTATGTTGGATCCACCCTATTGGATTTATTATATTTGATGATCATCTCTTTAATCAATTCTTTTTATAGTTTTTTATTTATATCTCGTATAAGATAGATGATAGATACTTTTTTTTATCGACTAAACAAAAGTGCAAATTGAATTATTCCATTAGTGAATTCAATTTTTCGTACCAATATGAATTTATAAATATTAGCCCATATTGATTTGATCAAGAATTTTTATACTTGGAATAATCCCAGTTGGATAATTAAAGGACAGCGTATAAAATTAAATAATTTATTTTTTTTGAGAATTTTTGTATCCGTATACTGTAATGGCGGCCCAAGTTATATATTGAAAAAGTTGCATTGTCGACACCGCCAGGTGTATATGTTATACACCGGATGTACATTCACTTGTCTGCTGTTGGTAACACTGTATATTTTAGTTCTGTTTATTGTCGTATAAGCGCTCGTGTTACAATTGGTTCTTGCTAACATCCTTCCTCAAAGCCTTTTCCAAGTGGCACGATAATCGGGCAAGATGGTATGTATTTTAAATCCGCCAAATAATTATCAATCACCAATTAAAAACGATTGTGTTTTATACAAAAATGATTTGCGATTATTGAATAATCATTTTATGTGAATAGTGTTCGATTTGTGGTTAAACTATACGGCAAAATGCGATGTGCAATTGACATTTTTTTTTTGGCTATGTCGAGCATGGATGAATACCGCTGTTCTATCATTAATGATAATAAAATGATATAATTATCGCATTGTATAATCGAGGAGTGATTTGTGCAAATTGATTGAATCGCATTTGCGAAGTTTTGGAGCAATCGGTGGATTTTTCACGCAATTGATCATGTCGATACACACATAACCTCAAATTTATGTATACATTTTTTTGTCTGGATTGTTTTAGACCGAAGGAACCGCAACAATTAGAACGCGAAAGTTCATGACCAATCGGTTATTATGCCGGAAACAAATGGTAAGCTTTGCATCATGTGTTTATATGAATTGACGAAACGAAAGCAATTCGTTTTGCTTTTTCTCTTATACATTTATCACTTCTTTTTTTACCACTAAATATTTTTTATGTTTAGGTCGTTGATGTCCTCCATCCTGGTCAGCCGTCAGTGCGCAAAACTGACATTAGAGAAAAACTCGCAAAGATGTACAAAGTTACGCCCGATGTTGTGTTTGTTTTTGGCTTCCAAACAAACTTTGGTGGTGGTAAATCTACAGGTTTTGGATTGATTTATGAAACCTTAGATTTTGCTAAGAAATTCGAACCCAAGCACAGACTTGCAAGGCATGGTCTGTATGAGAAACAAAAGCAAACACGAAAACAGAGGAAGGAACGTAAGAACAGAATGAAGAAGGTTAGAGGTACTGGAAAGAGTAAGGTTGGAGCAGCCGCGAAAAAGGTGAGATAATTTTATAAGATATCAATTGAAAAATTTCATTTCATATTTACTCATTAATTATTTCTATGCCTTTTCAAAATTTTTAATTTCATACGCAAAATTCAAAGCAAAATTAATTATTTACTAGCGCATGGATGATGGCAAAATTATTATTAATTGGCTTCTTGGTCGGAAAAAAAAAACAATCCAAAAATTATTTTTTCTAAGTTGGTGGTGGATGAAATTTATTTTCGGCATGGGTGTAATTATATTATTCACAAATTTAGACATACCAGTGTTGACTCCAATTCAAGTTAACACAAAAAATTAATCGGGAATTGAATAAACTTTTATTTTGGACAATCAATATGAACAAAAGCAAAATACAACTGTGGCAAACGAAGGGCAATTTATTTGTGCATGCATTCATTTTAGTCATATGCTTTTTTATTTGTATTCTAGGGGAAGAAGTAAACGAGTATATGTGTTCAATATATACCGTGCTATACAGAAAATTCAGAGGAAGATGGGTCTCATATTTATGATGTTTAAAAGAGTCAGCATGTCTACTTAGTATCATTGGGATCTTCAGTTTCAGCTTTATTCCATGGTTTTCATCGTTATTTTCGTTCTTCAATCATAAACATCTATAAAGCTTCTGTATTTTTTTTTTTTTATATCATTTAATCATCACGCTTATATACGTTAGGATTAATTGCATGCTTTCATTGTTAAACTACATGGTGTTTGGTTATAATTTCATTTTTATTATAAAAATCAAAATTGACATTTATATCCTGCATGAATTTAAAAACAGAACTAAAATGGAAAATATATTTTCATTAATTAATTTGAAATAATGGAAAAAAAAAGTTATATTTGGTTTTAATTGTATGTTCAATTATTCAAAATTTATCAACATAAATTCATGTGGACAAAATTACTCTTTTCTCTATTCCAGTAATCTGACACAACACCACATCAATATGCAGACCCCAATTTGTACAACATCAGCGTGAAAATTATTGTAATGTATTGATTAATAGGTTGAACAATATTTATAATAAATTTGACGCTAGTAAATTGTGAATAATGTTTTTTAAAATTGTATACACATACATTCACTGTCTATAAACAAATTCCTAATCTAAATTATATAAGTTCGATTTTGCGGAATTGATCTGCAGTTGCATCGACCGACGTCGAACAATAGTTAGATTTCCTGGAATTCATCATTTTCATTGATAATTTATTTTTATTTGTCGGCACGCGATTTCTCCATGTTCGATCGTGACATAAGAATATCCAGTTATTTTCATTATTATTATTATCAATTTTTTTTTTTTCATTATCATACCTTGTATCAAAATTTAATTTCCTGGCGAAATGACTTCAGCTGATTCATCAGATGTAGAATGATCGTATGTCTCGTTATCCTTTTCACTGAGCACTCCATTTTTATTCGAATCGTTGTTAAGTGTGGTATTTTCTTCTATCCTCGGAGTGGTAATTTCTCGATCATTATGAGTTATAACAGTTGGAATAAGCTCAGTCCACGATCCTTCCTTTCCAAAATCATCACGATCCCATACAGTCTCCGATGTATTAGTAATTTTTGGTTCAGGACGTGGCAAATTGACACTATCTGTATCAGAATTATCATTGGATTTTTTAATGAAGAACCAACGACCCAGGTGAAAGCCCCAATCACGTTCAGGATCAAAGGAAAGTTGCGCTACGATATATATTAATTATGCATTTTTAAGGACTATACGTAAGCAATGAGAGAAAAGAAATAATTTCTCTGAGGCATGTATTAATTAGTTAATTGATTAATGGAAATGGATAATATTTACTCAGATCTAACCAGAATCCTTCGATCATTTTTTTCTGATGATTATAATCTTCCTTCGCTTGATTCACTAATGTTGAAATGTTTGGTAAATGCGAATTACCAAAAATACGATCTTTTATATTAATGAACCAATCACGAATACCTTCACCGAATTGTGCTTGTTGTCGGAAGCCTTGTAAAACTCCACCTGATTGAAAATTATTCCAAATATTAATTCTTGTTAACAAAACAATATCAATGATAAATAATATTGAATAATTTATAAATTCGATATTTACCACTACCGAATGGTCCTACCAACGGTGGCATTGCTGATGTTGATTTATCATGAGAAATTATGAAGAAATAAATACAAGTTACGGGATATGTAAACTTCATTTTCGCTATTTGTTTCGTGACAAACTAAAAAGTTGACAATGTATGCACTGACTTTTATAGAATCCTAACGGAAATGCATGTTCTAGGTTTATCATCATGCTTTCATTATTTTATCGGGAATCTGAGTTGAGTCAATATATTATGTCATGGGTATATGTGATCTCGCTCACTTATATGCATTAATCGGTAATTGGCAGGTATCATGTGAAAGGAATACTTGGTGATATGCTAAATTTACATATCTTATTCATAGCAAACGTTTTCAGTTACTCTTCCTAGATTAAAGTTTACAAATTTAGCATAAATTTTCATTTTTTCGTCTAGTAGCCTGGATTTTTTTTATTCTCACATTCGATTGATACCGCCGCCATGTTATGTATTTAAGAAGTCGGTAAAGTGGCTATTCTACAATAACAATGATTCTGTGTGAGTAAACCTAACCAACAAAATGACTTGAAATACCGGTGATATTATGATAATACTCCACGTAGATTTATGAGTAATCTAGAAAAGTTGTGTACACTACATCAATATTATGGATTGACAAACAATAACAACATATTAAGCAATAATAACAATTGTAAGTAATTCATAATTATTTAAAATATTCTATTATCAAGTATTTATCCGGATTGTATTTGAATATTGACAATGCAATCTCGAGTACTCAATCACTCGGCATAAATTATCGCATAATTATATTATATTTATGTACTAACGTTATTTTTTCATTTACAGATCGATAGAACTGCGAGATTAATTAATAAAATGGTGAACGACAGAATATTGGATCAGAGATTGTTGTTATTCTACTGCTCGTTCACTTGCATTTACTTTCCATGTATTCTGATACTCCTCAAATTCAATAATACTCTTTACAATGTTGGAACATACAAGTTCATTCCAATTTTAATGATATTAATGTTTGCTGAATTGATAAAACTATCATTTTCATTATTTTACAATGAACCGTATTTATTGAGTAAAATTGATTCGCGGTCACTGTCAGGGTCTAGAACGAGAAAATCATGGAGCAAAGTATTAAAAGAAATTATGAAATTTTCTATATTTATCTTCATATTATCAATTGTATATTACATTATCATCGTTTTGTTTGGTGCACCATTGTCAACTCAGCATGAAGAAACAACAATGCTTACTGTTACATTAAGTACATTGACATTTGTACCACCAAGTTTGCATCTAGGTGTTGATATTGCATTACCACTTTTGACTGGTGGCCAGTCATTCAATAATAACATTATCGCTGAAGCTATGAGACGGAATATTAAATTAACATTATTTGGTGCATGGCTCGGTGCAATTGTCATACCATTGGATTGGGACAGGCCATGGCAAGTGTGGCCAATACCATGTGTAATTGGCGCACTTGTCGGTTACATGATTGCTCATTACATTACATTAATCGAAGTACTTCCTATCGTGAAATTTTGGAAGTTTCATAAAAAAGTTCATAAATAATAATTACCATTTATATTCATTTGTGACAAATCAAATGAATTTTTGGTATGAAAGATGATGGTATGAGTATTATTCCTATGAATCTGTAATAGAACTGTTGAATAAATTAATTCGCTTATGTATGATATGTATATTATGATAAAATTGGAGTACAAATAAATATTTCGCTCAATCGAACTCATATCAATCGCAATTATGCAATGAATGCAATTATCTCTCTGCGTAGAAGATTTCAAAGTTACCGACATACATGTTTGTTAATTGCGTGCATGTGTGTGGTGCGTGTGCAACCGGTCAATTGGCATCGATATATATGATATATTATAGAGATCGTGTTGAGTGCAACGATTGAACTTTTGATAGAAGAAACAGTTCTTGCAGTTTATCGTCAATCGACGCATCAGTTTCATCCGACCAGATTAATTTTCCCCATTTTAGATTCTCCAACGCCATGGCTGATACAACTGGCAAGGTATTTTCACTCTTTTTCGTTTATATATACGAAATTGCAGAACTCTAACCTCTCCATTATACTGTACAATTGCAGATTATTAAGAGGTATCAATATTTTTCTTTTCATTGTTCAGCAAATAACAATATCATATATTAAGTCCAAACATTCAATTCAAAAGATAAGAACATTAGTATAAGGTCAACGGGACACGTCTAGATCTGAAGAACCCGGCACATTTGGAACAATTTTTTATCCGGGAGAAATTTAATCTGTAATAGAATCTATAATATTTACTATTTATCCTGCCACTTAAATGGAACATACTTTGTGATTATCATTTCCCCCATAATTTTTGTATTTTCCAGTCCACCAGATATTGTTTCACAATTATGCTATGGATCATTTTAAGAGGGGAAAGGGTTGAAGATTCAAATATTTATACATTTATTTATATTTAGGTTATTAAATGTCGTGCTGCTGTGGCATGGAAAGCGAAAGAGCCATTGTCAATTGAAGAAATTGAAGTTGCACCACCAAAGGCTCATGAAGTTCGTGTAAAAATTGTCGCAATTGCACTGTGTCATACAGACAGTTACACTTTGGGTGGTTTCGATTCTGAAGGAATTTTCCCAAGTATTTTAGGCCACGAGGGGAGCGGTGTTGTTGAGAGTGTCGGTGAGGGTGTTACCGAGTTTGCACCAGGTAGAAAACATTGTATATAAGTATTTTGTTCTTTGAATTTCATTAAATGAGGGAGTGTAATATTTTTTTTGGTGTATTGTTAAAGGTGATCATGTTGTGCCATTGTATATACCCCAATGCAGAGAATGTAAATTCTGCAAATCTTCCAAGTCTAATCTGTGCAGCAAAATACGTGTAACACAGGGAAAGGGATTGATGCCAGATGGTACTTCACGGTTTACATGCAAAGGACAAACTCTCGCTCATTATATGGGTTGTTCGACATTTTCTGAGTTCACAGTTATTGCTGATATTTCATTGGCAAAAGTAAATACTACCGAAACATTTTATTCCGTATTTGAGTGTATGGTTTTACAATTGTAATACTCGTTTTTCATAGATTGATTCTACTGCACCATTAGATAAAGTTTGTTTACTTGGTTGTGGTGTTTCCACTGGTTATGGTGCTGCATTAAATACTGCTAAGGTTGAGTCAGGTAGTACATGCGCAATTTGGGGCCTTGGAGCAGTTGGTTTAGCTGTTGCTCTTGGATGCAAAACTGCTGGAGCCTCACGTATAATTGGCATTGACGTCAATGAGTCGAAATTTGAACAAGGTTCATATTTATCTTGCACAAATGATTAGAAAATTTACGAAAAAAAATTTCCGATTCGGTTTTCAAGAGTTAACTTCTATTTTTTCAATAGCAAAAATTTTCGGGTGCACCGAATTTGTGAATCCAAAGAAGCACGATCGTCCAATTCAAGATGTTCTCATTGAAATGACAGATGGTGGACTGGATTATACATTTGAATGCGTCGGGAATGTCGAGACAATGGTGAATATTACAATAATTTAATTTTCTCGTTCCTATATATCCCATTTTTTTATTCATTCAATCGAAATGAATTGAATTATATTAGCGGGCAGCTTTGGAGTCGTGCCACAAAGGTTGGGGCACATCAATTATTGTTGGTGTAGCTGCTGCGGGAAAGGAAATCAGCACTCGACCATTCCAATTAGTGACTGGACGTGTTTGGAAAGGCACAGCGTTTGGTGGATACAAATCAAAGGATAGTGTACCAAAACTTGTCCATGATTATCTTGAGAAAAAACTGATGCTTGATGAATTTATTACTCATGAAATGCCATTTGATAAAATAAACGAGGGATTCGAATTATTACATTCAGGCAAATGGTAAAAATTCTTCCAAACTTCATTGGATTTATTGAATAATAAATTTGAAAACAGAATGTTGACATGAAAGTAATATAAATGTTTATTTGTTTTTTAGTTTGAGAGCAGTGCTGAAGTACTAAGGTTCTCCTCTCCACATGAGACTGTCTGAACAACTTCTCAATGATTTTTCGATAATGTAATAAAGTTATTTTCGTACTGGATTGTATACATCATTGATTTTTGGAAAATATAAAGAAAAATGCTGAAAATGATAAGTAACAGATAAGTGTGTTTATTTGGATGAGTCAATTCTTCACACGATCCTAGTCGACTTCATGTATTTTCCAATGAGTCAGAAAAATTAAATGAACCTATTTTAATATTTATAACTTGAACGCTTGATTTAGTGAAATATAATAGGGAGAATTTGGCGAGTTGTTTAGAGATATACAGTGAACAAACGAACAATTTCTGTCTTATCAATATGGGTCATGATTTATCGATGTTATTATTTCTTCTCATTATTTATTTCCAATTGCAACATCGTGGGCATGGAATTTACTTCAATTTGCATTTCCAAATTTCGGACCATTCCAGTATTTTCTTTATTATTACTACACGATGAAAAATTAGTATAAAATTTTAACCGAAGACAATCATGTTGATGGTTTCCATCTCGCAGCAAGCCTATTAAAAAACTGAAGAAAATTAGTCATGATACTTTGTTCATACTCGAACTTTTCTGTTTATTTCAATTTACATCAATTAATTCCTTCTTGTTAATGTTTGTATTTTGCAAAGAATTTACTGTTGAAGTGTGATACGTCATTGATTACTCGAATAAATATTGATAATACCTCTTACCTACTGTTGTTATAATTGTAATCGTTGTCATGGGGAAAAAAATTGAAATTATTTATTTCAAGAATGCTGTGAATTTCCACAATTTGCACACATGAATTTCGGATGACTTGGTTTTTTTATGACGCAATTATGATTAAATATGAAATAAGTGAGATAATATATTTGAGAGTATACATTTGTATTGATGTTAATTGGGATTTATCTTCAGAAATGAACACGCATGATAATTTGAAGATGAATGTCACATGTCCAATCATTATATTATATTCCCAATTGCTTCAACAGCCGTCGTAATTGATAATTAATTAATAATTGCGTAAGTAAATGCAAGTTACATATGATGGACGTATATATAAAAACATGGACTAACTACGAAATCAGAACATATCAGTGATAGCCCAAGAGTTCATCGTTTGTGATCTTGTGAAATATTTCTCAACATATACAAAATGAATAAAAGTTGTATCATCATTTGTTTGATTGTACTAGCAACAATATGTAGCTTTGCACATGCTTATGTATATCCTTATTGCAAACAGCACAATGAAACGGTGAGTTATTTAATTTCTCAATGATAAATGAGCAATGGAAACAATAACCATTTTTACACGAATTTTTGCAGTGTGTTGCAAGCCGTGAGTGTACCACATCGTATTGTCGTGACCAAGTTTGCATCAATTGTAAGTAATGATGTTTTTATAAATTGGGACTGTTTTACATCTATTTCAAAATGCTTGGCATATTTATGAAAAATGATTGAAATGTAATTCAGATGGTGAATCAGTTGATAATGACGTAGGAGAAGATCCTTGCGCTACTGTTGACTGTCGGAGCGGATATAAGTGTATACGATACCAAGTTACATGCGACAAAGCGCCTTGTAAGCCAGAATATCGATGCGCTCTGGGAGCATGCTGATTGATTCTCATTATGACAACCTCTGTTAATCATGAAATAAATATATTTCAAGTCTCTCCCAATTTTCAATATATATTGTACGACTCGTACCCATATTGCTTCAATCTAATATCTGATTTTCCTTCATTATTGCTTCTAAAATATATGAAATTTACTGATGTAATTCGAGTGCATGAGGATGTGGAGAAAATATAGGTCACATTGTAACCTGTAAGATTATTTAAATAAATATAGTTAATATTCTCAATTTGATTCCATTTTTGTACTTTCATTTTATCTCATCCATACAATTTTATTATTGTTTAATTGTTTGTTGCATTTTATTCATCATGTAGGTCTGCGGGGGGAATCAATATACTACAGTGAATCCAAATTTACTCTGATATTCATCATCATTTACATGCAGATTCCACCTCGTAAAAATTGAAAATATTTTTTTATACATGAATATAGGTCACACTTCATTAAATATTATTATTTTCTTTTTTTTCCTCATTTTTTTATCATTATGAGGTCATGATAAATAAAAAACAATTATCTCAACCTACACTCTCGCATTCACGACAATTCTATAATATTATTTCTCATCACTACACATAATAAACAGTAAATGCAAATTGAATGAGATAATATGTTTGACTGTATTCCTTTTGCATCGATATCTATCTGCACTTATCTTCAAAAGTATATACACACATATATGTGAAGACAAACATCGCATACATTCAACATACTGTTTTTTTTTTAATGGTTGAAAATCCATCACTAATACTAAAAACTACACTACAAGTAAGTGTGAAAAAATATCACACAGTTGGTTTCATGTATATTATTCTGCGATAAGGTGTATGTATAAATGTTCGCGCTGAATACGACAGGGAAATATAACAGTAATAACTTAGATATTCATCGTTTACGATCTTGTGTAATATTTCCCAACATATTCAATATGAATAAGAGTTGTATTATTATTTTTTCCATTGTTTTATTAACAATATATCGTTCTACAGATGCGAAATGCAGAGAGCATGGCCAATCAGTGAGTTTTTTAATATTCCAATGAAGAATGAAAAATAAACACAATAAAAATTTTCACACAAATTTTTCTAGTGTTCAGATAGTAGTCAGTGTACCACACAGTATTGTCGTGATCAACATTGCATTTATTGTAAGTGAAGGATTTTTTATTAATTGAAATTGTATTAAGTGTTGATGTTGGAATGTTCAGTTTATTTTTGAATAATAATTCATATGTAATTCAGGGGGCGAATCAGTTGATAATGACGTAGGACAAGATCCTTGTGCTACTTATGACTGTTCGCAAGGATATGAGTGTGTACGAGATCAAGTGACATGCGTCAAAGCGCCTTGTCTGCCAACACCTCGATGTGCTTGGGGAGCATGCTGATTCATTCTCATTATTACAAATTCTGTCCCAGATGAAATAAATATATTTCAAGTCTCTTTAATTTTTTTTTCGCTGATAAATAAAGTTGATCGGAAAATAATGAAATAGCTATACTGTTAGTAATAAGATTTAGAATAAATAATATGGGCGATCCGCTATGTTTATTTAATTGTGTGATAAGATGTCGATGAATAAATGAGCGATTGACTTGCAATAAAAAAAACTGTGTGTAAAAAAAATTATCACAGTTATAAACTAAAATGAATAAATAAAATTATATGGTTGAAATAGAATAAAACAACAGTTCTACAACAATATTTATTATTAAAGAATCTTTACAGCCACATATATAGCTACGGTAGCCTGGAAATCAAGTAAAAATTCATCATACGCTTTATTCCGGAGCAATTTTGTGTTTTGTATTTTATTCTCATTTTTATTATTATTTCTTATAAATTAATCATCGCAGTACGAAGTATCATAGTTAAATGGTTACTTATTATTGTATATAATTATATACAATATGCAAGACGTTTGTTTGTATTTTTTATTTTTATTAGACTCTATTGCATTATATATCGAATTATTCATCTTTATTTTAGGGTTTAATCGACGTTTTTTTTTTTTCATTTTTCTTTCAAGAATAATAATAATAATATATCATGGCGGGGTTCTTGCTTTTACAATTGTAGAGCATCTTTAGTATTGCAAGAATAATTTTAGCTATGAGCATATTTAACGCGGAGCGTTATTTTTTGTTTTTGTTTTCATTTTTATGGTATTACAATTTGCATTCAGTATTAGGCAATTCGTAGATATTAATTAGACTTGGGATTGGGAAAAAAAACCCATCGTGCTTTTTATGTATAATATATATGTAAAACAAGTGTTAACAAACAAGTTAAAAATTACATAATTAAACCTAAATAAATTATTAACAATATTATCATGATCTTATTAATATATACGTAATGTTGATTTTATAATTCGACGAAAAAAATATGTATTAAATCGTGCATGTTTAAATAATGTGTGCCTACTTTTGTTTTTTGTTTTATTTTATATCGTAGCACTTGGATTGTCTAAATATTTGCATATTATAGTAATTTGTTCTCTTGACAATACTGAAATTGGAAATGAAATGTATCTGAGTATATAATTATAGACGAGTTAATTCGCGTAAATATATTTAATATTCATTATTCAATTATAAAATAACATGAATGATTGGGAGGAGGGACGGAAGAACTTTACCTAACATACGCGATGACAATTAATTTTATAGCATTGTCTAATGTTATAACAGCTTCTAATTGTTTTTCGCTATTCACATTGTCACAACGTTTTTTTTTTTATCGTTCCTACTACGGGTTATACATAACTAATTAATTAATCAATTAATTAATTTTTTATTCTGTTCACACTAATCATCTACATAATTACCACAATGCATGTTGTTTTTTTGTTTCTTTTATTATTGTGGTATAATGTCATACGTAAAAATGGTTATTATTACAATGGGGGTAGGAGGAAAAAATGAAATGGAAATATTTATGACTCTCGTTGATTGTTGATTGGATTATTCATATATAGTTAATGTAAAAACAAAATGGACACAAATATATATTTATATATATTTATAATATATGATTATTGTGTGTTTTTTATTTTTGTTTTAATGTATGTGTGAGTGTTTGTATGAATGTGTGAGCATCTGCGACATTGAGTATAAGCAATTTTTAATTTTTTTTATATTCATGAATGTAAGAGGGAAAAGAATGAATATTTCCCGCTGCATCATCTATGACAATAATTATATATAAATATCTGGAATCTTGATATAATTATTATATCATATATGCTTTGATGGCATTTTTTTGAAATTAATATCAGCTCGACGTTAGTAATTCCTAGTGATTGGAAATAATATTAACTATATGACGCGTCTATTATTATTATTCTTTTTTCTTTTATTTTGTTTCAATCTTTGACGAAAAAATTCGACATCATTCTCATAGAACTTTGTCGGTTTTGTCATTAATTCTATTCGATACTTATATTCTAATATTATTTATATAATGTATGGTGTATGTGTATATATGTGGAAGTGTGTATGAGTGTTTGCGATTGTGTGTGCATGAGGCCGAGGATTATCGCTGATTTGGTTTTTAATTATCTATTAAATTTTTTTTTCATTCATTTTTCCTTTTTTTTTTTTTTCTTGTCAATCGAAATTATGTTTTGTCAATGCCTTTTTATGAGGATAGTGCGCGGGAATTTTTGCTCCGTAGGTGTAAATGCGAATTCTAAAAACGTGTAAAGTATGGCATTCAATCAACATTGCCGACCGTTGTTTATTTTTTCTCTTTTTTTTTTTCATTTTTTCATTTTCTTCTCTATCAATTCGCAAGTTGATGCGAGGGACGGCAATGGGTGTATTATGTTGACGAAAAGTCACCGGAAAGCGACTGATATATTGATTCAACAACGACGTTGTGAATATTGTGTCTGTCACAAAAGTGAAACAATTGTGAGAAAACGTGAGAGATAATTGGAATTTAATCTTGATCTCTCTCGTACTTTGTTCTCAGTGAAAATAAATTTTCACGGTGTCTGTTCTTTTCCTTTTTTTTTTCTTTCTCCATTTTATATTTATATATAACGCGTACTTGATGAATATATATATATATATATATATAAATTATTTAAAAGTCAAGTGGTTGATCAGCCGAGCCTTCAAGATCATTTGCTGAATCCGCCCCATCGTCCTCATCATCATTATCATTGACATCATCATTATCCAAATTAACGCTATTTGTCTTCAAACTGTCATTACTTATCTTGCTGACAATTGCATCTACATAAACATAGAGGAAAAAAGCAAAAAAAAAACATGTAACATTGATTTGGTTATGAACATTTGTGAATATTAGAAAGAAAAAAATAACGGTGATGGAAAAATATGTGGTAAAAAATAATAGTTAGTATTTCAATGTAATTTTTTTCTTTCAAGTTATTGGAAATAATTTTTTGCTATGTTTATGGTTTAATACTCACACTTACCGCAATCAGGTTTAGCACCACGAACACGAGTACCGGCAAATTCTACGCCATGTGAATCAACACACCAACACAAACCAAGTCCACGATGACATTGAGTAGTGCGATAATATCCTCGTGAATCGCAAGCTGGCGCAACATCAGGTGATGAACGTCTACGGACTGCTGCGCATGGTCTTTCAGCTTTAGAGAAACAACCACACCATTCGGGACCACTGACGAAGATATCACTAGTTCAGAGAGAAAGAGAAAAAAAAATACAAATAAATGAAAATATAAAACAGGTCAAATTATTAATACTATTTCTTTTCAATTATTTTAAATCCTTCCAATTCTTCGTCAACTTCAATATGTAGTAAATGATGTAGTAGATGTCTCCAGAGTTATAAATAATGAGTCTGGTATTTATTATGGAGTTTTGACGTGGAAATAATCAAATGTATGAATAGTGTATGAAAATAATCAAAGCAAAACACACCCGTCTGTATCGCAAGCATCAAGGAATGGTTTCAAACACGGTTCATTTTGATCATGTTCAAGACTGTAAAGTTCACCAAGCGAAATTCTACGGTCACCATCATTATCCAAGTGCCCGAACATCCACCTTACTTCAGTTTGACATCCAGCGGGAAAATGACCTGTGCAACAGAAGACAATCGATAATGGGTTCAGACAATCCACAACTTTAGTCTCAAGTCAAGTCAGGACTTTGTCGATCTTTCTCTATACCATCGCATAAACTTTACAACGAGTGAGTGTGGGATATCACAGGCCGAGGGGGCAACCTTCCATCAACCTATTTAATCACTTCGATCCAACCTTACGACGTTGGAAACCGAAAAGACGAACTTTGTTCGTTGTCGGGTTTCCAGTCCGGCTGATAGTATATATTCATCATGAATCGACTGACAAAGACACTTAGTCACTCATCATTTTTTTGTTGGACTTGATATAGAAATATTATTTGACATATTTTACCTTTAGATTTAATATGTTGACGACGATATTTAGCATCTGTCATTACTACCGAGAACCAATCTAACAATCGATTGGCCATGGCCGGCCTAGAAACAAGTGGACAGTCAGTATTTCGTAACCGATTGAACTTGGCCTCGGACGAATCGTATGTAGGCTTCAATGTCACAGTATTGCTTTCAATTTCATTGCTCATTGAGTGCTTGATGTCTTCCTCGTATTTTGTGTTGACACCCAATCCCTGCAAATATAATTAATGAAATTAAATCCATGGTGAAAGAAATGAGAGGGATAAAAGTACGGAGAGAAAAATTGTAGGCTTTAGAATTATAAATTGTAAAGTCTCGCCATATTATTTTTTAATGGGGTCAAAAGTGGTTTTTATAACTCGTCGCTAGCTTTTCTTATTCTGTTGTGCGCACTCGCAGTGATAAAATCTCGGTAGGGTATGAAATTATTAAGACTTTCAGTTGATGGCAGCAAGGGATAAACCGTGAGGGGATTAACGACAAGCTCGACAAAATTGAATTGCTTCTCATGGGCTTAATTCTAATCTATTTTGAAAGAGAACGTATACATATACACTATGTCGTATGTCTATGTATATATGTGTATGCGGAAGTTATCAATTGTGATATATAATTTATAATATATATAGATATGTGTGTATATATACGGATATTGAAACATTAATAATGCATATGTGGTGTTGCTGGTGTTGGACATCCAGGTATTTTCCAATAAGAATTATTATCTCATATTTTTCCTTCAACAAAATAAAAGACCTACAAAGTTATGATTTATTATTGAAGTGTATGAAATTGAAAAATTATCTGTATGAATTATGAACGTAAATGATCTTTCACATTGAAATTGTTGTAATAAAAATTAATTTTATAATTGCATGTGTAAAGAAAAATGAAAAAAAATATAAACGAAAAAAAAAAAAAAAAAATGACTGATAATCATATTTATAAAATAATAAATATAAAATAATTGTCTGCTCAACAATAGTTTACTTTATATAGCCATGAAATTATTGATATCATTTGAATAATCAATGTGACCAATTAGAGAAAAAAATAGAAACATACCAAATATTACAAGAAATATTTCAGCGTGTATAAATCTACAACCAGAATGATAGCACAGTGGGGTTTTTTTCCTTTACTCTTTTTTCATTTTTTTTAAAGTGAGATTAAGGGTGTGGTCGCATATTGCTTTTGTAGCCGACAATTTTTCTCGTGTTACGACAAAGTTAAGTGCAATGCAGTCTTGTTTCTTGGTTAACCCTGTTCTCAGGTGTCACATAGAGCAGTCTGAGGTGTTGTACGTGACTGTGGAAAATAACCGCAGTATTTTTTTTTTTTTTTTCTCTTTCTTGTTACCTCTCGCTCACTCTCACCCTCACTATTCTCGACAAAGTTTATAGTCGCTATTTTCACAAGTATATTTGTAGTACATTTTTATTTTTCAGTTTTGCTTTATTGCTATCGTAAAAGTGAAGCGATATTGGACAGTGGTGGTATTAATTATTACTGAGAGATAATGTGAGAAAATAATATGAAGAAATAATTTTAATGTGGATATACAAGTTTTATATACAAATCTGTTTGGTAGATGTGAAATGTAGAATTGAGTTTTATCGTGATATAGATCAAATAAGGAAAAGCTTTTTCATCCCATTTTCCATCACAATTTCTCACTGTCTCTCTTTTTTCCTCGTGTTTTATTCTCTATTTTCTGGCTTAATGGAAATGAGAAAAGCCTCTCGCAGGAGAACAGAGTGGGTACATCAGCCAAAACTTAAATTACTTATCAGTTTGAGGCACAGAAAAGACTCATGAAGTGAAAGAAAAACGATCGAAACAAATACTTAATTTAATTTATTTCCACATTCTTCAATTTTTTTTCTTTCCTTTTTATTTTTCCATTATATATATTTATTTCATTTATTCATTCGTTTTTAAGCGTTTTTCTATGCCGCGCTGAGATGAACATAATAGTATTAACGAAATTTAACTTTTGAATTTGATGGAGCATTAAATTTGATGTCTAGACTTTGAAAACATATTACATCAATTTCGTTAATGGTTAAGAGTTCCAATGGTTCACTGACATGAAACAACAATTTCATTTGTCATATGTGTTTAATGACAATTTGATATTTGTCATTGTTCATTCACATTTTAATCAACATTTTTTTGGGAAAAGTGTCAATTCATTTTCTGTTGTATCAAGCAAAATGTATTTAAATGTAGTACAATTTTTATTTAATGCTGCGTGACAAACGTGCGGAAAAAAAAAAATATGTAATGTGAAACAGTGGACGAAAGTCAGAGAGACACTGGCATGTATAGAGATCCATCTGTGAATATATATATATATATATATATATTCTCATCGTCTTTGATCTTCTTTGAGTGCAAAAACGGGCGTGTATATAAATGGCAAAGGAACATTTGGAGTTGAGAGAAAACATTCAAAAGCGAATAGACAAAATTAGGGTGAGCGTCGTACTCACAGTTTCAAGACATAGACTTGTGATTGCTCTCTCGCCTGTGAATGAAATTTCTCAGCTTTCGCGGAAGTGGTTCGTTGGCACATACTTTTGCATTCGCTTTTAATTTCAAATCGACCTGAATTAAATGTCATTTGTAATTACAACTGACTTTCACGAGTAAATATTCTATTTGAGACAAACAAAACACATTTTCGATCTTTCACTAATGCTAATATTTGCAAATTGAATTGTTTTCTTTCTTCGGTGGAATATGAACAAGATAATTAAACTTCAATTCATTGTAAATAATATTTAATATTAAAAACATATTTTGTGACCGTAAAATAATGAAAATTTCATCACTTTTATTAAATATGTGATGGAACACATATAAATAAAATGATTTTACGAATTTTCCAAACGCAAAAAGGGATGGTGAAGTTATTTGTACGATCCATTTTTACAGCGTCACACGTTGACGCTTCCAAATATATATAGTTGTCAAAAATAAAAAAAAAAAAACAAATGGAAAGTAGAATGAGCGATATCGTAAAAAAAAAGTGCGAGGTGAAAACAATGAAATCAACTCTATTCCTGAAAATCCGATGGACTTATGAATACAGACGAGACTCCAACAGCAGTGGAATTTATGGACGTAAATCTCTGTCACGGTGAATAAAATTCAGTTTGTGTGAGCGGAAAAAAAAAATCAATTTTTTTTGTTTTAAATTTCCGAAAAATTGTCCTACTCCAAATGCGATAAAGCAAAGTGAAAAGAGTCTTCACAAATTATTCAGACTAAAAATAAATAAACTCGCAAACGAATAACATCTAAA
Organism: Zele albiditarsus; assembly: GCA_958496275.1. Classification (NCBI taxonomy): domain Eukaryota; kingdom Metazoa; phylum Arthropoda; class Insecta; order Hymenoptera; family Braconidae; genus Zele; species Zele albiditarsus. Next base: position 11,400,277 of record OY292409.1, on the reverse strand, counting down.
AATAAAAATAAAAAATGTATATTCATGTGAAATAAAACAGTTTATTCACAAATATACCTCTCTATTCCTATTCTTCTGCTTATCCCCCCCCCCCCCCCCCATCATCTTTAGAAATATGTTAAAGTTCATAAATTGGCCTATCGTCTTGCAATATACTCGCACATCCTTTGTGCTTGTTTCACGCTTTTTAGTTTACCTCATCCACACAAATACACATCCACACGTATCCACTTACGTTGCTGCGTCACGAGCACGTAGCATTATTTAATGTCCGCCAAGTACACGAGGCCAATATGTGATAAGAGAAGGAGAGAACGAAAAAATAAGAGTGTATTGGCAAACCAAGGACAATATATCACAGTTATGCTTTTATATCGTGAGCAATAAGATATTTTTGCAGTATTTATGTGTCTAAACAATTTAATCCATTTATTTTTATTTCTTCATTAATTTTCCCCGTGTATTTATCCACTTCTCTCTAACCATCGTATCTATCTGTATTTAATTCTAGGAAGGAAAATAATGCAACAAAATTATTGGCAATTACTGTGATCATCACACTAACGTGTAACGAGTATTCCTTGTAGGAAAATAGATAAAAATGAAAAGAAAAAAAAAAAAACTATGTATAAACCTGTATTTATTTTTCAGTAAACTTTACCTTGTTACGTTTGCCGTATTTCAAATACTGATAATGATGATTGTCGTAGTTAAAGTCGCGCGGAGTTAACGTAATGTCTCTGTTACGTCCTGACTTTCCAAGAAATGATTTTTGAAGTCGTTGCTGTGAATTTTTTTTCGTGTGAAGTCGTAAATCAGATATTCCTGCAATTAAACACAAAAATATGTTTAGTAATTGATGGAAATAAATAAATATAATAATGACTAAACGTCGGTCATCTCTATGGGATCACGAAGATGAAGTAATTTTGATAGTTACTGTCATGTATATTTTGTTTTTGTTTTTTTTTTTAACAAAACATTTTGTGATAATTTATTTATTTATTTTTTTTTTTTTTTTCACTTATTATGAGATTGTGATGTCACTTGCCAGACTATTTACGATCGAACAAAGACAAAATACATGACAATGAGTTAATTTTGATGTGAGTTATGAACAATACACTGATGGGCTCAGCCAGATTTAAATATTGCAAATCCATATGCGGAAAATAACTGTGGGTTAACTAAAAAAAATATGAAATAAATTATTACTTATTATTTATCATTAAACATGCATGTTCATATGCATTTATATAAATACATAGATGCGTTTGCAATTTAGAATGCAATAATGGAAGCAACAAATTGTATATCGACATGCCGGCAATGTCGCGCGATGGTGCATGAACATTCATTTCAACCAAGCGAATTCAATTAGCGAGATAACCCCAACCAATACCAATGGCTTGATTCAGAATGGGTGTTAGGGTGGGTGAATAGATCGTTGGAGACAACCATGTGGACCACACTATTTGTGCATGCAATTTTTATAGGCAAAAAAATTTTCAAACATGTTTCAATAACGAAGAAAAATAATAAAAGTGTAAAAAAATATATTGGATAAATAAAAATTTGACATATATATTTTTAAGATCGATGATTTTGCAAACACGTTTTTGCACAATTCATATGCATATGGCGCCTGCTGCATTCAATATCCGCTATTCCCATCATTATTCATATTTCGTAGTCAACAGACTGCGTTATTGAATAAAATATTTGCACACATCAAATTTTTGAATTAAATATGATGATTTTTTTGGGTCCCATTTTGTTCACTCATTGATAAAAAAAAAAAAAAAAGGTGAGTGTAAAATAAATTGAATAAATAAATTCACGCTTGTATATTCATTTATATCAAATGTGTATATCTCAATAAATTAATTGGACTAATTTCGTATCGTATCATTAATTAATTTTGTCGTCAACTCCAAAGTGATATGAAGGAAGACATGCTCCGTTAATCATCTAGCAAATGTCTTCTACATATTGCACTATCATATATTCTATATACAAACATATAAATGTTTATGTTATATGTCTTCACATATACATATATATATATAGGTCTCACCTTTGCATGGACAGAATCCCTTGCACGCGATGTGAACTGAGATGTGATGAATGCAGTTATGGTACTCGAGACGACATGGTGAGCTGTAGGTACGATTGTCAATTCCACACAGGAAGTTTGGTTTCACCACCGGACATTGCTGACACCTGTAAATTGATTAATGAATTTATCATAACGATTTATCTACGACGATAAACTTTGATATATTCACCTCTATAACCAAATATCATGTATAAATAAGCAATGAAAATAAATGAATGAATGAAAAAATACAAAATTCAATGTGGAAAAAAAAAAACAAAATGATTACAATGTGGAATTTAATTTTAATTTTAATTAAAAACATTGCTTTTATTCGACTCCAAGTGCAATAGTGCATGAATTTATTTCCCGTATTTTTGTTTTGTATTTTTAAATTTATTTTTGCAACAGTTACAAAGGTATTTTAATGTATAAATTAATTTGCTGTTAATGATGGATTCTTGAACTAATTTAAAGATCGCAAATAAATTCATTCATTTGATTACTGAATACGATTCAAACTTAATTATTTTTTTATTCAACTTTCATTGTATAGGTGTAGTAAGAAAGAAATATATTAGTAATATATATATATATGAGTCGTTTGTACGATAAGAACAAATAAAAATAGTGTTTCAAAATGTTCTATAGGGAGTTAAATGGGATCGTTAGTTGTGTACATATATACATATAAAAAAGTATTATATTCAAAGACCATTAGAGGAAAAGTAGAAGTGGGAAAGTAGTTCTTTTCACTGCCCATGAAAAAAACCCAAGTGAACTCTCTTCTCGCGTTCATTTTAAAGACTATTTGGTTGCTATGATAAAACACAATGTGAAAATTATTTTTTAATGTTTGAAAACAATTGTCCAGCCATGAATGAACAAATTGTCAATTGTCTAACACTCAATGAAATATTTTTTATCTTATTCTCATTAATGAATTTTTTTTTTTTTTTTTTCCTGTTTTTGCATTCTATTAAATTGCGCACATGTCTCTTCTCACTTCATCTCTCTATATGCATCTTCGGAAATGGAATCCGCCTGCACTCACATGGAAAACTTTTGATTCACGTTGGCCGATAGAATTTCATGAATGTGAAATGTAATCCTCTTCCCTTTATATAAAATATACATACATATATACATATATATATATGGGAAAGGAAGAAAGTCACACAAAATTTAATATTTTTCAATCATATTTATGTTCTCAAATAACGATAGTGAGTGAATGACATATTTTAAGTAATAAAGTCTATTTTTTTATCTCTTTTTTTTCATTCATTCAATGCTTTTCACTGCATTAATACAGTGAGTGAATGATTATTTGAATTAATTGTTGAAAGGAATTGGTGCAAGAAAATATGGTGGAATAAAAATGAAATAAATAAAAAATTAGATTTTACTGAAGTGTGTGGCTTATTTTACTTTTACTTATTTAATATAAAAACAGAAGGGAATGTATAACGCTTAAGTTAACTTTTACCTCTTTATACGCACACATACTCACACTCAGACACATTCAACAAAATTTTCAAGCATGAATAAGTATATAAACGAAAGAAGAAAATTTTTGTGTATAGCTATACTCAAAAGCACTTCAACCATAACGACAAGTATACTTGCAGCGACGTAAACTTGTTTTCTCTTCTCGCTATTTCTCAACCATCACCACCGTCTACCTCCACTCAACGCTTTTCTGTATATATCCATCTGTTTTTACACAAGCAACTTCAATGTATATATGAATATACCAAAACGTGACATGACATGGTGATAAAATATGTTTGAAGCCTTTTTTTTTTTTTTTTTCCAATATTTGTTCATCATTTTTCCTCACTGTCAATCAAGATTCGACATGTAATCAATTTGATATTTTATATCAATAAAATTGATTAAAATGATGTTCAAAATGAAACTGCATAATAATTATAATATACTCTAACCAATGAGAATATATATTGTAAAATGTAGTTGAGTATATTATTGTGTAAAATAATTTACAGAGATAAATGTTGAATATGAGTTTGTGAGTAAAATTATATCTGGAAATGTATTCATAATTGAATTGTTCACGTATCAATGTCTATTTCAAATTTACATTTTGATTATGAGTACAATATGTCGTATGTATATAGCACATGTATTGAATTATACTTATTATTTATTATTTTATATTATTGAAATAAATGACGGATGAGAATATGAATTTAATTATGTCCAGAATATAAATGAATTGTATGATATTCAATTATTCAGTTAAATGATGCCTGCCAAGAATAGAATTTTATGCTAAATGAATTTATTATTAATATTCAGAGTAGTTGAGGATACTCACTTAGAAAATGGAAAATAGCATTATTTCTAATTATAAATATGAAAATAAATTATTCAATTGAATCAATTACTCAATTGTATTGTAATTTACATTCTCCATTATCTACATCCAACAATAATATATCCTATTTCCTCATAATTCAATATAAATAATATATTTCTCCATCATCATATTTCAAACCAAAACACATTAAATTCTTTCATCTACAATAAAATCCTCAAACAATTTATCCACTCTCTCAACCAACAATTCTAATTTTCTTTCTTCACTTCATATTCCACTAAATTCTCTCAAAAATACACATACACAATGGGTAAAGTACTATAAATAATATCAAGATCTTTATACAATTTCGGCAAACAGCTTCCGGATATAGTCTACACGACAATGGAGAGAACAAAGAGTTAGGTTGGTGCAAAGGATTCGTATGATGGAAGTAAAAGATGGAATGAGAAAGGTTTTTGGGGGTTGCTTCTTCTTCTTCTTCTTCTAGCTCATTCACGTTCTCTTCATCTTCCTTTTTCATATATATAGCTGTGTATAGCTCTGTACTCTACATCGTACAACTCTTTCGCTTCTATAATGTACGAGGGCAGTCACCACTTTTATTGCCGAGTAAGCTCGTGTCGACTGAGACTTTTCTCGTGCACCACCAAAACCCACCATCCACATTCACCAGCGTCTCTTTCACTTCCTCCTCGTTCTCGCTTCCTTTAACCATCACTCAGTCTCGTTTCGCTTCCTAGAAAATTGTGGTCACAACGTGGATAAGACCGTGACACGATGCACCACGCGTATATATATATACCAATACCAATCTATTTAGGTGAACAACATATATAATATATATTGTGTATATGTATGACTTACATGGGTACAGCTATATTGTGTATGTATACGTTCGTCGCTTGTTCGTTTATTTGGTCGTGTGCAGTTTCCACGAGCGAAAATCGGAGAGCTAAGGGTGGTTGGAGTTGAAGGCAGGGAGAAGTATGGGGATGAGAAGGAGGATGAGTTTATTGACCGTGCCAATCCAGATTAATTCAGTAAATCAAGTGTGTTAATCAGACGTATTGTATCGTCACATGGAAACTTTATTTTATTTCAACAGAAAAATATTTTTCATTGTTTAATTTACAGTATTATTGTTCTTGTCTTGATGAGATATAATATGGTTGGTTAAATATGAATGTTGTAGATTCGCAGGGAAATTTATTCTAGAAAAATCGAAAGCGAGAACATTTTTTTGTCTCTTATACAATGGAATTTACTTTTTCATTGTGAATGGATGTATAGGGAAATATAATAAGAGAAATTTCCAATGCACATAGAGGTTAAGTTTGTTCAAGGCGATACGAGCTCTTGATATTGGATTCCCGTTGGAGTGATGTATTGTGAAGTTGATAACGATGTGATGTGATACCGAGGTGTTGTTATAAAGTCTACGCACATTTTCAAGATGAAAATCGTATATACTTTGGGAAATATTGAAGAAAGCAGAACAGGCTGTTGTACAGTGTTATAAAAAATGTTGAATCTTTTTTTTTTTTTCACTCCACAAATGTTGACAGTGATACCAATAATAAAAGTTCGATAGATGATGGAGGAAATTATTTTTAAATCTCAGAGACAATGAAAAGTGTTTTCTTCTTCATCTACTTTGGTGGGTTTGAGGTTTCTCGATAATATTAAAAATAATGAATCAATATTTTAAGAATAAATTTAATTGACGTAGACATTTTATTGAAGATCAGTTGTTGCAATGCGAATTTTAAAGTATGCATAAAAATATATAGTTTTTATTTTATCGTCAAGTTTTATTCTTCTCATTCAGCAGTTCTCAATTTATTTTTTATATTGTTTTACAGATTGGTACAAAAATACAATTTCTATAAACTATTACTGCTGTTTCAAATGCTAAAAGGGCGTGAACTTTGAATGCATATATGACCTTTTGGTTCTCATTATTTGACATTTTTTTTTATCTCATTTTTTATTCTGTACAATGTGAATGATAAATTTAACATAGCAGTCCCATTATTTATTCGACTGTTTGAAAAAAAAGTACAAAGTGTATAAGGGTGTGAAATAAATGTGAGAAAAAGTGGATGTGAAGAGTGAAAAAAACAAAAAAAAAAAGGTAATAAAGAAAAAATGATAATGCATGGATGTGTCAAGACAAAGATTATTACACGTTGTTAAAATCTGGAAACGACCTTTCGTGATGCGGGTTGTGATGTGATGCGAAATAGCGAGATAGTGTGCGATGTAACAGATAAGTTTTAATTTATATATATTTATGCTTCAGACGGTGGTGGAAAAGGATGGAGATGCGTTAATTACGAGCAAACACAGACAGATAACAGATTGTAGCAATTAGAAATTTGGTAGCACAGGGCAAACATTGGATTATTGCTTAAATCTCTTGCATTAAAACTTGGTGAAAATATATGGATGTGTTATGACATGGGAATGAAAAATTTGTTTATCTGATGGTCAAGAACGTGGTATTGATGCAATTAAACATCAAATAGACAAATACAGTTTTATAATATCTAAACTTTAAATAATTTAATCCTGAATAGATTGATCCTAGTGAAATTGATCTCATTCAAATCCAATTTTTATTATGTCTCTTCTATTTACAATAATTATTGCTTTTCATTTTCCATTCTGTATCACTACTTCTCCTTTTTTTTTACAGATATCAACATTTAATTTATCAATATTATAACTTTTTTATTGATGAATTTGTTTATTAATCTTTAATTCATCAACGGAATATATTATCATGAAATTGAACTGATCTGAACTAAATATTCGGTGAATCAATAATCAAAGGATAATTCACCTGGCAAAATTTACCCATATTAATTTTCCCGGGAGCGAAATATCAGCTAGTGCATGCCAGTAACGGAATCGTGGGAAAATTGAGGCCCTGGTATTGGTCAGTGCTCGACCTAGTACCGGATCAATGCCATAATTTTCTCTAAATTCTCTCTAGATTCATCCGAAAATTTCTACTAGCACTAAATTGACTGTAAATTCTGATTAGTTTTTTTAATTTGAATTAATATCTGTTAAATATCTTAATTTATATTTCATCATCTTTATTTTTTATGGATATATTTTTATTTATTATTGGAAATAAATGTTTATGTACAATTGCATATGGAATAAATAGAAAAGTTAGAGTGGAAGTGGACAAGTGGAAATGTCCTGTGTGGACTCTATATATTGGACATTTGCAACGATGCACGTGCGATCCCGAAATGTTTTGAATTAAACATGAGTTCGCCCTCTATAACGGAACGTCGATTGTCGATAACGGGGGTAGACATAACGTTGGACAATTTTACGCTTGGAATTTCGATCATATCAACCAACTTCTTTTACAATCCGTTTTATTTTTACCTCTCATCTTCTTTTTTTGTTTTTTTTCCGGTGAATTTTTATTTTTATACAGAAGTATTTGCATTTGGCAATATACAATGATGAATAAATATGTATTAATCCTGTTTGTATACGCAAATGGAAAGGACAACTTGAATACTGTGAATATAATATTGAGATATCTAAACATTGAAATGAACTAACGGATCTACTAGTTTCGAATCCGAAATTTGACATTTAAGCCTAGATATCTCGAACTTTGTGTTTTGATATTGTTGTGACTTCTATGAAACTGATTTGCTGTCAAAATTCATCATCCAATTTAAATCTGATTCCCGAAGTTGTAGTTTCTGAATTGGATTTACATATTTTTAGTAAATATTAACGACGTTCACAAAGCGGATGAAGTTCTTGCATTTAATATATAGTATACTGTAAAATGGAATTGGGCTGTAAGTACGCCAACATTTACAAAATGTTTATTATAATTTTGGTATTTTCGCTGTGAATATTGTGTAATAAAAGTATTTATTATACGACTGTTAGTGCAGTTTTACCAAAGTCATGTTATTCTTTGAATGAAATCATTTAGTAAAAATTACGTTGATTTATCGAGGATTGCATTAACTCTGTAGAAATTCTATCCATTCGCTTGGAATTATATTAACTTACTGAACATCACACTAAATTAGTGGAAATTATAATAATTTAGTGGGAATTACATTAATCTTGTGAAAGGTATATTCGTTTAACAAACGAGAGCGTTTGTATGAGAAAAAATCTACTTTACATTTTATTTTACAATAAAAATAGCAATATTTCACTCCATACAATTCATAAATATTTGCACAATTTCATTCTAATTTTACTTCAGTATAAGTTCGGTATATTTACTCCAATTTATTTCAATATTATCCACAATATTTTCAAGCTCTACTTTCCTCTATTCCAATTTTTCTTCAACTAAATACAAATATGTCGTTGTTCTATTTATATTTTTAGATTTAAAAAATTTTTATCCTTTCTTTTTTTTTTTTTTTTTTGTTCAAAACTCGGACGTGCCTTTCGTCATCAACGAATGTCACAATTGTACCATTGTTTATCAAAGAAAGAGAAAAAAAAAAAATTATGTCGGACTAAAAACAAAGACCGCCTTTGTTTCATCATGTCATACATACTTGTAAAAAGAGAGATGTTCTCTCGAGAGTGACGAAACACGCGCATGGATCGATGTAGATATATGTAGATACATACAAGTTGAGAGGGATAGGAGATAGAAAAAAAAAAATGATGTTCTGAATTTTATTTTTACTTTTCTAAACTTGAATTGAAAAATTAATTTCCTCATATTCTCCACTATTTTCCCCAGGGCTTCATTTTAATCTATAACATTCGTTCCTACTATTCCAAAGTATATATATATATTGCCGAATGTACTGACATGTCGACTAGCAATAGTGGAATATTGTTAAATCCGTTCATTGACAATTTCTCTTCGAGAAAAAGAAACGAAAAAAAAAAAAAAGAAATTGTGGGAATTGTATTTCAATATAAATTTTGATTCTTTTTCATCCTACTATGATTGAAGTGCAAATATTTTTGCGTTTATGTGTATAATGAAAATTGTATTGTTAATATAGATCATCGCTTCAAATAAACAATGGAAAAAAAAATCATATGACATATCAAAATTTGTGTGAAGATTTCTGCGTGTTTAATTTATGAAAAATAACTCACGTGGATTCATCTTGATCTTCATCATCATCTTCAGAGTCAAAAAATGCATCGTCATCATCACTATCGACAGATGTGTCAGTTCGCATTCTTCTTTGTTGTTGTATTGCACGTGATTTTGGAATGATAATGTCTCTGTTAAAAAAAAAAAAATATATAGAGTTCCAATAATAAAATAATATTCAAAACAATTTCGAAATTAATCGGGATATTACAATTCAGTTGATATTTGATTTTAATACAAGTCGAAACCAGTTAATTAATCTCGTTATATTTACTGGCTTGCTTTGAGAATTGGTATAATGGTATGGACTGTATAGAAACGTATACTGATAATGGTACGGATTTCATGGGAGTGTTACAGTTGTATATAGATATTTTAGTGTGTCGTTATAGCGTTTGAAACTAATACAGCCATTAATTTTCGGTGAATATAAATGCAATGGTGTTGCTATATAAGAGCAGTTAAACAGACTACCTTGTGGTTATATTGTGGTTTACATATCGGACACATAATTAATGTTACAATTAGTTTCATACAATTTTATTTGTGGCAAAAAATTTTTTATATTATTTTCCACGACTTTACGAAATTATATTCAAATGTGGGGAGTGATAATTCTCCGCGTCAGTTAGATATAGTGAAACCATTGAGCTGTGGTCAGCCATAAATATTATTGTATTTATAAATGAATTGAAATATATCTAATAAAATTGTTTTCAACTGAATTTCATTCAGCTATGGTGTGGTTTTGAAAAGTTTTTACATTATTGACGTACCATAGTGGAAAACAAAGATTTAATTTTCATCTTGTTTCTAAAGTTGCACATTCTTAAAAATATTTTTATCGTGATAAAAGTTTATGAAAGTTTTATTTTTTGCTATTTTCTTTACCCAGATTTATGGAGTTCTTTCTTCGACACGCATACTGCAGTAAAAGTATCCTCCAACAGACACAGTTCCTTTTTCTTGCAATTCAATGGACGGCACAGTTCACCTGAAAACAGCAGGGAAAATATGAGACGAAAAATATTGTAGTATATAGGTTATTTTTTTTTTTTTTCACGTCGAAATAGTGAGGGGAATATTCAAATTAGTTTTTACGTGTACTCTTTAATGTTACAACCACTCCAAAGTTCTCACAATAACTCTTAAAATCCTAATTGAGTGTTTTTTTATACATGTAGAATTAAAATATGTTTATTTCTATTCTGTAAATGATTTAACTATTCCAATTAATTAATTCATGCTTAAGAACCCGGAATAAAAAAAAAAGTTTGAGATAAAAAATGTTCGCAATGTGAAAACAAAACTTTACCATTTTAAATTTTCAAAATGTCTCAATTACTTCTTGAAATAATCGAATTTTAATTTTAAAAATTCAAAAAACCCAATTTTTTGCACTCAACTAAATCAAATTATATTATTCAAAAACTCCCCATCAAAACTACCAACATGTTCCAATTACCCATCTCGAAATACACCGCATCAAAATCACCATATGTATTAAATCAATAAACGTTATTTCACAGTATATATATATATTTCCTCGAAGAAAACAAGTTCATTCTACTCCAAAAAGTTTTGATAAAACGAGGCATAAAGTTCAAACGATTACATTCTTCATTAAAGTATATACATATATATGTATGACCAAAAGAGAAAAGCTAAAAGTAGAGTAAGTGCGAGAGTGATAAAAACGAGTCGAACACAGGAAAGAAAAAAAAAAAAAAAGAAACTGCAACGAAGAATTACCGGACTGCCAAAGAAGAAGAGGAAAGAAATATAAGAAGAGGACGAGAAAATCGAATGGTGAAACATGGAGTGGTTGTGAGCGCGCGCAAAGTTAGAGGCGTTGGGAATATATATATATATATATATATATATATATATATAGAAAGGTCGAGAAAAACTTGCTGGCGAACGAATTTTATCGGGAAAGCCCTGGAGAACTCTCAGTAGCCAGCTTGCAGATGGACGCTTTCTGAAAATTTACGTTTGTACAACTTGCCCCCGTTTTTTTTATCCAACTCTTTTCTCTCATACTTCTTTTATTATTATTCTATTTTTTCTTTTCTTCTATTATTTTTTTTTTTTTTTTCTCCCCCTCTTCATTTTATTTTCAGCAAGCCTCTGTGAATCATCCACACGTTGTTACAATGAAAAAGTTTCGCGTGATAGTGAGCAAAGTGTCACTTGAGACAAAAGAAAAATTTCAGGGGGAAAAAAGAAAAAAAAAAAAATAAATAACGTGAAGTAAAAGAAGAGGAGAGATTTCCTCGTGGTGTGCTCATGTCATTTACGTGAGACAGTTACGAGAAAATGACAAAAAGAAAAAATGATACATACAGATATACATACGGGAGAGAGCGAGCGTGGAAAAGAGAACTGTGCAATTTTCCTTGAGAGCAATTACATCGCCTGAGGTACATATATTCATATATATGTATATTTATATATACGTACTCCATTATAAAGTTGGTGGAATATATTTCATTTCCCTTTTTTTTTTTTCCACTTTAATATATACAATATACATATATATATATATATATATTTTTTTTTTCACTAACTGTTCGCCACTACGTGGGCACTGTTGTCAGTTTCTCTCTCGTCATATCTCCGGAAAATACGCGACGCGCAGTTCAGTCTTCCGTGCGGATGCTCAGCGTCGTGCTTTAATTCGCGATTATCCGTCTCACTCTCATCGCCACATAAATATATTTCTTTCACACTTATATATGCATAAATGTTTTAAATTAACTGCTTGAAAAGTGATAATTATGTATATAATATAAAAGAGCAAAATTTGTGATGGAATAAAAATAAAATAAAAATATATAAGAATTAATTATGAATTGTCTAATTAAATTACTTGCTCAATAATTTTTTCTCTCAACTTTTCATTCATTCTTATATTCAATTTTTTTATTATTAAAATATTTTTCAGTTAATTTCGAATTCTCTTGACATAATACTGTATGCCATTGTTTTTCATCCCTTCTTCAGTCATTGCTACTTATCTTCACCCTTGTGCACAGTCATCAGACCGTTTTATTTCATGTGGAAGATGGAAGGCGCAGAGTGTCTCAAGAGCTATTCGATCAACAATGTCAAACAGTATTGAGAGAAAGAGCAAGAGAGAGTAAATATATCATGAGAGAGCTTTGAAGCCCACGCGCAAACAGTCACTCACGCGATATACTCGAGGGTTTAAAGAAAGTTTATATCTACATGTATATTATATTGTATTCTATATATATATATATATATATATATATGGGAAAGAAGGATCAGACGCGATTCAATGTGGTACGGTTACCATGGAAATAATACAGGGGGAAAATTTTCCCTTTCATCATTTTCGCAGTCACTGTGATGAAACTCACGAGGGAGATTATTGTTGAGACGCATCAGCATTAACGTGATCTCATTGTCTGCAATTTATTCTTAATCGTGTCTGCAACATTCATATGTATATACTTAAATGCGGTTTTGAATGTACTGGAGTATTAAAGTTTAAGTGGATATATAATTAATTAATTATAACGAAAAAGTGAGATCCTATACTTACAATTTTACGTATTTTAGGATATTTCAATTGTTCTATTGAAAATATATATTCTCAAGTATATTATCTATATATATAACCGTGATATGATGTAATTGTAATTCAAGTATGTGATGTATAGAGAATAGAATGGTTTAGGGATGATACGTCGTGCACAGAGATCACGGAGCACAATCGGGCGAGTACATTTGCCGACAGCACATTCCCACATCGTAGATTCCATCATGCTAATGACACGACAATGACATACGAGACGTGGGAAAACATATATATATATATACCAATAGATGCATGCTATACATATATGAATGGTTGTATATACGTATATGAATCAACTTTGGTAAAGGTGGAATTGAATAAGCGGTATTTGGATGTGAAAGGGTGTGAAGATGATTGAGTGTAAAGGAGAAGACATGAATGAGCTTGTGATATAAGTCAATTGGGATTACAAATCATATGGATTTATAGAATGGTACATTAATGTTTATTTATACATGTGTATAAGTGATGGGATAATTTATATTTGAGTATGGTTAAGTTGTCCAATTTTTTCCACACATTTTATGAATTAATTCACAATTTTAAAAAGACCGAATTTTTTCATTTGTATTCGTTGACGTTAAATAAGAAAATAATAACAACATTCAACGCGACATTCGCACGTGTCAATTGGAAATATACAATAAATAAATATATAATGAAATTTGATACGGATAATATTTTCATTTGAGATTTAAATTGTAATTGTAGTGGAAAATGTCTTGGAGAAAGTGATTTCATAAAGAGGCAGGTTAATTAACCTTTCAATAAATTGTCAACATCTCACGTTGCATTGTCAACCAATTTTCCTTCTTTGATATATTTATTTAATGTAATTAATTCACAATCAAATGGATATATGTATATAAATTATCAGAGTAAATTTGCTTCTTCATTGTTACTTTTTTACAAATTTTTTCTCCTATATTTTCTTCGCAATCTATTCTTCATGATCGTTCTTCTCCAATTTCAATACACATCCATGAATATGCATTTGAAATAGAGATTATTTACAAACTTGAATCAAATTTATGCTATTTGATTTAAATAAATTGTCGTCTCTGTGCACACATTGAAACATATTGAAATCAATTCAAGCTCATAAGTAAAATGATGATGTAATATTTTAACAATGCACTGTCAAGCATTTCAATATATATTTCATAAATGTATTTATATGTATACAATGTGTGGATATATATATATATACATTTATGTATATGGCTTTCGGCACCCTGTTTCTGCACTCGAGGGAAATTTTCAGGAAAACGAGATTTCAAAATGCGATTGAGGACAACGAAGTATAGCATACATTTACGTATATATACAGCCCGTTAGTATCTCCATGTTATTATGTATTCAACTCAGACTGCAAGTCTGCCACGTGCAGTGGACTTGTATTTATTATTTGACTTTGTTTAATGTGCATAAAGTGCAACACAGTGAAAAATAATATGTATATTATTGTATAAATACTTCAAGATGCTGCAGTAAATTAACTTGGATTATTTATTTGCTTATTTTTCTATTCCTCTTAATTTTGAATTGGAAACAAATCTTGTGTTGAATATAAAACATTTTCATATTGAAACAAAATAAATAGATAAATAAATAAAAAATAAAATGGCTCCTCGATGAGTTTTAGTTTTTTTGGAGTAAAAAATTTATTGCACTCGGAATGGGAAAATGTGAAAGCCACGTTCACGTTGAGTACTATATATACTATGTCGATGACTCGTGATCAGGTCGTGGAGATCGAGTGCACACTACTATCCAACTCCTTATACCGCCCTTTCAATGGTTACGCGCACGGCAAGGAGGATACGACGAAAGGATATAGGGTATTAAAGACGTGACACGACTGGTGTTCCTTCAAGGAACATTTTTCTCTCTTGTAGTTCAGTTCACGCTCGCATATATTTTTATATTGCACTTGCTTTGGTTATTATTTTTATTTGATGATGGTTTTATTCATATTGTGAAGGAATATATGAACCACAAGTGATACGAAAAAGTATTTTATATTGTTGTATGTATCAGTAGGAAAAAAAAAAATTGTTATGAAAATAATTTCTTTTTTTTTACTCACTGTTTGGATCATGAATCCATCGTTTTTTATCACCAACTTTCATAATTCGCGTGTCATCCTGTAACAAAAGAAAAATATAACAATATTGATGAGTTCGTTATATAATTAAAAATTTATCGACAATATATATATATATAAGAGATTAATTCATTAAATTATTATTAGATAAAAAATTAATTTCTCATTTTTTATTCTGGATGAACGACTACGAACGAAGCATAATAAAATTGGCAATTGATTTTTATTCTCAGAGTAAACCCAACGCATCAAGGTGATGGCAAAGTTGATATTGAAAATAAAGTTACGTCAAGAGGAAAAAAAAAAAAAAATACAACGCAAAAGAAAAAGCCTAGAGGTGCGGCTGCGTTGCTTTTCCGGTTCCTAAAGGAACACGTTTAATTGCGCATTAATTAACGAGCCACGGGATCCAAACGAGTCTCGGTGACAAATTCTGTTGGGAATACTTCTGAAAGCGAACGAGAGAATTATCAAGATTTACGTTGAAGAAAAAAGAAAGATTTTTTTACTTCACATTGCTCTTTGTTTTATTTTAAAGTAAAATATTTGGGATAAGAAAAAAAAATTTTCCATTTGCCTTTCATTATTATATTTAGTAAAAACTTCACCGTGAAAATTCTGCCGTTTACATTTACGTTGATAATATATTAGTTGAATATAAATCCCTCCCCAGATTGTATAGAGTAGAAAAAAAAAAAACATTAATATCGAATTTCGTTATTTTTCTTTTATGTAAAAAATTAAACAAACTTTTTTTCTCCCAATCTTCAACGCAACTTTCATTTTTATTATTTATACTATTTTGTCCCCCCCCCCCCCCCCTTCCCCCGTTCTTTCACTTATTTTTTCTTTTCTTTTTTAAAAAAAAAACTCACTATACTATTCTATATCCACGATCGAATAAAGAATGAATGTAGAAACGAGAGACTCAACGACTATTAAAAAGTGCAATTACACGGGCGCGGATTGGATGACATGGAATCCCATTTGAAAGAGTTCGAATGAATGAGAAACGAGTGTGGGGAATATAAGAGTGTGTATGTATATATATATATATGTGTGTGTGATGCAGCACCAATAGTAAATGTAGTGTATGTCGAGCACTCTAGAGACATATAACCTACACACTCGCACACAAAGCAACAGACATACACCACACATTCTGAAGGAATAAAAGAAAAAATGAAAAAAAAAAACAAAAACAAATAAAAAAAACCAATGAAGATACAAAAAAAAAATCTGGTTATTTATATCTGTGCATTATCACAAAATTTAAAAACCATTTAGTAATAATAAAAAGATTCAAATTATATGGGATTAATTTTGTAGCATTGATGGGATAAATTGCGATGAAGAAATAGAAAAAAAGGGGAAAAGATAAAATGAAAGAGAAAAAAAAAAGGGAGAAACCAGTTAAATCTTTTATGACTACGTGATTGTAGTCACGTGGGTCAGCAGATTTTTATTCAACTTCAGCTACATACTCAGCTATATCAAAAATATATATATATATATATATGTGTATTTTTTTGACTCCTTTTTTCTGAAATACTTTATATATCCCATCCATTACCTCTCTTTGCTTCGGCGCTTCTATACTTTTCGCCCTCATCTTCACGGTTGATGCCTCGTCGGCAAGGCTTGATGGACGATTCGAGTTTTCACCCTTAACACCCCCTATAACCTCTCTTTTCCACCCATTTGTATGCCACCTTATTCTCACATATAACCTACATCATATACAATCCATCTTATTCGGACTTTTTTACTCGATAAATAATGTCTATCTCTCTCACATTGACGAACTGATATAAATCAATTTGTCAGGAGATATATATATATATATATATATATTTCTGATTCTTCGATAGTGAATAAAATTATTTTTTTACAGATAATTTATGGTATTGTCTAGTTCATTTTCAATTGTCAGTTTGAATGAGGAAAAAAAATGATGGGAATGAATAATGTTATTCAAAGATGAGAATTATTATTTTATAAGAAGAAAAAAAAAAAAGAAAAAAGAAATGAGTTTGATATACGATTGAATTGTATTTTTTATTTATTTTTTACTGTACACAGCATATCTCGCCTATTCTCTCATTCGTGACAGGAAAGTATAATTGAATATAGCAGGAGCTATAGCGTTATATACATAGACAGGATGGTAACTAACTCAATAATACACCTCGGTCATGTTTTGTGGTTGTATTTTCTGCAGTTGTGCAATTTCAATTGACTCACACGAATATATACATACGTGTATATATTATTGTTATATATATATATATATATATGAAAGAAACCATTCAAAGTTGTGGTATATATATATGTGTAGCAGGAAGAGACGAGATATGAAATGGAAATAAAAATGCTGTAGTAAAATATAAAATGTAATCGTTAAAATTTCCTGTCTACGTATAGTCATATAGTTCTACAAATATTATTTAACATCTGTGCATCAAAAGGGTCCAATTTGCTTCACTATCTGTATGCACATATGTACAATATATATGTATATTTATGCATATATATATATATATATGTATTTGCAGATATATGATATTGAATCGAGTGAAGCAAATAATTCAAATCAATTTGGTACAATTGCTATACCATATATAAAAACCAATGCGGAAATTTGTTCAAAGTTCTCCCTCACTCGTTTACTCTTCCTTGTTTTTTTTTTACTTCATTTTTATTTTCAGATTATCAACGTTTCGTATTACAGAATGGTATATCGAGTAGCTACTTGCATTACGAAGTTTACAAAAACTTTATTCAATGCAAATAAAATATTAATTCAGCCAAAACAAAATAAATTATCCATCAACAGTATAATTATTTTTATCATCATAAATAGTAATTAAATTCCACTTGTATATCAATATCAAATGGAGTAATTAAATTTATTCTCCCTTTCACATGAGAATAAAATATTTAGATAACATTTCTTTTTTTCTTAAATTTCTCCCTTATTTAAATTTATTCCACTTCATGGATTATTAAGATTATAAAAATTGCTGTTTCTAGAATGTCAGCTAAACATTGTGCCTCAAACAATTGAATGTTGAAGGGCAACAGGCAGAATATAATGAGAGTGTGATGGGGTTAGAGATAACGTTGGTGATAAAAGATGCTGGTGGTACGAAACAAATGAACGAGCTGGGTGGGAAATATGTATGCGTGTTGTAACCTGTTATATTCTGGTTTTGAATCTTGAGTTTAACCCATTTATATACACTCACATATATTTAACACTTATCTATATATTCAGTATGTAATTTTGGAAGCAGCCTTAATATATGAATATACATATTTAATACAAACACATACATAATATATATTTATATGAAGAGGAATACAGTGAAAGTGTGTTTAAACGTTGAGAAAGTGCGCGTGTGCAGTGCAAAAGCGATTACGTCGCACACGAATGAAAATTGGATATAGCTTGAGTACAGGGTTTTAGTGGGGTTGCACGCGGCGAACTGGATTATACGTGCATGCACTTCTATATGCACATCTGCATACTATTTCATGAACGCATGTCAGCGCACACCTCATATTTGTGTATATATGTATTGTATGTAACGAAGCTTTGGTGTATTTATATGCTCTGACTGAATGTCGTGGTCCGGATGTAATTATGCTTCACTAAATGTATATATGAAATTGCTGTATATTTATTCGAGGTTTAATTTTGAAATTATTGCGCATCAATTTTATGATATTCACTGTATATGAAATTGGCACTCAAGTGTTGTGCATTACAAACATTGACTAATTGAAAATTCAAATATGTTAATGTTAAGTTACAAACTGGCAATCATCAAAATGAGAAAATAAAAATGTTTCTATATTTTTTTTTTTTTTTTCATGTTTTTTCACGTTGAATTATTGTAATAAAAAATTTTTGCCACTTCTATTTCTGTTTGCTTTTAATTATCTAAAAAAATGTAATTATGTGAAAGAGTTTTGGTTTGTTCATATTGTTGGTGAATAATATTAAAATGTTGAAAATAAGTTTTTGCAATAATTTCATAAATGTTTTTTTTTTTTTTTTTTTTTGTAGGTCAGTGTATGTGTGTATGTTTATGCTGTGTATGTTTTAGTATCTCGGCGATATAGGTGTGAATTTATGAGAAAAGTCTTCCAACTAAACTGCCATGGCGCAACGTAGTACTAAACTACTGAAGTCAACTTATATATATATATATATAATAAAATGTACATGTATATACTGTTACATGGTGTATGTATACAAGCAGATGTATATATATATATATATATATATGTTTAATAATATTATATGCAAACATTCAACCCAGTACAATTATTTTAGCGATGTTACCGTCTAGTATATTTCTCGTCTTCTATATATAGTTACGCTGTATTGTATATTGTTACATCCATATATGTATATTTTAATCCGCTCATTAACTGCTGTACTCATTCATGTGCATGTGTATTTAATATTTGCGCAGCCACGAATTTGGAATTAGGGTTGTATAATTGCCCACGGTCTCAATTATTCGGCTTGCTATGAGTGTCTTTTGTGAAAAATTATTGTAAAATAGAATTTGAAAAATTTTTTATACTAATAAATGTACAAATTAATCATTTGAATTCTTATTCAATTATGGAAAAAAGATCGATTTAGTTTTTGTTTTACAACAGTATATTTATGATAAAAATTTATGAGATTCAAAAAAAATCTGTTGGAAATTGACAAAGTGTTTTTATTTCAAACACTTTTATTGAACTGATATATATGTTGTCCAAAAACATTTATACCTCCATTATTTCACGAATAATTCACATTGATATAAATTATAATAGCACACATATCTCTCATATTATTCAAACAAATCAATAATCCTGAAAGTTATATAATAAATAATCATAGATTTACAAAAGTGTGACAAATACCCAATGATTTGTACAAATAATATTGTAACTCAATTGAATGTTTTGTAAATGAATAAAATAAATTCAATTAAATATTCACAAGTACATAGTCTAAGATGTTGTATATCTAATACATGTGACATGAATTCAAATATATATATTTCTCTTCTCTTACTTGAGAAACAGCAGAGCAAGTTAAAGAGTTCATTCAAAATAACCAACTTCATTTTATACAGTTAAAATGTAATTATACAAGAAATTAAAATCGATTTTAATTCCACGTGCTTTTTATCATGATGATTTTAAAGCTTGTTATTATTGTTTTGCCTTTAATATTTTATTCGCTATCGCGTTGCAATTATTTTAATTTCACACAATTAATTCCATATCATACATATACATTGTATAGCTTATTATATAATTACATATCAAAATATTATTTTCTCCTATCAATATATATCACATTCACATTATTTCATTAATATTTCTCAACTATCACAAAACAAATAATAAACAATTTATTGTTCAATAAAACTCGTATCAATACATTCAAGTTGCGGACGTATCGGACTAGTTGGATGAAAAACTGATAATTTAATTGATAAAGTTTTGAGTTGGAAGGGTAGATAGATAGATATCGGAAGGGGTGGAAGAGAAAACGGAATGTCTAGTGTCACGGATTGTTTCTGACAACTGTGGTTATATCGACAATATGTCAAGCGTTATAGAGAAATATATTGACATTTCAGACGTTGACTCTTGCGTAAACAACACGGTATAATATAAATTCCCATGGTTGCTTATTTCAAATAGATATGCAGATTTTTCATTGTTATATATTTTATTATTATTATTATTATTATCTATTTACGTATTTTTTTGCAGTTTTTTTTCACAGTGTGAAGAAAAATAATATAGGGGAGCGAGGCGACAAACGGAAACGCTGACGCGCTCCAATGTAGGTATTTAAATTCGTCACGTTTTAGATAACGTCACGAGACTGTCACGACGTCGTATATATATTATATATGGGTATATATGTATATAATGTTAGAGATGGTGGAGGGGGAGGGGGCGGTTGGCGTTTCAAAGGCGTGACATTTCGTGCATAAATCCCCACGATAAAAGTGTTATTTTAAATCATTTACATTGTAATATTGTATAATATATTTTGTGAATTATAATTTCCATAACTTCTTCTTTTTATTTTCTTTCATCCCCGCTATTTCAAAAATATACGTTCAACTATTTTCTCCTTGGCTTCATCCAATAATCCAAACAATTAAAAACTTGGAAGGAATTTTCTTATCTCAAACATCTGCGGAAAACTTGAAGAAATATATTTTTCTCTTTTTTTCCGATCAGTACAAAATAATAAGGAAGAAAAATGTGACTGCACACCATCAAAGAATCGCCAATGTTCGTGTGTCATAGTGATAAACAACCGTAGATACTGTACTATGCGCGAAGTGAAATTCGAATTGCAAATAGAGGCAGTATAAAATACCAACATCGTAATAAAATCGACCCAACACACCGGTAAATTGTTTTTTTCCCATTTATCTCAGGAACGCTCTTGCGAAGAGCAATCAAAGACACCATACCAACTATCTATACTCTATTTCTCTCTCTTTTTCTCTCATCGACCATCTTCCTGCCGTCGGCAAGTTTTCCTCAACGCTTCTTCATTTCTTTTCTTATTTCATTTCTATCTCTTCTTTTTTTTCTTTTTATCTTCGTGTTTTCTTTTCTTTTTTCTTGGTCGACATTTTCCAGCCGCACGATCTGTCGTTTTATCTCGAGACTTAAATCACGATTTATCCACCAGTAATTAATTTATTAATTTTCTACGTTTCTTCACTCAGCGAGCGTGAAAAAAAAAAAAAATAGTGAACGAAATAAATTGGAAGGTGGAGAAATTAAAAAAAAAAAAAAACAAAAATAAAGAGTATATAAAATGTAATAATATTATTCTTGGCGTGCAATAATTTGGCAATGAAAAAGCATTTTAAAAACAATGGTTGAATGGTCGTGAGTCAAAGGCAAAAAAAAAACAGAAGAATATATATATATATATATATATATATATATATATATACATATATTATCAAAGAAACGAGCAAAATTGCTATGGGGTGAATACGTTGGCATACACATATGTAAGACGTATAAGTAGAGCAGGCAAGTAGTATAACGCCGGAAGGTCGGGTCGGCCATTAGTTGAACAAACGATAGGGGTTTGGCTCGTTCTAAGATGAGATAAGAGCCACAATGCGCACTCTCTCTATCTCACCCACTCAATCTTCCTCTTTTTCTTTCTCCACAAAGTCTCAATGTTCGATCTTAAAGGGTTTTTTTTTTTTTCCCCCCCAACTATAGCTTTACGTTCATATAGTTTCTAATTTTATGTCTTTCATTATATCATATTTTTGCTGCACTAAAAACTTTGATAATTCAATTTCTTTTCAATAAATATATATATATATATATATATATATATTGTACGACTCGTTCACGTTTAATATAGGGTGCTACATTGTTTAAATGTAAGTTTTGAAGTTGGAATAGTGAAAAATAAATTGTACTTGTGATTGTTTCTCTCAAATATATCAAAATAATTTTTACTTTTTTATTTTCCCTAGAAAAAGTTTAATGCCTAATTTTAAATCTTCAATTTTTAACGAGCCTGTTGATCTGATGTGCATGGAATAAATTATAATGATTATTTACATAATAAAAAACACTGACATTTTTTATTATTTTTCCGCGTTTTTTCCGCTAGTTTCAATCATTCATATTTTTCCCCAACATTTTGCTATTGATTATTCAATAATAATAAACTCTTACCGATCAATTATAATAACGCATTCTATTCCTCAGACAATTTACGATCGATTAAAAAACTGACTGGGCGGATGTATTAAGAAATTCTATATCCTAAAAAATAAACGTGCTAAGTGAAAATCAATTCATTATTAATCTGTCTAGACAATTCTTGAACTTTAACTGCAAGCGACATACCTAATTATAACTTTTATTTAAAAATATATCAGCTAAAATAAAAACAGAAAAAATTATATAAATGAAATAATAAATTATATTGTGCAATTAAAATCCGACTACATTGCATCGTGTGAATTAAATTCAAATACACAATTACATCAAGATTTGCATTTCTACTGCTTCTTATCCAACCAAATTTTCCTCTTTCACTATCACTATTATTATTTAATTTAAATATATAATTGAAATAGAATATGTTGAATATAATAATGTTGAGAAATGTTCCCATGATAATTATGAGTTATACGGATAGTTGAATTGTGCGATACGAACGCAAGGGAGCAAATGGAAGTGGCAGTACATAATTGAGGCGAGCGCGCCAAGTGGAAACGGTCTGTGTCAGGTCGGCCGGTTTGAGACCAGTTTCTCCCCTTCAGATATATATATATATAATATATTCAATACTACTGCTATACTTCTACTAGTATACCTATTAAGTTATTGCACGTCTCTCACTTTCAACTCTCTCCAACCACCATGACATCTAAATTCATAATAGCCAGATCTACCATAGAATCTACCATCACTTACATGTGATGCTTGAAATTTATCTCAACATGTAGCAACTGTATATTGCAATGAGAATATTACTATATCATAATACATACAGATATCTGACGAGACTGAATAGAAATTGACAGTACTGAAGGGAAGTTTAAAGGGAAGAGAGAGAGAGAGAGAGAAGGGAGAGTAAAGACATCGTCTATGGTATTGTGATTGACATCAAGACACGATCTTAAGACGTCACTTGAAGGAAATCAGTTGGGGAATTATCTGGATGGAGCAATCAATGATGTATAAGGGTAGAGTTAAACAACATAGACTGTACAGTGAAACTGCGAATTAAATAAATAAAATTTAGTTTGGTTTATTGACTATTGTATATATTAGTATATATTAATTAGTAGGATTTTCATTATTTTAATGTATTTGTTAGGATTTTTATTAATGTGATAGAATTAAGACGGTGATTGTTCTTTTATTAAATCTATTAATCGAACATTTGGAAGTGGCAATGTTTCTTATTATAATTCAACTATCATTGAAGAATCTTTTGAATTGTATATCTAACATGTTCGTATGAGATGTATTATGCAAAACTGAATATAAGATTGAAACTGGAGACGGAAATTTTGAAACTTTGTTATCTAATATGTAAAACAACGAAACTTTAATTCCGTATATTTCAAATGTCAAATGAAGTTCAGAAATTTGCACTGAAATAAGGAATAAAATTTATTCTTGGTTCAAATGTGTAAAATAGTTATTGGATTTGAAATAATATTCTTCAATAGAGATTGCTCTTCTTCTGTACATTGTATATTTAGACAAAGTGAATTTTATCGATTAAATGATTAAAATAAATAATGGAACAATCTTTTAAAATAAATTTTGATTCTGGTTTATTGTCTGCATATAAATTATATAAATTCCATTCAATATTCACTGACAATGCAAAAGTCATGTCAGATGACCTGCAAACATTCGATTTTTTTAATATCACCAGCTCCATTTTGCTCAACTCTTTTCTATTCTCATATTCATATATCAGCATCACACAAATAATTCAATATTGAGTTATATATTACATGTCTGCAATGTGAAATAGCAGGTTAACATTTACTGCAATTCAAGAGAAGAAATTTTATATATTCCACTCTGTGAAATAAACAAAAATATATTTTATACAAAACAGGAAAAAATGATGTTCAATAAAATTCTAAAAATTCTCTTTCCTCTATCCAACTCAGTACAGTGAATACATGTAGTTGAATTTATTTCTTTGTTTCATTTTATTCTTAACTGGCTTTATTTACCCTGTTTCGCTTTTATCTTTTTCTTTTTTAAGCTCTTGTTCTACATTTACCTGGAATGTGAAGAAAGAAAAAGAAACTGAAGGACAGTGTCGTTACATTTGCGACGCATTGCGCCTGGCAGCATCGATCGTTGGAAATTTAACAGAGGTCAAAATATATATATATATGTGCGTATATAAGTACATGTATGTACATCTATGGTAGATGGTAACGAATGGAATTACTATTGACCTATCGAACTCCACCAATCATCATGACTGAATTAAGATTCTGGCAGTACCTAAGCTTGTATTCGACATCCCTTCAATCATATACTCAATACATATAAACCTATAAATCTACATACAAATATATATATATACACCTCTACAAGTTCATGTTTAGCTGTTTGTATTACTTCCCAAACAAGTCTCTTTTGTTAACTAAACTCTACACCGTCATTTTCTTCATGTACCTACAGCTCCAGTTCTAAATAACGATAATAAAAATAGAATATAAGTACAATATTGTAAAGTATTTTTGAGTAATACAACAATTATTTTCAATTTATCACTGTACATGTAGATTATATATTCCCGAATAAATTTTTCATTTAAAGTTGAATATTTTTGTATCATGCAAATGTTCATAAATCCCACAGAAATGTTTGCATATTATATAAATATGGTATTTTTTTGTGCACTAAATTCTGCTCTCCAATTTAATTTATATATATATATATGTATATATGTATGACTAGGACACAGTCTGTAGCCTCAAGAACGCTCCAAACACTGAGGTGTTCAAAAATATACAAATCTGAGAAGGAATTCATTCTCTCCTACTGTTCCCAACATATATATGCACATTCTATTCATGAAAGATATTGTATAAGAGACATTCTCCCTTCTTATTCTTCATAGTGTTACATATATATTAACACATATATGTATATTCCTTTTCATTTATTGTATTCCCAAAAGGAACGAAGTCTGCATTTCACGTGTACATTGTATCTCACGTACATCCACAGTGTACTCTCAATAAACTGGCTAGACTATATATATACATAGTATGTTCTTATACATATACATAGATGTTGCTCAGCTGTACAAATGTCCTACTACTCTACGTATGTACATATGTAATGGGAAGAAGAATATATAGGGGATGGTATAGCAGTATAAATGCAAGTGAGTTGGATATATGCAAGCAAGAATTAAGAGGACACGAGAAAGTGTCATTGTACCTCGGGAAATCCCTGGGTACATGCTGTGTGACATGGAAATGAGAGAAGAAAAAGAGTTTAGGACGACGGAGAGTGAAAGAAATGGAGACAAAATAAAAAGAATGTCAAGCAGATGAGACAAAAAAAAATATTCCAAATAATATACTATTGTTTCTCTTCCTCCCCTCAATTAATTTTTATGATTAAGATGATCGTGAAGATGAGAATATACAAAAGGAGATTTATATGAAGGTTTGTTTTGTGCTTTTTTTTTTTTTTTTTTTTTCATGTATATTTCATTTGATCTTTTATTCTATACTGTAATACTACAATATTTTATACGTATTGTCTAACGCTAAATATCACGAGCTATTGAAAAAAAAACACTGTAATGAAATTTTTGTAATAATGTTTACTGTCAGAAAAAAAAACACCACAATTTTATTATTTTTTTTTCACAGAATAAACGTCGCTGTGAATATTACAAATATTAAATGACAATGTGTGGAACGGTTTGTTTGGATTACTGAAAAACAAATCTGAAGGCAAAATAAATAATAACAAATTCATAACAGACTGGAAATGTTTGAATAAAAAATAATGGAAAAGCTCTGATAATTGGAATAATAACAAATAATTTTCAATCTCATCATACAACACATGTATACAAAAATTGATAAACTCGAAGAACCAAAACGCAATGTTTTACTCTATATTTTATTTTTTTTTTTACATATATAAAATACATGTGTGTGTATATATATATATAAATATATATAATAAAAGGGAAGAGAAGAAATGGAGAAATAAGGCACAAACGCAGCAGTTGTTGTGATATACCAGCAGGCAAAAATATAGTCGAGGAGAATATTCGAGAGCAATTGCCAGACCACCTGCCGCACTTTGTCGCGCAAGCGACTCGGCATAACTTAAAATTTAATATTTCCATTTAAATATATATATATATATATATATACAATACATACACATATATACAAATGTAATATTTAATTTTATCTCATTTTCGTTAAATAAAAATGCCATACCGCATTTTTGTTTTATTCCAAACACAAGTATTCTCTTTCATGTATTCTAATTTCAAAACGATGAAATTAATTTTCTGAAATGTTTGGAAAACCGATAACTAAATATACCTACATATATGTATGTATATGCTATGCTTTCACATAAATATATATGTATATAAGTGCTCGAAGGGTGAACGAACAATTGGATATTTGAGTCCAATAGCGGTAGTTCAATATCACATAGGGCACACAATATAGACGGTAATGACACAATGCAGAGGCACGAATTCGATCTAAAATTTAAACGTCGGTTTATCAGCATGAAGTATACATATATATATATATATATTTACCTATATATAGATATATATAAAATGTAGTAGCTCCCGTGTGGTATTGGGTGGAGTTCAAAAGTATAGAGGAGAGTGTACAGAGAATGGGGAAAGATAGAAAATTATTTATACATATAGATATAGATGTATATAAAGGATGAAAAGAGAGTGGTAATTGATCAGTGTCAGGTACATGCTCCAGAGACAACAAACTTGTGCTTTCACGATCGCAAAACTCTGCTTCTACAATCGAGAGAGACAACGCATTCTACGATTCTCATTCCACGACAATTTCTATCTACCACAAGCCACTGACATAAATATATATATATATATGTGTGTATGTGTATGTGTATATATTGCAAGTTCACATAGAGGACATGTTACTAAACCACAGTGACGATTCCAATGATGAACAAGTCCTATTTTACCTCACACAGGTTCATTCTCGTATGTATAAATAATATTTGAATTGAAATAATTAATAGAAAGGAGAAGAACAAATTTTTAATGATATATGAATGTATGGAGAAATAATTTTAGGTGTAGATATATTGGGGATTTAAATGGAAGTGGAATTTTATTAAATATGGCATGACAGGATTTGTAATTTTTTTTATGTTATTGTGGTAATTAATACTATGGGATAATTGTTTTAAATTTAAAAAGTGAGTGTCTGTATAATTTTTGCTTTCTTAGATGAGTTTCTGATAGCGTTGAATGTTGATTTTAATTAAAGAATTATAATTTATTACAATTAAAGTGCTTCAATCAAAAGATTGTCTGTTAAGTTTCTTTCCTGCACAATTTTGTAATATCAATCTCTAGAATTCGACAAATATGGCGTAAAAAAAAATAATATAGAAAGTTCAGCCATAAATCTTGACATTCATTTTAATTAAATCTCATTTTTGTACCAAATTTTTTTTTCTATTAAATCCAAATAATAAATGATTTTAATTTAAATAATTTTTCCCTGAAATGTACATATATGAATTTTTTTTCTTTACAACACAATATACAACTATAATTTGTTTAGTTATATCTGTACCACCCATGGGTAATAATTGTACATTATACTAAATATTTAAAAAATGTTTTATATATAAAACGTGATAATAATGAATGGAAAGCAATTTTTTTTTTTTTTTTTCCTAACATTCCAACTTGAATTTAATTATTTCCTTCTTTTTCAAACCCAGTCTACCACTCACCAACCCTTACTTTTGATGTTAATTTTGAATAAAACCACCGTTCACATCGCTTACCATAACACACAGTCTGCCAATTTTCAAGTGAGTTGATGTTGAAAAAGTATGATGTATAAAAAATATAAAATGCTTTCATATGTCTGCCTTGTAATTAATGTAAAGGGCGAAAATGAAATTAACATAATGAATCCTGGTGAAAAATTGTATGCATCATGTATATAAAAATATAAAAAAAAAAAAATATAGAGAACTATATCATTCATCTTCCTTTTTTAAAATTTTTTTTTGGCAAAACTAGACAGATATGATAAAGTTTAAAACTTAACTGTTGTCAACTTGTTCCCATTTTCCCATACTATTTCATCCCCAGCCCTTACCTCCCTATATATATATATATATATGTGTATATCTTCATCACGTACTCATGCACCTTTTGTGTACATGCACTGGAGAAGAATGCAATCGTATTCACAGCATAAGTATGGGCGGGGAGTGAATCCAATTCAACTGAATAACATATACGTTGTCGTCGACGACGGTGCTTTAATTTACATATAAGTATTTTTGCATCACGAAATATACAAAATACAAAAATGAAAGAAAGAAATTAAATAAAAAAAAAGATCAACTCATCATCCGATTTATATTTACATAAATCAAAACTGTATAATAATTTTTATAAAGACGAATTTTTCATGTATATTTTTATGAGTATTATTATTACTCCTATCATTTTATTTTTATTTATTTATTTCTTTTCTTTTTTCTTTCCTCTCACAAGAGGTGATGGAGAAAATATATTCCACCGAAAAAAAAAAAAAAAAGGGGTAAGGAACTCGGGCGTGAAACCATGAATAATATCGCGTAGAATATATGACTATTAGGATGGAGGTTACGTCAAATTCAATTTAGGTAAGTAACAACCTCGTGACGTGATGTGAGACTACCGTTTGCATATTTATAACTTCACACACCCGCAGAGAAAATAAATAAACCACTATATTTTTGTTTTCATGGAATATTTATAGAGTAAAGAAATGAGCAAATGTAGAAAAGTGAATAAATGAACAATAATATATAATAGAAAAAAAAAAAATAAATAAATAGAAGGAAAAATAAATCTGACATTGGAAAACAAATAAATAGAAAATTTTCACAATGAAGCAATTTATGATAAATATTTTATCCTGTCACGACTTTTACTCGCCGAATTAACCAATTCCACATCAATCCATATACATACATATAATATAAACTCACTTTACATAAACTCGAAAAATCCATAGTTAAACGTTTGTTTAAGTCTTCGACTATTTGACGAAAAGAAGAAATAAAAGAATGTGATAGTAATAATATCAGTAAGAAAAATACGGGATAAAACGTATTATTCCCATTTTTTTATTTTTTTTTTTCTCCTTCTTTTTCATCTCCTTTGATGTCAATGTGATTTTACATCAATTTCACGACGAAAACGAAATGGCGACGATAGAAAAAGCGGACCAAGCTGCGCCCCCTCACACAAGTGACGAAGTGCAAGAGGTTTTTCTTTCCCCTCTATTCTCTATATTTCCATCACTTTTAGTGCGACTGAGGATAAAGCCAACGGCAACGAGAGTGCACCCGCAGTATTATATATATATATATGATTGAAGTAGGACGTGGCGCCAAGGATACAATTACGAATCGTTGAAGGTGATCATCAGACAAGGAGACGCCGAGCTTGTTCAATCCCCTCGAGAACACACGAAGCCACTGAGCGAAAGAAAAAAAAAAAATAGAGTAGATAAAAAAAAAAAAATGAAAACAGTTTATATAACATTCATATCATATTCTTATATTGTATATGCAATGCACAATCCAATTGAATAGACTGTATTCCGTGACGTTTAGCTATACTACTAGTAGCTCAGTTCAACATATCAAAAGAAGAATTCGTTATATCTTGAGAATTCTTTCATTTTCACTTTTATATTTGACACATTTCTGTATGTATGATTTCAATTTTTTTTCTCTCATTTTATCTTTCATTGAAGTTAGACCAGCGAAAAATGTATACTGGTATTGAAGTGATATGCAATACGCGTGAAATGGACGGATTTGAAAGGTAAGAAAGTGAGAAAGGGGGAAAAAAAAAAACGCACACATATACACACACAAATGAATATAGGGATGAAAAAAGACGGTGCTTTCAACTTTGAAAAACTATTTATGACTCACGAAAGTTTTTTTTTTTTTCCCATTATTGTTTTTTTTTTTTTTTTTTCTTATACTTTTCTTGGCTTTTGATATCCCGAGGAAAAATATTTTATATATGTACATATGTGTGTGTGTGTGTGTGTGTGTGTGTGTGTGTATGTGGAAAAAGGAAAATAATTGATTTTATTTATAATGGTTTGAAATTTGTGGATGCGAAGCGAAAGGGGATAAAAAGAAATCGACAATTTTAAGGTATATAGGGAAGGGTGGAAAAAATGAGGAAGGGCAACAAGCTTGAGAACAAAGACTTTCTATTGAAAGATAGGAGTTTACTGATGAGAGCCTATCAAATATTCTACGCTACTATCCTGCCCTCAACTCAACCTACTCCTTTCTCAATTCTTCGTCATATCCTGCGGGAGATCGTTATCCCATCTGATATTCTTGCGATTATATATATATATATATATATATATATATTCCTTTCCAATTCACTTGGGCTATACCGAAGAGTCTTTCACTAACGAAAAGGAATCGTCCAACTGGTCGAAGAAAAAGCATCCCCAAAATTGTTTATACAATTATATATTATATATATATATATATAAATTTTTCTAGAACTAATAACAAGTAGAAAATAAATTTTAATATAAAGTAGGATGTAGTAATGGGAATAGGAACTGTAGATTTGTGATGGAAATTGTTCAATATAATTCTTGTATACTTGATTAGTATGAAAAATGTATTATTAACATTGATATATCATTTTTTTTTTAGGGGAGGTGAAAGAGAGGAGTATTGGTTCTAAAAATATAACTAATTTATTTAGGCTGCCTTTCATATATTTGAACCCTTATCATTATTTAACTATCAGAAAAATAATTGTGATTATGATGTATATTTTGAGATTCATCAGAGTATTATTAACTATGAATAATATAGTATTCGTTTTTTGGCTAATTCAATCTGACCCTCCTTATACACTCACGAAATATCATGTTGCGTGATAGTGATACCTTGAAGGTTAACATCAGAGTGATGGCCTGAAAACGCGAACTTCTTCCTGTAATATTTATCTCTGAGATGGTTGGAGATAGAGAAATGAATGAAATAAAAGTTTCATGAGTTTCGTTATTTCTTGGAGATGAATATGACACTATTTTTATTTTTTGGCAAAATTTTTAATTATAAATGATAACGAAAATTAGACGTAAATGTAAGAAATAAATTCTTAGCGCAGATCATGATAATATTATTGATGAAGTATATAAAAAAATTGTGAGAATTTTGTAGCTGCAAAAATTTTTGCAGCTACAAAGAAAATAACCACGGAGAATAATATTTTTAGTTAGAAAAAATATAGGCTTCAGGTAAACGTTATAGTGAATTAATTTTGAGGAAACATTACATAATGTAGAATTGTAAAGATAAAAAAATAGCTTTGAAATATAATTTATAAACTCACTACAAATAGAAATCGATTTGACTTTGATCAAATATCCTCTTGAGCTCGAACAAATAATTGAAATATACTATCGTGAAATTATATTAAAGAAATAATTTTGGTATATTTCATGAAATACATTTTCATATTTATCTCTGACATTTGTAATATTGAAATGATGAATAAATACAAAAAGAGAATGATATAAATGCACATGTCATGGTTCGAATAATTTATTGGACACTGTATACTATCACGAATATATATATATGAAACTGCTTCGATGTTTGATGACCTCGCTTTATGTATTTATTCATTGATAGATACATATATACACACCATATATGTATAAAAGTTTTAATATATAGTACATGAATGTGTTTAGTAAACTGCAAACTTTGCTTTCAGATATATATTCAATACCAATTAACTTAGAAAGAATTAATTCTAAATACACTTCAGACATTAACGTTAAATAGAAATTGACTAATAATTCTCGCATCAAAATTAATTATAAATTCGATATATTTATTTAAATAATATACAAATTTCAATTTGGAAATTGTATCATACTTCCCCAAGTACATATGTATACCAATGTATATATATATATTCATGCCGTTAATTAAATTGATCTGCAGTAATGTGGATTTTGCAAGAGTAAAGTCTGGAAACCTGACATTTGTAGGGAAAAGGAGCTTTCGTTGGAAAAAAAAAAAAACACAAGCAAGAACGGGGAATGAGCTTAGAAATTCGACGTTGCCACGCAAAGTCACTCACCTTGCACGCTTAAAAAGGCTTCACATACATATATATATATGAATATATATAGATATGTATGAGAAAGAAAGATAGACGAAGCAAGAAGATTACTTGGAGTTTTACAGTCTCGCTACATTCTTCTCATTTCTTCCTTTCTTCGGTTCGTATATTTTATATGTATACTGCACATACTCCCATTATTTTTTTCTACAATATTTAATATCGGGATTTATAAATAGCGAAGAAATTTTTGATATATGTTTTTTATCAATTATTTGAAATTGAAAAAGGATTTATACAAGAAAAAGAAACAAGGTGAATAGTTACATTCGAATTTTCAGCAACGTAATTGGAAAGGATTTAATAGTTGAAGTATTATGAATTTTTATTTATTATTATAATTGTTATTAGTTATTTTATAAAGTGAAACATAAATTCGGTTAATATAATATTTTTCAGATTAGGTAGAATTATTATTTCCATTATATTTTTGGTTTTCATTTTGGTGATTTTGTATCAAATATGCATTCATAAAAATTGAATAAGAATCAATTGTGATACAGCATTTTTTAAATTAATATATTGTCTATATCATTCAACAAAAAGTTTTTGATGAAAATGAATAAAACTCTGTACATGGATTTTGAATTGGATATTTTTAACCGGGTAAAAATATTGTGATAAAATTTCATCAGACTGCAACAGATGTATGTCTGAATTATTATTGTATTCATCGGAAAAATGCGTTTATATAATATTATTCTATTCATTACAAAAGATTTTCTTTGATAATGAACCTCACCTTTAAATCAAAATGAAAAATAATTTCAATTCAAACCATCCTTTCTCTAAATACATATATAAAACTTCAATATTCATCTCACCACATTCAATGTAATTATTAATAATTTCAACGTTCCACCAATTGTGTTCACATTCTATATATAATACAAAACAATATACGCAACGTAAATTCAATTAATATTAATGAGGAATCACATGCAATTGTGGTGAGTTGACCTATTTTTTATTACCCCATCGTTATAAAATTAAAAAAAAGCCAAAAAAAATTCAAACAACCCAGAGGTAATTATTTATTATTCAACAATTTATATACAATAATTAGTACAAACTTTTGCTTTACAAATTCTATAATTATCAAATTTCTCAACAATTATTAATTGGCCATTGAACAAAATCTATAGAGTTGGGTTTCATGGTTGACATAATACATATGTTCACGTGTGACATATTCATTATTTTTTTATTTTTTTTTCGGTATGCGTATACCATAAGCATTGTTATATACAATATATAATATGGTGAAACGCGTGCGCGGTGCGTGTGTTTGCATAGCGATGTTTGTGATTAGCAATGCTGTTGTGGATACAAATATATATATATATAAACACAACTGAGAATTTCATTGGGAAGATGAACAATCGTTCATATGAGATGTATATACAACAAGCTGCATAGCTGTTAGTCAGATCGAGATAGAGATGGCGAGGGAGCGAGAGTGAGAAATGCACATCGTACAATGGCTACACATATAGTCCAAACCAATGGCTATACATATAATATGCATATACAATATGCACAAACCAGATACATCTATCCTACGTTGATATATGCATGAATATATGTGTGTATATATATATGAATACAAATATGTATACGTATCTGTGCGATTTGCCAGAACGATATTCGCGTTAATGTGTTTACAAATTTACTAATTGCTCTGTCATCGTTCAGTTATTTCGATTGTCCATTTGCATTTCTAAGATTAATTAATTTTACAATTATTAATTCACTGATTGGATATATTTTTGTTTCATTTTCTTCTTTTAAATCTATATTTCGTTTTCAATTAAATACAATTTTTAATTAAAAGTCTGGGATTGTAATGGAATAGTTGGAAAATGAAAGATGGATATGGAAATTAATAATTTAGTGATGAAGTTGAAATGGATATGGATACTAGTTTGATATAGAATATATGGAACTCAGCTTATTTTATGTATTAGTTATGAAATGAGTAATGACTGCACTATCCTAGATTAATATAGCAATCTATCATTCAGTTTTCTAAATGGAAATCCTGGTTATTGTATCACACATTATTCATGTATTTATTTAATCTAGAGGAGAATAATTGTCGGGGAAAAGAAAAACCTGAGGTGGTGGAGAATAAATTATGGAGAAAAATATGTATCAGAAGAGAAACTTATCATGTTTTAAATTTCTTCGATGTTGAATCTTCATTTATACATATTGTATGTTAAAAAATAAAGAACATATACATTTATGTGTATTAATTAATGCCAAATATATCTGTGGAATGGACATCTGTCTGTATTAAAATTACATCACTTCACAAAAATTAGAAAATCGAATCCGTTACTTTTTTATTTTGTAAAATTTATTATTCAGATTTGAAATCACATGATCCAAAAACATGAACATTAACGGTTAAGTAAAAATTGAATTGACAAAAAAAATACGGTATACTTCAAAGAGTTTAATCTCAATTAGGAGTCCATCATGTCATTCATGGTAAAAAAAAAAATCTTTTGAGGATACTTTTAGTATAAAAAATATCATGTGAATCATTTTATTAATTGGATATAACCGTAAAAAAAATGTGACATCCTGAGAAATGAACTATATTTCAAAGAGTTACCAGAGAGCAGAAAATAAAAAGTGAACTGATACTAATAATAATTTGATGGTTGATTGACATAATTAGGTCACAGTGCAAGCTGCAGCTTTCAACAACTGTCCGATTTATATTTTCTTTTTTTTTTTTTTCTTTCTCTCTATTGCGGCAGCTTCAATCGTACTAGAAAATACCTATATTCACACACACACACATTCAATCACCATTGCTATTCGATTCCATTTCATTCGCCTTTGTTCTCCTATTTTTCTTGCTCCATTTCCATTCTCATCAGTTCAAAACTATATATATTCTATATACCGTTCTCATTTCTCGCTACACACATTGCGCCCACCAGCCCCCTTTACTTTTTAATGAGCGTTTTTGGCAATCTTGGTTGAGTATAGTCAGAGAGGTTTAATTAATCTGAAATGGCACACAGATTGTACATTCGCTTGAAAAATGAAAAAAAAAAAAAAAAAAATGTTAGCAAGAAGGAATAAAAAATGGAAATACTATTATCGCACTAAATTAAGAAACATATTATTATTAAAACATATTGAAATCGTCCTATCGTTACAAAAATCAGGCAGAAAAAATATTTTATAATTCATAATTTTAGCCATTATTCAATTGTTTAATGATAACTTGTGCCAATTTTTTTTTTCTTTTTCCAAAGCAATATCCAACTCGGTGAACATTATATCATTAAATGAAATTTGTTTTCAACTTTTCATCTGGTGATAAAGTTCTACTTAAAGGTAATTCAAGCATGTTGTGCTGTATTTCATGGCTGTATACGAAGAATCTAATTATTAATCAAAGAATGAAGAAATTTCACACTTTCATCATAATTAAAAATTAAAAGTTGGTATGGGAAATATTATATATAAAGAATTAATTTCTCTCCCAGTCTTTTGTTAAATATTTCAACTACCTGAAAATCAAACTCTTAGATGTATTTTTAAAGTCTTGGAACTGTTGATATCATTCCTGAATTTCAATAAATATAATTGAAATATGAGTATTTATTTAGAGTGTATTATTATTTATGTTTATCATCATTTATCATCAATTCATTCATTCACCAATGCCCATTCTCATACGAATAATAATAACCACATTCTCATTTGTATCAGTCATGTCTCCTTCGCGTTCACCTCTTCTTATATTCTCATCTTTTTTACTTTTATTCATCTCTCTGCAGTGTCTCTTTATCACACTTATGTCTTTCTTATGCCAGTTATTTTACAGGATATGGAATAAGTCTCGTCGCATTGGTGAGCCAAGTGAAAAAGTGCGAGGGGAAGATTATATGAAGGGGAGTACGATGGTGTTATACACCGAGAGCCCACAAGTTTTCTAACCTATTATTATTATATATATATATATATATATATGAAAAATGAGGTAAGAGGAAAAAGAGGTATCGAGTTATGAGACTATTGTTCGTCGACACACGTTTGTGTCCCAATGGTAAAATAAAATAAAAATCCCTTGAGAAATTTTGAGAATTTATAATTGATTAATAAATATGTGTATCGTTAAAAACATTTTGTTCATTAAAATTAAATTTTATTGAATTCCAAGTAATTGTATTTCGTAAAATAAAATCATTGTAAGCAACTTTTTTTTATTCTGTTGTTAATTTTGTATAAATATTTGGCGAGGTTTCAAAATAACTGTTTGTACATCGTTATCTTCTTTTCAATTAATATGAAAATAGGAACCGTTACTTTACGTTACAAGTTCTCTAGTTTGTAATCAAACTAATTGCAAAAAAGTACTTTTACTATGATATAAATGTGTTTGAAGTTCATTTACTAGTGTTGTATACTACAAACTGAATGATAAAAACCTTTGTGAGTGAATTTATTTGGATGTTCAATTTGATATTGTATTGATTAATTCGACTGGAGTTGGAAGCGATTAAAAAAATTATATTTCTCTCATCAGTGACCAAAAAAAAAAACTTTATAATCGTGTATTCTATTAAAGTTTAAGTAATAATATTTTGAAAAACTAATGTCTCCAAGCATTTTCCTCAATTCATTTTTTAATTCCCTTAATATATTCAGCGAGATTTTAAAATTACTGTATTCATGTCGTTAATTTTTCTTCAGTTATTTTGAAAAAGAACCAACTTTATTCGACAAGTTACTCTATTTTACGAGTAGGTTATTTCATATTTCATTTAATTACAAAGAAGAGCACTTTTATTTACTCTATGCAAATATGTTTATAATTAACTTACAAACATAACTAACTTTGAGTAATAATGAGCTTTTTTAACTTGGTGAATTCAAATGTCAAATTTAAATTAAAAAAAAAACCAGCAGATTCAAAATGTCGAAAATACTAATTGATGGATTTCGCTTACAAATCAACACTGTAGAAATTAAAAATCTAAATAAAAAAAAAAAACTAAAACCCTAAATGTTAATAAACACATGATGATTTACATATGTTATCAAAAATGTAATTCTTTATTTTTTGTGTGTATTACAGTGTGTTAGAAAATACTCATGGATTTAAAGAATTGATTTGCACAAACACATACCAAAAATACGAGAAACGAAAATGGGATAGGAAGATAGAGAGGTGGGTAAAAAAGGAAGTGAAATTCCCATGTGCAATGGGAATTCGACATATTGGCACAAACGTATGCACACACAATTGCTTGCGAACTTTGTGCGTCGTGCGACATTCATGTTATATCCACACACATACACTTCTCTAGATACACATACTAACATACACGCAATCTCTCTGTCTCACTCAGTATATTCTATATATGTTGGATTTTACTCTATATATATGTAGTTTGTTGTACACGCCCATTGTAAATCCCATAGGGATTGGCGAAATGTGTACGCGATGCACGGGAGATTGACATCGTTCGCTTGCTCTTGGTGCTTTGCACATTGCAGTTTAATGTATAATCACTATAAAACCGTGATGTTTAAACTCTGTAAAAGAATTATATCTATGTGTGTATATTTATTGTATGAAAAAAATAAAATGTAAACATAATAAAAGTATAAATAAATAAATTGGAATATAAAAATGAAAATTGTAAAAGTGTTTGTATACTAATTACTCAATGTACATATTCTTTATTTTATTTTTTTATATTAAATACGTATTGGTGAAGATTTAAAAATTAATAATTCGATACAGATAAATGAAAATTGATGAATTTTGTTTGTCATTTATTTGTATGTATTCATATCAATTTATTTTGTATTATTCATTTGATGTGTTTTATCTAATTTGTGAAAAAGAAAATGAACTACTAGATAAATATATTAAAAACATTTCCAATTCAATATGGCACAATTGAAATTGGTGATTTTGTGCTCAGAATTTACATGCAGTTCTTTGTTTGAATTCATGAAGTGATATATTCATTTCATTTATTCAATTGAATATGAATGGTAACAATGAAGAATGAAAAATTGGTTAAAAAAAAAAGGAAAATAAATTCCCTATTGCTCATGTATTCCTGCATATTTTTCTATAATAATGGAGAAATATGAAAAATAAATATTGTAAAATACTCCACATGAGTTTACATAAAATTATTTATTCAAACTGATTCCATAATATTTATTTTATATTCAATTAAATGTACATAAATAAAATAAAAGAAAGTATTAAATAAAAATTGGGTATAAAACAATTCATTCTTAATTACTCTTGTATATATGCATACTGTTTTAGAATAATGGTAAAGTGAATAAGAAAATTTTTATATAAAACTGGATCAGCTGGAGGCTATACCAAAAAGTTTTAGTGACATAACAAAAAAGATCAGCGCACGTGCTACCAATATATAAATATACTCAACATGACGA
This sequence comes from Zele albiditarsus, assembly GCA_958496275.1. Lineage (NCBI taxonomy): Eukaryota > Metazoa > Arthropoda > Insecta > Hymenoptera > Braconidae > Zele > Zele albiditarsus. The sequence goes on along the minus strand of OY292409.1, from coordinate 11,360,509 downwards.
AAATGAAAGGAGGATGAGAAGTTGAATATATATAAAGAAGAAAGAAAAGAAGAAACGTTGTATGGTTATATCAACGGAAAAGAGGACACTCTGAAAAGTGTATAGGTAGAAAAACTTGTCGCTTCTTCAAGACAAAATGTGTTTGAAAAACTTCTTGTAGTAAGTACACACACACACACACATATACATAAAAATACATTCAGATACATAAACACACTTCTATATATTGATACATTGTATGAAGTAAATATCATATAAAACTATATAACTCAACGTGTCACCCTCAGTAATAATTCCAATTTTTTTTACTAACTCACAAAACTATCTCCTCTATATTGTCAAAATGTTCTAACAACAGATGAGAAAAAAATTTATAATAGTATGAAAACTATAATTAAATATTCCTCCATACTACCAAACAAACGAACACTAATGAATATATTACAGTATCCAATTCAAATAAATTTAATAATGAGAAATGAGAAAATAAAAATTATACAGCTGATATAACTTGTTTAAGAATATACTTCAACTTTAATGGTTTATTATTTGTCAGAGAAATTAGGAGTTATATATATATATATATATATATATATATATATATATGTATTGTAATACTTCAGATGCTCTCGACGAATAATAAATCGCCACTAGCAATTTGGCTTTTAATTGTTGAAAATTACAAGCACAAATACCCAACACAAGTACCCGACTATTATTTAAATATATATGTATATAACAAGAAATTTTGCATTCACTTCAAACATATACATATTTCACTCTCTCATCATTATTTTTTATCATCATTAATATTCATTTTTTCATAAACAAACATCATACAGTAAACATCACAATCCACAGAGGCAAAAATAAAGAAAAAAAACTGAAAAGAGAAAATAGCATCCATCGAGTCTGCTTCGAGTGCACTCAAGCAGGAAAGCTCATCAGCTTCCACTCCTGCGCACTTTTCTTGTTGTAGAAGAGAAAATAAAAAAAAGTATATAAATGAACGTAATAATAAAATGAAATAAAGAAAAAAATGATGGAAAAAATAAATGAATCAGAAACTGTAATAAAAGTTTTGAGGCAAACTGCCCCAGCCATGTCTGTCACACGCTTGTACAGTCGCATTGGGACTATTCAATGATACATAAATCCATCCATATATGTATTTTCCTCTTGCTGTTTACTTCATATATGTACATATACACTTGTACGCAAAGGCACAACCCTTTGCGTTTATTCACTGCTGTCATTCTCATATATGTATGTATAAAACCATCTATAGACAGTGTGTACGGTAGAAGACGACTGACAAACAAAAAGAAAAAGAATGAAAAAAGGAAGAAGAATAAAAAAAAAATAATAAAAAGGACAGAATAGGAAAAAAAAAAAAAAATGAGTGATCCTGCTCTCGCTCTGGCGCCCGACAGTCTAGCCAATATTTTACTACTATCCTCTCCCCTTCTTGTTTTCCGCCCCTTTTTCCGCCATCAAACACTATAGCCAACGAGAGAATGAGATAAATAAACCACCCTCAAGTATTAAAAAAATGAAAATAGCCAAGTTACGGTTGAAACTTTTATATACAACGAAAAGTATCATCCACCATATATTACGATGATAATATTTTTTCACAAATAAATCCTGGTATAGATGTGGAGAGTTAAAATATTGGCTATATAAGTAAATTCGCAAAATAAATAGCACTATGTCGATTTAAAATTTGTTTATTCAACAATATTGTCAATAGATGAGTTTTAATTAATTTTCAAGTTTGAAAATAGAGGAATTTACGTTAAAAAGAAAAAAAAATGTAATTTATATGAGGAAAATGTAAATGTATAATTAGTTCACTTTGTAGTAAAATGCTAATCGGTATTTTAAAGAGTAATGTCTGATATATTTCTGAATCGGTTCGATAAGCGAGTACTAACAAATGAAAGGGCTTCATCGACAATTGAGTTGAAAGTGAATAATTTAAATTCGTGGATCCTGAGAATATAACTGGAAAATTGAATTTAGTAATTATCCAATTAACTGAAGAATGATTATAAACTTTTTCTTTATTCTCAAATACATCATGTCGTTAGTGATGGCTGATAAAATATCTCTCAAACTAATTCAATCGGAAAATTTAATTACAAGAATTCCATATATCCTCTTATATACAAAACTGTTATTTCATTCAATTACAAATATTTTCAAACATTCAAACTTTGCTATATTCACAAACCATTTTAATTCAATAGCAATAGTATTGTGTGACGCAATATCAATTGCTAACGAAGTGATTGATAAAAAAAAAAAACACGCATAATCTGAATAATCTATATTGACTTTGAACAAAAAAAAAATGCAAACCAGAAAAATACATTCATTTATGTTGATTATTAATTTTTTTTTCTTTCAATGTGAGGTTAATAATTGTGTGAAGGCCAACAACAACTGTACTCTTCAATCTCATATATTTTATTGCCTTATATATGTTTCATATATACATTTGACTTTTATTTATTTTTATATTTTCTTTCTTGCCATATTTTTTGTTACTCTTGATGCTGGGTTGCAGTCACAATGATAATGTCTGTGAAAATGCTCTTCTTGCACATCACGAGATCCATTGTCGTTGTCGTCACAATTTTCTCTCTACGTTATTTTCACCAGTATATCTATTCGCTTTTGTTTTTTTTTTTTATATCTTTTTTTTTTTTCCCTTGTCCTCTTCACTCGTTCTCTCACTTTCTTTTTCCCATTTCTTGCATTCTCAACCCATCTTAAATCGTATACTGTGCTTCGGGGCGATAAGTTTCTTGAATTTCTGAGCCCTCAGAACTCGCGACAATGGACAGTGTCAATGTTAAAATATATATATATATATACATAGTATGTTTCTGTATATGTGTGCGACGTCAATGATCGGGTTATTTCGATTTCCCGCGGAGAATGTTCAGTGTGGTGGATTTTGCGGATACGAACGAACTTTAGGATTCCCCTGGTAGTTTTCCGGATTTTCGAGGTCTCGTTTTGCTTGTGGGGATATAGAAGTTGAAAACTCTCCATATATATATATATATATCTATGAAACGCAACTTGGTTGGGATTTTGCTTGGCGGTTTTTTTTTTTTTTTTTTAAGCCGATCGAATCAGATTTTATTGGCCCCCAGACTTGTCATGTCGTAAACACATATATATATGTGTGAATGGGACAGAGAAAAATATATATATATATATATATATACGGAGAAACTGAAACGCAGTATTTGAAATTTAATTTGTGAGAACATATATTTCTTCATTTTTTTGTCCGAAAAAGGTTTATCTTATTTTTATTTCATCGTGTTTTTTTTCTTTTCTCTTGGTTAAATATTTGTTATTTATGTTGCATAAAGGTTCGGTTTTTCTTCCAATATTATTTAACGTTGATGAATAGTATGAATAATCAAAAAAAACTTTTAATAGTATGTATATAAACGTTACTTTGAATATTTTCATTATATTATTTCAGTACAATTGAAAAATTGTTTAAATTGCTGTATATCGAAAAAATAATTTATTCTCATCAGTGAAAATGTTAATTGGACTTTTTTCTGGTTTTCTTTTTCTCAATTTTTGAGATCAAAATATCATTTCCGTCTTCATAGTATTAGTAATTATATTATCCCACCTGAGTGGAGAGATTTTACACTGTAACTTAGAGCGAAACCCAATTCCGAATAATTGCCTGATCTATTTTACAGTGTGCGATAAAAAAAAACTTTATCTGTTTTAAGTTTAAGAATTTTATGCATCGACATTCGCAACCAATTAAATTTCCATTTTTTATTATATATATATATATATATTTTTTTCTCTTGAAATTTAATTCAATATAGATGCAAAAAAACAAAATTGAAGAAAAAAAAAACACACACAATAATACATAAAGATTGTGGTGGTATATTTCAAAAGTCATCGTGATCGAGGCTATAAAAGAGCGGGTCGCAAGGTCGTGTGGTAATAAACTATATGTATATCGATTCCGCATGAAATAACTAATGGTGACGATCAAATTCCCTACACCCTCCTACTCGATAATGATTATTTAAAAACATTGCGTGACACGTTGAATTTTTTGAATTACGAGGTTTGACCCATTGTAAAATACCAATAGTGAGAACTCTAAAATCGTTTATAAAATGAGTGTTCAAAAAACGTTGTAAAAGTATTTTATTGAAGGAAAAAAAAAAGAAATTGATAAATTGATCAATTTTTAATAGTCACTGATCTCCATTATCTACATTGCTCATCGATTTGATAATCGTATATTTCTCAGTGTAATAAATATTATTATTAGAAAACTAACGAAAAAAAAAAAAGAAAAAAATACGTCTTATGGTTATTGTGACAATGTTCTTTAATCGTTTTCTTTTTGTCTTTCAACGATACTCAACATTACATAGAAAGCTTTTGATGACTGCAGTGTAAATTCCATCGTTTCACCCTACATCAACTCGTAAATCTTTTTACGTCAGGTGCAATGATCGATTGTTCGATTAACGGTGTCCTCGTTTTATTTGTCCTTCACGCTGTGTATATACGCGTGCGCACAAATATTTTTGTTTGCATAAATAGGATATTTCTTACACGTGGGTTTTATTATTATACTGTAAGAGATAAAATTATATTATTTTCTGTGCAATAAAATTTATATTACACAGTTAAATATAAATTCAGATTCGTACCTGATGAAAGTTTTATCATTCTTTTTATTTATTCATTTTTTCTTGGCTTAAATTTTTATTGCAATGACTCTTTTCTTATCTTCAAAAGAAAAAATAGGTCATCCATCACCAATGAAACCCTGCATCGTTATATACCACCTATCTACCCACCCACTCTCTCCTCTCACAAACGCCCAATTCGTTTTCCTTTCTTTACATCTCTTTATTTCTACTTTAGACTCATAAAATGCTCGTATAATTCCAGGAGTAACCCTCCTTACGCGATTGGTCTGTGTGTGTGTGTGAGTGAATGTATGTGCAACTCGCTGACACTTTTAAAGTCACCCAAGTGCAAGTGTAAAAGAGAAAAAAAATAATAAAAGAATAGGAATGGAAAAGAATTTCACAAATAAATCGTGGGCACTAGGAATTTTTTTTGTTGACTGGACAATTTAATTATACACACAGGACAATCATAGAACCACAATTTGCATTGTAACACACTCTTCGTGGTAAGCGAAAAAAGAAAATAAATTAAAAAGCGAAAGGAAGTAATAATTTAAATTTAATTTTCGGGAATAAGTATTTCCTTTTCATCGAAATTATTCCACGATTATTCATAACAGTACAAGTATTATTGATTCAATGGTGTATAAAAATACTATAAAGTCCTTCAATGTTCTGGATAAAGTGCATGAATACACACCCATATAACATTACAATTGCGTGACACGTGTTTCAATGTACATAAAACACTGCCATTCTTTTACGTAGAAAACTATCAATGATTACTATTCACAATGTCATGACTATGCAAAACAGTATACATTTTATAACTGTCCATATTCATTAGATGAATTTATTTTTAGATCAATTTAAACACCCAAGAGAAATGAGAGAAAAGAAACTCGAACACAAAATGAATAGTTTTTATTCATAGATCTTTTATTCTTATTAAGATTAATAATCAATATTTGCATTGATGACTAATGACAATTAGACTTATGACATTTTCCACAATTCTCTGTGTGTTAATTCACATGCAACACATATATAAATGTGCCCACATATATTCTAGTTTGCCCTCACTCTCCATCATATGACCTCCTACCTCTTCCATACGGTTAACTGCAGATATCCACATAGCCATGCATGCACACCCATGATATAGAATTAATCGGTTTATCATATATATATATAAATGGCACAATTTTATTATTATTTTTTACACCTACGTAATCGCACACTCGACTTAACACCGCACACGGGGGAGAGTCAGTCCACGATTATATCGACTGATTTATTAATAAAAATGCACAAAGAATAAAGGCAAATAATAAAATATGAAAATAATTAATTACGGTTTGATTGCAGCAACGCATAGAAATGCATTTTTATAGAGTACGAAGAAGCTGTAGTGTTCATATGAAGACTTTTGTTTATCTCCTTTCTATTATACTGCTTCTTTTTTCTTTTTTCTTTTTTTTTACAACTTATAGAATAATATTTTTTTATTCGGGTCGGATGATGCTTTAATTTGAATAATGAACAGAAATATAAAATAAAATAATATATTTCAATTATATATTTAGAACAATAGTTTTAGTGTGATCGCGTTTTTTGTTCACACGGTCACAATCTCGCAGCCGAAAAAACAGGTTTTTTTTAAACGTTCACCAAGGCGGTAAAAGAATGCAGACACGCTGCACACCTTTTCGTTTGTTTTATCGCGAACCTGTGGTTCACCCACAGGACCACAAAGAACATTATGTGTGAGAGAGTTTATATACAGAGAGAAAAGCGAGTTGTATAAAGGCATCGTGTCATCTACACCTTTTCAAATAATTTCCGTTCATATATGTGTACGACTTTCGTATTTATATTTATATATAATCTATATTTATGAAACAAAATATTTATCATGAACGATAATAATGTTTACTGAAGAACAATGGAATATTTATTTTTCCTTAATATTCTTTTTGAATGAATATAAATAAAGTATAATGTTTTTTAAATAGACTCGAGAAATAACTCGATGCAAATGTGCACGATAAAGATCTTTGTTAAACTCGAGATATTCTTTTTTTTTTATTCTTAGGTAAGACAAAAAGTTCTGCGGGAAAGAATTAACGTAGAGAAACTTGAATGTATCTCAAATGCAAAGTATATATACAAGAAGAGTTCCTGCTAGCTTCCTCTCCTCGAACTTTTTTTATCCTGGCTGTGGAATATTAGCACGCCCCAACGGAACGAGAAAATAAAAAAGAAAAACACAAAGTCTCTCCACAAGAGCAACGAAATGAGTTTCCAGTTCGTATCATAACGTGAGAGAAGAAAAAAAAAATTATGTACACATACGCTCATCATACACGCATGCTGACTTGTATTTCATTCCAATATCATATAGTATGTATATATATATACCTAAGCAATGATTAAATTACGTAATATTCAACCTATAAATATAATTACTATACTTGCTTTAACACAAGTACATCGTGATTACTTTCTATGTGTTGTTCATTAAAGTATTTAGCTCCTCCATTAATTTCACACCCAGAAATATGTATCCAGTGTCTCACACATACATATTCGCATCATTATTATTACAGGAGAGAAGAATAATTTGATTAATTACTACATACATTTTTCCATAGTTCATTGATGCTGTGAAATGCCACTGTAAACAATTTGGTTTCGAATTGTATAGTTATTTTGGCACATAACAATTCTCTTCAATAACATAAGATTGCAAATAAATACTGATAACATTGAAAAAATAATCGTAATTGTAAACAAATACTTGAGTACACACTGTTATCGCAAAAAGAAAACAAATTAATTCAATCGATCACTTCATATTTTTTTCTTGTGTTAATTCCATTAAAAATAAATCAACTCAATTGATCACTCCATATTTTTTTTTCCGCCACTTTGAATTCATTCATACAATAAAATCTCACTACAAGCGATCTTTTTAACGAGTTGGCCTCGAAATTATATGAACTTTTTTCAACCCCAATTATTTCTAACAATAGGATTAAATTATCATTACATTAAACACATGAGATACAGATTGCAAAAACAAACAAAAATGATTCGGACATGTATATATATATAAATATTTGAGTATAAGAGCGACTCACCTCTTCGGCAAATTCAAAATCACCGTCAAATTTTCGTTTTCCATTTGTTCCGGCAATCACAGCAAAAAGTGCCGCTAACAGGATCACCCTACACAGAAGCCGTCGCATGTTGCCGTCACCTCGACCCGCCTTTTTTTTTTTTATATTTTCAAATTTGTATTCTTCACTCTCTATTCTTCTTCGTCTTGTTTATCGTCTTCTTTTCCTCCTCTCCCTTGGATATCTTCAATTATTTATCCTCTAAAGAATTTCGTATTGAACGCGTAACGTGAAACAAAAAAATTATTTATCTTTATATTTATGTATATAGTCCTCCTTACTTTGGAGCACTTTCACCGGATGAATTAAAAGTCAGCGATAGAACCTTCACAGGAAATCAATCCCTTTAAGTACGTGTTTATTGAGTTATATACGGAATTAAAAACCAAACACGAGACACTCCGTATCGTATTTTAATTAAATTAATTTGCTCTCACACCTTCCTCTGCCAATTATTATTCAAATGAAAATTCGAATGTATGTATCAAAGAAAAATATTGTACTGTCGTTCGACGACAGTGTGAAATATTAATAGCAATATTGATACAGAACTATAAATTATGTATTTTGTTTTTCGTGTATATTATTTCAATACACTTGTGCCAATTTTCACACGCAAATATGCGACGTTAGAAATATAAACGTACTAACGCCAAAATATCACCGACCCCGATTGTCTCTCCTGTGTGATGCTGCTCTCTAGGAGTCGAGAGAATTGTGACTGTGCACACCACGAAGAGGAAAGGGTACGGTTACGCCGCCGCCGACGCACTGATACGGACACATATATACCAAACTAATGCCATTGGTTGGATTCTACTGTAAATGTGTGCGATGAGAGAACGAGGAGGAAAATACAGGGAGTTAATGTGGCAGTGGTAGAGAGGGAGAGAGTAGTAGTAGTAGTAGTAGTAGTAGTGATAGTACTAGTAGTAGTAGTAGTAGTAGTATACAGTAAATATACATATGAACAATTCTCTTTCAACCCCCGCTATTTCCACGTCGTCCGCGCGAGCGCATCGTCATCCACGACGCAGTCGATATTTGGCTGTTCCAATGTCCGGTTTTTCATCTTCCCTCTATGTAAAACATTTTCACTTTATATGCGTACATATATACATATATCTATACTGTATCTATTTGGTGTGTATGTATGTACAGTACTTTCGAAGGGAGAGATTGATGTGTGGGAGGATTGCAGAATTATTTTAATGGACAAATAATAGTTTATGATGATTAAATTCTCGATCAATAGACTTATTATGTAAGTTAAAAGAGAGAAATAATGCGGTGATGGGTTTATCATTGAATAAAAATTAATTAAGCATGAAGATATTAGAACGTAATTTTCATATATATTTCTTTTCACATTTTATTGATGATTTTTTTGGTGAGAGAATGTATTGGGTGCATATCGTAGACATGAAAATATTGAGCCCATTGTAAGTATGTTTATTTGAAAATCGGATGGGAATTGTAACAAATCAAACAAATCTATAATTTCTACTCGAACCCAATGTGTTTTCTTTTTATTCGTTTCCCGAAGTAATTTTCTTCTTTCATGTCACATTCATCACAACCATTTGCTATAAGCTATTATGCTCTCTCTTTAAATTGTAATAAATAGTAGAAGCAATGAGATTAAATAACTGCTGCAATTAACCCTAAATAACTCAGAAACATGTGGAAGAATTGAGTGATATGCAAGCGAAATGAAATCTGTGTATGTAAAAGTGGAAGGGAATAAAAAAAGAGAAAAAGAAGTAGTCGAAGTTGACATTGCGTTTCATTAAACAAAGTTTTTCTGATCTTATCTATCCATGTTTGTCGTGATTCAATGCTCATGTCCTCACTTTAGGTGCACGTAATGCCATTTATCAACTGAAATAATATATATTTATGTACATATACATTTATGCATGTTCTGTCAAAGTGAAATAATTGAAATATCATGTTAGTTTTCACATTAGTCTGGATTTGCGGAAATAAACAATAGAATAATTTAGAATTTTTTTGTTAAAAAACAATTTAACGTTATTTTATCCAATCAAATGTGCATTAACTCACCAACTGCATCTACTTCATGAGGTTCGGCTGGTTCGGGGGATTTATTTAATGCTTCTTCCGCAGCACTTGCATCAATTTTATATGGACTATCTTCTACTGTTACATTAGCACTGAAATAAAACAAAAATGTTTTAATGAAATGTATATTTCTACTCCTTCATGACAATATTATTTATTTATATGTACCATGAAATTCCGGAAGTTTCTGAATCGCGTTTGATAAGATTTTTCCAGTGCTCATGCACCTCATCGACAATGTGCAATGCAAATTCACGTGACTTAGCTTCGCCATTGAATGCAAATTGATTTTCTGATTTACCATCAGGAATTTTGTATATCTTGAACCACTCAATGGTTGCTTTCAACAAGCCTGGATAATGTTTTTCCACATCAGCAATATCTAAAATTAGAAGAATTGATAAACGCGATGCATTAAGTTAATTCATTGCACAATATTCGCCTTGAAAAAATTGTTGCGTCCCATTCAGTTGATTCAATTTATAATAAATGATTCAAAAGATTCAAAGGGGATATAATAATAATTATTTTTCATTCAGCGAAGTAGATATAATAATTCTCACCGTTCATCTGGTCAGCCAATGGATCATTGACATCAATGACGATAATTTTCCAATCAGTTTCACCTGGGAATAAAATATTTTTCAATAAAAATTAATCAATTATCAACAATGGAATAAAATTAATTAGACAATGTACAAATATCTTACGAACCTTCATCAATGAGCGCCACGGTTCCAAGTACTTTTACTTTCAGTACTTCACCTCTTTTCGCAACCTGATAAAAGAAAAAGTCGAAAACTTCGTTGAATCCATATCACGATTGCAATTAGATAATAGAGCCATTCAATATCCTTCGTATAAGTATTTTTTTTTTACCCTATATCCGATTTCAAGAACATCAATCGGATCGTTATCTCCTTTGAATCCTGTGGCTTCGTCCAAAACTTCAGGATTTTCCCAAGTCTATGTACATAAATGAGAGAAATGATTGAGAAGCCATATCATTTAAATTCATTGGATGACTAATTTGAATATGAATTGAAAAAATATCGTCATAATTAAATGTACTTGTGGAAGTGCACCATAATTCCAAATATAACCATGATGCGGAAAACAATTAGCAACAAAACGAATTTTTCCTTTTTTAACATCTTGCTTGATTGGATTAAGAGTTTCATCCAATGTTATTTCCATTTTAGCATTTGTCCATCTCGGTATTTCCACGACCATATGCATAATTTTGTTTGTCCCATCAGCAAATAAAGGAATGTCGTGCAATGGGGAAATGGGAGTATCATCATTTTCTGAAACAATAAATATCAATTCCAAATATCTTCACAAAAACCGCAACTAAATTAAATAATTAAATCGATCTATAGAATATCGACTGAATATATATGAGCACGAGTAAATGAAATTCAATGACGTGAAAGTAATTACAGAAACATATGTATATTAAGTGCTTATTCTCCCGTTATCCCAAACTTTCTAATATCCACATGAAATAAAGGAAATAAACAAATTCATATAAATTACAGCCAAAGAAAATCGTCACATAACTCATCCACAAGTTAAAAAAAAAAAAAAAAAAATGTGTATCACTTTCCAAAAATAGTTTGTAATGATAAATAATTGCATCTCAAGTTCAACTGATATCAATGTACACTAGAATTATTATTGCTGATTACGTTATCAGTGACAATATCATCAATTGCGGAAATTATATAATACGTAATGTATTGCACTGATAAACACGTATATAGCAATATAATTTACTTAGTACAGTTTCCTCATTGCCATGAACTCTTGACCCGCTCGGCTTGTAGACAAATCATTGAATTCAATAGATATTGGCGTCGCCACGACATAAGGTTAGAATATTGAATGAAAAATACCATACTTACTGAAATATATTCTGAAGTCAGTGCTATTTGGTGCACCACGTTCAACCGTAGTGTATGACATTTTATTTATTAAATTATTTATTTGATAATAATACAATTGTTGATTATTATTATTGTTGTTGTTGGAGCGTGCTGCTGTTAGAAGACTCAGTGGACTCACAGTTCTGTTCAAACTGATACGACGAAACACGTGTAAGGTTGCCAGCGTTGCCATTGAGACCTCTGGTGGATACCGGTGTTATCTACATACTAGTAAAAAAATATTTGTAGACGCGGTTATATTGCATCATCTTTATCATTATCAGATGTATAGACAAAATGGATTATCATCTGAAATGCATGGTGGCGCTAATGGCGTTATGGAGTGAAAGCACATGCGTATTGCAAAATGCGGGAGTTGTTTGAAAATAAATTTCTTATTAACTGTTACAAGCCAAAGTTTATTTATGTTTTTTTGACTACTGGCGAATGATCTTTTGATGATTTAGAATTTTGAAATTGTATAGAGAGATGGGATATTGATAGTTTGCGTTGATTCTCAATTGATGAGGAAACGAATATTCTTTCTTGTTAAAGTGGAAAAAAAGTGAAATTGAGTTTGATTATTTTTCGATGTGGCTTTGCATTTTTTTTTCTCATATTTTTGAAGTATGGACTACTCGAATTATCTAGGAGATTCTTATATTAACTCTGATTAAGGTTGAACAATTATATTAAATCCAAACGCAATTCGAATAGCTATTTGTTTATTGTATACCAGTAAAAACACAATCATTTATTGCACTTAATGCGGCTAGACCACCTTTGACGAATGATTTCGTTGATGGAATCAAAGAATTATTCTAATATAGTTCATGGCAAGCACACAGGAGCTAAATCGTAGTGAAACTATTGATAAAAGAGATACACAATATTTAATTGCAATAAAATAATTTTAAGCCAATTGATTAATACATCTGTGTGATCAGATCCAATTTCGAATAACAGATGAAATGATACATGAACACACGTAAATGATTCTCATGGTTGCGTAAAAACAAAAACAGCTTTCTCAGAATACACCATAAATTAAATATTATATTAACTTGAGAAAATCTTCTTCGGGCTCAGTGATAATTTCGGTTCTATTAATGAACAATAAACTCTTACATTGATTTGGAAGAGAACATGTACAATATAAAACAGCTGTGTTGCTCAATTCATATTTAGAATGAGGAAAAGAAACAATGTCTTCTAATTTAAATTAGATATGACAAAATCTAGAAATTGACTAGTCTTCGTATAAACACCAGGAATACCAGGTTCAGCACAGCGATATCCGTATGACACAACGCCAATTACGTAAAAAGCTTTTTTTACTGGGAACATTAACGGCCCACCACTGTCTCCCTAAACCAAGAAACGAAAAATTAATATGAATATTCATGAATATATCTGAATTCCGATAAAATAGTTCTTTATAAATACACTCAAGAAATTTTACCTGACAAGCATCTTTTCCACCTTTAGCATATCCAGCGCAATAAACACGATCATCAATAACCGCAGTCTTAAATCGTTGAAATGCTGTTTTACATGACTCCTGTGACACAACAGGTATTTGTAATTGCTGTAAATGCGAAGCACTTGGTCCTCTGAAATAAACTGAACCCCATCCAGCAATAAATGGTAATGTTTCTACATAATCTCTATTTGCCACTTCAGGAGGAATTGGTAAGCATATTGGTTTTATATGATCTGTAAACAGAATAAATATTACTTTGCATCGTGACTTGAAATTTTAAGGAAATAGCGGAAACCAATATTTATATTCACTTACGAGTGAATTGGACTTCCTGTTGGAGTCTAATCACAGCAATATCATTTGTATATTGAGATGAACTGTAACCGGAATGAATAGCAACTGTGTCTACAGCGACATTCAATGGTGATGCACCGTCATTATCATCGAATAGATCAAGATCACCAAGACGTGCCAGATACAAATCTTTACGTCTGTATACACAATGAGCAGCAGTCAATATATGACGTGAAGAAATTAAACTGCCACCACAAAGCCATAGTGGTTTACTTGGATCCTTTTTTGATCGATAGCCCAGAGCCGCAAGCCATGGCCAAGCACCTGATTAATGAATTTATATTAATCGAATTTGACAATGAGAATGAATAATCGTAAGAGATATAACGGCTTTTGCATACACTCACCCAATCTAGCTGGAGCACCACCAACAATTCTGGGATAAGTGGAATTAGAAACTCCACATTCAGGCGATAATAGTGGCCCATATTTCGAAACACGAGCCGTTGGTGATGTTGGTTGTGGATCAGGTACATTTGGAATTATAGGTGGATCAATATTAGTTTGACGTCCACTATCAGGACAACAAACTTTTGGATCGTTATTTTCATAACCACACAGAGAATTGCGTAGGAAATCGGCAACTGCATTTTTATGGATTTTCAAAAGTTCTAATAGTGGTTCACAGTATCTTATGTTTGTGCAGTATCCTGATTGTCCGATAGGGTTAACACAACTGGAATCTGCTAAAAATAAGTTAAACAGTATTAAAGTGACAATGTTTTTGTTTAATTTACATTATGCAATTACATGAGGAGTATTGAAATGAAATTATCGAAGTGGGTGACCCCGAATATTTCGCGATTTATTTAGACTGGAGTCTGGTTTTGATGCATTCACCTGTTTGTCTGTGGTCAATATGTATCACGTGATTTCACAATTGATTTGATCAATAAATCGGGTTATTTGATAAATTTTAAACTGGTATCGGATCATACTTCCTTTGGATAATACACTGATGTGATTGAAAAAATATGGAGAATCTAATACTTATAAAATACTTCTTTCTTGTCTAATGATTCCAAATGTATATATTAATATTGTCTTTCTATATTCACTCCGAGATTTTTTTTCCCAATTACGCAACTGAAACTACGCAAAAAGTTGACATTCGATTATTCATCAGAAATATTTTATTCAAAAATTCATTTTATCATTGAAAAAAATTATTATCATAAACAACTTATAGAATAATAATCGTTTCTTCTGCTTCTATTCTATTCCGAGTGTAATTGGTTTATTGACTTCAATTTTTATTGATTCTCAGTAAACGATTGCAAGACAATCATCTACATCCTTTCTTCAATCCGGTCCACTTATACTCAACAAATTGCCATAAGAAATTCTCGGTCGGTTCTTCAATCATCTACAGGAGAAAATACCATCATCTATCGCAGATTACAAAATACCCTGACGTCATGACCGGAGTATTTATCATTTATTAAAAAAAAAAAAAAGAAGATGAAAATTCGTATAAACTCGTTCCCTCGCCCTCTCGTTCGTGTTCACTGTCACGGTATGTGAGCATTATTAACATAACGTTAATAACTAGTAGCCAACACGCAACGCCTGATCACTTCACACCAAGTGTGTTTGCATATATATATATATATATATATATATATTGAATTTACGTATGTGCAAAAACATATGTAAGATCTTTGAGGCATAACAATCTTTCGGGGAATCACACACGATGGTCCAATCATATCAAAGATATATAAGGTGAAGGCGCGCACGTTTATAATATTACTTTTGACATTCAGGTCACGATGTCCTTGGAAAAACCAACACACATATATATATATACATATGGAATTGACGATACTGCGTCAGGTGTATGATACCAATAGGTATTACGCGCCTTTAATGATTCGTGGCACATCAAACCTTGACCACCTTCTAACTTTATATATTTGATGGTTTTACATGAGGATCGTTAAGAGAAGTTATATAATCTACAGCAAAACTTACTAACCCTGAGAGTTGGCCGGTGTGATAATTAACGTCATCACCAAGACTCCAAATAGTTGAATAAGATTTCTTGAGTTCAGGAACATGTTCTATGAATAAATCAATGTAATTTAATTCTA
The DNA here is from genome assembly GCA_958496275.1 of Zele albiditarsus. Lineage (NCBI taxonomy): Eukaryota > Metazoa > Arthropoda > Insecta > Hymenoptera > Braconidae > Zele > Zele albiditarsus. The sequence goes on along the minus strand of OY292409.1, from coordinate 11,344,675 downwards.
TTAAATCAGTGACATAATAATGTGTATTTGTCATATTTTTATTGATCCTTTAAATTAGTTTTGTTGTTACTCGGTTGTTCAATTGAAATATATTGTAATCTAATTGCGTGTGTAATATACTTCAGGTGTAAATAATTAAAAAAAAAAAACTGTTAATGAAAAAGCAAAACATGCATTTAATTGTAATTCCAGGAAATGTTGAAGGACTCTTGAGCTTCAGGTGTGAAATGTTTTGTATCTTCAGGGTTGAAGATGAATTATATCATATATGAAGGTCGAATAATTACACAAAATTTTATTCGCACGTGAAGTAATTCCACGATTGTAAAATACAAATTATAATGAATATTAAATGTTTTATATTGTCATTTTCATTTATTCATGGAATATTTACGCGTGGTTGCTTCAATGTGGTTTGAGTAGGAATAGTCATTAGATTTTAACGTTCCGCAACTTGAACAACAATAAGGGAATCCCCAGTGGGTCATAAATACACTAATTTTTTTAATATAGACAGTGGAATTCAACAAGGCGAGAGCTGACAGTGATAGAAAGGGCAAAGAGAGAGTAAAGGATTCAGTGGAACAGCGAGTGATGACGAGTTGAAGGTCAAAGCAAGATTTTTTACTTCAATTCAACCAGAAACAAATTTTCTACGCAATCAAGTATCCGGTTTTAGCAAGATCTTCTTTTTTTTTTCATGCGTCTTAAAATTTTCGAAAATATTATTTGACTGATATAATTATATGTGATTATACATTTTTCGAATGGTTCTCCACAAACTCATTGGGATTTCCACCTCCCAATCGAATGACTTGAAATAACAAATATAATTGGGATGACATAAACCAAATATGTTCTTACATATTGCACAATTAAATTAATTTATAAATTGAATGCGATTGAAAGATGAGTAAATAGATAATAAAGACAAACATTGATTGATTATATCAGGTGTGAGCATAGATTCAAGATTGATAACGTGATTTTATGATTAATGATTATTTGTCAAATTTACATATTGTTATTTGTCCACACTGTAAAACATAGTTATTTGTAACGAGTTTTCTAGTAAGACTATAAATAAACATAATATATCAAAATGATATTGCGCATATACAATTATATTAATCACTGTTTAATAATACAAAGAATTGAAAGAAGACAAAATTATTGAATCGACGTAATACCTTAATTGAGGAATAACGATGCAATAATATATGGCGGGAATAGATGATGGAGCTATTTGAACTTACGTCGCGACAACACAGCCTCGAGATCACCACGACGTTCACACTACTGTCGATGTATCATGCAGACATTCTCTTATTTATATCTGCCGTGAGTTTCCGCACTATACCCAGGCGCCAGACCGATCTCCACCAATTGATTCGTGAGTATGTACTCTGATTATAAGTGAAACCAATTTGAAGTTTTTTTTTTTTTTTTTTGGTTCGTCTACAATAATGCGTTAAAACGTCAAAAACAATTTGGATGGTCTGGAACTTCCTGACATTGAGAAATGCTATTAAATATGAATTGACAATTGCCGCTCATTTATTTAAATATTGTATGAATTATAGTGTGATCGCAATTTAGAGTGATGATTCATTTTTCGCATTGAAAACCCCTTCATTGTGGCTACCGATTGCATCGTTTTCATGTTTTTCTTTTTTTCTACTTTTTTTTCACGTATCTCACTCATGAGCGTTATTATGGTAGAGATCGCAGAATGGAGCATTTTGTCATAACAAATCTGGTAATTCCATTGGTATGAATTAAGCAACACGCGAGGACACGAAAAGAACGTTTTATGCAATGTCGTGGAATGATCACGTTCGATCATGGAACCGATAACGAATCAATTTAAAAGAATGTTGAACACGAACAGTTTCCGCTTGACACTATAATCATCATGATATTAGGAAAGAATAGCGCTGGAGAAATGTTACCGGAAAAAATGCCTTTTAGGAAATTTGCTATCCGGAAAAATCATATCTCATTTCACACAGACACATATTTATAAACGTGCAAGTCGCACACTCCAGTGACCGACGCCCAAAATGATTCCGAGATGGAAATCATGGTGTGGCGACTTTTAATCGATTATAGGGTGCACGAAATATAATAATATACTGTCGAAAAAAGTGCATTGGTCAATACTGTTTATCATTCTTCTAATTTGATTTGGTAATTAATAATAAAAATGTTTATGAGATTCATGCCATCGAAATGTATGCGACACTCTCTTGATACCCGCACGAGCCATCGAAGTAATGCTATATACGGATATATGTTTGCGATTTTTCCCGCCGCTGTAGATTTTCCTGGTGCTATCCTTTCCGGGTGTCATTTTTTGCGGAACTATTTTTTCCCGCTTACGAGTTACCAATTGCACGGGATAAAGATGAAAAAGAATATACTATCAATCGACAAAAGAAGCAATTATATACAATTATTACAATTTTCAATATGATTGTGTATTTTCGTATAACGTTTACTTGATTATTTCATTTTAACAATAAACCAATACAAGTATCACGTCACCTTACATATTCAAGTATGTAATATTTACAATAGAAAGACTTACAAATTATAAATAGTTATAAAACTGTGTTCATGGTTTTTTTTTATACTCATTTCTCATCTTTGCATTTTTTTCCATTTTTTGTTGTTTTTTTTTTTCGTTCACTTGAATATTTTGTCAAATATTATGATTGACGTTCTAATATAGTATAAGCGCACTATATTAGTTCTTGCACTTATATTGCGTATTAAATTGTGATGAAATGTCACGATTTTTGATCGGGCAATTTGACAATTCATTGAACATTTTGAATTATTTATTAATTAATCTACTTATATTACATTGGGTCGTGTTTCTTAATGCACTTCGAGAAAGAGAAATAAAAACAGAGAAATTAATGATAAAAATTTATAGAAAGATATAAAATAATAGGCAAATATTACAGTTAAACCAATAATAATTTTTAAAATTGAACCATGATTAACAGTCTCTAATACTATTGCGGGCACTGAATCACTCTTATTTTCTCACATATAGTTCACATCATTGCTTGAACTTGTATGTTCTGGCAGTGAAACGGACTATTGGTGTTAACAACACACCATTTTTGATTCACTCGTGCGTCTCTCCACAATATAATAAATTCATTCATAATTCGACGATTAATTGTCCTCTTTTCTATGATCATTTCGCGATAACATACCTAAGTTCGTATGTTCTAATTCACTGTGTTAAGTCAAATCTTCATTAAAACGAATGGCACTTTTTGTGAGCGTGAAAAAACCTGGCATTCATTTTTATGAAGAAAAACAATTATATTATTAAAATATCTTTAAATTTTGACGTCAGTAGTGCATTAGAGTCAATAATTTTTTCTTTTCGATTTCATATTTGATTATTTTCTTTGTTTTTTTTTCCTTTCAATAATATTACAGGTATATTGATAACTTGTGGGATTAATTAAATCAGACAGCAGACAAAAAAAAAACGACAAAATGTCGTATCCGTTTTTTTTTTTGTTTAGTTTTTTCATCATCAATTTCTTTTTGTCTGTTATTTGAGAATGAGCTAGCGAATGTTAATCACGACACATTAACGATGAAAATTCGAGAAAATATCGTTCTACACTAAATATTCACTCGTTATAAATAATACGAATTAGTTATTATTTTCACTTTATTATTATTTTTTTTTTCTTTCCATGTTCTTTCTTTAATTCATTAGCACCACTTCTATAGCACATTTTTTGTTTGCTATAGGCAGTTGCTATAGCACCATTAGTGAAATCGAAGGAACGATGTCAGAGATAATTCATCGTTAATCAGGCAGTTTTACATATAAACGTTATTGACAAGTAATATGGTAATAAGATAGCGTTGGGTCCACACGCATGAGTGTACCGACATTTTTTCTTTTTCTATCTACTCCTTTGTGTCCTCATCTACTCATGTTATTCTGATATTTTTGTATCATCAAATTCTTGTCAAATAACTTCTCATATTCATAGACGGAAATAGCAACAATTTCAATTGTTGGATTCATAATAATTTAATAGGTTTTGCGGTCATCATTTTTTCAATTCAAATTCATCATGGTTGGTTTTTATCTGTTTCTTATCAAATTTAATTCAACTCTTTGTTAATTCTCACCAACCTTGTTCACCCCTCTCCAGACTTTGGTTATATTATTCACGAGACAATAGTGCTTGTTATTGTTTTATTTCACAGCACTACTCCTCTATATACATATCGTAACTATATGTACACAATGACACTCAGCTTTGAATAAGTTCAAAATTTTTTTTTGAATTTATATTTAGTTTTCCTAGATACACTTTTTCTTTTCTTTTTCTTTTCATTTATTGATTGAATTGTGTTCGATTTTTCCAAAATGTAAAAAATGTATCATCTTCCTTTATATTATTCGTACAAATTCCAGTACGTGGAATATTTTTTATATTATTTTTCGAATCATAAGGCCGTTGATAAAATACACGTACATATAAGCAAAAATCCGCGTATATATATTTCGAAATTATGCAAACGACAATTGGTTTGAACCGACCTTCAGCTATGCACTAGCAGTTAATTCCTTGTGCAGAAACGTTTCGATATCAACACGGCATATTGGACAGCGTTTATTTGTGCACAACCATTGATCAACACAATCAATATGAAATAAATGCATGCAAGGTAATCGCCGTACACTTTCACAATCCTCAAACTCTGATAAGCAGATTGTACATTTTTCAACTGAATCTTCGCCATTTTCGACTTTCTTCACCTGAAAAAAAAAATGTTTTCATACAGATAAAAATGAGAAAAATGAAGATGAATTCGAAAGAAATTATACAAAGTTTAGGTAGACAATAGAGTACACTTACGCATTTATATTTATGAGGGAATGTGTGACTCTCAATAGACTCTTGTGTTGCACCACAGCTAATATGTGACATTCTACGCAGATCAACGATGCGCATATAACTTTCAATTCTCGCCCGACCTGGATGAAACACATAATCCGGTAATCCCACAGGATACGGCATTATATCAGGTGACATATTGTTTTGCTGTTAAGGAGAAAGAAAATTGTAATTTACTCTCAATTTCATTCCACTCATATATTTAGAATAAAATATAATCATCGAGTTTTAATAATTTTACCATATTTGGCGAAATGCTGATATGAAGATGAGGCATTCGGGCAAGGTGGGGCCTACTGATTTGCGGTGTCCAATGATACATATGATGATGCACATGCTGATGGACGGGCACTGAATGTATACCATCTGATACAGATGTTTCCACTTCCGCATTACGCATTGTATTTATCTATTTCCAGACAAAACGAAAAAAAATTTAATTGACATTTTACATGAAATTCATTTTCTTTATTTGATAATAAGTATCTTCGTTCCCTAACCACAAGAGGCGGCGGCGGACAAGGCACGGAATTTGCGACAATAGATGCGGGTCCGCTGGCTTCTGGATGACTATAAACAGTTGGTTGTTGCGGTGATGGTAAACTTGGATGTGGTAATGGATAAGGATCAGCATGATTTGCGATATGATTTGCGATATGATTTGCTGTACAACACATTCGTGGCAGATTTCTTGGACTCGCACGTTCTTCACTCACAAATCGTCCAGGCTGGTACATATGAGCGTCCGGCGGAGTACAACTATACATAAAGTAAGAAAATAAGCATTAACAATAAGTAGATATACAAATTTGATGTTTCAATTGAATTAAATCGTACTTGTGTACAGCTGTCAAACGCGGATAAAATCTACGTCGATGAGATTCTTGCATTCGTTGTTGATTCAGCCACATTCGTTGATGCACCGGATGAATTCTCGGTCCTGTCATACCAGCTGCAGCAGGAACATCTGCGGGAACTTTTATAATTATTATGCCAAACAGGAAACTTCAAATATTTATTATTGAAAATTAGAATAATTATTACCGTGATACGTTGGTCTGGGATGATCTTGATAGAAATGGAATCGCAAAGGGACGATGTGCCGCATCCGTGGATAATCTGGAGGTCGATGCACGCAGTAAGAGTCATTTCTAAAATTGAGAATTATCAAGTATCGAATTTTATGTGTATTTTCTTCTACCGATAAAAAAATGAACAATAACAAGATAGATACTAAAATCATACCGGTGATGTTGATCTTCAACGATGGGTGCTGATACAGGTTCATTTGGAGTAGTATGAGAGTGACTTTCTTCATCAGATTCTGCTGTTAAATCAACTACAGTAACTGTGCGATCAGTTTGATCACCTTCCTGATCAGGATTCTATAAAAACATCATAAATTATTATTGCATTATATCATTGATAGAATTTAAATTCCTGTTCAAATCACGAAGTTAATGAAAAAAATTTAAAATGTTGATCATTTACGGTTTTATCGTTGTAATTCACCGTTCCGAGTACTTCAACAGATCCATCTTCATCGTCACTGTCGCTGTCGCTGCTTGATGACCAATCGAGTTGTAAATCTGGCGCTGATGGTGTATCATCTTGGTCTATTGAAATATTAATTCCAATCAGTGAAGAATAACGGATGTAAGTTGTAAAAAAATGTACGAAATTTTAAATTATTTATTTACTTGAAGTTTGTCGAGCAACAACGCCCTGTGGAACGGAACCAGTTGCGGATTGGCATGTTGCTCTATGATTAGTCACTACCTCTCTAGTAACGTCGTTTGAGCTCTCATCCATCGTGTCTGCGATGTGGTTAGCCGATCGAGTTATGCTGAGAATATTCAAGACACATGCGTTTTTAAAAGTCTAATTGCAGTTTTATAATGTTTTTTTTTTTACGTAGTTGCTGAAAATACAAAAAACAAATAATAGTAAACAACGCTATAGAGAGTATTTGAATTTTGAATGAGTAGATGAGAATTCTTCAGTACAAAAATAACTGATTAACTTTACTTGTTCTTAATTCTATCTCTAAACACGAAAAGGAAATATAAAATAGTGTTTTTTTTTTCATTCAATAATAATATTTTCAAGGCAACACTTGATTATTACCTGTAATCAACAGGTGTGTCAATGAGTCGAGATGGTCCAGCGATACTCAAATTATCAACGTGTTGATTATTCGACAATTTATCAGTTTCATTTTTTTTCACTTTATGCTTTGATGGTAGGTCACGTTCATGCAAATTTCTTTTACGGCGATAGTGTCCACATAACCTCACGTCGCAGAGATTATTAATTGGTCTATTGGCCATTGAATCACGTCGTGCTCGTGCTCGACACATACCACCGCTGTGATGATTTATATTACGAAAATGACGCCAGAAACGTGATTCTCCAATTGGTAATGTTCTAGGTGGCATACACGGTTCAAATTCAAAAACAGGATGATTTGATGAGGGTTGGGGCTGATTGGCAAATGGTTCAACGCGATTTTGTGAATCCGTCTCTTCAATATCACTTTCAGCAAATAAATGTTCATACTCCATTTCAGGGCCTGGAATTCCCAATTAAAAATCATCATCACAGGTTATGTAACTCTTGTATTGTATTCCTCATGAATACATGATCGTATATATATTTACCTGCGGGACACCGTTGCGGCGTTGGATCAACAGTTGATGAAAATGCTGTGTCAAATATATCAGCTAATGATGTTGAATTAGCATCTACTGATCCTGTAGCAGTATCAGCATTGAAAAGACCATTTCCATCTTCCGTTTTGTCTTTTCGCCAAAAATCATCGGGATTTTCACCACCTGCCATTCTGCAGTTTTGCGAAAAAAAAATAAAAATAAAATGAAACCTAAATTTATAAAAGAATAAATACCATAAATAATGTGCGAATATTTCCATATTATATTTGAGCATATCGTTGTGTGAATTTATTTTCATTTTTTATTCTCTTATTCATTGCAGATATTCGGCGTGGAATTGTATACGATATAGTACAAGTCTATTGAAACTCGTGGCGTTTGTGTGCTCCATTTATGCAATTGTTGTTGCAGCAAGTGAGAGGGGGAGCGAGAGAAAAACGAAATTCAATAAAATAATGCCAATTAATCCAGGGAAATAAATAGGGCTGCGAATTTATTTTATATTTATTGACTCGATTATTCACTGTATTAAATTAGCTGACCAATGTAGACGTAATAACCGTCACGTATGCACACACATATATACACATATATATATATATATATATATATATATGCCTATATATAAATATATATTCATATATATATATATTTATTCTCAATACAACTTTCATTGCAATAACAATATTTCGTTGCTTATGAACACATCAAATATGATGCACGTAATGGAGTATAGGAAAATTCATTCATCAAGGTCATGTTTCAGCGAATTTTTTCTCACTAGCGCAACTTGATAGCCAACCTCTGGACCAAAAATCGATGAGCAAATATAAATTTGTACATTCATAGTTGTAGATTTATTGTCTATGAAAAAAATCAACAAACAAGGCCATACCTTTCACGCTCTCTCTGCCAAAATTTTTAATCCAAGTCTACGTTGATGCTACTCGTATCTACCACGTCATTTTTTCGTATGAAATTTTTTTTTTCACGACGATTGTAAGTAGAATTTAGCGTCAACGTTATCGTGGTAGTGATAACGACAAACGGCCCATGACTCACACACTATAATACATAGGGTATTGTAAATCTATGAACAACAAGGAATTTTGCCAGCGTAATTCCATGTTAAAGACAATAATAAAAATGAAAAAGATGTGTAGATTGTCATTGCAAACCTATGGATGAAAACTTTTGAGAAGAAACGATAGTTCCCGATACACACAGAATTAAATTTTGTATAGATGGCATAATGACGAGAGAAAATGGTGTATGGTTTCGTTTTTTTATTTGTATATAATACAAAATGGCGACGGTACGAAGGTGTATCCCTCTGTCGCCGTATTTACAAAATACATTGGAATATTTTTCACCGTTATTAATTCAACATTTTACTTTTAATTTCTTTCAATATTTTCATGCAAAGCTGTTGCGAAATTAATATAAACATTTGATTATTTCACGTAGCTATTTAACATGGAAAAAATGCAATGAATTGATATTGCGATGTAAAATAAGAAATAATGACAAACGTTTTGTTGAAATTTCATTGGCGCTACAGTCGCTATAACATTTTCTCAGCTACACTTCCAATCTATGTATATTTTCATGATTGCGCCCATTTATACCTCACACGCACAGAGCCTCATGATTTTCGAGACAAAAAAATACGGTGTGGTCTATGTTAGTGGTGTGTGCGGCACATCATGATAAAATTGCAGAAGTGAAGAAAAAAAAATTTTATTACGCACCTTGTTGACTTCAATAAAAAAGTATTTGATTCATTATTGTTATACTTGCGGTCACAAATGTATTCTGCTTTGATACCAATAAAGTTCAAAGGTCAACATAAAAATTTCTGGATGGTAAACCGGTGCCACATTCAACAAACGAACTATGATCACCGGGGCCTCATGGTTTCTCGCCTGAATTTTTTTTAATGTCGTTATATCAGGCATGGGCATCAACATGGAATTGCCAAATAAAGTAGGTGGTTGGTTTCTAAAAATAAAAAAAAATTATGAAAGAAAAAATGAAAAAATAAACGATGAAATTTTTATGATAAATATTATGCGTGAAAATGATTGGCAATGTTCCCTATACAAAAATGTACTTATCTGAAATTCAGTATACATTTTTGCGCGCACACGCATTTTTGATATACGTAGTTCCTTTTTTTCCGTTCCATTTTGCACTGGAATGCAGGGCAATATGTAATAATAGATATAAATGGTGTATTGGCATTTGTAGGATAATCGGAGTACACAAGATATGATCAATGATTGTTGAAGTATTAACTTCAAGCTCGGTGAGGATTCAATGTCTTCATAGAGTCTTTGAGGTTATAATCGTATTTGCTATCCCAATATACGTTGCAAAAACTCATATCATCACCGGTCGTTTTCATTGCATATATTTAAGAAAACCTCGTGTTCTTATGTGTCGAGATATATATCTCAACGATTAGTTCATTATCTTTCTTTTTTTTTTATCTTTTTATAAAAAAGTTTATCATTTATTATTTTCAATATAGCGAAGAAATAATGAACAAAAATATACATTAGTATGTTGTTCCGCAGCATGAAAAATGAATAATGGACCAAGTTCGCAGCCAAATTGTTTTCGCCAGAAATAACTTTTTTTCTCATAATACTCTATTCGTGATAATAATTTTTTGCCATCTATTTTTCTCATGTTTCAGGTCGATTATGATTTTTTAGATTTCTCTGGTCTTGATGAGAATATCACGGGTGAAATTAAAGCTATTTTACGATCTGAGATAGCATCAGATGTATTAAAATTACCGTGGGACAATGGCGAAAAAGACTATAATTCAAATTCAGTTGCTCCCGAAACATTGGAGCCGCCAGAACATTGGCAGCGCTATGGTAATTCAATACAGAACATTCGTACAAATCAATTCCTTTAATTAATTTTAATTTACCCACAATGAACAAATATAATTCGGGAGATTAACTGAATTCCTTGTACGGAATAGCAAATATTCAACGTACTGTTTGTCCTTTTCATTCTCTTTATTTTGCGACGTCTATTACAAAGCATGATATTTAATGAAGGAAAAAAAAAATATTTAGGTACGGAGGAAACCATCACGTCTTTTGAAATAGTTGGGACAACTGCCTCAATGATGCCAACATCAATGTCAGGTGCGATAACGTACAATGGGACATTTGTTCATTTACAATATCCGGATTGGACAGCCATGGCAGGGAATCCGTATCCAAATAGTGGTACTGGCGATCCAAATACTTACTCATACATGCCAGGCGTTACATACGCACCAATATATTCACCAAGTGATGTTATAAATGCATCACCAAGTCGTGACAATGATAGACGCGGTGGTCGTGGCCGCAATCGTAAAAATGAAAGCTATAATCGTGTAATGAACCCGAGCGATATGCCGAGCTATTTGGTTCAACCAGGACAATTCAATCAGATGCCACAAATGTGTCATTCAGCTGTAACATACATGCCGTACGCTGTGACACCCCAGCAACACCCAGCCGCAGGTCGGCCTATTTTTATGCCATCACCTCAACAATACAATCCACCGCAAATTCATCCACACCACAATAATCATCCACAATACACACATCCTGGTTATTCCACCCATACAACTGGCAATCAAAAGCATCATACACGACAATCATCTGGACAGAACTATTACAATCAAGATAATAATACATCAAAGAATATATCGAATGTTCATCCAAAAACTCATGAGAAAAAGGTTTATGATAATACTGCCACTGCCACGCAGCCGTTCCGTCAACTGCCTAATAATAACAATGACTATGAAATGTCGAAAAAAAATAAATCGATTGTGAACAATAATAATGGTAATTCATCATCAATAAATAATGGACATGCAACTGTTGTGGCTACAAAAAAACAAGTGGAAATAAAAAAAGAAATTGAACCGATTGTTAAGGCTCTGCCAATTGTCGAGACAAAAACGACTAACGATAATTGTCAGATAAATAATGAAGGAGCTACAGTTCGTGTTCCAACTGCGCCTACAACTCCCGTCACTCGTGATGTCGTCAAACCTGTCGAAGAAGTAGTTTGTATACCGAGTGAGCAACCTGTGCTTCCTGCAAAACCTACGTCCATTGAATCTATCCCCACGCCAATTCCCAAAATAAATGGCGAAGACAATACGGATGATGAGATTATAATGAAGAACGTGGCCGATGTGTCGGCGACAACTCAGGAAAATGAAACTACAACACCTGCTGTCAATTGTGTCTCACCAGTTTCGTCACCAGCACAAGCACCACCCAGTTATGCAGGGAAAACATTTGCCAGCATACTGAAAAAAACGACTATGGAGAATCGCTCTTCACCGGTAACTCATCAAGTGAATAAATCACAAATAGTGCGGTCAAGTGTAAGTGATTCATCGGTTGACTTTGGTAATACAACGAGAAATCATCATCAAGATGGGGGGTCAAAACGTCGAAGTGTACCATTAACTCATGATGGTGAAGCCTCATCAAAAACAATTAATCATAGTGCATTCAGTGATCGCAAAAAATCGTCAAAAAATTCAGTACAAACACATTCATATGATCCAACTGTGTATAGAATTGGTGGTGAGATATCAATCAATATTGTTTCATTATCATCATCATCATTATTATCAAGGCGGTGAATAGAAATAATGGAATTTTTGTAACTTCTCGTTTTTTTTATTTTAGAATTTCTACTCAACTATCAAATGGATAAACATACCGTCAGTTTACTGCCACGGGGATTGACGAATCGCAGCAATTATTGTTATATCAATAGTATATTACAAGCTTTGCTTGCTTGTCCACCATTTTATAATCTCCTCAAAGCTCTACCGTACTCCAGACACCCATCAAAAAATTCAACCACTCCATTAATCGATAATATGTAAGTGTGATTCAATCCACGATAGATTATGTATCATGAGAATAGTTTTTATATGACTGAATTGAATTTTTGTTCTTATCCCTTGTATTTGCAGGGTAAGATTCGTCAACGAATTTGATCCGTTGCCAGAGGGCCAACGACTGCCACGGAAAGACTTGAGAGCTCAAAAGAAGAGCGAAGATGTCGCGGTAGATATCCAAGCCGGCATTGCCTTCGAGCCTTCTTATGTATATACTATGTTGAAAAATGCCGCTTGCGCTGGTGTATTCTCGGTTGAGGGACGACAAGAAGATGCAGAAGAATTTTTGTCGTGTTTACTCAATGGTATTAGCGACGAAATGCTTGAAGTTAGTATTTGTTGTATAAAAATTTACATTATGGTTTTATTTCCTCTGTAAAATATCTTATACATAGACATTAACAAGTCAACCTCATTTTATATTTTTTTTCTCGCTTTTACAGTTAATGAAACAAGTTGGTGATGATGGTAGTGCACCCGTAACTGCAGAGCCAAATGTAAATTATAATAGTGGAGATGAGGAGTGGAAAGTGAGTGGAGAAGACATGAAAATAATATAATATTTGAGAAAGCTGTGTACAGCTCATTCATATAAAGAGGATGTATTATTATTTCTTCAATATCTTTTCCAGGTGATGGGACCGCGGAATAAAGGATCAATCACTCGATGCACTGAGTTTGGTAAAACACCATTGTCAGATATTTTTCGTGGACAATTAAGATCGAGAATTTTGCGTCAAGGAGAAGAAAGTACGGACAATGTACAGCCATTCTTCACATTACAACTCGATGTTGAAGTAAGAGTCTAATTTACTTACATCGCTCCTTTCATCTCTTCCATTTAACTTTTCAACAATATTCAATATTTTGATACTTTTTATTTTATACTTTCTCTTAGAAAATCGATTCCGTGACAGATGCCCTCGAAACATTAGTTGCGAAAGATCAAGTTGAGGGAATGATGTGCAGCAAAACGAAGAAACAAATAAATGCGTGGAAACAAGTTACACTTGAAGAATTACCTGTAATATTAATATTACATTTGAAATGGTTTGACTATAAACTCGATGGCTGCTCGAAAATATTCAAGAATGTTGCCTATGGAATTGATTTGAAATTCGATAGCAGTGAGTAAAATACCATTTTGCATTTTATTTAGTTATAATCCAATGAGTATGAATGTTCTCCCCAACTTTTATCACAATTGGAATTATTTTTCCGTTTATCTTTTCAGAGTTCTTGTCTGTCAATATTGGTAAAAAATTAACGGCGAAACAAAAACAGTACAAGCTATTCGCAGTTACATACCACGATGGGAAGGAGGCAACTAAAGGTCATTATGTAACAGACGCCTTTCACGTGGGTTATGGTGCCTGGGTACGTTATGACGATAGCTCAGTAAAAGGCATCTCTGAGAATGATGTATTAAATCCAACAATTCCACGTGTACCATATTTACTCTATTATCGACGATGTGACACGATTGGGAATAATCAACCGAATAACACTAGAACTCGTTGAGTAGGACGATGTAGTGAACGAACGAAAGGAAGATAGAGAGGGTGGGGAAAAAGGAGTGAAAGAAAAGAAAAAATAATGAGAGAAAGAACAGTTGTAGGTAAGCTCATATGTTTGTTTTTATAAATGGAGATTAAGGGGAAATGAAAGTCATTTTTCGCACGATTTTCTTTTTCTTTTCTAATATAAATAGTGACTTATAAATACATGAATTAGATATGTAAGACAAATGGAATAGTATATTTCAAGAATAGTTTGAAATTATGACAGGCAAATATGATCAATAGAAGGTTCAATAATAGTATATAAATTTCATCTTGATTTTTCAATATTATTTAATATTACTACATACTTGATAAATAGTTTCTTTTTTCTAGCCAACGATTTTTTATTGCTCAAATTTTCTGAATCATAACTCATGAAAAATTGTATATTTGAAAGAGAAACAGATTAGATATATATTATTCGCGTTTTCATTTTCTTTTTTTAATCAACGACACCCCCATTACTTCAATAAAATTAAGTCTTTCAGAATTTCAAATTCTTCTCGTGAGTTTCCATTTTGTAAAAAAAAAAAAAATATCTATCAACTATAATAAAATCCGTAAAATATCACTTTCATATCCCCCTAAAGAGAGTAAGAAAAAAAAATTTATTAATAATAACGCGACACATTTTTACATTTTCAACATCTCGAAACTTCATGTTCATCTCTGAATATGAATCGTATTCATCATCGAATACCACCAGAGACAAAAAGAATGAAAAAAAAGAAAAAAAAAAGAATAAATCAGTGAATGGAAAAAAAAAAAAAAAAAATAATAACAAAATACATTTCTAGCTCTGGGTCATCATATTTTTGTTGATTAGGCGTGTAATATCAATTGTTACAAGTGCTATGTGCCTCATTTCTAGTATATTGAAATAAAGATAGCATTACTATTTCTCATGATGTTTATCCTCGTAACAATTGTCTCGACTCATTTACTTATCTAATATGATGTTTATTATGCAAGAATAAATATATAATTATGTTCATAATTTAGGTTAAAAACATTGGTGAAAAAAAAAGGAAAAAAAAAATTGCGTGTCCGATTTTGAAAGTTAAGTAATATAGACATTATATATAAACTATTACAATTTGCATTTGTATTCTATTTTATAAAACACACTATATATCATATATATCATCATGTCATCGCCGTAAAAGAATAGTTTCTAATTTTAGAAAAACGAAATTCGATAGTTATTTTTATTTTTCACATTTTTAAACTTGAAAAGCCCGCTACAAACTTTTGACTGAATTTATATCCATGTATAAACACGGAATACAACAGTGGTGTCACCAAGTGATAATTTCTGAAACTCTCACGGATATTTCCAGGAGGCACAACGGTATTGGACAATTTTTTTGTCATATACGCGTGTAGCAATGATAATTATAGTACTGCAAATGGAAACGATGATTCAGTGATTGTCCCAACAGAATACACGTCAGTGATTATATAGTTGACTTGTTGAAATTAATTTACGGTATATATAGAAACTACTCGATCAAACGTTTCATAAAATCGACGATTGAATAAGCGATAAGAAACATTAAATATAAAAAATGTCAGATTTAAGGAATTGGGTGAATTCATTACCAATATTCACGAGATATTGGCTATTGTGCACAATTGGCTTATCACTCATTGGCCGATTTGGATTAATTTCTCCACACGTGTTGATCCTATTATACGACAATTTTATTCATAAATTTGAAATTTGGCGTGCAGTCACAAGTTTATTTTATTATCCATTAAATCCAGGAACAGGATTTCATTTTTTGATTAATTGCTATTTTCTTTATCGTTATTCATTGAAATTGGAACGTGAAGAATTTGATGGACGACCAGCTGATTATTTATTCATGCTGATTTTTAATTGGCTATGCTCAGTAGTCATTAGTCTCATTGTGAATGTACCATTGTTAATGGATCCAATGGTGATAAGTGTATTGTATGTTTGGTGTCAATTGAATCAAGATGTCACCGTCAGCTTTTTGTTCGGTAAATAATTGTTAATCACAAACACATAGATTTTTTTTCAAATTGTAAATCAACTATGTTATTTATTTGCCGATGGTATATTTTTTAGGCACACAATTCAAGGCGATGTATTTACCATGGGTACTGTGTGGATTTAATTTGATAATATCTGGCGGTGGGATGTTGGAGCTCATCGGAATATTAGTTGGAAATCTTTATTTCTTCCTGAAATTTAAATATCCACAGGAGTTTGATGGACCAGAATTATTGAATACACCGAAAATTATTGAGAGCTATTTTCCAGCACAGAGACAAAATATTAGAGGATTTTCAACCAACAGTGTACCCAGACCCGGTGCACCTCCAGCACCATCACGAAATATATTCGGTAGTTACAATTGGGGTCAGGGCAATGTTTTAGGACAGTGAAACGTTTTAATTTTCCTTTTTGTCATCATTGCAACGATATTCAGTTAAAAGGTTCAAGAATTTTCATGGCTTCACTACAAGCGTGGATATTTCCATTGTAAATATTAAATAGTATACATGTATGCCATTGACATATCGCAATATTCAATTTGATTTTTCTTTATATTGCGTTCGACTGCAAATTAATTCTTTTTTTCTCGGAACTCAACACTGGAAATCTTTTTTTTTTCTATCGTGTAAAAGTTTTTATGCTAAAGAATGTATCCTGATTGTTTATATATGGGTGTTTTGATTGAATATTTAATTGTAATTTGTATTACTTGTGCGAAATAAATGATTATTGATCAAAATTATCAGGAATGGTGAAATAATTTATTAAATAAATTGGAAAATTTTCAACTACTAATTATTCGCATCCGTTATTACAATTTACAGATTATATAGGTACGTGTGTGATTCTTCGAAATACACACGGTACTTTATTTTTATTTTCAATATTCTTAATGAAACTATATGCGTATCATCATTACCAATTTTACTTCTTTGACGAATCGTTTGATTTGTCATCATGTTTCTTTTCCGCCGAACCCGCTGGAGCTTCACGGAAGTTCGCAAATTGTTCCCAAGGTGCTGACAACTCAAATCGACGGAATTCTTGTGCCAATTCGAGTGGCTCACTCACTACACGTTTGACTTCGTCGTCATACCGAACCTGAGAATCAAAAAATTTAATATTTAATCGATTCTATTCATCGCATCATATATTTCTTTCAAACGGTTGACAAAATAATTCGATAATGTGCAATAACCTCTACGAAACCAGTTAATGGAAAATCTTTTCTCAGTGGATGGCCCTCAAAGCCATAATCAGTAAGAAGTCTTCGAAGATCAGGATGTTCAAGGAAATATATACCGAACATATCCCATACTTCCCTTTCATACCAATTGGCCGATTTAAATACTGGAACAGCTGAATCAACCGGTGTTAACTCATCTGTGTAGGATTTAACTTTGATTCGAGTGTTGAAACGGATTGAAAGCAGCATATATACCAACTACAAATACAAATAAAAAATTTTCAAGAATGATTGCTAATATCTACACGGAGTAGAATTTACTAATATATAATTATCTACTGAGACTCACTTCAAATCTGTATACTCTACTTGGTACATCAACAGCGGTGATGTCTGCTAATATAGTACACTGTGAATTGTGGTGATCTCTCAAGAATGTTAAAATTGGACGAATGCCTTCAGGCGCAACAAGAATTTCTAACTCATCGCCAGCTGCAATTTGTACTTTCTGTACATACTTTGGTAGACATTCAGCTATATAGAGACCAAAATTTTTTATTTGATCGAGATCTGTTATTCGAGGCTTTCGTACAGTGGCTAAAAAAATTTGCATAAACAATCATTAATTATATATTACAATCAATAACTCATTGCTATTTTTCGTTCATTATTTTACCCACGTCGTGTTTCTTCCTCCGTAGGTGTAGTTGTTTGGCCACTTCGTAATATTGATGCAGTTGAAATATAACCTAAAAAATTCCCAGCAAAAGTCATTATTACATAATACGAATTATGAGGTTATTTATGACAATAATAGAGAGGTAAATAAAATTACGTTTTGGAACGGAATTAATGGTCATGCGAGTGGCTGCCCGTAAATTATTTATAATAATTGAAGCCATATTTTTTGTTAATCGACAATAACAGAAAATAGCAACTTCACACTACTGCCAAGTTCACTGCACCGCCATATTATTCATCGCGCAGTTTGCGCATGCGCCATCTACTCATAAAAAAATAAAAAAAAAATATATAGTGTGAAAGCTCAACAGTTGAGGGTTCATCAGTATCATGCTCATTGCTATTAATCATTTCCAATTTTCAATTTCACGTGTAGACTGTACACGATGAGAAAAATAATATTATTATTTGAGAATCCTTCAGAATTTTCTTGCTCTACAGTCCCAAACATACTTCTCAGTGCCTGAATTTCCTCAACTATGTATGAAGCTTCCATCGTATTTGAATTTCATAGGTGACGCTGATAACAGCATCAGTTAACGTTACTGCATTCGAAATTTTCTGGGCATTTCTTTAATCATTAATTCAATGATAGTAATTGTTATTAGTGAATTTACATGATTCCTGTAAGTATTACGGGTTCAGGGTTAAGTTCAGATAAAAAACCGAGTGCATAAAATGGCGGTGTAGCAAAAGTTGAGGATCAACAACCGAAGATGACGCCATCGAAGGTAAATTCTGCAAAATTTTATATACCAAATATTCATATGTATTTATATATATATATTTTTTTTTATTTAATTTTTATTTCTATATAAGTATTTACATATTCTCATAATTGAGAGATTTGCAATGCGACTATCCATGGATTTATGGGAGGGCATGTGTGTCTGTGTGTGGATGTTGTGTATATATATATGTTTTGTCCTTTTTTTAATGCTGAGTTTTTGCTTTTTATATCTGTATATATCCGTAAACAAAATCACAATGACAATAGTAAAACAAAGTTTTCTTTCCTGAAATAATCAAAGAATAATTATGAGGAAGAAGAGCGATTTGTTCATAATTATATAATGTTATTTTTAGATTCATTACACACAATGTTTATATATATCCTTAAACATTGTGGACCTTCTATAATAAACAGAATATATATATGTGGGCTCACTCGTCTTGATGTGTAAAAAATCTAAATGGCGTCACACGCTACCGATATAATTTACCATTTTTTTTTTCGTATTTTCTTCCTTTTTTTTTTTGTATATAATTTGTAAATAGAAAGCTGCTGCTCGTAATTGCATCGCGAAAATTTCTCTCGTTTGCCAACTCGTCAAATGTGTATATGAATAGGTGTGTATTATTCATTTGCGCGATTTTTATTTGTTCCTGTTTCTTTCTTCAACTTCATTTCCTTATTTCATTTGTCTTTTCATTCATATATTGTTTTATTTCCATTTGTTTTTTCACTGTCGTTTTCTTTGTCGTTAAACATTCGAGGTGAACAAGCGACTAAAATATCCACACGCCAATTACATTGTCTATATATCATAATAATAATATCGTGGTCTTACATCGATATATGTCATACAATAAATAGCTAATTTTTTTTGTTTATTTTTATTATCAATTATTACCTCGAATATCATCATCTCAACCTATAATTATAGTATAGTGCAATAATTAACTGTACAATGTAAAATATAATTCCATCTAGCTAACAATTCTAAATACGACTGAGCGCATCAACATTACCTTCAATTATTTTTTTGTTTTTTCCTTTTTTTTTTCACCATTATCGTATTTATATCAACTTATTGATACGAGTGGTTCACGGTATATTTTATATGGCGATTAGTATTATAGAATAGTAATATTCATTTCTTTAGTTGTTTTTCTTTCTTCTTCGTATGTTCAAAACGTTCACCTCACTTTTGTCAATTAATTTTCACTTGGCTATAACGTCGCATTTTCAGTATTTCTTTTTTTTTTTTCCATTTTATTCTTCATTCATAAATATTCGTTTAGAGAATGATAATTAATTTAAATATAAACATTACACTCATCAAAGATATTGAAGATATGCAGATATAGAGGTAAGGGCAGTGTAAACGATATGCGAATGTTTTTTCTCTGAAGAGATTTATATATATGTGTGTATATATAATAATTGCGATATAATCAAATGACAAATAACGACAACGTTGAGACTGCCCGGTAAATTTACTCACATTGAGATGTTACAGACATCCATTCGAAAAAAAATACGGAAAAAAAATTCATTTCATTTAAATATTCTTCCAATTCCTTCTTTGTTCAAGTTTTAATTTTCTTCTGTAGTCAGTGAAAGCGATGGGCAATCTCTTTCCTTCCTTTTATTTTCTGTTTTTTGATGGCAATGGTGAGCCTTCCATCCTGCTTAATTGTATATTTGTATATAATTAGATAACAGATTTGAGTATTGGCTCAAACTCAATGCTGAAGAGACAAATATATGAGATATGTGCTGAAAAATATTTCGTACATAGGTCAATAATCTTTTTCATAGTTTTTAGAAGTCTTTTTTTTTCAATAACGTAAAAATTGTTATAGATTTTTGTTTGCTTGTGTATTTTTCTCGTTATTTTCTTCCTTAACTGTGCATATGTTAGAGAATTATTCATCGTGAGTGTCTAATAACAAATAGAAAGACGGTATATAAATCGTCAGAAAAAAATGGTCGAGCATTATATCAACGATAGTCTTTTGAAAAAATTTGAAATTTTCCTAACTATTTTTTGTATTTTCTCTCACACTGGAAATATGAATTAAACGAATAGCGCATCGGCGTAGGTTCGCATTGCTGTGTATCGATATATATGAGTATGTGTATATGTATATGCATGGGTGTGTTTTATCTTTGTGATAAGCAAAAAATCAAATTTCCATTTATACATTTCATATTTCTAAGTATCAACAAGTTTAATGAGAAATGGAAAATATTCAAACACATTAAATCGCACTCATGCCCGTTATCATTATGATCATCATCATTCAATCATCATTTATTTATATAGATTAATTTTCAAGTCCATAATTTAATTGTATTAACAGACTTATTCATATACAATGTCTAATAATGAAGCAACGCATTCTTCTGAGATAACATTCTCCAAAATTGTCTGGTTATTGCTACAAAATTTTATCATTATTTTTTTTTTTTTGCTACTATCATCGTGCACTTCATTTCTTCTAAATATCGACAATTCATTTAGTTATCATAATACATCATTTCGATCACTCTCTAATACACTTTCTTTTCCTACTTGTCCCCTTCACTTCTCTTCATTGATATAATTTTTTTGTACACACAAAACAATATTGTTTATAATTATAAGTTGAACCAATCAAATTCATCATCGCACTAAAATATCAGCATTGATAAATATATTTATATGTATAAAAAAAAATTATTCGAGTGTTCATGTGTGCTTTCAGCAGTAAAAAAATCTCAATTCATATCATATGAAAAACAATGTTACACTTATTATTTCACTATATATTTGTATAGTGATTTACGACATTTGGATTTGCATTCGTAGCTTATATATTCGTCATTTCCGTAATAATTCATGCGTATTCTTTGTTTTATTTTTTCTAGTAATAATTTTTTATGTTTTTTAATTCGTATTGACAATACTGCGCCCACACCCTGTGTATGTATAAGCATTTTGCATGCTACGTTTGTTACTTATCAAATAAGTATTCTCTTATTTTTGCTTCGGTGCATTCATAAAATGTTAATCACAAAAGTCGTTTCGCATTTAAAATTAACCACATACATTACCATATTTACCGAGGTTACTATCCATTTTAGTCTAATTCAAGTTTTTTCAGCATACAAACTCGTGCGCGGACCATTTGTTTTGCAATTTTTTTCTCTCTAATGACTCAATATCATTCAATAAACAATTTACACATACAACATTATTCATATATATATATATAGATTTATTTATATATTTATATTTTGGTGGATTTTGACAAAATCCATTCTTTGAAGTCCTATTGTAACGAAGTCCATTGTTGCAGCATAAATTTTTGCATATAGAAGCGAAAAAGTTTTGTTTCTCCAACGCGTAGTGAACAACAAGATTAAAAATACACACAAATTGACACACACATTTGTGTATGTCAATTTACAATTGTAATTGTTCAAAATGTGTTTGCTTATTTTTTTTTTTCTTTCACCTAATTTTTTTTCTCTTTGGTATACGCATTGCCACAAGGTTCGGATTGGAATTACACGAACATTTGCGCCTACGAATTATTCTCTTTCTCACACTGTTGTAGTACAATCAGTCTTGGCTCGCTTTCTATTTTTTGTCGTTTTTGTTATTTTTTTTTGCTATTTTCTCGTTTTTTTTTAAAATGTATATACTCGATTTGCTCCAAGCTAATGGACGGTGGATGGATAAATTACATTAGTATGAGCTTTTCAAGAGCTCCATTTTTGTCATTATTTGTTTCTGTACCTTCACTAATTTAATATTATTTTTTCATCGTCCGTCCATTAGCAATGCTTGCTAATAAACCGTTTATTCATCAGACGTCGTATTCTCAAATATGTAGAAAGTAAAAACAAACAGACGGGATATGCAATTGGAATAATATACTATGGTTGTAGTTATTTTTTGTCTTTTTTCTTTCAATTTCATTTCTGTGTTTGTTTGTTCATCTTACACATACCATTCCTTGATATCCTTTAACTCACGTTTTTTACCATTTCTACTTGTGTTTGCGCTCGCTTTCAAGGCACCATTATACTGTTGACCAGAACTAGCAGCGCCTAAAAGCGCGGCATTAGGATCCTGACAGAAATTTTTTGTTTCATCTACTTTATAATTGGCTTCGGGACGATTTTTGAATTTTAGAATGAGTAAAATTATAAGTACAATTGCAATGAGTGCACCAGCAATAATAGCAATTATTAATGCTGCATTTTTTGCTGCATCCGAATGTATACTCGGTACTTTCGGCACTTCTTTAGTTTTTGGCGGCGTTGGTATTGGTGGATAAGTTTCTGGATGATACAATGGTGGATCCGTCATTTTTGTTGATGTTGTATGTGTTGTTGCACTCGTAGTACGATGTGTTACAGTTGTCGTACTGAAAATTAAATTTCATGAAAATCATCCAATATAGAAATAATATAAATGAATTTGTATGTCAAAAAAATTTGGTTATTCACATGATACATTTTTTGTATGTGAATTTTATAAATGTATTCATTAATAATTACGCACCTGGGATGAGTTGTTTCGGTTTCAGTGCTGGATACATTGAATTGTGTTGATGTTGTGACTGTACCTTTGGTGACAGACGTCAATTCTGGCGAAGTATGCGTACTGATATGGCTTGTTGGGGTCTCACGTTGAGTTGTATATGTCACTGAGCTCGAATCTACAGACAACAATCATGTCACGAGGGTTGGAACAAGTAATACCTGTAATATTCTAGTGTTGGTACGGATGAAATGAGGTAATATAGGTATACGCGTGCGTATTGATGGCAGGGACGTATCAAATATTTGAAGCACATGCGATACCATACGGTGCCAACCCCCGATTTAATACTCGCGAACTTTTTTTCCCATTCCTTTTTTTCTTCAATGCTTTATCACATCATACGAATAATATTGCAATAATCAAACATTCAATTACCTCACATACAAATAATATTCGTATATAGATTGATTTTAAAAAATTTGCACATCTATTTACTATGATCCAGTGACGAGTAAACTTAAAACAATTCACGTATGTTTTTGATGCTACCGGTACAATAGAATTTATTTGTTAAGGAAACACATTCCATATAATTCTGTCTATATTCAGGCTCATTGGAATCGTGATAAAATAAATTTCGGCAAACACAGTTACAATATGAATATGAATAGATAAAACAAAGCGAATAAATTATTACACAATGCGATTGTATCAGTACTTTTGATATGTTATAAATTTCATCCGGAGATACTCATTGGTCGAGCATCAATTACACTGTCTACATGAAATGTAGGTCCTACGCGCGTCGTATCGATTTTTTAGTATAAGAAAAGAACGGCATGTTGGTAAAATTGATCAATACCTGTAGAATATTGAAATAACTATACAGGTAAAATATTATTGCCTTGGCGTGATATCACGTGGACAGGTGAAGGGTAGAGAAAGATAGATAAGGGGATGAGAGAGGTAGGGAATGAGCAATAAAACAATGCTCACCAGTAGCAGATGTTACAACGACTCCTTCGGTTGTTACGAGATCGCCCGAGCCTTCTTCGCAATCCTCCTCGTCGTCACAGGATGGGCGTTCTTGAATATTGTCCTTGGTTTTAGGCTTTGCTGTAGCAGGCAACCGTGTGGGCGCCACGTATACAGGCGTTATCAGGTAATCTGTGAACGGAAATAACTTTTATTATTTTGCCATTTTTTTTTTCCCTTACAAATGTACATTTAATTGTATAGATGTAAATGGTCGATTGGTATGTATTGAAATAGCAATCATTTAATTCAGTTTTTAGTCAGTGAGTGAAGATTTTGGATCAGGAACGCAGGAATATGGTAGAGGTATGAATGGTTAGTGAACGTGCTTCAAGAACACGCGGCTGGGGATGGCGGAAGTTTATCTTCGGTTGAGGGGATTCTAAATATGCAAATGAATTGACGATATAACCGGGGGAGTATGAAAGCATGAAAGTAGCATCGTCGGTCAATACACTCTTGGGACACACTTCTGGCATATGCACACATTCATATATAGTATATGTATATTTATGTGTGCATGTGTTGTATATTCAATTGGTCGATATCCATATATTTATTGAATTATACACGTAGCAGAAATATTTTTTTCCTAATATGTTAACATTTTTTATTTCTTTCTTTTCTTGAAAGGCAAGGGAATGTCTGACTAAGAAGATGATTGCAAACCGTAAATTGATCTAATTAAAATGATATGACTCGGAAATGTGGAGTTTTGCTTCTAAATACTTTCATGGTGTTCCATTATTCCTTTAACAATAATTTTTATTAGGACTTTTTAATAATTTGTTTATCATGAAACTAACGAATTCATGATAAACAATTATTACAAGATTGAAATCATTCTCCCCATCTATTGTTGTGTGAATGATGTTATATAGTAAAGTATCATACTATTACAATTCTATCTTCTCTCTGATATGATGTTAGATGATTGTTCATCGATAAAACTTAGCAGAAATTCTGTTTAATGTTTAAATTAAAACCAGAATCAAAAAAAAAATTGTGGTAAGTGTCGCTGAAAGCGACAAGTGCCTTACCAGTTATATGTGTATTCCGTCCTTGTCTAGGGGAGTGCTAAACGTCTCTCCTTTCATACTACACAACTAGCCAATATTCGTTGCGTTCTTATATAGAAATCGCCGAGTAACGCGACCACATGCGAGAAAGCAACTTCATCGTATTATTCACAAAATCAATAAATTTGAAATAAATCTTCTTCTGTTTTGTCTCCCAAAACATTATACCGTACCATGGTCTAAATTTACAATTCATCTCTTTTCACCTAAATCAAAACCAGATCTATAAATTAAATATAATGAGTTGAGAAGACATTCAATTTTGTGTCCTTCACTCATCGCAGTCGGTAATATCGCTCTCATATATCATCGTGTGCAGTGAGCACGCATTGTTTCCCTTGCAGTAGTGTCTAAAGTCTAATTTATTATGATCCAACAACAAAAAGTTTAATTAAAGGATTAATTGATGCTGATAACCCACCTGAATTTGGATCATATATCGGTGTACAATCATCATCTTCATCGTCACCAGTGCAACCACTGCCAGCGCCAGAAAATATGAGGTCATCCATGACTCCTGGTAAACCGGATGCTGGCGTCTGCAAAAAATTAATTAGTTTTCAAGCAGTTTTCCCCAAAACACCAATGACTTCTTTTGCCTCATTATTACGATTATTGGATATTTATTTCCTTTATATCATAGATAAGTACACATGATGTCACTTGTATACCTGTTGCATCCGTTGGAGAGGTGATGTTCTATCTATGAGACTGCCTGGTGGTAATGGTTGCACATCACCTCTGATAGTAATGACAACCCGATCTTGGGTTGCTAATTCGAGAATTCGTGCACCATTAACCACAAGTCCTGAAATTATTCCCAAGAATGGTCTCTCTACTCTTCCCTTGCTCTTATTCCATCGTCCACCAACTTGAATAGTGGATTGACTATTGAACACACTCAATTGATGACCTGAAAACAAATGACGGAGAGTATTAAAATTTATTCTAATATAATAGTGAAGACATATATAGAGACAAATTGATCGCAATAAGTCACGTGACATATATTTTCCATTATAGTTAGTGGTTCGGTTTGACCAACTATCAGGAAAGAATGAACATCTGCTAGTAGTGAAGTTAGATCGACTGACCTACAGATCGGTTATAACAATTCCGAATAACATTATTATATTAAATGAGGGAGTCAAACATTGGATACCATTGATATGGAGATTAATCGTGAAGATATAAAAAAAACAATTGCCGATTTCTTCCCTCACTAATTTAATTTTTCTTCCATCTATTATTTACCCGAACTGTAATATCAAACCCTCAACTAGGAATAATATGTATATATGTGAATGATTGTCAGCTTCTTTAAAGATATGTAAATCAACCTGAGACGAACTATTAGGCTAACATGGTGGAGCAGGAGTTCTTGAGTATTATATCCAGGACTAGTTCGCCTGCTGCTCTTTTTTTTTCTTCCTCCACCAGTTTTATATTAATCCATCTATCATCAGCCCATCATTGATGAAAAAAAAAACGAAGTAAAAATGAGTTTCACTGTCAGAGACGTATCCGGATTTCAGGAGAAAATAGAAGTAGAATTGCAGTCTAAAAGGACATGGACACGCTCACCTGCCCCCAAATACTATACCCCATTGTGGGTATATGCGTCCTCAATGACACTTGAGTTTTAACGACCCACTTATAGCCCGACTGTAGACCCAGAGTGACTCTTGTACGTTGGCTGAGAGTCTCGAGGGAATTCACTACCTAACGCGCTTCTCGGTCAAGCATAGTCATTCTACCAAGGTGGTATAAAAGTTCAGCTGGTTATATGGAAGCCAAATCGTTATATTCAGGCAACCACTCGATCATCACCACCATCGTCATCAACAACAACAATGATCATCAGACACCATTATTTCAAAAATAATATTACAAATAATATTTTCAGCACAACACACACATGTGATAGGGTACAATTACACATGATTATTTTTCTTTTGTCACACAAGTGTCATTGATGTCGCATTCCAATGTGAAGAAGTCCAATAAACTGTATCATATTACTAGGGAAACATGAGAAGGAAGATAGGCGCGACCATGGCCTCCAAGCTATATTCAACCAAGTCCCCACAAAATTTTTGGGTCACCAGTTTGGTGGTGTATACTCAAGTATAGATAATCTTATTGATATTTTATTTCAACTAGTGAAATTCATTATATTTATTTCATCTTTGATCATTATGAAATTGCAACGGATGTATCTTCTAGATATCATTTTTCTTTATGTTATAACGTCAATGTTATTATTTTGTTGAGCAGGTTTATTTCTGTCAAATTGTTGACAACTATATACATTTTTAATGTTAAATGTTTATAGATAATTCGGTATAATTATTTGTTACTCTGTTCATATTAATATTCATCAAACAGATGACATGAATATTCTGTGTAACCAAATTTCTCTATATACATATGGAACGATACCGATCGATGATTAGATAGTGTATATCGTTGGATGTCCCAAAGCAATTAGCTCTTGTGCAACATAATCTGAATTAATAAGTAAACTGCCAGGAGAGCATCATGTGTGAGAAGGTTGTTTCGAAACTGGGTTAAAGTGGTGTTTACTTCACTTAGAAGAGTGGCACATTCGGTTAAAATTGAACAGGGTATGAGAAGGTGAATAAAGACTCGAGTTTAATCAAGAGACTCGAAAAAAAATTATCATGTATATCGTTTTTAAATTGGATACGAGACCAGGATGTTGGTCAATCTCATGTTCAATTAATTGTGGAAGAGGGAGAATGACTCCAAATATAATGTTCTATGCAAATGAACATAATTGAACCTGCTCTTGCAATCTTTTCCCATTCAAGCGAGGAGGTTTTCCACCTGCACACATGTGAATGATCCAAGGACATACCACACAGCTCAAGGCTCCACATGTTCTAGCATCCTCTCTCGGTCCCTTCGTAGTCCAGTTGCTACTATCGCATACTTGCCTGATCTTTCTAAACAGTCAGTTTGCGTTAGGACAATTCTCCTAGTGCATAAATGGTCAAAGCTAAGACCTAGACTAAGCTACTGATAATCACTATATATCTTACAATCTTCCAATAGTTCATTCTTCCTTTTTTTTTTTATCCTCTCAACATTCTATACTTACAACTCTTCTTCCACAGTTTTGAAAAATACAAAGCAGCATATACATTTGTTGAGGGTGCTTCATAGTATGGAAAATATAAACAATTCAGAATGTTTCTAACATCTATAGCGTTATTTTTACCCACTCTTATACTTTTCATTCTTCTTCATTTTATTTTTCAAGTTTTTTACTGTCATCGCCATAAGTAGCATATAGGTGTGGTAAAATTGTTCCCTGGCGCTAGTAATAAAAATAATCCACAATTCTTCTAATACTCAAGACATTATTTGGCTACGTTTAAAAACTTTTCTCCACATGAACACATACATAAACATATATAACTCCTTTGCTTTCCTGTGGGAATTA
This sequence comes from Zele albiditarsus, assembly GCA_958496275.1. Lineage (NCBI taxonomy): Eukaryota > Metazoa > Arthropoda > Insecta > Hymenoptera > Braconidae > Zele > Zele albiditarsus. The sequence goes on along the minus strand of OY292409.1, from coordinate 11,315,750 downwards.
TGATGGAATCAAATTCCAAAGTCTTTGGTGAAAAACCAACTTTCAGCCCCTAGTCTCCTATTCCAACTGGATATGGTTTTCTCCTCATGAAGCAAACATTCTCACGATCATAATATAGAGACATTGGTCGAGAGGAACTTTTATATGATGTTGGCTCGTGGGAAGTTGTTTGGTCTCCACCGTTCTCCACCGTCGTTTCCCATAACGAAATTCAGGAGAAAATTAATTCCTACTTCATTCACTGATTTCTCATCATAAAATATAAGAAATCAGATTGAATGCCATGGATGAATTATTGCAAATTAAATTTCTATTAAGAATATATATAATAATCCATTGGCTTTATAGATGCAATTAAAAATTGACTTCTGGATCTATTGATGAAGATTTATATTGCACAGGATTATTTCTGTTATAGACCTATGTGTATATGTGTGGGGGTTATATTGTTGGGAGTTAGGTCAAGGAACAAAGGTCGAGGTTATCTGCGTGAAATTCTCCAATGACTTTAATTCGCCTCATCTTTGACAACGACATATCTTCATCCAATGATAGTAATCTTAAATTTGAAGTGTGCGAGAGATGGTTATAACACTATACAAGGGTGGTTGGTATGAATACCACTGTATATATATATATAAATATATGCGGTTTGTCGTTGGCATTGTTTGGAGATGGGGATAAGAGGTTGGTGCTGGGATAAAAATGAGCGTCAGTTGGATTGGACAAGGAGGCGGAGCAGATAAGGTCGGGCAAGCATATGCATGTGTATATAATATATATGTATATATATATGTATGGGTGAGAGAAAAAGAGAGATTGTAGAAGGAGACGATAGTATATATATATGTGCTGTGCGGCAAACTCTTGTCTCAACGACTTTACTTCCCAGCTTATAAAATTGTTCCCACGGGATTGTACCGTGGGATAGTTATCCGGGAACGCGAGAAATGAAAACCCCCAATGGTCAGGATTTTATGTTGGTCCAAGAAGTTGTTCGGTCTGAATATAAATAAGCCCGCGTATTCTGAATTATTTTGGTGATAATTATTCTCTAATGCCATTTATATATACATTGCATATTATTTACTTTGAAACAAAGAGAAACAAAAATTGAAATATCACCAATAGTTGGTGAGAATTAATTTTTTTCCATCCAATGTTTAAACATTATGCAATATTTTTTTTCTCCGTCTTCATACCAGACATATATAGACCCATGAATATAAACTTTTTATATATTTTATTTGAAAACGAAAAAAAAAAAGAAAGAGAGAAAATTAAAATTGCAAACTTAATCAGCAAATTGGTGAGAATTAATTTTTTTCTCCTAATTGTTTCATGTTCGTTGTATTGTGAAATATATGGGTGGAGTATAAAAAGAATTGAAAGAAAGAAGGAATGTGTCGGTCCTTATAGCGCGTGAACCGCGTGAGAACGTTGTAAGGGCGCGTGGGAAAACGACGGAGGCGCATGGCGCTTCTGATACCAGGAGTACATCTAGACTCAAGAGGGAATTTCATATATGTATATACATGTATGCATGTATATGGATTTAAGTATGTTTTCTTATGGTGTTACGTAAACACATTTATGATATACGTACATGTGGGAGTTGGAATTTATGTTATCAAAGAATTTAATATTAGTTATGGTAATGCGGAATTCATTTTATTTTCAGCAGAGTTCGTTGCTTGAATATTCAACGTACAGGATTGTAGAATGTGGAAAGTATTGCAGAGCATCGAAGATAATTATGCATATTCAAATTTTATAGTCACTATAACTAGGATGCTCGTAAATGAAAGGATTCTCCATGTGCTTCATGATTTAACTGGAGAAAAAAAAAAAAAAATATGAAAAGAAGAACGAAATGAAAGTTTTGAAGTAGTTGTGCTCCAGTTTCAAAACAGGATATTATAGTTTTGCAGAAAGTAAATATTTCGAAGGTATTTTCAACCTGTGGTGAAGATGATTTTGTGGAATTTCTTCAGGTACCTGGATAATTTAGGAAGGTTATTCACCATAACAATTTATGAGTTTGAATGGGGAGTACCAGTCGGATTTTATACGGTTCATTAAGTACCTATTGAGAAAAGTGACTTTCTGTAGACCTTTGTCAAAGGGTAACAGGAAATATTGGAAGTAGTTGGGTAGGAAATTTTATGGAATCTCATAAACCAACCCCCTGTGAAGAGATTCATAAATTCTCCCCATTGTATTCGTTAAATGTTTTTGTATTATATACATTCTAAGTATACAGTTAAAATTGTCCAAGTGTCAATACACCATTGTCCGACAGACTTGACTTTTGCTGTACATTCTCTCATTGAACAGGAATACATGACAATGTTGAAGTTAAACTTTTACATTTGTGTATTCAAAAATTTTTGAATGTATAAAAGCATTGAAATATTTGTCAGAAGAAATTCTTGGACCTCAAATGATTAAGGAAACATGTCGGTGAAGAAGTACAGAGTGACATTGGCATAATACACCATCGACAATCATGAAATCATTTTTCTCATCAACAGCAGGTTCCATTAAATTGTGTGTTTAATAGCTATTATATCTGTACAACTTTATGACAGATCTGTATATTTTATTATGTTGATGTTATTAAGAAGCGTGAAAACTAGTGTAAATACAAATTAGTCGAAGATTTTTCATTGGGAATACAGAACGATCGAAGAGGCACACTAAATTTCGAAGATGGCCAATGGGTTGGCCCTGGTCCCCATCTTTGCCAGTTTTAGGCCCTGTCCCATTTTATTCTTCACCATCATTTCTGATTGGTGGAAGGTTGAAATTTTTTAATACAGTGGGCATGGTGAATGTGAAGTCAGGTAAGATATACAACCAACCACCTGCCCACAATTCTTTTGTGTACGATAATTGAGTAGGTCATGTCATGGAAAAAGAACCTGTTAACGGAAATTTTGTATCTTCATTGTACCAGGACAGCATGGTCAACGAAAAAGAGTTTAACTGCCAAAATGTGTTCTTGCGATACACTTTAACGTTGTGATTTCAAATTAAATTTCTTCAGGACAGAAATATAAATTTATCACACTTAATTACTTGTCATTGTGATATTTGAGGCGTGAAGAACATTGTCAATTCGAATTAATCGACAGAATTTTATCAGGAAAACAGGAAGTGCAAAGAAGAAGTTGGGCATTGAAATTTTGGGGCTTTGAAAACGAAAGGCCACATTTAAATGTCTTGGAATTCGTCCATTTAAATTCATGGTAAATCACTGTCGTTATTGAAGGTATCTTGAATGGAATTGTGGATCAGGAAAAGGGTTAACCACTCGAACAGAAGTATGGTTCCATTTTCATCCAGAGTACATAAAAGTGTTGAAAGTATATATGAAGACGTAGTCGAACCAATACAACTCGATTGTAAAGTATAAACAGAAAACGACCGACCAAATACCTGAATCCCAACGACCTTTCATGGTCATCCTAAACAAGCAATGGAATGAGATTCTACCTGCGAGTTTTTCTCAATTGATGATGATACGATCATCATATATCAAAGAATACATCATTGCATTTGTACATAACTTAAATACATTTGTGTATTTCTATTTTGTAGCATTGATGCTCAGAATGTTTATATATGAGAAAATACGTTAAGGGATTTTAAAATTCTTGAAAAGGAAAAAAAAAACAATTCTACATTGTATGGAAGATTACTATATATGGGCTTTGGTGATGGTGGATGTTGTGTATGTGAAGGTCGTATCGACCGTGAGAACTTGGTTTCGAAAGGCGACTTCTGTTTCTCAGGGATAACAAGGACTCAGCAAGCAAGAGGAGATTTTTGAGGGCGAGACGGGGGATAAGAAGAGGACGGTGCGAGGGTAAATACCTGAAGACGTTTAATAGTTGAGTTGTTTCATATAAAATTTCAAATTTCATGTATATATGAAATACAATTCCGATGATATCAAATGGCAATGTGCAAATACATAGAGTACATTCCACCAGACTATATTATCACGAAATTGGAATTATTTCATTTTACATTATTCAAATTTTGGAGCGAGTCATTTCGGTGGTTTAAATTACCATGAAATTAATTGCACATTCCAATTGGATTTTTTGATAATTATAGGGACAGACAATGTGATTGAAACTTTTTATTTCTGTTCAACACAAATGGATACAGTTTCATCACAATTTTATCAATCGTTTTCGATTAAGGGTAAAAAATAAGTATCCAAAGGATCAAAATTCTGATAATCTAACAAAAGCTTCTTCATATCAAATGATTCCCTGTTACAGCAAAGTTAAAATTTTCGCTCAAGAGGGATCGTTTCTCACGGTCAACGCGCGATACACCGGAATCCGTGAGTTCCCACGAAGTCACGCATGGTCCCGGGCCCATATCTACCAGTTAGAAAATAAAAAAGAAAGATGCGTCAGTTATTTCTGTTGCTTCGTTCAAATATTACGAAATTCCACCTCTCTAATTTGAAGAATTCCATGTGTACATAAAATCATCAAATCGATTTTTCCATTATGGAAAAATGCGTCAAGCATTCCACACATTTATACCCTGTGGCAACTGTGAATATTTCTTGAAATACAATCTATTGTGACATTCAGATTTTTAAATTCATCGTAATTCAGGTAAAAAATTTCCAGCTGTTCTGTAATAACAGATTTGGAAAGGAACTCCACTTTTAAAATTCTCCGTAAACGAAATCAATATTCCCAAAATTTTTTTGTAGGAATTTTTTTTCTTTATGTGAAGAAAAAAAAACATGACTGTCTGTCCTTCCTTCAGCACTGGTGTAACCCCATCACATTCATCTTCTGTTACTCACTTATAGTGGTGCTGCTGCAACTATATACAGGATAAACTTTTATTGCCTCTTTTTTTGAAGAAATATATCCGGCAGAAAAAAAAACATATCTCATGAACCTTAATCTTCTCACGACCCTTGAGCGTAACCCCAGGGAAGACGAAGAATTCTTACCTCATCCCCATTCTCATATACATGTATATATATGCGGCGATGTGAACGTGGGAAAGATCTTTGAGCCTGCGGTCAAAATTGTTATGGGTAATATCAGGATTTCAGATTGATGTAAGAACAATTTTTGAAAGACACAATCGTAAGATGAGATTGAGATATGGCAATATTCCAATAACTTCAATTACCTCTATTTTTATCAGTACTATGTGATATATAGTACTTGAGAAACATATTGGTGAATCATAAGAAAAGGAATAAAATTTGTCATTGCACCTTAGTTTCATCAGTGCATTTAATTATACATACTTCAATTGCACAGTCGTTTGAAAAGCCCTGAGAATTTATCACAATATTTTGCAAAGTATATAATTCAACTGATGCTTCATATTTTTATTGTGCTACACTTCCTGATACATTTTCGAGTGTGAAAACTATTCATTTTTACTACTTTCAATTATGCTGATGTCGAATTATCAGAACATAAGAATAATTTCAGGACATAATTTACAATAAGTCATTATAAAGTGTCCTGCTACCCTGCCCCAATTTCTGATTCTATCAGAGAAAGAAGTAGTAGAGTCAGTATGTTGGTAGATAAAAATCTATCATCAACTTTCATCGTGAAATTTGAGAGTATAGTGTGACAAAATTATTGGGAGACCATAAAAACATGAGAATTAAAAATTTGCCGTGTTCTCTCGCAGGCACCAACATCTCTACACGCATCGATAAAATGTTCAAACTATGTTGAGAATTGTTCTGGTTCAACTGCTAACGTTATAGAAGAAATGCTTCTAGATATTTCCGATAATTGAAAAAAACACATACAGGCAGACAGACAGACACACGCAGGCGATTCTAATCGATAATTTCTTTTTCATTTCAGGTCATACGAATATACATGTAGATACGTATATGATAATAATAAAAGACAAAGCACGAAGAGCAGAAGTATTTCTGTACGGTTGATGAGATTCATTGGGACACACGTGCACGGTGGTTAACTCTTGGGGAATCTCGTGGACACATTGGCTTCCACATATGAAGTAGAGAACCAGAAAGTACGAAGAGGCGTTTTATGGATCCGTCGTTTGGTAGCGGAAAGAGGGTGAGTGAAACTTGATTAAAATATAAAAATTCCAATCGATGTAGATATATATAAGTACGAATGTGAGTGGACATTCAAATTTTTGATTGGTAAAGGGTCAGAATTGTCGACCTTTTGAACTTTTCAACAATTTTACATCCTTGAGTGCAAAAGTACTTGGATAATAAATTGGACACCTAACATTGTGAACCCAAAGGTCCTATGTATAGGAATTATGGTTATAGATTTTCTGTAATAGTTGGTTGGATTTTGTATATACCTGGAGAGTGAGGGTACTGAGTGTAAGGTCATAAAATGGCTTTTGGCATCAAAGGGTTAACATGATCTACAAAGGTATTAGGATACCAGAATATTAGAGTTAGTATGAAGGTATAATAAATTAAATGGGGGTGGACAGAGTAGGATCCAGGTATAGAAAGGACTTAATATATATCTGCGTATAATATTCGGTCAAAAATATATTTACATATAATATCTAAGTCTCATTCCATATTATGATATTACGACCTCTATAATTCAAAAGGTTATTGTGAAAATATTGTTTGTAATAAAAATCCTATCCGACTAAATTGGAATAGTGAAAAAAGGGAAGAAGAATATTTTTCTTTTTTTCGTTTATTAAAAATAGAGTTGAGTATGAATGCATGGAAAAAAAAATTTCTAATCATCAATGTTATGAAACATGTAAAGTAGAACGCGCACTTGTATTTGAACAAGTATAAATTACCCCAAATGACCAAGCACTTACAAAATTTTTTCCAATTAAGAGTCAAGGTCCATAATTTTAAGTGCCTTGCACTCCGAGTAATTACTTCCACTAATTATGTGCTTCACGGATATAAAGGGTTTTAAATTTGAAACGTACCACTTAAGAATGAGGAGAACATGAAGTGGTAGAAAGTTGTTAGTACATCATGGTTTCCACTAACTTCCCCATACACCCTTACCGTCAACATCTTTACCTGCACTGTCATTTAAGTCCTAAATGTCCCTCGAAATTCTATGGATCATTGTAAAACGATCAATTGAGAACGTTGGAGTTTTATATACATGTATATAAAGGTCTGTCATTTGCTCGTTGGACTTTCTACGCATAATTTTATGAATGCAGCTATCAGGCTTTTATACAACACAGGAGCTAGAAACTTCGAAGAATACAAATTTATTTTAATGAAATCAAATTAGATTCACCCTCTACACATACACAAACAAATATACATGTACATCCAATACGTTGAGTGCGCACAACAAACGGCGCGATCAATATGAATGTATGTATATTTTACAATGCAATACTTAATCTTCATTGAGAATTCTCGAACGGCAGAATAAATAAATTTAACATTTAACTACGTATTCAAATATACAGTCAAAACTAATCTTGTTTTATTTTTTTTTTCTCTTCGCCTTTTCATGAAGAGGATTAACGTCTTGGACTGTAACAGGAATTTAAAAATTTAGAAGAGCTTTGCTAGGGATCAATATAATCAGGAAAATATAATGTCACGGGTAATTTACAATTGGGCGGGACTACCCTGCACTAAATCATATTAATTGATTTTTCCAAAATATTTGGGGCGGAAAAAAAAAGTTTATTTTTGAAGGCTGAATATCAGAGAATCAGAAATATTTCAGAGGTATAAGTATATGGTGGTGGAATGCCTTTATGGGTTTTTGTAAGAAAATGTCCCTGGCCACCCTCATATATATATACCTTCGCTTCGAAATTCACAAAAATATATATTTATATATATATATATTATCCACACACAAGGATCAACGAGAAGTTCTCCAAGTATATTTCCCAACGGACTGTGGTGATAATAGACATGAACATATATGAATACTCTCCTTGTGAAAAGCCTCGAACTTGGCCATAATGTTGAAAGAAAACGGGTTCTTTCACATAATAATAATTATAACGATTATAATGATAATATGAATGAAAATGTTTCAAGCATGGTTTAATGTGCACGGGATTTTAGCGGATTTAACCGAAGAATGAGCTTGGTATGGAATAGTACAATATCATTTGTGCTTCTATTGTAAAGTCGCAATTAGCCGCTGGTGGATTAAACACTTCACCAATGGATTATACTACTGCTATGATGATCTAAAGACGAAAAAAAAAAAGATAAAAAGAAAAAATACATGATAGAACATGTATATTCATAAATACATATATGTATATTTTTCATATATGAATATAACGACTGTAAAATAATCGTGAAGCATTTCTATTCATCCAACTTTATCCCAGAATATTTTCATATAATATTTATAAAAGCACTATGAATATTGTATGGACATTGCGAGGAAAATTTCTCTCAACATGAACAAACATTTATATAAATACACGAAGGCATGCAGTATGACGTATTTGAGCTAGAGAATGATGACATATATTTGTCATTCGTCATTTATTATTCATATATCGTACTCTAAGTATTGGTTTTCCTTCTTTTTCGTTTATTCCACCACGTGGACATATGTATGAAACAAATATATTCAGAATATCTGACGTATCGTACAGAGAACGAAAATAGATGTATGGTAAATGAAAGAAGAGGAAAAAGAAAGTTCAACAACTCACCGGGTGGATGATTGGCTTGCACATTGTAATCGTCAATTTGTAATGTACTGTTTGCTCCATTTCTCGTAAATCGAACAACGTGATATTGATTGTCGTTCACCTTGACACCAACTTCTCCAATTGGATGATCATTTGTTCCCATATTATACACTGCAAATATATTTCCATCGACCTGGAAAGCCAATAATTAATATGGCATTAGTGAGGTATTTATCAAACATATGATGATAAATTCAAATACAAACCACATACTTAATTTCAATAATCAATGTTATTATTAATATTAAATTCAAATATTAAATGTGATACTAACAATTTCAATCTCAAGATAATCATTGCTAGTGGCTGATTCAATTCGTAATAGGACTGCGTCATTCACGCTCGTAATAAATCCCATTGCTATTGTATCTCTTTTCATCTCTGGTCGACGATCACTTGGAAATGAATAAGTGATAAGTCCTCGTCCTGGTCCAAATTCATATGCAATCGCTTCTGTATTGAAAAAAATAGAGGGTGGGTAAGCGGGATTATGGGTGCGATAAAATGAGGACAAAAATTATTTATCATTATCCATTCCGCTTGAAATAATCTCTTGAATAGTAATGTGATAAAACTTCATATTTTATTTTATATTTATATCCAAATAAGTTACCATCATTGCACGTTGGTCCGCTGAATCCAGTCATGTCACAATCACACGTATAACTATTCCATTGTTGTACACATAATCCATGATTTCCACATATATCGTGTGTACATTTTTTTATTGAATGCATATTCGCATATATATCGCAACCAGATTCAACAAGAGAACTCGTTACAACTGCATCCGTCATTAAATCAATACTTTCACCACTGAGATCAAGTGATGCGAGGCAGCCCTCAAATCCATGACGACTCAGAATGTGTTTTGGTAATTGTAAATATTGGCTCTTTTCCACTCCACCTGATATAAATAAATATCACTCAATTTTTCAATGGTCTAACACGTTTAAATTGTTATTGTTTCGATTTATACTCTCGAAATTACGTCCCATTTTAGGAACGAGTTCATTAAATTCATTTCGCGGGAGGATTTCAGTATGTACTACATCCAATACCATTCATAATATGGAACTGAATTGAAAGGGTTTATTAAATCGATATTTCCTTTCAAGTGAGTTAATTATCTAGGATGCGTTTAATGTTCATGAAGAGAATTACCAATATAGAGTATCCCATCCAAATCTAAATTTTCGTTGCTTCCATTGCTGTCAGCGAATGTCACATGATCATCGACAGCTAAAGTATGTCGCTTTGGTGATGGTCTACCAATACTCACGACATGCCATTTGCTGTCATTCAATCGGATTTTGGATGTGTCTTTTATTCGTAGTGGACCATCACCAAGATCAAATATATAATGGATGTGGCCCTCAATTAATTCCACTGCGACAAAATCCCGATCACGTCCAGCATTGAACAGAATTAATCCACTGGATTCTTTTGTCTTGAACTGTTGATTAAAAAAAAATAAAATAGGAATATAAATTGTCGAGTCTCTTTCAATCAAAGTACTTTCCATTTTTATTTTTATTTTTATTCATACCTGAAAGTAAATGTTGGTTTCTACGTATGCTTTCAAAACTGGTAGTCCAACGAATGTATGTTTTGATGTAAATGTCACAGGATGATGAACCGGATGATTACGCTTTCCAAATTTTCCTGTTACCCTGATGATGGGAGTAACACCCTGATGTGAGTTTTGATGTGTTCCGGAGTTACGTGCTATTTCCAAGTACGGATGTCCATTGAACCAAACTTGCTGTAGTTGTCCAACAAAATGTGGCACATCGTCATTATTGTGCAAATAACCACCCACATGGAGAGTTCGAAATTCCAAAATTGCATCTTTTCCCAACTGAGTTTCAGCTAAAATCAAAAGAGAAATATGTGAATGAAACAGTTCACGTTTATTCATAACAATTCATACACAAAAAGAGATAACGATAAATAAACGTCAGTATTTAATTAGGTTACCTAATGATGAAATCATTCATCGAATTCAATATTATCAAGTTTGGATAATATTTAATCAAACAGTAAATAAATTCATCGATTTTGAATAAACGCGTTCATATGAATATCGGACATCTATTGGATAAATTAGGAAAAAAAAAGTTCTGAACTATAATTAATTAAAATTTAGTTAATTAATACATTGTATGGTTGAAAATTGAATTATCATATTCTGATATGTGTATTGTGTTGTGGTGAGTGTATGGAGGACGACGATTTTGCAATTTAGTCTATTCACTTCCTAACTCAATATTGACGGCACTTGACATCAGCTTAATAGGACATTACGAAAAGGGAGTAGGCACACATGATGTGTATAGTGGTAAAGGCGCGGCATGTGGTGGTGGCGAACTTAACATGATGTACCGTCGATTCAAGCTATATGTGTATGGGTTACGCCATACACAGTTGATTGGTGAACCAAGCGCACATCGATGATATTACCGATATTGACGGACGAGCCATTGCTATAGCTTGTGGTCATTGAGTTCGCTACAGAAGTGGAATTAATTTGGTTACGCTATCAACAAGCCAATAGTTCCTATCTCCAATATTATAGGTATATATTTTTCATATTTGCTTTTATTTTCTCTCTCCGCTGTTCATTCCTGTTATCGCATGATGTGGGAATAAAAAAAAAATACAATTTGTATTGTTTTTCACGAGGTATAATTTCACTCAACTTGCCAATAATGATTTATTGATTGGAATATACTCCGGTAAATGTTTGATAGGATGATGTTGATTAAATTTTTTGAATTCTCACCTCGAACTACTGACTCATCATCAATTTGAAATTTAACATTGGTTCCTCTTCGTGAGTATTTTAAAGTATGCCACATATCATCGTTCAATCCTTGCCCAGAAAGAAGAATCTGTGAAGTAGAAAACAGTTTCAATTGATTTGTACATTTATTTTTACCTCTGTATTATTTTTGTTTCTTCAAAACACTTTGACATGATTGTCAATATTTATAATGTGCCGTCTGACCTTTGCCATGAGGTTTACAATGAAATGACGATGAAGTTTGGGAAAGAATTATTGTGTGAATGGAACTCATGCTCGTCTATGTCTCAATATGAACGTATATTTATGACGATTAAATTAAACGATAAATAACAGAAAAGATTGGATGATGGTAGATTGCGTGGTTGCAAATATCTGACATTGTGTGACAAACGCGCGTTATTCCATATCATATAGGTAGTCGCGATATCGCGAAATAGACTTGCGTATTATTTCCAACTACCTAAAAAATATTTATATATTATATTCTTATGACGTTTACGAGTTGGTGTATGACAAATGTTTGATATGTTTATATATGCTAACAGTCAAGAGCAGAAACAGCAGAGCGACTCTCTCCATATTGAAATGTCAGTTTGCGTATAAAGGGAAAAAAAATTAGTTTATTCAACTGAATTTCATTGAATCAACATTTTTTTTTTCCTCCAGTATATATTGGTATATAAAATCCGAAGGCTACTGCAATTATTTACCTATCAATTCAGGTATATATACATTTTTATTTATAGATATTTATAACTTACTCTTTCTCGACCTCCAATATGAATTTTTAATTTAGCAGTTCCCTTCTCTAGCGATAATTGTAATCGTGCTGAGCTGTTCTCTAAACTTGTGGCTAACAATAATCCCTTTGGTTTAGTTGTCTTGAATCGTAACGATATCTCCTCAGCTTGGGTTTTCGAGTCCTCAGGCATAAGCGCGGTTAATTGCTGACTACCATTTAAATGTAATGTTGATGCATCTGAATTCAAACACCAAAAGAAATATTTAAAATATACATTAAGAAAAATACATTTATTCATACAAATACATATATCACTTTTGGAATCATCATCATTTTAACAATGAACAAAAAACGACAGAAAGAAGAATCAGACATGAATAGATGTTGAAACATTATTTTTTTTTATCTCTAGTTTTCTTTTTATGACAATGCTCGACCATTGTCATTTGGAGGTACAATTGCTGATGGGGTGGTACTCATCAGAAGCATTTCAAACAACAGTTTTGATCTTGTGCCAACTAAATATTCTCAACGAAAACGAGTTGATGTCACGAAATCTCTGGTTGGATTAATGGGAATGCTCTACCATTTCATCCCTCGACGACTCTTGACCTCATCCGTTTTGCTCTTAACCCTTTCTCTATATTGCGATCTGATAGTCGTCATTTGCAAATTGAATTTTGCACTAACATACATATATACACATATTAATAGGAAATACAATAGAGAGACATGTATAATTAGTGAGAGTTGGAATTCCCTTTGTCTTTAACAAAATAAATAATTAGTTGATCCAATGTACATGTACCTGGTACTGAAATCCCATTGATTCAATTGAAATAACACGGTACTTTTTGTTCCGGAAATTTCCAATCAGAAATTGAATGAAAGAAAAAAAAAAAAAAAAAAAAAAACAGAAATTGAATGGGGAGTATTGAAATGTATTGAATAGGTTCCAATATTATTTTTATTTATTCATTTTGATTTTATTATTATCATTATTATTATACTTACCCTTGCTACATGTGGATCCAATATATGGTGTCGCTGAACAATCACAATGAAATCTATTCCAGCCTTCAATACAATGACCACCATGCATACATGGTTGTGAGGAACAATGTGGTGATTGAGCGTGACACGCTGGTCTCACCGCACCTGAACAATTAAAAACTCATTTGTATGTCTGATTCGTGCACGTATATAATCAGAATTAATGTTACGTCCAATCGTTTAATCAACGTATCAACGTTATTATCTGGCATTTATTTTTATATATGAAAACATATAAATCAGATAGATATTCGAAAAAAATAATTAAATAAACAAATAAATGATGAGTATATGAACAATTATTATACAGTAGAAATAATGTAAATTATCACATGTTCTCCGAATGCTGCGGTGTCCGAGTGGTTAAGGAGTCAGACTCGAAATCTGATGGGCTATGCCCGCACAGGTTCGAATCCTGTCCGCAGCGGAATTTTTTTTTTTTTTTTTCCTCAAATTGTTCTAAACAGTTTTGGTATTATATGGAAAATTTCTTTTTTATGAATTTTCTGGATTAATTATTGATTGAATTTAATTAAACTCTTGAACTTTATATATATATTTATATATATATATATTTATGTGTCATTTTTCCTTCTTTTCATTCAAACAATTTGTAGATTAAGTTAAGAGTGGTATGTTAATTCTTGTTTTTTTTTTATGTAAACAATTATGAGACTGAATGTATATATGAGAGGTTTTGTTAATAATTTCTTGGCGCAATTATTGATTAATTGTTTCAAACTGTTGCACATTGTTATCTATGTGCGAGCATTTATTCCGCATTCAAACAGTTTTTACATTATACAAAAAAAGAATTTATTAATAATTGTTTGTATCAAATATCGATTAATTGGTTAAACTTTTGAACTTTACATCCATGAATATGTCACTGCATCGCTGTCAAACTAGTATATCCATCACTCCATTGTATAAAATGAAATTATTCACTCACCGGAATCTTGTTGTTGAGCATAACCAGCAATATCCACTGGTTGCCCATTGATCACTAAATCTCGCATGCATCCGACGTAACCCTGTCTCAAAGCACCGCTCCATAGGACAGGAGGTACGCTCAATGGTGCAAAGGGAACACCAACACCCCCAATATATAGTAATCCATCCAGATCAAGTTCGGTTGAGTCACCTTGAATTATTGAAATCAATATTTTCATTATCAAAATTAATACAATATTATCAGAATTAATACAATAATACAGAAAGAATTACTACAATTCCGAATTTTTTTGTTCAATTACCACTTTGTTGAACCTTTCAAAAAGTTTTATCTGCTAATCCGTTATTAAACACTTCTAAGTTTTTGGAACGACTAGACAATGACGACCAAATTAAAGATAGGAAAGAGAAAAGTTTCATATACATTCCAATTAACAATATATCATATAGATTCTTGATACAGTATCACTGCCAATCAATGATAAGTATTCACAATAACTCTTCAAGAATTAAATAATATTGATTACAATAAAAATTCTAGCAACTAGTCATTCGACATGTTTCATATATAATATCACGTTTTTTTTGTGTCTTCAAAACAATGTTTTATCAATGACTTATATTAAAAAATCGTTGCAGTGCCGATATGAATCTCCTTGACAATAATACATAATAAAAATCACTAAATATTTGAATTAAAAATTCATATCACAATTTTGTCATAAATACAAACACACGTACTCAAAGTTTTCCATAACATCGCTCATATACCAATGTTCATATGACAAAAGTTGGTCAACTCTTGGTACTTAAGTTCTATAATATACATTGAGGAGATGAATATGACAACTATACGATGTCGTCAGCAGCAATCCTATACACGTGTTCATACATGCATCCATATACAGTCGTATACATATATTGCTTAGATATATTAATTTATGTTTCGTAAACTCCCCAAAAGCTCTGTACTCCAGTACCGCCTATTAGAAACTTGCCTATTCGCCACTTCACTCTCTTCTCCATATATATATATACACCATATACCAGTGCATTTCGCTGACACGTACGAAGTCATCGCACGCAGCCAAAGTTTCACTTTACTGTCATCTCTCTCTCTCTCTCTTTCTCTATACATATATATGTATTATATATACTAACGGATATTATTCGCCGACTATTTTACTCGACCACCAAGATTCGTGCGCGCAACGGCATGAAACTTGCCAGTGGCTAGATTATTTATCGTTTTAATAAGGGAGGCGACACCCAAAGTAGACGCGCTGTAGAAAGCTAAAGCCTTATTCGAGACTGCCGAAATTATACACTGCTTTTATACTTGCACACAGAAACAACTGCAATGCAGCTAAAATATATATATATTATATATTTATACGTATATATTGCAACATGTTAGCAAAGTTACATACTCTAATTACGTAAAGTAATTTATCATCGAAATAAATTTAATTTATCTAATTATTAATTATTATGTTATTTTTATATTTTTTATTTCTCTATGGGGAATTATTTATTTATCATTTTTACCTGCTGTATGGAAATCGTTAATTTCACCATCAACTGTTATACGTCCAGTCCGTTTGACACGACGCAATGCGACATCGTGCCAAGTACCATTATCAATACGACGTTTCGATGCTCGAATTTTTAAATGACCACTGCCTAAATCAATATGGAGATATAGATGACCGTCCAAAATTTCAAAGGCAATTAAATCCATCTGTAATGAAAAAAAGAAATTTATGATTTTATTTGAATATTAATGTTTTATTAGGGAATTTGGAACAGATTTTTTTATTAAGTTTATAATTAAAGACTCTACATTTTTGATTGAACAATCAATTTGCACTTCAGTTATGCTCAATTTATAACTGTGTGATTAGAAAATAATTGATACTGAATGTGAAATTACATAATATTTGATTAAAAATACTCAACGAGAAATAACAAATTTATTCGTATTTATTCAGAAGTAATTAATCAATACTACTATCCATAGTAGTATTATTATTTGATATTAATTATCCTTTTGACATCTAACTCTACAGTTGTTGTATAAGAGATTATTATTGCCTAACGTAGTAATTTATAGTTATTCAATCTTCAATTAGTTATAAAAAATACGGAAATTTCTATCGTTTATCGTGAAATTTTCGATTTCAAATCCCAAATGTCTGGCCCATTTTTTATTCATGAAAAAATATGATCCGTAATTACAGTTTTCATTGAATATTCTCGAAATACCCAACACAAATATACACCCATGAAATATCTATATTTACAGATCTCCATGCATATGAAATTTTTTTTATTCATCCTCCTCTGCTGATAGAAATAAATATATAGAGGCGGGTCAGGGCCAAAGCAGTTATACGAATTAGTATGCAATAGATGGTGTGTATACGTACGCGGGTGGGTGCTCCACTTCGGCTATACATCAGCAAACCATTTGGTTCGTTCGTGCGAATTTTAAACGATATAGTTCCGGATTCGCCTGCCTTCCAGGGCGGCAACACCTGCAACGCGATAAAACATTAATTAGATATTTTAGATAACAATGATTGAAAGTTATTAGAATTAATTAAATTAATATTGAAAATAAATTGATTGTAGTATTCAATTTTATCCCGGATATCCTGATGAAAATTCTTCATATGATGACATGATGCTGACAGATGAAATTCATGAATTCAAATATATCTCCAAAATTGACGAAGCATATATTCGATCAAATTATCATTCACGCTCAGTCGAGCCAGAGTGATATCTTATTATTAATATCTAGCATAAAATAATTAAAATATCTTGTGTGACAGATGCACATATACATCTCCATTCAATTTTAATGGATTCAAAGTGCTGCAATTGTTACAGAAACTTATCTAATTTTCTATCCAAGTCTGAAGTAGAACAGTCGTTTTATATTTCAAACTTGATCTTTGGCAACTATCATCAGATGAATAAATAACTTGTCCATTAAATTTTCTCAATGACTTTCCAGAACAAGAATAACTCTACTGGAGTTTGTCTCACATATCCATTTACTATACACACAAAATGATTTTTTAACGTAAGCAGCAAGAAAAAAAAAAAATAGAGGATCTTTATGGAAATATATTATGATTATTATATATTGTAGAAATTTTTTTCCTCACTCCTATCGTTTCATATATATATTTCTCGTAGCTAAAAATTTACAATGCAAAGTTGATACAATGCAAAAATATGCGGAGTGGCATAATGAGAGAGGAGGAAGATATGAAAAAAATAAAAAAGTTAATGAAATGAAAAATATATAATAGAGAGAAGTACATTATGATTTGAATATGTCATGATAAAGTACGATCAGTTTCCCTTGAAAAATAGCACTAATTGTTTTGACGTTGAACAAGATTTACTTTTATATATATATATATGTATATTTATATTGTATATAACGTATATATTAGGGGTAACTCATCATTCAAGACAATGATATATTGCATCGTTTATTTAATTTTTTCTTTGTCACTCACATTGTACTGCAGCATACCATCAAGTTTCATATTCTTATACAAAGTTGATATTGTCAAAGTGTCACGTCACAAGCGCCATGTTATATAGTGTAGTATTATAGTTGAACAGACGGTTACGTTGTGACGTGACGTGAATACCAAAATCCACCCATCCATTCTATTGATGAACTTTATTTTTGTGCATTCATTCATGTATGTGTGAGTATTTCAAATACCATTGTACAGTATTTTAGTAACATCAAAATTCTTCTCAGTAATATTATCGGATATAAATGGTAGTTGCATAATACGAATTTACGTATAAATATTAAAATCGTTACAAAAATAGAAAATTAAATAAATAAAATGTACGAATAATATCCGTTAATAAATATAACTGTAATAAACAGGTTTAATGACTTTTCTTTTTCTCTTACTGTCATTTGTCTTTTATTGTTGTTCTTCTTTCCTCTCATATATATATATATATATATATGTATTTATGAATTCGCTTCTGTACTGTGCTCTTGATCAACTAATTAACGACGAGAGAGATAATAAAGCGTTCTTGGCGGCAAGAGAAGATAATAGATATTGCCCGTACCTCACATTTTCCCTTAGCAATATAACGATGCTCAGGTTTCTGCGCTTCTCGCCAACTTGGCGATTAACGACCGGGGAGAATCACTTCCGGTCGTCGCCTCAAGCCGACATTATTCTTCCTATCCCACTTCCCTTTTCTTATTCCTCACCTTTTTCTTCCGCTTCTTCTTCCTCTTCTTCGTCTTCTTCTTCTGCTTCTTCTTCTTCTTTATTCTCCTCCTTTTTATTTTTCTTCCACTTTTTTCTACATTTTTTTCTTCTCGTCCTTTTGTCATTTTCTTTATTTTTTATTGGCTTCACGATTTCCAACTCTCACTTCGAAGTAAAATCGACGATATTTCATTTCCAATATATTTTAAAGGCTTTGTGAGGAGTATTTTAGTTTCTTTTTTTTTCTCTTGCGTTCTATCTACGACACTAAACTACAACCAGTCCATTGCACTGTCAAACATCTTTTATTGATATATATGATTTGAACTTTTTACTGAACTGACATATCCACATTAGCATTAAATATGTATACAAAGTGGAATGTGTGGGTGTGTGTTTGTATGTCCAGTTGATTTAATTCCAGTGATGACCAATTACAAAAGTTAAATTACTTTCTGAGAAATAAATTATTTATCAATCCAAAAAACTTTAGCAATCTGATTTGCTAAAAGTACATATACGATTTTGCACATTCATCCGATCGTGAAATTTAAATTGGATTTGAGGAAAAAAATCAAGTTATTAATTAACGTTGATTGATCACATCATTTTACAAAGTAGAAAAAAAAAAAAAGAGTGGAAAGAAAATTGTGAATTCAAAATATACTCGTTATATTAATTGCCCGGATACTCGTCTTGTTATCGAGGATCGTCAACGTATTTTGTATATATCATGTTAAGTGGACTTATTTCATACTCCTGTAATATGAATATATGCATATAAATACCTAGAAATCACGCTGTCTGACAAGTATCGTCGTTGAACTACTAGCGTACAAACATCAATTTAAGTATATCCTTTAGGATTCAACCGCTCGTTAAATTGAGAAAAAAATATGAAAAAAAAAAAGGGAGCTTTGGTAAGACGAAAATCTAAGAATGTTGAAGAGTTTTTCAAAACATTGAATATAGACTTTTGCTCAAATATACCTTCATATATACAAGTACAAAGTGGAAAGCCATCTTCCTTTCAACTTGAGAATATTGAAACAAAGCCTTTGAATATAAATGAAAAATAAAAGATGAATAAAAAAGAAAAATAATTTTTTTCATATTGAAATACAAAACTATATTTCTTTTGGTAGTTTCCAAATATTCCAAGTTGTTCCTTCCATTTAAGTTAAGGAATCTTTGGCATAAAACTTTACTTATAGTTGTTCAACATCTCACCCTCTCCCTCTCAGTACCATATATATATACATTTGTATACGTATAGAGTCTATGAGAGAATGTGGCTTTAGTTTCAAGTCCCTTTGGACCAAATAACTTAGAGGCACATAGCACAGAGTCGAATGTGCGGTTACAAACATGTATTTCTCTCAATGTCTCCTGGTGCAAATATCGATTCGACGGTGGGTGGCACTTGATTTACGAGTACACTTCATCTGTTTTCAAGATCTCATTCATTTTCACGTCACTTTGCGATCACTGATAAACTCATTGTGTATATGTATAGACACAGTATACATTTTTGTCTCATTGACTTGGAGAATATTTTATCTGAATATTTCCAATTGGAGATGAAAATTTAATTGACGAATGAAAAGAAACATTTTTTTTTTTCAATTTTTTTTTTTCATTAGTGAATAATAATTAAATATTATCTCATAATTAATTTTTCTGTTATAACTTTTTTTAATGTCATCTTCTGTACATTATACAGTACGAATACATATTTTATTCTCAAATATTTGTAATGTCTGCCGCAGTGCTCATTATTTTCACTGGTGAATGTTCTGTTTAACGAGCTTTCTTTTAAGCACTCAACCGAGTCAACGTGCTTTTTCAATTTTTCTGCGGGAAAATACCACCATCTACTATTTCTTCAACGACGCCGTAAAAATATGTGAAAATCGTTGGAAGGCAGGAGAGTAGAGAGGGATAGTAAGGAAGAAATAGAGAAGGAGACTGAAAAAGACAGAAAACAAAAAAAAAAAAAAAAACGAACTAGAGTGAGAATGCAGTGGAAATATATATTTTTTTTTTTTCGCCTTTTCTCCATGATAATAAATCTTGAGCCCCACCCGTGACCGCTCCGTAGAATTATTACACCTTTGTCCTAACGGTTCTATTTTTTAATTTCAATTTCAATTTGTTTTTTCTCTCATTTTCACGTTTTGTGATAATTGTTATTTTGTTTCACCCTAAAAATAAGATCATGATAATTGTTAATTATGTTAAGTTGTTGTGTCGGGTGATTGACGTTTCACGTGGAGTTTTGCTGTAAAATAAAGAAATGCAACAAAAAAATATATATAATATAATTTAACATATATATGAAATTGTATATACGCGTTTTATGTTTCGCTGTTAAATGTCACAGTATGTTTATATATATAATCAATATCACAGCACAATCTAAGAGTGCCTAGAGTCACTGTTTTTTTTTTCTATTTTCAATTATTTTATATTCCTGAAAAGAAGAAAAAAATATTGTGGGTATGGCGTTAGCATGCAAGCGTGTGCTCACGTTCTCATTAATTTTCATCCATGCAATTTGGTGCACGAACTATAACATTTGACTCGACCATTTTTTTATATTTCGTCTTGTAATATATAGATGACATTCCGAATTGTTTGTATAAGAAAAAAAAAAAAATTAGTATAAATTGATAACAATAGTGATACGATAAGAATGAAAATTTGAAATAAAGTTCTTCAACCATTTTTATTCGACCATTTATTTTCTTCTATATCGATATTACTTTTATTATTATTCTTTGTGTTCGCTATTGTGATTTTTATTTAGACACAAACGAATGAAGAAATGAAATGGAATGGAAGTAAAAAAAGAGAAAAAAAAACGAAATGATGAAATGGTGGGGCAAAAAAAAATAATAAATAAATGAATATAAAAAGTAAGTTATTTTATTTTTGTGTTACCGGCTATGGTTTCCGGCGCGGACACGGTATTTCACGCGCGCGAACCCAAGATAGGAATAATATAAAAGAATGTTTTTGTTATTTTCTAAATGAGGTATAGCGTGCAATGTGCATCGTAGCGAATAAAATCTTGTCGTGAGGAAGCTAAATTTTTTTTATTATTTATCCTCTTTTATATTTTCTATATTGTATTAAAACTTTTATTTACATCAAAAATATGCGAAAACGCACCTGTGTACATTGAATATATTTTATTGTAATGTATCATAATGTATAGTTGTACATTTATATATATATATATATATATATATTTATTGATATGTGTTATATAGTGATATATAGAGTGAATATAAACCTAACCATTCGCTATAAAAGAGTGCAACGATTCGTGGTCAACGATTCGGTCATGAATCAATATTTAATGTTTATATTTAGAAAAAAATGATAAAAAAAAATAGAATATATATATATGTATCAATAATTGAGCTGAATTCTTTTCTTTCTTTTAACTACAAATTATCAACGATAATTAAAATGACATTTGAAATTAAAAGTATAGAAAAGAAAATGATTGAAAAAATAAATAAATAAAACGATGCACGACCGATGTGTACCTGCGTATCAGTGATTGTTTATAGTGGTAAATTGTGCTTGATCACTCGTCTCTAGAAGCTAATAATTGCGCGTGATTGTAGCCAATCGAAGGGCGGGGTGAGTGCGTGTAGGTGAAATACGGCCCGGCCAATCAGCGCGCCAGAGAGAAAATTGGTAATGGGAGTAAGTGCTTATTCTTACTCGCGTTTATATATTTGTATAATAAAGCACACATGTTAGCTCTTAACACATGTGTCCACTTCAATGTTCTCCTCCATAATGTTTATGATTCTTATATTCTTTTGTCTCTATATATTTTGCACATAAAGAATCAAAATAAGCCAGTCGAATTTGGTAAAAAAGTACTTATACCATTTTTTTTTTTACAAACATTTATATAGTACAAATTGAAATCATTGCTGAATCGTTAGAGATACGAGATGAGTTACAAACAAAAAGTTTTGCGCCCTTCTGTAACGAAAATTTACTCACATAAATCATTAAATTATCTCAATTAGTTTTTGAGACATTAATCTTTTTGAATATTATGGGCGATTTCAATTATCTCTAAATCTAATTCAGATATTTTCCGAAAAAAAATTGTTTGTATATTTTTTTAACAAAATAATCGACACATATCAATTCTTTATGTTGAATTAAATGAGAATCACAAAACTTAACGATAGTAACATTAAGGTGAGAACAAATTACAAGATCATCATGTGAACTATTGCATTATATAAATATATAAATATTATATATAATATAAATTATATAGTAAACGTGCCTCTGGTAAATTCTCTCTCGGCTAAAGCTGTTGTTACTGAGCTTACCAGGTGGGACTCTGAGCTGGTGAAGCTGACCACGGTGCCGTGCAGTCGCCTTGCACTCACTGTCGACGATGCCTTCTTTATCGACGTCGCGGATCCAATTGCAAGAGAGAGAGAAGTGTCGGCCCGACCATTCACGAGCGCACATGACAACATTTATTTTTATTTAAAACATCTCTCATCGTGAATTGTTTCAATATTTCTTTTATAGTCGGGATCAATTTTTTTTAAATTCATTTTTTTTTCTTTTTTTTTTTTTCACTTTTTCCATCAAACAAATATTCTTTCCGGCAATTCAACATCTTTCACAATATTCATTTTTCAAAAATATCAAGTCGCATCATGTGGCTCCTATATTTATATATACAATCGCCTCATAAAGTTTCGATATTTTATTGTAACAATAAATATTCATACGTATAGAGTGATATGAATTTTTGTATTTTCACGTGTATATGCATGTAACAAATCGATTGGTCGCAACGAATACGTATTCCATATTATGGATTATTTATATTGTATTGTTCGAGTACATACCGGTTATGTTTTTTTTTTTTTTTTCTTCTATTTTCTTTTCAATATGGATTCGACGATTGAATGAGCGTATATAATATTCATCAGACAATGTAGTTTTTATGATGAGAAATAAAATACGTTGAATGATATTAATGACCGGGGATTTATTCTATATATAAAATGCATATTCATGATTAAATCCCTGAAATCGTACATAAAATTGGTAAAATATATATCTATATATGTATGTATATGATAATGAAGCACGATAATTTATGAGATTAAATATTTCAAACATATATGTTTAAATAGTTATGAATTGAGTGAATGTAAATATATATGTATGCATAAAATAGTTGATAAAACATGCAAAGTTTCGAGTTTAAATACTTCACAGTAAACTTGAAAATAAATTACTTCTGTGAAATCTCATGTTGAAAACATGACGAGGATTATATAATTGTTTTATAATAGGTTTTATTTTTGTTGATGTTTGAAAAGATGGGAGTGAAATAAGACTGCCAATCAAAATCAATTGCAAGCCCGTGCGCCCCCGCCAGACGTATATCATTCTTTGTTTTCCTACACTTTATTCTCTGATTGTGAGCATTATGTTTTCGTATGTGAAATATCTGTCATCGAATCATCAGTCATACCAAATGTATCTTTAATTTTGTTTGTATATGATGCTAATTATATTTGTCTCGTGTTCTTTTTATTATTCATTTCTTTTATTTATAGTCACACAGTAATACTTGTTTGTTTAAAGTACAATTTTAATCAACACTGCGTTAGTGACGGTATATTCTTTCGTTGTAGCAGAATTTAATAGTTACTGTGCAATTTCACTAAGCCAATTTTTAACCACTTTAAATGAAATACGTAGATTGACCCTGTACAGAATTATCTGCTACACCATTTTGTCTGTAATTCGTTTTTTTTTCACACATTTTTTTTTATATCGATAGCCAATCGGTTAACTTGGTTGATTAACCCAATTTTTATGTTACACGATCATATAAACGGGAACGTTGCAGGAAAGAATCTAAAATTGGACAGGATTGGATTATTGGACATAAATTCTTTCTGCCATGAACAGAAAATTAAAAGTCTTTCAGAATAATTAAACTACTTCCAATGTGTTTTTTTTCTTTATCTTATCCCATCTGACGGATTATAATTAGAAGCAACAATAACGCTTGAATATATATATTATACACAGACTCGCATATGAAAAATAACTCAAACATTTCTTTTACGGTAGATTGAGCAAGTAGGGCTGTAGTTTATGAGCGTATAAAATTGCCCAATTATTCAGCCCGTGAAAATTATTCTTTTTAATCTCATTTAACTAACAACAGATGAGTATATAAATATATGAAATTTTTATCTCAATTCCTTTGATAATTAAAAAATGAGGGAAGTTTCCAAGCATACAAAACATAAATGCACGGCACCAATTTATCAGTGAGACTTTGAGGATTTACAAATTCTACTCAAACGGTCGTTAAAGCCCTTTCATTTTTTTATTTTAAGTTTCAATCCGTGTAAAAAATATATCAAAGGTTCTCATCATATGCGCGTGAGTTATAGTAATATGAGTATTAATTCTGCTAGACAACATTTGCCATCATACACTAATAGACAATAATACATTTTTCAAATGATTGTAGATTATACTAAACAAAAATTCCAATTAATTTTAAGCGCTATGAAAAATTGGAACGTCCTACATGAGCCAGGTCAGCCAAATTTAACTAGAAATTCTAAATAAAAATTATCAATTCTTCGTTGGTCAATAAAAAACTTCGTACTCCCAATTTTAAGAGCGAAAACAAAAAATTGTGTAGTCACAATATCGATTGAATGTGTTTTTATTTTGAGATAATGGTTGACTGAGTTGGTGTAATACATTTCATACACGTATACAATTACGATCATATAGAGGCACAGAATGCTCGATCAGGATAAGAGAAAAGTGAACAGAATGCGCTTATGATTTATACGTTAGTATAATTAACGACCATGTGTACCATAGTCGCGCGAAATCAAGTCCCGTAGAATTGCCAACCATTTCCATCTAAAGTGATAAAGTTAACGACCATGCGAAATGCTTATATATATATATACCCATTACATTATATTTATCTTTTATATTCATCGTGCATACTCGCGCGTCTGTTATTATATGTAACATAGAGTAATGTTAATGACATTTAAACTTGAAACTTAATTTTTTTCAATTAAAAAATTATTTCGATGTTTCTTCATAAAAGTATTTAACCATTGTTCATACATATAATTGAAATATTATGCACACTGAGAATGAAAGAAACAAAAATTACATGTATATATATATATATATACATATATTAATTCACAACGCGTTCAGTGCGCGCTGTCTGGTAATATAAGTCGAATGTTTTTGACCCGAAAGCTCAGTAGTAGTGGCCTGGTTTTATACCGGCATTATAAAGTTTGTACATTACTAATGCTGCGCGGCCCGCATTACATTCAAAAACTTTTTGAAATTTATTAGAGTGCAATGTGCAAGAATCCACAGAAATCTGTCAGAATGTCTATTTTTTTTCTTTCTCTTCTGTTTATTTTTATTTTTTTCTTCATACTTTTTTTGTAAAAAAAAATACCACTCAAATATATATCCACTATTTTTTACACAAGTCTCGTTATCTTCTTAGAATATTCGTCAATGTCTGCAGTTTACACGACTATTTATATTCATGATAAACAAATTATAATAATAATAATAATAATAATAATAAATATATATTCATATATACCATGATATATTTGATTTGAAAAGTTATCAGTTATGTATGCTTTATATATAAAGCATATATTGAGTTTTGTGAATTTCAGGTCAAGTTGTTTGGATGGAAGTGCGAGTGAATTCAGGACAAAAACATAATGAGCGACTCGTGCAAGGGTGCAATTAAAGTTGGTGGCTAATGGTCGTATTTCAATTGGTCTCTAAGCGATAATGAACGTAAGAGAATGGACGCATATAACTTCGTGGGTTTCAATTATTTTCTCTTCCTTATCATATATATTCATACATATTAGATATTGATTTTCTTTCTACTTTCAGATAATAATGAATGAAAAGCACAAGAAAATCTTTCTGAAAATCATCTCGCTGATGTTATTCTGATTTTTATATTAGCATTGACGACTGGCGGTGGCGAAACGAGAGCAATATATATATAAGAAATATCCATCATATATTTCAAATGATGGAAAATTATTGATTATAATTTGAATATAAATTCTGACATTGATACGAATTTTTTATGACATTTATATATAATTCGATGGCATTATTATTGGTATTATTATTGAGTGACTGTCAATGTTGTCATTTGAAATTAAAAGAAATAATACTATTAAATAATCACGTTAGTCATATACTTACGAGATGCGAATCACGAGTGGTGAACGTGATAGGATCTGACTTTGGTTCTCGACAGTGAAAATCAATTCGGCCCCAGGCAGTTGCACCAGTAGCACCGCTTTTCGCTGCTTCAATCAACTCCATTTCGATGCCCTCGGCTTTAAATATAACCTGGCGAAAAAAAAAAAAGAAAAAAAAGTGAATGATAAAAAAATAAAACGAAACTGAATAAATGGAAGAAATATTATGTTTCGTAATTTTTTTTTCAACTCATTCACATACACTCAATTAATTACTCATCATTAATCTAATATGTAAATACATTCGTTCTACTTTTTTCTTTTCATTTCAATCCTCACTGGTACAGTATATTTTTGTGACAACAATAGACCACAGTAGTTCAAATGAATTATTAAATGGAAATTGTATCTAGAATAAGTAATCAATAATACGCAACAGTTTGTAATTGATCTTTAATTGAATTTTTTATTTCTATTGAAATTAAATAGTGCAACGACTGTAGCCTCCCTGAATAGAACAATTCCACTTTAGTATTTATATCGTGAAGAGGATATTTTCCTTGGTGAAGTGAAATATCCAATTATATTTTTCCAATATTGAATTTATTCAATATTGGAATTTATTCAAACACAGCTATACGTGGAATGCGTGTATGCTGTTACAGTGTATTATAGTAGAATCGCAATTATACATAGAGTGGTTGTGATTTTATATAAACTTTACAATGAGAAGACTATGAGCTTCATTTATACAATTGTTACAATTTAATTTGTGTATTTTTAATTATTCAATTCCTCGAATTATGTAATGATAATTTTCAATTTCATGATTAAAATTTGTCTGCTATTGTAGTACGTACAAATATTAACATGAAGTAATAGTCCATGTAACAATATTACAAAAAATATTATAAAGAGTTGAATATATCATCCTTTAATGATAAAACTAAAGCAAATACAAAAATATACATTTTTATAATCGGGCCAATAATTTTCTCTATGAAAGGAAAAGTTTCTGGTTGGTTGTCGGGTAATGTTTAAAAGTAAAATAATATTTTTTCAACGTGTTGAGCAAGTCAATAGGAATTTTAGTATATATATCCATCGGGTGGTTGTTTGTTACGTGACAAGTAATTACTATGTTTGATGTCAACCGCAGCACACATCAATGCATTACATTTTGTAGCTGTATGAGAATATTTAATGCAGCGTCAAGTCACTTTGTTAACCACCGAAACAAATTTTACTATATAAATATAACTTCTATGAGTTGAAAGCTGTTCATTTTGTTGACTTGTGAAGAAATGTAAAGAGACCATTGCTTGTGACATGTGTCTAACAAAAAACGTATTATATGATAAATACCATGATACAATAGAATGAGCGTTAATGAGTAGTTGAATAAATAGCTCTGTAGTCCTTGTGATATCTATGATATTATATTTCTCGTGTTATATTATTTTGGTTGACGTATATTATTCAACCATATGATAAATCATGCTGTAATATTTTTTATTAAAATATTTTTCTACGCGATACTGTAAGTTTTGTGTTATAAAATTTTCTAAACGTCATATAATCACATTTTCATTGTCACATTTTCCATTCGAAATAAGCTCTTAAAACTTTTCTATGCTAATGAGGATTAATTGAGTTAAGAACAGATGCTAATACCTTCCGAAGACACCCAACAAAATTCGTCATCCCCTTCGCACCCTGCATTGCTTTCGTGTCAGCGCCACCACCAACTAAGAGTTGATCACTCGCTAATCGTGTGAATGAACCAGCTGTGTGTGCGTGCTCAGCATAAATACCATCAACAATCGCCGAAAGCTGAAAAAAAAACGAAAGAGAACCGAAAAACAAAAAGAGAAAAAAAAACACCACAAAAAAACAATCTTCTCAATTATCTGGTCATTCACAATTATATTATTCAATAACATAAAAATTTCAAATCAACTCTGGAAACAATTATAAATTTCCAATTCTATTCTGAACATGATGGTTAAATTAACTCACCCTACAGAATCGTGTAATTGATGATATCTGCAATGAATAAAAATGAAACAAAATTAATAATAATACCGATGAAAAATTGGAGAGAAACACATATCCAATTTAGTTCTTTCATTCATTCATTCATAGTTATTTTATTTTTTTCTTCGATATGATTTTGATTGATTGAGATGATTTGATGGTTGTTAGTGGACATTATTAGATTTGCACATGCCAAATCGATATTCGTTTATACAACTGTATTTGAAATTTATTACAACAGACAGTTATCAAATTATTCGATCCAAACATTTTGTTAACTCTCGTGAAAACATTAAAACCCAGTATATACGAAACTGATATTGCACACTATGAACACACTCAACTCTTAAAATATCCTATAACGTATATGGGTGTATCACGCGGTTATTAACCCACACCAATCTCATTCTATCCTATACACCACATTCTCTATTGCTTTTATCCATATGTATATATACGCTTTAGCCAGTTATCCATGTATTCAGGGTGGAAAGTAAAGATGATAAAAGGTTGCGCTGAATTACGGTTACGTATTATAATATTGCAAGCGCAACGCCCGATAATCCTGTATGACCCTACCTATATACGAGAGAAAATAGACACGCTCAAACAATCAAAGCGATTATACATATGCCCGCTTTATCATAACGCATGATAATATATTGTTGTTCGTGCTTTTATTTATTATTTTACATACATTTTGTTCATCTATACAATATTATTTTTTTCTCTTTTATCATTTTCTCAATGTGTCTGCATTGGAAATATGTCGTCCATAAAATCACTGATAAATTCAGTGCAATAAAATGTTTGTGGGAAATAGAAATGTGTCATGTGTCAGTAATATTTCTTTCAAAATAAATTTAAATATATTTTATTTTGTTCTTTATTTATTACTGGCACTATTGTTATCTTTATTTTTTAACTTCTTTTTTTCTCTCATCTGTGACAAAATAGTTTGTCTAGATCAATTCGTTATGACAACTGGACACGTATCAAAATCGCATTTGCACGTCCAAAACGTGAGTGCATATACCAAACCTATCACTTGTCCAATATATATATATATATATTTATGTATATATATTGGTGAATTTCACGTGGCATATATCTATTAGTGTAGAGGGGTTGGTTTAGGGGGATCATCGGTGTTATATAACGTCGTTACACAACGTGACCGCGATCAATTGTTGGACATTGAACATCCAAGTCGTCACAGTGATGCGTAAATAATTACTACGCATCCGCGTTAACGATCACCAATGCAATGTTGCGTTGCTTTTGAGCGCGTTCTCTTTCGCCCCTGTATCAATCCACTCTTCTGTATATAGCTGTCGCATTTAACTGAGCCCACTCGCACGGCTTTCACGCGGCGTAACTCAATTCCCGCGCGTTTGTACGACGATTTAGGTTGGATAGATCGCATAAAAATTTTACGACTCTGCAATTTTTTTTATCACGTGAATTTTATTTTTTCTCTTTTTATCGAACTCGATACGAGCGAACAATTCCATTCCGAGTGACTCCCATATATATATATATATATACGTGGAAAAAAAAAATGTCGAGTACCCTATTTTCACTTAAAAGTATTTTTATGTTTCGTTTTTTTCCCCGTTATTAACTTCGGGAGTGTCGTAATTCTGCAATATATAATGATAAAAAATAATAATAATAACTGTGGATAAGTTGACTTTTATATATTTCGTATGTATAGATAATATAATAAATTTATATTATTTTTTTTCTTCATTTCCAATAAAACGCAAGGAAATAAATGTGACTTTACCTCCTGAACTCGTCGTTGAACGATAATCTTGTGCCATTGGTTGTCGTCAAATCGGATTTTCGCCGGTTTGATATGAAGATCCAATCTTCCTTTTGCCAGTAGCATACCAACCGCAGCGCCACCATCTCTGAGAGACACGGTTAGATAATCGCCTTTTTCCCCTGAAAAATTGAACGTGACACACCAGTCAGAAAAAAATAATAGAGGATTTATTTCCTTTTTTCATTTTTTTTTTGGTTCAGTAAAAATAAAATGAAGTTTGATCCCCTTTTCACGTCTGACCAACAATCTATCTTGCACGAATCGTTTCAGTATTGTGAAATTATTATGAAATACAGATACGAAAATTGTCCGAATATAAATGGTGATGTATATATTAATCTTTAAAGGAATTAATCCTAGATAATTATTGTATGATAATTGGTTCATAATCTACATCCAGTGGTAAATTGATTCAGAGTAATGAAAGATAAAATAGAAGATCGTGTGTTTATATTTTCATTTTAAAGGTAGCTACTGTTTATTGAAATAACATGTCAGATATTTAAGGAAGTGTCTATTTGGGATTCGTGTTACATAATTAAGCAAGATGCAGCGAAGTTTGTAGGTGGAAAATAATGCTGATAGCGAACTCCCAATATGGAACTAAAACATATCACGACTCCAATGCACGATTGATGAACATAATTAACCCATGTTGGTCGAGCACGGAAAATTACGGGAATATTATCAAGTTGAATTATTTAACAGTTCAGTATAGAAATAGCTGACTTATTGTAAACTGTTCATGCATTCCTTTAATTATATCACCGAGTCAATTAAAATCTGGTGATTTCATCAGAGCACAATTAATGAAGGGTCAATGATTATATTGTATATCAGTATATACGATGTTTATGGTGTTATCATATAAATTACCGTCACAATTGTGATACGATCAGCTACTGATAATATGTGAACATAATAATTAAAAATATCCATATTTCTCCATTTTGATGCGGTATTTTCACTCTACAAATTTAATCACGCCGACTGGAATGAATATTGATTCATTAATTCATAATGAAATCCACAGTACATTGTTTTATCCAACAATGTGGAAATATAATCTTCTCTAATAATACATAAACCTCTCAATAAGAACAATGCGAATGTGGTATCCTAAAAATATGAAATGCAGTCATTATACCAAGTAATGATTAATTTAGAAAGGGTAGATTCAATTAATGCCAAATCATTCTAGATTAATTACTACAGAATTAACTAATTTAACACCAAATAATTGATAATTTAAATTAAAAAAAAATATATTTATATGATTGATAATATTACTCACCAGAATAAAAAAGAAGGCCATTGTGTTGTCGCGTTTTGAATTGTAAACTGATTGACTCTTCCATACTCAAAATCGGACTGTCTTTGCTCAAATCAATTTTGAGATATTCTGTTCCTTTGAACGACGCTTCCGATGGCACTTTGTCTGTAATCAATATTGAATATCAATAATTAATTAAATCACTATATTAAATTTAATCCATAATGTATATAATAATTAATTTTAAACAAACCCAATTGGATATGTGTGTGAATATATATGATGATAATCAATAAAGAAGCTAGGTAAGGTCCGTGTCTAGCGTCACTATAAGGATCGTGGTTAATCATATGTGTTGTGTTTATAAAATATCATAATTAATATATGCGAGGTCAGAGAAGTTTGATTCAATAATAAAATCTAGCATTGCTTAATTAATAATTCTTTTTTTTTTTATTCGTTTACAATTACAATTTGTATAAGGTAAAGACACAAAATAACCTTTTTCACTATCTACTGCCAATTTACCATTTATTATATTTTGTACTGGGTATATTTCTGACAATTATAATTTTTCAAACTCACTGTAGTCCCGTTCCCGGTTATCGCCAGCACCCGCTGTTGGTAGTAGTGTACTCCACGATTCTATGAAATAAAATGAACAAAGAAAAAAAAAAGGAGGAAAAAAAAAAACCTCGAAGAACAGAAAACCCTACGCGGCCTAATCGATATATTTATATCAATAATTCTAAATATAAATTTTATCATTCCGTATTTATTTAATATTCATTTACCACAGGTATCAATTTTATTTCTCTCAAATTTCTATTCAAACTGAATATTAAATAGTTGCTGTAATACCCTAAATAAATACACGTGGACGAATTCTCTTTGATAAAAAGGGAAAATTGAACTATTTGTAAAATTTATGAGTCCTACGGTTGTATATGACAAGAGTTATCATTATTTTTTTGTTCCTTTTTCACGATCCATTGTCTCTCACTTATTGTTCTTTTATCTCATAAATTTATTAACGAACATTCTACCTGTTGTAATATACTTGTAATTGTCATCTATACATATATATGTGTGTATATAGAAAGATGTGATGAATATGATAGAGACAAAGGCAATGATGAAACAAAACATTTCAATTTAAGAATATTTTCATAAAATTATATTGAACTATTCATTTATATATAATTAATTAATAACAAATATTCACTTAAGAAAATAAAATTACCTTTTTCACAATATTCACCCTCGTAGTCACCAGTACGACATTCACAAATTGGCCCAGTGTCTGTAGAAATGCAGATGCCACCATGTTGACATGGATCTCGAGTTTCACAGGCATCAGTTGAGTTTGACGCTATCATGTTCCGCAAACTCTGCAACGAAAATAAAAAAAAGAACAACATACATTAAAATTAAACAAATCAGTAAGAAGTAAACATCTTTAAACATTGGATCGCAATTTTATATATATATATATATGTATTTATTCCATTCAAATGTTGAATAGATATTTTTAGACACTAAAATTTCGAGATATTTATTGGAAAATTTGTGTCTTCTCAAAGAATTTGTCACACATAAAACATCTATGTATACATATATATTATATCTCATGCGCATAGTTTTGCGCAAGTATTCAAAGCCGCATAGTTCTCAATTCAAATATATTCTTGCGACATAACTACACAAAGTGAAAATTCAATGTAAATTCTTTTCACCCAAGAAATTCCATCTAATCACAGAAAAAAAAAAAAAAAACACCAAATAAGCAATGAAAATAAAAATGAATTTTCCTTGCAATTCAAATTTACGAAACATCATTGTTACATGACCCAGAGTGTGTACATGAGAAAAAAGAATTGGAGAAGAAAAAAATGTTTAAAAAAAAAAAAAATAGGTGATCAAATACATCGCTGTCATGTTCACTCAACTGTAAAAAGAATAGAAAAGAATAAAAGAATGAAAAAAAAAAAAAAAAATGGCAAGAAAAAGAGACTTCTTGTAGGCCATTAGGGAAGATAACGCGACTCATTCGTTTCCAGCGCGCGCTTTTGCGCGCAAGATTTTCAATGCGAAGAGACATTTTCTTTCACAAGAGTCGGATCGCTTTCTACGGTGTGTGAGAAAAGGAATAGTATAGAGCTCCTGAAAGCTTCAACTCTATTGTTTCATCAGACCAGTTCCCGTTCACTTACAGACAAAGAATATTTCAAGGATTTTTTTTTTTTTTTTTTTTTCGTTTTTTTCAGTGGATTGTCACAAAATCCTTTTGTTTTTACAAAGAGAATAAATATATATGTATGGATATATATTCATACAAATGCGACAGTGGTATTATGAATAATATTGAATAAACCAAGCTATATAATTTGAAAATACGTTATTGACATTCAATTTATTCATCAATCATTCGTATTATTCAATAATAATAAATAATATTTTACCTATAACCTTCGATGCATTATCTTGATAATACAGAGGTAAATGTTCTATACATGTCAATGTGTCTAAACTTTATGCGAAATAAACTTTTGTTCAAACTTATGTGTATGACATCAGGAAATGAATGGTGCAAGCAACTACCGCGTTACGTCTTCGATTTGTACATTGAAAGCCCTTGAGGCAATGTTACTTGTATAAGGAAAGTATATGGGAAGTTCAAACTAAACAAGAACCCTATTATGTACCATAGAAACTGGTGCCTGCTTGCAACTAGTTCAATGTATATACATCAGTGAATACATAATGTCAACTACTCTCTTACCACGAACAAAAGATCAAGCAAACCATCAAATTAATTGTGCATTAATCCAATGAAAATTAAATTAAATTATATGTTCAATAATTTCGAACAGTAAAATCATCCCAAAAACAGTATACTTTTGTTTGTTTCAATGTATACAGCATCAATATATTTCTAACCCCGAATGAAAGAGCGAACCAACGTTCAAATTTATTGTGTATTAACCCGATGAGAATTTAATCAAATTATTTGTTTAATAATTTTAACAGAAAACAGAGGAAGAAAAACCGTAATTTGTTATTTGAATGTAGATAGTGTATGCAACATCAATACTGCTTTTCAACCCTGGATAAAATATGAAGCGAAAGGTGCAGATTTATACTGTGCATTGATCCAATGAGAATTTAATTAAAATGCATATTCAATAATTCCGAAGAGGATTTTTTTTCTCTCATTATTTTAATATATACAATGTATGTCACGTCAATATCTCACCATAGCTCAACGAAAGATCATGCAAATGTGAACATTAAATTGGTTCATTGATCCCATGAGAATTTAATTGAAATAAAGTTTTCAATAATTTTAATAAAAAAAGAAAAAATATTTCTGCAGTGAGGAAGAAAAATGTGGAGCAAATATATTATGAAATACGAAAGGCTTACAAACAATTTAAAATTTTAATTTTTATATACAAATACACTTCGATCTTTCTATGAACAGTCCCAAAATTTAACACTCTATATTACTAAAATATTCTCTATGCCAGCTTTTCATTTTCACATTCACACAATGAATATTCTTGAAACAAAAATATCCAAAATAATTAACAGCATCACAGTCTCGTCAACATGAAAGTCAGCAAGGAAAACAATGTCACACTTTGTCCGCGACAGTAGACATGAATCAGTGTCTCTATGATCTCCATCTTTGGTATTTTTACCAAGAACAATTCTCAAACTCAATAAAAATAATGAAAAAAACCAAAATAATAGTATATAAATTTTTAAAGAAAATTATTACAGACATCTTGTCGATTCATCCATAAAATTTTTACTAGGGACATGATAAATTGTGACATCGATTTTTCCGAATTCTATAAGACGACGTAAGAAGGCGGGTTAAGCAGCGCGAAATAATCTTCATGTATATATAGATAAATACATACATATATATATATATATATATATATATACAGGGTCTGAGACGAGAGGGAGTCAAGAATTATCTCATCGCCCCTCGATGAACTGCTTTGATGCGACATCTCATTTTTTCTTTTTTTCCTCTCTTTTACTCTCTCATACCCAATATTCCTCACGTTGGGTGACTGGCTGCTGATAATATCATCCCACAACGAATAGATGGAGATCCATTGTACTATCTGAACGTAACTGTATACAGTTGTGTA
Organism: Zele albiditarsus; assembly: GCA_958496275.1. Taxonomy (NCBI): domain Eukaryota; kingdom Metazoa; phylum Arthropoda; class Insecta; order Hymenoptera; family Braconidae; genus Zele; species Zele albiditarsus. The sequence goes on along the minus strand of OY292409.1, from coordinate 11,279,566 downwards.
TGTGATTCCATTCAACTATAATATATCAAATTTACGATAATTTTTTTTTCTTTTTTATTTTATTTGATTTATTATTGAATTGAGACGAAAAAAATTCTCTCAATATTATATCTTCATAAAAATATCAATATGGGACAGTGGATATTTTATAAATTTATATTGTCAATATATTTTATAATGTAAAAATAATACAATATTTTTCAACAATATTGATATATTTTTTCAATATTCACATTATGTTTGCTTTTTTTTTTTTTTTTTTTCTTCATTTTCATGTCACACAATTTATTTATCATCATCTGAAGTGGTTCATACAGGTATATAATCTATGGTATGGGGTACATCTCGGGATTGCACGGATGACAGGAAAAGGGGGACCACCACGTTGCTGACACGCGCGCGCGCGCGACACTATCAAGGGATTTCGAAGGCAACCATTAATGTAATGGACCCTTCCATCATTGTCATAGTTATCCGCGAGATTCCCCAATGACAAAATCCATACACGTTGAGGAAAAAAAAATAAAAAAAGTGATGGGAATAATAACAACAACAACAACATTTTTTAACTCCAAAGTTATGATGAAAAAAAGTCTTAGCAATTTAGAATTTTATTCTCTACTTCGTCTTGTAAATAATCATTAATCTTTCTCATCTTATATATTTTTTATTGAATTTTTACACCTGAAATATTTGTGAGTAAAATTTTCTTATATTTACATTTCTCATTGTGCATTCTTTATACGTCCTCGGTGGCTCTACCCACGCGAAAAAAAAAAACAAAAATGATAAAATTGACTCATGTATATATATATAAAGGATTTTTATATGCCATGCACGACCATGCATACATAGATATAATATTGGTGCACAGTTCTTGACAGTAGTTGGCGATAATAAAAATTGTCAACAGTCTCTTCCACGTATACAAATAGAGAAAATGCATCAGGAAAAAAAATCAGCTCAAGGTCGGTGTGTTCCATGTTAGAGAGACGAGACTGTACCACCCTGGTATACATATATATATATATATATAACAACCACCACCGCGACTACCACCACTACCATTACCACTACCACCACCTGTCTTCGTCGATTTTCCCAACTTCCCCAGTCACTATATTGATCGGCTGCTCCCTACCAGCTAACTCCAATGTACTTTTGCCCTCTCCGCCCTCGTGGCGACGTTGCCGCGTACCTTATATCTATCTATATATATATATATATATATTTATGTATAAATAAATAATAATAGTTGAAAATTAAGAATATTAAATATCATACTAGATATTCAAATATTTGCATTTCATAGACCCGTGTTATTATTAAATTTGCACCAATTGTTCTCGAGAAGTCTCTTCGATTAATCGTCGAGACCATTTGAAGACAACTGGAGTGAAATTAATTAAATTGACGAATGACGCAAAATAGAACTATCAAACACCACTCAACTGAATGCAAGCTATACGAGCAATTTAGAAATACGTATATAAATATATAGATTTACCTATTCTGATGTATTTATTATTGATAATACGAGTACGAATTTTTATTACTGAGTAAAAATAATTCAAAGTCAACTTTAATGAAAATGAAATTGAACGTTTAATAAAATGCTATATTCAGATATAAATACAAGTGAACAATCATAGGACAAATGAAAAAATAAATTAAACCATTAAATATATTTCACTCAGTTTATTAAATTCAATTAGAAAATATTAATTACATTAAAAACGAAAGAAAGAAGGAAATTATAAATTATCAGTGTAATAGACGACTATCAATTTCATTTCATATTCTTTTTTGTCTGTTAATATTTCCCTTTTTTCGTTTCTTATTTCATCCAAATCCAATTTTAAGTCATTTATCAAAAGTAATGAAATTCATCAGCACTCTCAAAGACTCATAAATCAGTCCATTAGTCCATCGAACGATACTTCACGAGCCATTTAAATATTCCGGGCTGTGTCCCCACCCATTGAGCCAATCATGCGCACAACAATGTTGCTATATACATACTTTATATATATATATATATATAAACTGGAAAAGTGTCTCTTTTCCTCCTTACTACGCGTAGCACATCAAAACTCGGTATAAACCAGCCAAGCTAAGGAAAATTTATTTTTTCATATAATGTATGTAACGAGTTTTAAGAATAGTATACTTATGCAGTAAAATTACAATAATTTTCCCAGACATATTATATATCACGTATACATATTCAATGTAAATGACGTAATGTGCATAAGAATTATAATTAATTTGAGGGGTTAAAATATTTATAATGAGATGCGTGGAGTGCGAGGGTTGATAATGTCTCGCGCCAAGTACACGTGTGTCATTGTACGTTTAAGTGGAATGAACTTGCTACTGATATACATATGTGTCTATAAAATATACATAGACATATAACAATTAATTACTGTTATATATTAATTCTGAGAAAATATGTTGACGATGTGTTATTTATTTCGTGTTAATTTTGAATAAGTAATTGGGACATTCAGCTGATAGTTGAAATTCATATTAATAAATTAGTTAGATTATGAATGAAAGTTATATAATCTCACTTATATCAAGTTGTAAATTCAAAATGATTGTTTTTTAATTTCATACTTAAATCAATATGAAAGATATGATAGGTACATTATATATTATTTAATATGAAATATATATTTTATAAAGTTCATTCAAGTGAAACGAAATTAATATTATCCGATATTCGAAAACTTCGGACTCTTGTGTTTTCAACTCAAACATTATAACCAGGCCACGGGTCATTGATTCCAACTCCTCTATTAATATATACGTATACATTTATGTATATATATATATATTAATGTGTACACATACATGTTTATGTCTGTCAGCATTCACCGTCACTTCTACAAACATTTGGTGTTACCGTAATTGACAAATCACTCTGGGTGTTAAATTCAATGACGATAATGAATCAAAATGGTTTTTTTTTTTCTAGAACATTGACGAATATTAAAACACTGAAATTTTACTATAAATAATTCACGTTCAAATTATATGAGCATTTCCCATCACAACCAATACTTATAATGATAGATTTAACAACTGTATTCCAATAAATAATATCTTCAAATATTTATCATACAATTTAATGATAGACGTGGAATGAAGATTATTCTTTTTTTCTTTTTCTTTCACAATCATTGGACACTATGGCGAGGGAAAAAAAGACAGGTGAAACCAAAAAAAAAATCAAATAATTGAAGAAAAAAAGAAAAGGGAAACGGAATATTCCCTCGACGATTATAGTTGAACGTGACAAATTGAAAAGTCGAGTATGCACTCACGTACTGTGCCAAATTGTTAAGGCAGCGGTATATTATATATATATATATATATTTATACGTATAGTATATATGTATATCGACTGCGGTATAGCTGCGCTGTCAATCGGCCGATAAATTGTGTCGATTTATATTTGAGGCCACCCACGAGACATTAGGGAAATCATTGGTGCAGCTTACTATCACCCGTACAGTTCATACAGGTCAATCGTAATCTTGAATGATTGTCGAAATATATAAAACATATATTTAGAATATAGTCGATAGTTCTTCCAGTTTTGGAATTTATTTATGCTGTAAAATAAGGGGAGTAAAAATAAAATAAAAATTAATAATTTCGTTTTCTATTTGGGTATTGAAAATATCAACGTTCTCATATCCACAAACATTATATAAATAGTCTTACAGAAAATATCTTGATACTTTGAGATTTTTTATCGTATATTTCCATATATATATATTACTTGGATTTCATTTTCAATTTTATTTTATTCGCTCTCCCTCTTTATCATATCAAAATACATCGGAAAGAATTTTCCAATACGATTTTATATATGCTTCCATGATCATTGTAAAATTCAATCTCACAATGTATGAATAATAAATTCTCGGCATATATTTATATAATGAAAAAAACGTTTATATTAGAAAAAAAAAATTGAACCCTGTTCACACCTAAACTATTTAAATAAAGGGTTTACTTTTTTTTTTTTTTTTTTTCAGAAGTGTGAGAATAAAAAACAGTCTTTGCAATTTCTCTATCCCATCAGTCATCCCTGTCTGCCCCAATGTGTCAAGTGCCTTTTGTGGAGAAAGAAAAAAAATGGTAGAAAAAAAAAAATAATAAAAAAATTGTGTGCATTCTAAATGAGCTCGCTTGACTATACTTGACACCTTTATACCGTTTCATGATGAGTTGTCGTTGTCATCATCATCGTCGTCGTTGTCGAGGTCCGCGTGTGTCAACTGTCATCAACATCATTTCCCCGCAAAGAATACAGAAACAGCAGTACGTATATACATACTAAACAAATTGTTGACCTGTCAAGCGTCGTGGTTATATATCTATATATATATATATATATATATATATGTGTGTGTGTGTTTCTGATTTCACTACAGAAGTGTCCTCATTCCAATTACCACGATTTCAAAAAGCAAGAAGGAAAATGAATGAACATTTAATTACTGACCCAGATATCAAAATTATATTATAGTAAAATAAAGCAGGCTAATTTTACATTTGAAAAGAATTTCATTTTTAAATATTAAATAAAAGGTATATTCAACTCATCTTTCTGATATCTTTCATTGTGACTTCATTGACTACTATTGGAATAATACAAATGCATTGTATGAAACATAAAGAAACAATTAACACACTTGACAAAAGACTGACCATCCAATACAAGTACTTGGTCCAAGTTCCTATACATATACATAGTTTTCCCGCCCTTTTGTTCAACAGGTGCTTGGATATGATGAATTTACCATTTAATTTTTTTTACCCCATATATTTTCCTTCCCTCAATCCCCAAAGTACTTTTCACCATGAAGCTCTCTATATATCCACCATACTGCTTAATTATTTATTTGTCACCGACAACAAATGTGAACAGTTATAAATTTTTCCAAGCTGATAATTTTTATAGGAAAAAAAGAAAATAAATAAAAGCAAACAAACCCTCAAGGATAAACGTGTATATTTATTACCAATAAATGCACCACGTAAAGTGGTAGACAGCGTTTTTATACTTGGTGAAAGATTTTGTAGACAGTTTCTAGTTCGATTAATCGTAAAAAAAAAAAAAAGAAGCACCTTTTATCCCACGATGTTTCAAAAAAATCTTTACTCACCCTTTGAGATTTATGTTGCTCAACTCGTTCAGCGCATGGAAATTGTCCGCACTGAAAATACAAATATAATAACATTTGTAATTAATTAAGTCAGATAAACGTTTAGAGGCAATGAATGAAGGCAATTAATAAATAATTGGAAAAATCGTAGTGAAAATTTATCATTTACTATATAACTACTATGTAACAGAATGGATTCTTATCTGAGTTAACGAAGAACAGTGGAGAATAATGGTGAAATAATAACAATCAATTATATGAATAATTCTAAAAGTGAATTAAATCAATTATAGAGAGATGAATAACAAATAGAATATATTAAAATGATAAAAATAATATAGAATAAATGTAAATTGAAATATTTAACTTACTTTAGAGTCATGGCTCTTCATCTCTTGTCGTTTTGGAATAAGATCCTCATCATCAGCATAAATTAAATTTCTAATAAGCCCATTAAATCTTGGTTCAAATATAACACTGGGCAATGCAAGTAATGTGAGTTTGCTATTGTACCAATTGGGCATTCCACCAACATAAACATCCGAATTACCAATAAAACGTCCAAATTCAAATTCTTTACCACGTGACGTTGACGTTGCACTAACACTATCCACTGTAAGTGTTGTATTTTCATTATTTCTTGTTATTTGCACTTTATGCCAACGACCATCACCAAGATCATGTCCTACAGTAACTATTTGTGCACCACCACCAAGATTATATCTCAATCTAAGTTTACTCTCAACTAATTTTATTTCAAAAAAATCATACATTCCACCATCATCTGTATACAATAATAATCCATTTCCTTGTTCAGTTTTAAATTCAAATTCAAGACTACCATTCAATGCGGCATTCCATTTACGAAATTGTGCATAACTCGTTGCTGATCCCTCGAGTACAAAGCACCAAGTTGGCGCGATCAACATCGCTAATAACATCCACACCGCATTCATGTTTACACAAAACCAACCGCCCTCGTCGTGATTAACGACACAATATATGTGCGTGTATATATATATATATATATATATATATATATAAATATATATATATATATGTCTATGCGTGTGTGCACTTTAACGTGATAATCCGTATCGTTAAATTAACTCCCTTTGTTCTCTCACTGTTAATACTCTCTCGTTTCAAAAATAATCACATGTGCTCATCCTCATTTTTATTTATAACACTCAAATTATTTATTAAATTCATCAATTTCTTTCAATTAAAATCACTCGCGACAGATACTATTGTTGTGATATATAATAAAAATCAATAACATTGAAATAATGGAATTTCATGTGAAGATCCAATATATATCTGATTTATATATTTAAAAATAACATTGGATTTAAATCATTTTATTTTGTTTTTTATTAAATTTCGATTCTGCGCAGTTGTCTGTAGTCGATAACACAAACACTCTACACACGTTTCACGTGAAATTATACTACAGAAAAATAAATATAGCTGTGTGTGTGTGGGTATACAGTTGTACGATAATGTGTATAAATATCTAAGTGAATGTATTAGGGAAATAAATTAAAAAAATTATTTTATCCACGTATCAATAGCAAGATTAACTTTTGCTATCAATTTTCAAGCGCATCATGGCACCCCGATGAAACACGACGGTCGATGAATACTCATGGCGGCGCCGGGTGGACCTCACGATTGCCGGAGTTATTGTCGTGTCGACACACTCAAGGCCGTAGAGAACGCGCAACTCCCTCTTGTCGTTCTTGTCACTCTATGGCACGCGCACAAGTGAACTAAGGGGTAGGTATATAGGAAAAGAAAGAATGAGAAAATGATATGAAGAAAATCGTGTTCAGAATGAGTGACACAACATTGGTCAGTGAGACTGTTGTGAGCGAGGGAGGTGAGAGAGTTGGATGAGTGATTGTGTATACGACTAACGAAACTTGAGACAACGTTATCAATAATGAAACGAGAGTAAAATCAAAAAACAGGGGATATAAGAAAGAAGAAGGAGATTGGATGAAAGATAGAGAGAAGAAGGAATGAGAAGGAAAATAAGGAAAAAAATTGTGCAAGAATATTCTTTTTCTTTTCACAGTCTGCCACCAATAAAATCAACTTATTTCACAATTGTATCACCCATCGTCGTTTTTTCATGAACAAATCTGGTCATTATTATTATTTATTTATCTTTATTTGTAACGAACGAGTATTTTTTATATTTATATACTTATTAAAACTCGTTAACAATTGTAATAAACGAACGAATGAACAAAAATAAAATAAAAAAGGAATACTTCCGATCCACCAACACACACTGACACACACACACACAAACTCACACTAATCAATGTCCAAATAAATAAATATCACGTAGTCTAAACAATAATTCAATGTGCCTTGCGTTATTATTGTTCGTGAACGGTGATTGTATATTCACACAAGACATTTCCGTCAAAGTATTTCTATTAAATATATATTTCTCTTCTTTGTCACGTATTTTATTTCTTGTTGTCTTGTTTCTTCAACATACCACAGTTCAATTGACCATAGAAAATTTAAAAAAAAAAAAAACAAATACACAGGGCGAGACTAAAGACAGAGAGTGGAGAGAGAAAAATTTAGAGATTGCAGAGAACGCGAGAGAGAGAGAGAGAGGAGTGTACGAGAGATAACTCACTCAAACTCTCTTAACGTCAGCGTTAACGTTGACACTGGCCACTAGTACTAAGGGATGATGCGAAAAACCGTCGGTACGACGCGCCCCGTCACGCCGACGCTCAACGTATCCAGTAACGTACGCATGCGCTATTACGTATGAAGCGCATAGTCACAAGATGAGTTGTATGGGTGTGTGTAGAATGCAACGCTAGTGAGTAGTGCGAATTTTAGTATAAATATAATATATATGTATACATATATATATATATATATATATATATATATATATATGGTACAGTCCCGACAAAGAAATGTAAATATATTTTTTATCTGACACCATTTAGACATTTTTTACTTACCCGTCTGACCGAACAACCACTGTGCCTACTAAAAGTCTCACACAAATATCCTTCATCCCTATCACCAAATATTCATCTGAATATTCCAAATAATATTCATCCACATGAATAGTTTTGAATTGAGGAAGAAAAAAAAATTACATGCATCAATGAATAGGGGAGGAATTTAAAAATCCCATTCAAGAATGAATAATGGCTGGAAATAATTGAATGCAAAAGAAAATAGGTAGATACTCGCTCATAAAATTAATTGAAATTGAGGTGTAAAATATATATACTTATATATATATATATACATAACGACTGTATGGAAGATTGCAGGCATTTAATTGCTCCCCTATCGCAATCTGTGTCCCCATTAACACAACCACGAAGCACAACGAGTAACTCGTACTGCTTCTGCATACTGTACGTATAATGAAGTGCAACGGCCATCAAACATCCACCCGATATCCTCCCACCAACCCACATTCCCATTTCTGCCCATCTCGTCGCTTCCCATCGATATCGGACATCCGTGATCGAGCGCTTTTGATGCGGTTGCACGTGGTGGGCAGTAACAATGAGAAAGTGGTACAGGAAAGAGGAGAAAAGCGAGAAAACCCGCAAGCGAATAGTCTACCGTTGTCAAACCTTCCTCTTTACTTCCTCTTTCTCTCTTGGCTCGTTCTTCTGCGGTTGTAATGGTGTGCGAGGGAGAAAAGCAATCGGACAAAAGCAAAGAGTTTCCCTCAGGCCAATAGATAAACGTCCCTGTAGGTATATATACACATATAGAAGTTTGTATATCGACAATTCATCAATGTTTGCAATCTTTGGAAATGAGGAGTAGAAATAAAAAATTTTTGTCTTCATTAATAATTAGAAACTTCTTTTTTTTCTTTTCATTTTCATTATCATAAAATTATAGTTCCATATTTGCGATGATATCATTTTCATTGCGCGTGATATATGAATTCTACTATGGTAATGATTTAGATTTAATATGTATTCAATTATTATACATGGAGACAGTCATGTGTCAAAAGGGAGAGAGAGAGAGAGAGAGAGGGGAGGTCAATGTGTCAATTAACTTGTGAGACATTTTGATACATCAGTTGATTATCTGTTATATGAACAAACACTAGACATTTACTTGTATATATGTGCATATATATTTCTATATATGTAAAAGACTTGATATTCGTGTCAGTAATTGAAGCAAGGAGGTGGTGTTACTGGTGGACAAACGAAGGTAATAAGAAGGAGAGAAGTGGGCAACACAAGAAAGTTCCCTTCCGGAAAGACACACGGGCAACACGCTGGTTACTGTCAGTGTCACGTTGCTTCTCTCACAGTCAGCACACGCTATATAATATACTTATCAACCAACACAACAGACTCGGCAATATTTTTCAATTATATTCTCCTTTATCCAAAACTGTGTAAGTTGTGTATCAAAGATCAGTACTCTTTCATTTTCACTTCCACTCTTCATTACCTTCTTTGCGTTTGATAAAAAATTTTTTGTTGGACGTATAATTTTAATTTTTTCTCTTATTACAATGTCTTTTTTTATTTTTCTGTATTTATAGTTGAATATAGTGTGTTGAATTGTTTTTTTCATCATTTTTCTTTGTAACAATGCGTGAGTGGGTGAAGAATGGAATGTAGGCGTTTACATCTGTGTACAAATATATATATATATGTATATATATATATACTTAAATTGCTTTCATATCTCTTCTGATCTTTCATATCACAATGACGTCAAACAAACTATTCATCGACTTACTCAAATTTCGACCCAGTTGACTCACTCAAATATTATTATTCACCTTGAATTTACTGTGGATGCATGTGTACACAAGGACCCGCGCCTTTTACATCATATCCAAGGTCTTCAAGGTGCTGGAAGAGAAAATAGAACCAAAAGAGAAAAAGGTAAAATAATCTTGAACATCAATTTATACATTTTCATATAAATATACCCATATATATACATATACTCACATTTTTTTTATTTCTTCCTTTCAGGAATCTAAAAATATAAAACACGCACGTGTAACGCTACATTAGTGTAGTGAATTGGCAAAACAAGATGTCATCAGTACAAACGTCATCTCGTCTTGAATTATTACAGGTGAGTGTAAATACAAACCAAAAGTCCTCGAATAAAATGGTCCATGCCGCATTCGCGATAGCAAAATAAGCCAATTTCAATACATATATATGTAACTTTTCTTTTTTATCCTTGCGGGCATTTGCTTCAGACACCGCGTAAAGAATCAATACACATCAGTTGCGAGCCAATATCTTTTGAAATCCGGCTGAAGAACTGCATCTGCAATAAAAAGAAACAAATGTTTTTTTCTCTTCAAACTTTCAAAACTCACAATTGTAAATTGCACTTCAACTTCAACAACAATAACAAACATTACTTCTACTACCATAGCTACTTTTAATAGAAAAAAATGAAAGTGCAGAAGACATTCAACTATTCAAAATAAAGGGGTAATTGCTTTAACTGACGCAGGCGCAATATCCACCATTGGTCAACATTAGTGGTATACACTGGCATCCATGCCAGTTGTGATGGCAACCCTCGACGTGCCCGTTTATACAGTTTTAGTTCTGTTATTTCCAAAAGTTTAATTTGAGAAACGGGCCAGGGGAACGCGGGACGATGAGCTAGAAGCAATAAAAAAAGCTTTATCATCACAATGCGCGCACAAATACAAACACACTTGATACTCTATAACATCAATTAATAACATTCAGTATATGAAACATACATAATTCAAGTTCAACTTCCACATAAACTTTTTTAATGGAATAAATGAACTTAATTAAAATTAATATACATATATATCACTGTAAAATAAACAATAGAATCCACTGCGATGATAATGACCAAAGTATTCTCTGTAAAATATATCTCAACTATTTATTTATAACGAGAAAAATAATTTGTCCATAAACAAATAATTTGGTGTCATTTCTTTAACAAGTGATTAATATATTTTTTCCAATTAAACTACTGGTTATGGCAATTAGGTCGTCATATAGAATTGATTCAAGCTCTGTACGCGATAAGAACATTGATACAACATCATGGACAAAGCAGGAGCTTGCAAGTAATACAACTAATCTCACGAACATGGTACGCAAATCATTCGCAAAATTGATTCGATCTATAACAATGTTAGCTTTCACTATGATCTATTCAATGTGGAATATATGAAGATTAAATTCAATAATATTGAGGTATTCTATTCCTATATAAAATCAATCAATGAATCAATTAATCCTAAAGCTCTGAGTAAATTCTTAATATGAGAAACGTGGTGTTCGCCTATATAATATATTGTATGTAGTATTGAACGTGTTCGTATGTATGTCTGTACATATACATATATATATATATATAGATGTGCATATGTATATCTATATAATAGCTATATTTCTCAGTGCCGACCTGCAGTATAGGCGAATATACCTACAATTTTGCACACAGTAATTCGATCGATTCCGTTTGTAAAGTCCTCGATATAATAATATTCTCTTCCATATACCTGTACTATATATTCACGTTCTACTTACGTCACAAAATCTATTTCGAAAATCCTCGTGACACTTGGTATGACATAATTTTTTGTCCGTGACCCCGTGAAAATAATTCATTTCATGAAGATTATGGGTTGGCGGTAAATACGGTATTGAAAACAATATCAATGAATGATTTTAAATTATTTTTTTTAATCTTCACTTTTCTCCCACGAGATAATGTATGTCTATTATTGATATTATATATCATTGTTCACATGTATGTGCAGATTTAATGATGATTCACGACAAACGCCATATATACAAGAATGTAATTCAATCGCCGATACGAAATTATATTGCATCCATTCGATAGAATAAATTAGTTGCAGGAAGAAAAAAAAAAACATGAATTAAATATTGCTGTTTATTATTTATGTCTCTATTTTTTGTTTGGGTCCAGGCGTGGTTTCAACAGCGTCAATTGATGGAGAAGGAGCAAAAATTATTACAAATTTACGATCAACAGCAGCAACGTGCGCACCAGGTGGCACAACGCGGCAGTGCAGGATCCAATACCTCAAATGGTTCTGAATGTAGCAATACGGCCAATGCCGTGAGTCATCAGGCAGTTACAAAAGCGACAAGTACTACCCACACAAAATCCAATTCGCATGGCGGGAAGGTATATAGCTACATCACTCAGTCACGATTGTTTTTGACCTTCATTATTTTTTATCTACTTCCCGGAATGACTGAACAATTATTGACAAGACAATGTTATGTTTTTTTTTTTTTTTCATCTGTCTGGTATATCGTTTAATGAATTAATTATTGGAATTGTTATTTTTTTCTTTTGTTCACCGATTCAATAATAGGTACGGCAGATGTTTGTTGAACGAAGACAGACGACTGTCAAAGGCATTGACAAGAGCTATCCGTTAGAACCATTGGAGAATAAAACAAGGAGAGTTAATGGTACGATACCACTAAAAAATAAAAATAAAAATTCCATCGCAACTCGTAAAAATGTAACGTCCAAACGCACGAGTGGCGTTGAGACCAATGGGAACATAAAGAAAGGCAGTATATTGGCAGTTTCGTACCATGAAGAGGTCACGCGGGAAACATTTGGACCCAAACTCATTCACCAGGATGAGGATGTAGATAAATTTTACAACGAGGATCATGTCAAGCAGTATTACAATCGCGACCATCAAGATCTTCAGGTTAATGTTTCATCTAATGTTGATTATCGTGTGCATATAATGTCTTTATGTAAATGTATTTGATGAACTATTTAATAAATGATAAATTTATTTACCTAGGATATCAACACAAGAGATGATGAACGAAAATTTAATCAAGTGCCAACAAAAATGCATTTGAACAATGTCAGAAAAGCCCCAACTAAAGATAACAATTCCAATGCTGTCAGAGCAGCCGCTTCAGCATCAATTTCAACTGGATCCACTTCCAGGTAGTTATAATCATTCAAATGGATTAATACTCAATGTTTAATACGAAAAATAGAAGAAAATAAGCAACCAACTATTTGGAAATAATTGTGTGAATTGTTGGTTTGTAGAATTGTCAAGGGATCGAATCCAGGAACGACAAAAAAAATTGATTCATCTTTGGCGCCATGCGAAAATGAAAGTGATACGAAGAATGAAAATAAATCACCATTGCGGATACAATCATTCGAAGTGAGTGCTGAACTATATCGAATGGGAAAAAAGAAAAAAAATAGAAAAAAATGAATAAAACATAAAACGTCGAACAAATGAACGAATAAAAATTGATGACGAAATAAATTGCGATTTAGGATTGTTTGTAAATAAAATTCTTCGTTTCAGATACGACAAATTCAACCAACATCAACACGTCCGGCAACCACCATTTCCACAACTCCGACATCAACTAATAATAACAATAATCTAGGCCAAGGTACTATTATCAATTCTCCGAAAATTGAAATGACTACCAGATCACAAACTACAACTTCCGGTAACAGATCGATTCCACCGACTAGCGGCAGAAATAGCGTCAGTGCAATCAAGTTAGTGCATCACAAAACCTTACACATATATATGTTTATATATTATATACACATGTATATACATTAAGTTCTACCATACTCATCACACGATCGATATGAAAAATAACCATCTATTAAATTTATCGTTATAATTTCATAGTGATTCTGCGGCAAGTTGTAAAATATGCGGTCGTACATTTGCACCCGACCGTATTAACTTGCACGAGAAAATTTGTGCGAAAACGTCGCAAAAAAAACGTAAAACCTTCGATATAACAAATCAACGAGTCAAGGGCACAGAAATGGAATCATATGTAAAGAAAACTGCAAAAAAAGGTCAAGCGGAGGTATATGTAATTACTGAGCACATAATAACAGCAATAATAATAGTCTTTGTATTTGCGTGCACAGCAGCATTTGATTTTAATTCCTCATGTTGTAGAAAAAAACGAAAAAAGTGGAAGCAAAATCAAATTGGCGTCGAAAACATGAGGATTTCATAAATGCAATAAGATCAGCAAAGCAAGTTAAAGCACATCTTGCAGCGGGTGGAAAATTAAGTGATTTACCACCGCCACCGCCAAGTGACACGAGTGATTATGTACAGTGTCCTCATTGTGGACGGAAATTTAATCAAGCAGCGGCGGAACGTCACATTCCGAAATGCGAGCACATGTTGCATAATAAACCCAATACACGGGCGCCTCCAAAACCAAAACGTTAAATATACATTCATTTTTGTAACGGCAATTTTACACTTCACATTATTTCTATAATGTGCGAACAATATATACATGTATACATACATATATTTAGAAATAATTATTCCTCATTTATACAACTGTGACTTTGCAAATGTTCGAATATTTTAGCAATAGGTATTCGTGAAATAAATGATTCCACACTTGCATTTCATATTTAAAATTGCAATTTCCAATCAAATTTTATTTTCCAGTTCAATTAGTTCAATTCTTAATATTTATTAAAGATATATTTTTATCAATAAGACTGATTCAAATAACATCATAATCCTGACCTTATAGAACAAAAGTCATGACTAAGTTCATTGTCGAATAAAAAAAAGTGTTATTATAGAGATTTAAATCTGCCAAGTTTAATTATAGATATGAATGTTTTCAACTTTGAGAAAATTGAAGCAATATCAAGGCCTCCTGTTCAACAGTCTCATTATCAATATGCGGTGATTACCGATAAATTTAAATTACTTATCAAAATACGAGAGAAAAAAAAAGTATAGAAGAATTATCTTACAAAAAAATAATATTACTTGTTTATCATATCATATTTAAAAGTCATCATCATCTTCTGGTATTATTGGTATTGCTGGAATTTCCATTTCAATTTCATCACAATCATCAGACTCAGGACCAAAACAATTTACAGGAGACAGTGGTGGGACACTCAAGGACTCTGGATCAGAAATAAATCCTTCATCTTCAAATGGTGTTATACATTTGCGTGGTATCATCAGATCGCGGAATTCTTTGTCCAAAGATAATTCTTCCCAGGAAAGGCGATCTGTATTGCGACAATAAGTTTGATATTTTGAGTTAGATTAGAGTTTTGTATTATAAACAAAGTTATATATAATAGAACCAGTTTATTCATTGATATATCATATAATAAGTCATTCAATTACCGTATTCTCTTTCATCATAATAGTTGGCCAATTTTTCTGGTTCCGGATACACAGTTGGATTCTTTTTAATAGGACGTGGTGTAGTGGGTTTTTTGAAAGTGAATTCTTCAACTTGTTTCTGTGAAAAAAATTTCGAATGAGGTGATTTAGAAACGGGTGATAATCCTTTCCGTTGTAATCCACGAACAGTCTGCAACTGAATATGTACATAAATAAATCGCCTCATCAAAACAGATATTTTTATTTAGGTACATATCTGAACTTCTGTTCACTACTGGTATTCACCTTTGTTACTTTCTCTTTATTGATACGTGGAGTATTTGAAGCTGTATGCGAATGACTACCAACAATTTTTATAGCCGGTTTCGACGAGGCAATTTTTTCAGCTACTTGTTTCGAATTGGTATTGCAAATATTGGGATCAGATTGTGGACGCAATGACAAACCTTTTGGCTTTGATCCAGCGTTTGTCATGGCATTTTTCATAGCCATATTTCCATTGCTCGAAAGTGATCTGGCTTTCAGAGAATGCACCAGCGATTCCGAAGTGTCTGAAAAATATTAACAATTTTATTCCAATAAATTTTTGCCCTTAACCTCTAAATATTTTGATTTACTCACCCCGTTTCGACTGATTTCTTGATGTATTGGTGCCCGCGGCACCAAATAAGTCGAAAATATTCGACATATTGATGTAAAAAGCGATCTAATGATTAATTGAGATAATAGGATTCCAAAATGGCTGATGATATAAAATATTCTCTATCACACAATCAATGAGTCACCAATTTCTCTTCGATTTTATTTTTATTTTTGATTAAGTGATCGTTTGCACGTTCTTCGCTTTCAGCCGTTATGTTGAATGCAATAACCGACAATTCGCGGTAAACAAATACATAACCTTGAAATATGTGAATAAAGTACAAGAAGGGGATACTGCGAGCGCTGTGACTACAGCTATTTGCTGCCAAACATTGGCGCCACAACTCTTCGCAGTTTCGTTTAAATTCATGTTGCGCAAATTATATATTATGAGCGCATGAATATGAAGAATATGTATTTCGTATAATTATTCATCAATAATATACTAAACACAAAATGAGTCCGGCTTCATTCATTATTGAATAAATAAATGTCAATTTATTACTGCTCCAAGTAATCGTATATTATATTCATATACACTAATATACCTACGATAAATATTTTCACTATGGTAACGAATCATCACAACAAATGGAAGCATTGCATGTGAATGTCGTTTCCATTCTAGACATTTGTACACTGGAGTAATATATTTATCATTCTACAATTGTCATATAACTCAAACGTGAAGATGGCTGAAGATTTAAAATTTATTGTATCGGAATTAAATAGAATATTGAAGAAGAATTACACATTAATATCCTTCAAAGCGCTTAATCCATCAGATTTATTACAAATCTTGAGCGATTTATTATCAATAATAACAGATTCGCCGAAAATTGACATGAGAGACGAGGATCTTGAACAATCTGCAGTTCGTATGCTATCCATACTTAGAGTGTTGAAATATCAACCGAATAAAGATCCAGCATTATTTAGGTAATCCTAGCAACATCAATTTTTCATATAATAGCCGTAAATGTAATTGGAATAATTCAACTAACCATATGAAGATGTTCATTATCAAGACAAAAACTCATCAAGGAGGATCCACAAACAATTTATTCGATTCTTCAGTGGCTGTTATCTAATATGAAAGTGGCGCAACAAAGAGCATATCTGTCTCGATTTTTAGTCAAGGTACTTGTGCGACAAAAAGTTTCAATTGACGTATTCGAATAAGTCTATCCATTTATATCAAATACATTCGCAGATTGAAATACCCCCTGAATATCTGGAAGATCCAGACACTTCCGCACTATACGAGCGTTATTTAAAATTGATTGAAGATTTCAAGATGGTTCACAAAGAACGTGAAACCGGATTACAGGTGAAGTAAATAGATGAATTCTTTTTTGATCAACCAAGAAGCGATAGTTATCAATGAGTATTTATTCATTAATCCATTCAACTCACGTTGTGTTTAGGGCGGTGAAGCAGCTGCTGAACTCAAATCCGATCTAAAAGCAATGGAGAAAGAGCGCGAAGTAATTACCGATCGAATTGAAAAAGTGAAGGCAAGGACTGCATCACATTCTTATTTATTGGAATGTGCGCATGCACTTCGAATTGAACGCGATAGAGATCATGAATTAACATTACAACGTTCACAAGAAAAAGAAGCAATAAATTCTTTACAGGTTCTTTTCTATTTTCTCTCTAATTGATGATGTAAAAATAATGCGATGAAAAGAAGAACAGACCGTGATTTTTTCGCTTTCAGGTATCACTTCAACGAGCTGATCAAAAGCTTCAAATACTACGACAAGCTGGGGTCGAACTCACTCCCCAAGTTGTACAACAAAGATTATTGGAAGAAGTAATGATTCTAACTGCGATTTGTAAAGAAAGATTGCCCGCAGAGTTATCAAATTTGAATACCAAAGTTGAAGCATTGAATGCTGTTGTTAAATCATCGTATGTTGGACCAGATGAAATTGTAAAATTGCGACAACGTTTGGATGTTGTTGTACGTGAAGTGCAAGCACTTGCTGAAACAAAAGTAACGGAAATTGGTGCTGATAAAATGGCACCATTTAGGCAACAGTCAGCGGCTATTGCTGGTGTTAAACGCAATATGTTGGAACGTTTAGAAAAAACCGAAAGTGATTTAGCGGATATCACTGCAAAATTACAAGAGAAACGTGAGAAGACCAAGCGGATTGTTGAAGATTCAGTACCGAAAGGCGATGATTTAAAACGCTATGTTGCTCGATTGAAAACGAAAAGTGGAATATACAAAAGATGTCGAACAGAATTGGCAGGGTTGAGAGCTGAATGTGGTGTTGTTAGTCGTACTGTTGCAATTTTAGATTCAAAATTGAATAAAATTAAATCGGATGATGCCTCGTTGGTGAAATATGAAATCAATTTTCCGGAAAATTATACACAGAGTAATGCTGCTGTTATTAATTCTCAATTATCACGAGAGGTTTCATCACTGAAGTCTAAACTATCATCATTATTAAACAGTACGCCTATAACGGAAAAACTTGACTCCAAATCATATAATTAATTAGCCATTCGCAACTTAAGTGCCATTATCTCTATTTTTTTCGTTAGGTATTCAACCGTTGCGTGAAAGTGCACATGATCTTGAGGAACGATATGAATTAGCACGAAGAAGTTATGATTCCGTTGAATCAACCACACAAAATTTATTGGCAAAATTGACGAATGAAATTAATGATTTGCAGGGGCAAGTTGACAAAGTAAGAGAAAAAAAATTAGCAACTACTTATATTATTACCCATTAAATTCATATTTAATTTCGGGCCTATGATGACTGATATTGTTTCGAAGGATTCAAACGAGATAACGGATTTGAAAGAAAAAATTGCGAAATTCAGACTCGCACAGGAGAAAATTCAGCATGAAATGCGAGTGAGTATACTTCAAACTGTTTAAATTAGATGAAATTTTTAACGAAATATTCAATGCTAATACTTTCTTTTTTCTCTGATTCTTATTATTAATTGGAAATTCAGTTTTACGCAAGTCCCAGTGGTGGTCAATCGCTGAGAGATAAATTAAATGAGTCGATATTGAATGAAGAAAAAAGATTGAAAACATTGAAGGATGAAGAGAAGGAAGTACGCGAATTATCAGGAACGAATGAAAATCAAACTAATCAATGGAACAATTTGATTTCGTATGAAAATTTTTCAATTCATATAGCTCTCATGAATATTGCATAGTAAAAAAATATACATATATAAAAAACTAAAGGTACATATTTCAGGATTTTCAATGCTAAACTTAATCATTTGGATGAGATTAAACGAAGGGATGGAATAGTATTACGTGGAGGTGGAGCCGAAACTCTAATACTGCAGTGAATGTCAATTATTTCGAATCAAGAACGTTTCACAGAGCCAATAGCATAACATAACGCGTAAACAAAACAGCCGGACAAACCGATACTACTTATCCAAGTGAAAATTTGTCTTTTCGATGGCTTTCTTTTCATATCATCCTGTAATATAAATCAAAGAAAAATAGTATATAAGAGAGAAGAATTCATAGATTATCTAAAGTTGATGGAATTGATATTTACCTCACGTAAATACGCCGACATTTCTCTTAATTGCTGTTCAAGATCATTGATCTCTCGAATGGCACAATTGGCAACTATACACAGAGCTTCACTGGCTCGCATCTCATTATTAGTATTGATAATATAATCAGACGGCGTTTGTAACAATTTAATATAGGTATATGTAACAAAAGCTTGTATAAATAATAATTGTTGCTTTCCACTCTTGAAAATATCGATGAATTGCCGTGACCTGCAATACACATAAACAAATATAAATAAATTCACAATATGAAACAAGATAATATCAATTTAATTTTGGACATCAGTGTCAACCGTACTTGTCTTCAATATTCAATAGTTTATATTTATCTCTGCCCACTCGTGAACTCAATCGTTTGATAATATCATCCACCATATCTTCCTCGACACCGAGAGTAATGAAATCATTCCTGGACAAGTGAGTCAATGCTTGAGTGGAAATGTTCCAATCCTTGAATCGTGGTATAGAATCTCCAATACCCAAACCCTCTAAGACCATAGCTGTTTGTTTCGTGAATCCGAAACAATTTTCCTCATTCCCATAGCTCATTATGGACAACAGATATTCATCCGCTACTTAATGAATATAGCATAAAATAGTATATTAAAGCGGTGATCAGTGATGAGAACAAATATCTGTGAAGAATGATCAACAAGATTTTCATTTGAAGGTTAGGACAAGTAGCGTCGCTCGATATTGATGAATTGTATTATCTATATCTTACATTATTGAAATTATTGATGGTATAGAGGAAAATCGGTAATAATGAAAAGTTAAGTCAATAGAATGATTTATGAAAAATGAAAGGTTTTCAAAGAAGATTGTATTAAATGCAGAGTTGATAAGACAAGACTAATGCTTTTTTATGAAAAATTTAAATTTCTTGTTTATATACATTCATATTCGATATAAGCCAGTCAATTTAAAATTTTCATTCAGTCCAGAAACTTGTGGCGCCGCATCACGTAATTCCCCATAACCGCAAATATGGTTTTTCGATTTTTGGTGCTTCTAAAAATGGTTCCATTTGGTTCCACAGAGAATTCAAGTGTGTATAGCAGTTACAATTACAACTGAATTGATGTGTATGACACTGTCTATAACATTTATCAATAAAAAATGAGATATTGTTAAATAGCGAATTTTATTTTTCTTTAATTGCTTGAGAAATCTCTATTACTTATTATATGGTTGAATATTATTATCAACTTTGTGTATATGAGAAGTTAACCTCAAATTTGGTACAGGCCGGTCGTCATTGCTCAATATATACACAAGAAGTCCTACCGTCACGAATAAAATAATAAACAAATAAATAAATGAAAAAATGGCATCGAATGAAAAATTAGAAATGGATCCTGATCTTGCTAAATATTTATTGGCACACGGCGGCACATTGATTGTCACTGATGTACCACCTGGTACTGATTTTGGAGTTGATTTTAAATCCTGGACAACTGGTGATAATTTTAAAGGAATTAAAATGATCCCACCAGGATTCCACTTTGTTCATTACAGGTAAACATCCATATGTCTTCACTATGAATTTCAAATGATAATTATATTCGAATGATAGTCGCTATCGGTTTATTCGTCTAGTGCCGTTGGTGAATTTGATGAAATGGCACCGAGGGTTGGATTCTTTCACACATTCCACGAACGCGAATTCGTTGTGAAAAAATGGGATAAAAAAGAGGAAGGCATGAGTACACAAGGTGAGAGATAAATACAGGTATTGATGCAAGTATCCATTCAATCACTTGTGTCTTCACAATTTATTATCGTTTTTGCAGATATTGATAAAGAAATTGTTAATCGTTTCGAGAGCAATCTAAAAAATCTTGACAAGTTTCTTGGGCCTTATCCATATGATACATGGAAAGAATGGCAAAAATTAACGAGCAAAATTGATGACGAACTTATAAAACGTTGTCAGCCATTGTGTGGGTAAATAAATGAATCAATACAATTGGAGAATTTGGCTCTTGTGAAAATGGAATTATGTAATTGTTTTGAATTATATTAGTTGGTAATGAGTACGGTTCATGGTATATAGTTATGTACGCTCAGCATTGGAATTGGAAAATTGCGATGATGATTCGAGACCAAGAGGCAGTGAAATAAATAGAAAAAGAAAGAGAGGGAGTGGTCTCACGATTGAAGCACAGGAAGAATTGCTACTACCTACTTTGAAGCCAAGGTACGGTACGGAACTGAGGTTGACTGAATTACCTGACAGAACTTATCCTGACGATGCGACACCGACTGAAATAACGCAGCATTCATTGGACACGAGTTATGCATTGAATGTAGTGATAGAAAAAATGAAACAGTAAGGATTACCAATAAATTGCGGAATGTTTATTATTTCATGAATTCAATGAATTTACAATACAATTATTTTTTTTCAGACCAATGGAAATAATTGGTGAATTACAATTGTCATTCATTTGTTTCCTCGTTGGACAGAGTCTCGATGCATTTGATCATTGGAAAAAATTAATTGCATTGATATGTGGTGCCGATAAAATAATACCAGAACGCCGCGGTATATACGTTGAATTTCTACGTACTATTGAAATTCAATTGTCACATGTGCCTGAAGATATGCTTTGTGATATTGTTGCGAGTAACAATTTCGTTTATTATCATTTGCGTAAATTATTTGCCAATATCGAAACAAATGCAGAGATTGATGGTAGATTAAAATCCGAAGCAACTCGTTTACGTGAGCGTATTACAACGACATTGATGTGGGATTTCACGCATTTAGAAGACGATGAAGATGACGAGGCGCCGGTAGTTGTATCTATGCGATAAATATTCAATCTACGTGTGTACGTATACGAAATATTTCTTTCTATTATTTTTTTCATCATGTGAATAGTCGAAATTATGCGAATAAACAGAAATATGTTTCAATTGTTCAAAATAACTAAACAATATTTGATATTTTTCACGGAATTTATTGTGTTTATGATTTCAAACTTTTGTTTATCATTGCTATCGGTAAATTCATATCGCACAATTGCGATATAAAAAAATGCATAATGTGAACAAATACACACAAACTGTACGGATTGAATCAAAAAGTGAATAGTGGCTTGAATAATATAAATGTTGTTCCAAGGTTCCTTATTGCATTGGGTAGTTCCTCTATTTTTTGCCATTACATGTTTTTCAATTCTGAATTGTTCGACACTCACCCGCCCAACAAACCTAAGGAGAAAATGGTTTATTCGCTGATACAGAATCGAAAATTATAATTGCGATTGTATTACATGATCTCAAATAGAAAACGGAATTATGTATGCATATCGTTAGTGACCTTGTTTGAGGAGCATGGTGTACCATCTAGAGGAAATAGTGTTGGAACTATTTCATCATTCTCATTTTCACACAGCAAAAGAGATGCACAAAATCTGCCCATGAGTAGCGGAAACGTTATCTGTAATGGATACGAAAAAGAAAAAAATTATCCTTATTTTTTCAATGAAAGGATGATTAAATTATTTGGGACGTACTGTAGATCGATATCCATAGCATCTGCATTGTTCATCTGCGCTCAACATCTCTCTCGGGCCTGGTGAATAGAGTGATCGAGGTGTGTTGGTAAATCCACAACAATCGGCAGAACTGAAATTGAATTGTGAAAAGATGTTATGTAAATATTGCACAAAATGGTCATGTTATTTCAATTCAACCCCTCATGGAAGTCAATTATAAGCAAAGTTTACCTGAAAAATTTTTTGAATGACTCTTCGGATTGTTGACTCCATGATAGACAATTCGCACACCAATATGTTCCTTCTGTCTTCATTATATTCTCACAACACTCTCTGTTGCTCACAAATGGTGGCTCATCGTGTTGAACATTCATCCTGTAATTCGCCAATATGATTAAATATTAACGAATATCTAAAACATTGATTTACTTTCAATAAGTAATCTTACAAGTGAGCTAATTCATGCGCAATAACTCCATAACTTTTAAATTGTCCAGAATCACGAATGGTTGCAATTAATCCAGGTAATTCATTAGATTGTTTCTGATTGTAAACACCCTTATTCCGGGCGAGCCCTGTAATGATACTCATGAATTTGGCGAATAGAGAAAACAGTTGCCGCATATGAAAAAGATACTTTGTTACATTTTTATTTTCGTTCATGTTCTCTCCATATTCTTACCTTCTAATTCGTATTTCTCTCCATCTTTTATGGAATATAAAGAATTACTAGAAAAGAAACATAAATGTTTCATATTTGTATGTGAGAGGAAATATAATTAATTCATTCAAACACTCTCTACACTAAGTTTTGGAAATATACCTTGTAAGGAAAACGGTAGCGTCATAAGACTCGAATGGAATCGTTCCGGCCCAATCATAAAGGTAAATTTGCATATTTTGTATGACACAAGATGCATCCAGCGGCATATATACTTGAGGTTCATCGTTATTGTGTGATTGTTCATAACAATCCCTGAGAAAATGAGATGACCCAGCTTCCTGAATGCAACAATCATGTTAGTTATGCTTATGCTATTCAACAAAATATATTCAATCACCGCATACTCACATCTGCAATAATAATTCCTGCAATATTTAATTTAATGTTCGTCTCTTTTAATTTCGAATATAACATATCAACGCCATTGAATAAAGTTAGAACATAAGATACGAGTGACGTAAATCTATCGGGATCATTTTGGCTGTAACATCAACATAATTATGCAAATGACTGTTTCGTGTCTATTCAAATATCAAAAATTTGAATATTCATCATGTGGCCGTGCAAACAATATATTAATTTTTAATCTCATATTTACTCTTCAGACAGTAGTTCTTGCGCCATGTCACTGGAAACGACGATTAATATTTCTGGATATCCAGAATATAAATGATTTCCATATGTTTCTCTTATTTCATAGATAGCATTATTGGACTTTGAATCTATGAAAGGGTATTTATCAATTCATTTCAATTAAATGTGAATCAAGATTCATGACTCTTATAATTCACAATAATTGAGAATATTTAACCTTCGACGGCATATGAAATCGCTGCCGGGTGATCCATTGATTCCGGCCGGAGATATATCCCAGACTCTCCTATTGGTATTTTTGTCTTAGAAGAAGCATGAATTCTATCAAGAGGAAGCTCGAAAATGAGATATTGAGTGTCAATCATACCATCCTGAAAAGAAAATACATATTATTCTTTTGGAGATGAGACTCTTTCCATATTATCTCCACTAGCTTAATAATTACGAATTCACGACGTCGATGATAATATACAGCTGCTGAACTTGTTCCAGGATCTTGATAAATCGATAATGCTCCGATTTGTTTCATTACCTATTCATATTAATTACATTATTCAAGGGAACTCTTTATAGATGAAGGGTTAATATTACTACAAACCCCAGGCACCAGTTCCAATTCGTAATCACTATTCTTCTCCGATGGTATCGTATGCACTTTTTTTTTTATGGTCCATACTGGCAGATGTTGATTCGCCAAAACGCGATACACTAGTTTCAAATGTAAATGCTTATGATGATCAGGGGTTACTTCCAGTATAATTTTGACATCAGGTAACGGTGGATTTGTATCTAAAGGAATATTTGAAAGAATTAGAAATAGAAACGGATAAAAATTTACTATTTCGAACAACAATTCTCTAATTTACCAGGTACTCTATTTGAAGAATGGGATTGGGTAGAACAAGGATGAAATTTTTCGGATGGAGTGTTGGTTACAGAATCTTCTTTTATGGCTCCCAGAAATACGAACTGGCTCATCAATATCGAATAGAAAAAATTCATTTTCGTATTACCGTCGCCACTATTGCGTTGAATGATCTCAATTCATAATGTACCACCTTTTATAGTCTGCCAATATTTTCTCTTAATAACCACAAGTCTTCTTTACATACCCCCACGCCACAAATGAACATACGTGGTAAACTACTGTCAAATTATCATTTTCCAATATATTAATTATATTTCTAAGAATTAACATGTGTACGAACTCATTGCTAGCACCCGCACTTTTACACATTCTTCAAACAAAGAATGAAAATTTGAATACCAACTCATCAAACTGCATGTGTAAACAACAGAAATGAATAATTCACTGAATGTCAAAGTGAACGAACAGTTTACGTTTTACAAAACTTATTCAATTCATTATAGTTTATTCTACCTTATTCAACACCTTTAGTGGATTAAAATTGATGAATAATAATATAATAAATAATATATTTAACTCAACAGAATTCATACATGTATATATGCGCGATAATATTAATTCGACAAAATTATATCACCCCAATACTTTTGTTTATATAACTGTTTCTGCAGTAGTACATAAATCTTTGTATTTATTTTTTTTTTTTTCAAGTCATGGAAGCTCCAGTGTTAATATAAGTAAACGAATTATAATAGATATACAATTACATTGGAATATAATGAATAAAAGGACGACATCTTGTATAAATAAAAATAGTTATTCGACTTTGGATGCAGCTGCCATTTCCAGTGCTTTATTTTCCGACGACAAGAGTGTAACTTTCTCCTGATACTTGCCACGAAGATCTTGAAATAAACGAAGTTGTGTTTCATATTCCGTTTTCAAATTCTCATTGAGTCGAACTGCTGCATTCATTTCATTTATCATTGTATCGTGTCGCGATTTCTCCGCTGATACTTTTGTCCCCATACTGTTGACATCCTCCTGCGAATAATAAAAATATAATCCTCATCAACATTGTAACCAGTTAATCATATAAAAGTGAATCATCCGAAGGAAATATATTTATCTAAAAATAAAACCAACCTTCAGATGTTTCACTTCTGCATTACGTATTTCCAAAAGATTTTTCGTAAGTGCAACAACTTCTTTCAATGATGAAACCTGCTTTGCCAATGCATTTATATGATTCTCTTGATTTACAATGAGACGATTTCGGTCCTCGCACTTCAACTCAGCTTGAATCAATTTTTTTTTCACATCCTCTAATTCACGACGAAGACTTAATTCATCACTCGTTATGGCTTTTGAATTAATATTATCGGCAGTCTGTAGAGACGCCAATTGTAATTCAGTTTCAGCTAATTTTTTTTGGTAATTGTCACGTTCAGTAGTTCGTTTCTGCATTAACGAGAAAATTGATTCTTCGATTATTTATATATACATAAAATGCATATATTAATTATATACCTCTCATATCAGGAGATACCAGTGGATGCGGTGAAAATAGTATCGAATATCAATATATAGTAAATGTCTTTTTTATTGTAGAATAAAATATTTGTTCACCTGAATTTCCTCTGTTAATTTATTTACTGTAGAAATTTCATCGATCACTTGATTTGGCATTGTTACTTGTCCGCCAACTCCTGGTTCACCTGCTGCCACATTAACATCCAAAAATTTTCCCGATGCAAGAATATTTGTTTGTGGATTTTCCACAGTGCAAGGGTCACCCGCTGCTTTACATGGTGCTTCCATTAAGTTTCCAGACATGTTTTCTTTACCAGTTATATTGCTGCAGAGCAAATTATTCTCAGAGTGTCAATGATTTTCTGTATTATGTTGACAGCTTGTCAAATCACATAATTAAATGTACACAATAAAAAATTAAAACAACTGAAATCCTCACCTATAAATACGTATTATTATTTTTCAATATTGTATGATTATGATAGAAAATATGTTACAATTTGGATGGAATATATATTATATGAATTCTCTGTGCATTCACAGGATTTCTTGGTGACTGAAGCAGAATGAGGAAAGACTGAAAATAAGAAGTTTTATTTTTAGAAATATGCGTTTGCTATTTTAACACATGGATAAATATGATTTGGTGAATCGTCGCGTGAAATAATCTGAGAGCACGTATAGAAGCTCCCTGATATATTTTAGTTTTAGAGTTCAATAATACATCCAACAGAGATATCAAATAGAAGAAATCATGAGGGAATAATTGTAAATTCGATATGAACAGATCTTGAATCAATTGCAGCCAGTCGAGAATATGATTTATGTTCGGCGGGGTATTCATATCATGCTTCACAAAGCATCAAAATAAGTACTCGATCTTTATATTTGACCTGAAACAAAGTAATCTAACCAATTTATATGTGCATAGAACTATTATGAAAAACTAAAGAAATATTTTCCCATAAATGGTATTAAAATATTTGATTAACGTGAATAGGGCTTTATCACAATTTCAGTGACCAACGTAGTCGTTATCTCGGAATATATATATATATATATATATGTAGAATCCAATGGAATAAAAAAAAATCGAAACCCGACTGTGATATTACACATGTCGTTTGATCTCAGCAGAATAAATAAAATTAAACGGTAATAATAATCCCCAATAAATTCTTGTTATTCTCGCAATTATTTGTAACTAATTACAATTATCAGAACTGCATGCCACAATTTTTTTAACCCACACATTGCCATGAATCAATAACATCATATTCTAACCTTCAAATATTTAAAAAAGACATTGTGCCCTGTGGGGAAACAGTTCATACAAATGTACATACATAACCTCACTTCTTTGAGTTATCGCAAAAATGATTGAATAATAAAATCACGAGCAGGCCAAAAAAGTTATTCAATTTCGTTTTACAGATAAATAATGGAAGAATATGCACGAGAACCGTGTCCTTGGAGAATAGTCGATGATTCCGGAGGTGCATTTGCAATGGGTGCCATTGCCGGCGGGATGTTTCAAGCATTCAAAGGATTTCGTAATGCACCAAGTGGGATGAATAAACGTCTATTGGGCAGTTTGATGGCTGTAAAACAAAGATCACCAATTATTGCGGGAAATTTCGCTGTTTGGGGCGGTGTATTCTCAACGATTGACTGTACACTGGTACACATGAGAAAAAAAGAAGATCCATGGAATTCAATAATAAGTGGTGCTGCAACTGGCGGTATATTGGCAGCGAGAAACGGTGTTCCAGCAATGGCAGTTAGTGCTGTCATTGGAGGAGTACTATTAGCATTAATTGAAGGTGTTGGAATATTTCTTACACGTTTGCAAGCTGATCAATTCAGACCTGCTCCATTAAATCTTGATGATCCATCGCAATTAGGCCCACCCTCGCACGGCCATCCATCATAAATTGAATATTTATTTATTAGGATCATATATACAAGACGCAAAAGGAAAAAAAGGATGAATGAATAAGAAATAATGTATAATCACAAATTCTTTATGGTGTATATTTATTATGGCACTTATAATTATTTCAGCGATTGTAAAAAAAAAAAACAATTTTATAGACTAGTAAAAATAAATGTATTGATGATGGTTTAAGTTTAATAGAAACATTGTGAAAGGGAAACAAAAATTATGTGTATATTTTTCATAAATCCTCATCATCCTCTTCTTCAGAAATTGTCATGTGACTTGGGACATCGAGATCCAATTCTTTTGGTGTATCATCATGTTCACGTGTATCGATGTTTGTCGAATTCGTAGGTTGTGTTCCAGGTTTCTTTGCCACACTTTCTAAGTGAAGTTTTTCAATCTGAAATAATAAATAATTTACTTTTAAATTAGTATAATGTATTATGTAAAACAAGTAGATAAATGCAGACGTGAATTGAACTAATTTTATCATACATCAAGAGCATTTATTTGTTTCTGAATTATTTTTCGAGCTTCTTTGAGAGATCGCTCTTCATTCGTCAGCTCTTGCCGAAGTTCTATTAGGTGTCTCAGTCGGTCCATAATTAAAGTTCTTCTATGACTTCAAACTGATATACACATTATTTATTCAACATCGAGTGATATTTTTGTTTATAATATAGTATAGGTTATGTATGACACAGTATATGTATCAATGAACCGTTCTGATACGCAAAATCTTCATAGCTTCATTGAATCATTTCGATGGGTGACAAAGTTTTCATAGATGTTGATATATTTGTAAGCATATAAACATTGTATCCTTCATTTTTTATTTCATCATCGAAATACAATCTGTGCCATTTAAATCTCTTCTTGATTTATTATCATTATTTTTGGATTGAAAAATTCATTGCAGATGGCACTTCCGGCCATTTCTGTTTAAATTTCAATTTCTTTTTGGCGCGAATTTATGACAGAGTTGCTCTGTCGGTAGAGCAGAGAATTGAAATTTCAAATATGTCGAGTTTGTTTGAATTTATTCAATAATTTGTAGTTGTTCAGAGGTATACAATAAAAAAATACACAGTAATTAATAATTGACCCCTTTAATGATGGTAATTTGTCATTAGAGAATTGTTACAATAATACGCAATTTTTTCTACATACAAGTCTACACATATTACGACGACAATTATTCATACAATTTTTATGATTATGTTTTTTTTTTGTCCGCATTTCTTCATTTTTTACATCAGAGTTTTCGGGAATGTGAAGTAAATTCATAACTATTTTGAATTATATAGGCATGCTCGTTGAATACAGTGAACAAGTTTGAAATATCATTAGAAAATTGAGGAGCAGTCACACTACAAGTACTGTGTACTTTCATACACAATTAATGTACCTATACTTTTTCACATTCAACCTATCTATATACCGTATACAATCGATTTGCAACACTAAATGTATTTGAAACAGGAAACTATCACCGCTAATTAATTATTCATCATAGCCAATTTAATTTTCGACATTCCATTTCGCATTGCATACATTATTTTTAATACAACAATTTTTAATGTTCATCATGTGTATATAATAATATACAAAGTAGTTCAACCATACAATATTTACAACACTCATATTCTTATATAGAAGTACTCATGAATTTTCATAATAATGTATTTGGTAACTTTTGGTTTAGACTCATAGTGAAAGGAAAAAAATAAAAACATTTTCACGAATCTCAACTACATAGTAATATTTACATAAAAGAAAGAGAAAAATGTGCAAAATAAAAAATAAAAATTGAAACAGTCGACTCGAGAACGTAACACACACACACAGACACATCAACATACAAGAGGTCATGGAACGAGAGACACGCTAGGCCGCGGTGGTTCTTAAATTATGGTTGCGTGATGACGGCGCACACCCGGGGCCTAGAGGAGAAAAAAAAAAATGTATAAGTACAGCGGGTGGCCACACGTTCGTATATATAACAAAAATAAGAGCGGTCACGTTTTTTTTTCCCTTTTCATTTTTTTTTTTTTCCTGTTATTTTGAATCTTGTTTAATTGTTAGATATTTATTTCGCGCATTTTTATAATCCCCTGTCTCTCACCCTCTCTCATCGCTTTTTCGGCTTTTCATTGTTATCGCATCATCATCATCATCATCATCATCAGCCTCTTTCGACTCGGTCTCTGTACATACAATCACTTGACACAAGAAAAAAAATTGAACGCAACGAGAAACATTTTATCGGATCTCTGTTTTTTTTTTTTCCTTCTCTTTAATGACCAGTTGAGTATTAATCTGTAAAATATATTTCGAATTTCTAATTCAACTCGTGTAATATATCATATATACATAATCCACACGCTGTAGTTGAACTCAATGTCCACTATAAAATTAGTATTTTTTTTAAATTTATATCATACGCGAGTTAGATTATCTCCAAATTTGATTGAGATATTTTGGTTAATGCAGGAGAAAGAACTTTGGTGTCAAAAGCAAAAAGAATTTCTATTGGAAAACTAACTCTGTATTTGCAATTATTTAATTATCATTCCAATTCGTACAATTGATTTGCACAAACATAATAGCTGAGAAAAGATTGTTATAATGTATTTGAATATATTCAGTATTATTCATGTTCCCAAAATAAAACCTTGAAGTGGACCGAAATTCAGTGGGCAGCATGTGGACTAACAAGTGAAATAAAAAATTCCAGTCTTCATAATAATTCGTAATAAATTCTCTATACGAATATTTAATAATAATAAATAATAAATTCATGAATTATTTGTCGACTATATGAAATTATGTTGTTGTCATTCTTTGGATGACAATAATGGTGATTCTCTACTATTTTCACTTGAATAATTGGGTAAAATCAGTGAGGATCCTGTGACCTCTTGAAGTCCTGATGATCCTGTTGGTGAATTACTACTACTTCGTGCACTGCTAATTTGTGATGATGATGACATTGTAACACCACCAATACTACTACTACTACTTCCCACACCATCATTAGGTATAAGTCCTTCTTTCATTCGTTTCTTTTGTTTCATACGTCGATTTTGAAACCATATTTTAACTTGTGTCTCATTTAATTGTAATGCTGATGCAATTTCAATACGTCGTGCCCTTGTCAGGTACTTATTGAAATGAAATTCTTTTTCCAATTCAGTTAATTGTTTATTCGTAAAATTAGTACGTCCAGTGTTATTAAAACCTGCAGACATACTTGATAACGATGTACTTAAACAACTAACAGAAGCCGAAGAAGGCGATGGATAACTTGATGCAACTGCACTACTTATTGTGATATTTCCGTAATCATTGCTGTTTTGATTATTTTTTGGACCTGAAACATAGTGAGAAAAAAAAATAGAATTAATATAAAACATATAAATATTTATTGTAAATAATTCAAATTAATTGATTCCAATTATTACACTAGACAGTAAAATCTTCCTCGATATTTTTTGTAGTTGCAATTTTAATTTTGTCATTGTAATAAATATCTACTGTAAATAAAAGAATTAATTAAATTTTTTTTTTTTTGAAGGATGAAAAAATCTGCTAAATCTTCGAACATATTTTTGCTGTCGCAATTTTAGTATAAATGGGATAAAAACGGAAAATGTAATATGTCCAGATTAAACCCCTTTTATGTGAGAGAAGGGTCGACCGTTGTCCACTACAGCTGGTCAGCTTGTCGAAATTTCTCTCGCGGGGGTTAAATATATATATTGCATGTATACATAATGCTGAAAGTGTGTGCAACCGATCATTCGTAATAAGGGGTTTTTGTAACTATATAGTATATATACATATTGAACCAATGATGGATCACATGTGACGGTGACATCGAGTCGTTTACTTACTATTATATCACATCATCGTCATCATCATCGTTCTTAATTTCAAATTCGTATTGTTAATTAAAGGCAGATGAGAAATTAATTATAGAATGGTCCATTATATTTTGTAATTATTTTTACCATGAGAAATATATTTAATCTAAAATTACTATATTAACAAATTGGTAGCAGATGATATTGAAAATTCCAAAAACATTAATATATAATAATAATAATAATAATACTGAACAAATAACGTTTGATAAACAAATTTTGACATTTCATATATTGTTTTGTATTATCATGATGAATATTAAATATAAATTCACCACAGTCAATTTTAACACAATATTGCTATTTAATTATTCAATAACGAACTTCAACGATTTTAGGACGATAAGTTTTCCAAAAGCGACACATACGACAATTAAATTAAATGAATTGAATAATAATTCGTTCTCGCGCATTAATCCAAACAAAAACTTTATATGTATTTTAACCGATCAACTTAAATGAAAAAAAAAGAAAAGTAAACGAGGGAATTGAAATAGAAAAAAAATAATGCTACATTCAAGTGAAAAGTAGCTAAATTGATGTACGAGTCTGGTGAGAAAAGTTCCGAATTCATTATACCACTATTTCTCTTTTTCTCTTAACGTTCACAAAAGTGCTTAATGGCTGTCTCTGGCATTTCAGTCTAAAATAAGTGACCGATCTTTTTCTCACTCTCTCTTTCTCTCTTTGTGGAACAGTTTATTATTATTATTATTATTCGAATTTCACACGTTTTAAATTCACGACGCTTAATATATTCAATCTAAATACATCCAGTTTATAGAATTATTATTTGCCACTGAGATATATTTAAAGATAAATATCTATATAGTGAAATAAATATTTTTTAAACGACGCGAATGAACAATGGTCGATAAAATTTCAAATTTATCCATTAAGCTTCTGAGAATGATTGGAAGGCTGTGCGCGGGTAGAGAGAAGGTCAAACGAGTGTATATAGTCGATAAAATACAAATATATATGTAGCACATATGTATAGCGTATATAGTCTTGACAAATATTTACGAGGGATTTCGAGAAAACTCAGGCGTCATTGCGTAAAATTGAAACCATCGTCAGGAGGTAATTCAATATTCATCAAACACACCTGAAACTATATATTTATTGTATATGTATGCATGTATATATAAACTACCCCCGCTACGAAATTTTTTTACATTGCTTTTATTTTAAATTATTAATATATATATATATATATATATTTACACACTTTCATCAGTTTATAAAATTGATTTTGACATCAGTACCATATAAATGTCAAAATAAAAAAATACATGTGTATAATAATACTTTGTCATTCATTTTTTATTGCACTTCATAAATTATTATAAGGCATTAATATATACATGAACTGTGGTTAAATTTAGTATTTTTTAAATTGAAATAAATTCCTGTGAATTTTTATTTTATACAGAAAATTACGTGAGTCTATTTACAAACTGAATGATAATAATATTTGTTCACTTCTTTTTTTTTTAATACTTGCCCGAATTGAATTTTTTGAAAATTATAAAATTCATTTTTGAATGAAAATTAAAATATTTTCTCGAATTGAATTATTTATCAGTGAATTTTTACTATTTATATAATTAAAATAACGAAAGTCCATTCAGTCAAATAAAAAATTCTGTTAAAATTACAAAATTAATTCAGAAATTATTATCAAATTAATCCATAAGAAAAAACAAAATATATTGTTAATATCATATCGGAAATTTTTCTTTTGCAGATGTAAAAATTCTCCGAAGAATTTTCGATTAATAATTGCATCATTCTCTCTTTTTTTTTTTTTTTTTTCAATTTTTGCCTCTTTCTTCTCATATCCCAAATTTCCTCAGGTAATACAATACATCCAGTGTCAATTTTCCATCTATACTCCCCTTCTTGCATCATCTGCATTATACGCCACTATACCACTATTACAACTACTACTATACATATATGAACATATATCTATATGCAATAGCTTTTAGCCTTTGAATAATATTTGAATTGCATAATGCGCCACTTGGTTATGTAGGGGTTAGCTTTTTCATTATCGTATACAAAAGCAGATGATCTTTTGGTGAATGGATATTAGACAGATTATCGTACCGCACATTTACCGTCCCTTAACTTATAACAACATATATATCAACCCTTAATACGGGTATGCATATATATATATATATAAGAGCGTCGTGTATTTATTCTAAAATTCTTCACAACTATCGGACAAATTCAGATTTTCGTCTATATCTAATTTCCCTATCTATCAAATATTCATAATAGCTGACACAATGTGAATAAATCTATAATAATCCACCCTCAATCAATAATTTTTCCAATATAGTGAAAGTTTTATCAAAATCAGTAAAGTCATTGTCAACTTTTGTCCACAAACAAAAAAATATTAGAATCAATTCCCAAATAACTGTTTATATATTATTATTATTATTATTAGTATAAATAATATTTATTCATTATCAATAAAAGCTTGCTCACATATCATATATCGATTGTTCATATTCAGTGTGAACGTAATACTTTGTCTCTCGTTCGTCACCTAACTGTGTCTCGCATGAAAAACAGCCGCAAGCTAATAATACCAGTGAAGTCCCGCGGAAATGAAAATCACCGTAGACCCGACACGTGGACGTGTGGCTATATGATGGGGCGGTGTAAAACGGGGGAGCGTATATAAGTGCATACATATATATATATATATATATATATAATGAGTAGAAGAGAAGAGAAAGAGAGAAAATAGAGAACAGCGAGCGCTGGTCAGCAGGCAATATACAGCGCCGGGTGGTGAGCTCGAAACACGCAAACGATCCTCAGATCCCCTCGTTAGATATCGCGGCCGCTCACTCACGCGCCCGCGAGAACCCTACATGCAACAAAAATACTACGACATACATATATATATATATATGTATATATACCAACGTATATACAGTGCGCGACTCTTTCTCACTGTATATATCCTCGTCGTCGCCGATGTTAAATCGCGCCTACAAAGATTTTCTATTCAAGTTCACGGACGAAATAAAATATATTCTGTAATAAATATATATATATATATGAGTGTGGATGAGAATTTCAACATTTGCTTACTATTATCTGTAATTAACTAGACTTGAATAAATTAATTCCGTCTGGGATATACAAAGAATCTTATGGAGAAGAAATAAATGTATTTTATAATGTAGGTAAATATATTATTTTATATAATATACATTGTGGATAGAGGTTTTCTTTTTTTTTTTTAAGGGTCAAATTATGTTTGAAGTGTATACTAATGACTCAGTTTTTTATGCGGATAGGAAGGATGCCCCTGGGAAATAATTACCCCTATCAGAAGAACTATCGAGAATTAAATAATAGAATTTTAATTCGTTTTTTTTTTTTTTTTTCCTGCTGTATCAAGATATTTTATGGTGATCAGTACTGGATAATATTACTTTTCCCAATAATGAATGACATTTTTTTCTGTCAATTTCATTATTACAATAAAATTCTGTACAGTTAATAATAGAATTTTATTTATATTGATAATTGATATGTGGATTATGATAAGGAATGGAAATAGCAGAGTGTTGTAAATAAACTTTTGGAATACAATTAAATATATGTATATTTTTGTGATATATTTTCGGCTATATTTCCGAATATTTATTATCTAGTGGGATATTATATATATTCCACTCGTTTTTTTTTTTTGCGCAGATAGTAATCAATCTATTTTTTTTTTGTTCGCAACGAGACGTATAGATTAGGAAAGAAAAAAAGTGACAAATTTATCCTCTGTTTTTTCATTCACTCTCAAGTGATATATAATCAATTGAGCGAGCAATTAAATTTGTTAAATGAAATTGCATTTATGTATATGTGTCAATGGATATGTCCTACAATATTATTCAATGTATAATATCATATAGAAAAAAAATTATTACAGTTTGATAATATGCCCATACATCTGGTCTTAACTATAATATTCACTCTTGACCAATTGTATTATTCCGTATAACGTATTCCATCGACATCATAAAATATACAATCATGCTATAATGAAACTGAAGCAATAAAGTCTGGAAGAAATCCCGCAAACATATTATGAGACCGATGCAGAGAACAATCGTATTAAACGAGCAATAAATGGCGATAAAATTCACTTCATGATATCTGAATATAATTTTTTTGTTTGCTCATTTTTTTTTCTCCCCCTATTTCTCCTCCTCTCTCTTCTCGTAAACACTAAAAGCCTTTTTTTTTTTCCCCTGACTAATATCGCGCGATGGTAATGTACGTGAACAAAAAAAAAAAAAAATTGATGAACGTTTATTAGAATTAGTTTATAAAAATCACGAACATGAGATTAGAATTTTATTACAATTTGAATATCAATTGAGTATACTATCAATTTAAATTAATAAAAATGGTTGCTCTATATTAAATTGAATATTTAATTTAAATTGTATTCCCAATAAAATATATATAAATATAAATTATAATTAAAAGAAATATTAATATAAAATCAATAAAATATATTGAATCAATGTAATATATATTTTGTATTCACATAAAGTAGAAAGAAAAAAGTTCTTCAATTTAATTCAGCACATCGATCTTTCTGTTACAAAAATTGCACACACATATACCAATATCATAAACCAATATAACTAAAAGCGACAACAGAAATTTCATTGATGAGAGAAGAAAAAAAATAAAATATATTTATATATATATATATCTCAGCCGTCTATTTTCGCCCTAATCTCCTTGCATGGAGTGTCATTGGACTTTTTGAGGGTTAGTTATATAATATATAAGAAAAAGAAAACGAATTTGGTTGTGTATGATAGATTGGGAGGGTTGGAGCTTGACAGTATTTTCGTTTCGAGGGGTTGGACCTAACATCGAAATGCGCGCAAAAACCTCTGTATATATAATGTATAAGAGATTGAGGGGAGGGAGAATATACAATACGATGTGTGTGTGTGTGTGTTTGTGTATGAGAAAGATACAATGAGATATGAGATGAAAAATTCCCGCCAATCCTAAAAGAGCTGCGCTACTCTCACGCAGTAGCTCACTCTGTTAAATCTGGCATCATCCCTCTTTTTGCTCCGCCTATGACGCACCAATGTGCTCCAGTTTAAATCTCTGTTCGTATACAAATGTATACCATTTGTAAGTTTATCAATTGATATTACCGTATGTATCTTGTTGTATTGTATGGAATAAAATTTTAATCTATCAGGAAAGATTATGGTGTAATATATATTTGTATTTATTTGAAACAAAATTATATAGAATTTTTTGGCAATGCTGCAGCAGTAAAATTAATTTGTATTGCCTATTGTGTTGTAGTAAATGGTATTTTTGATTCATAGTTTAATGATATAATATCATGAATCATTTTTTCGTCATGATGATTTGAAATGCAAACAAATTTTGACAATTTTGTTTGTTCAACTACGTCCGAGATCATGTGGCTATTATATGTTGAATAAAAAAAACAAATATTCAGTTTGACAGATAAACAGACCATGCCAATATTTTTTGAATTGTTATTTTTCGATTTCTGACGATTTTAATTCTGAAAAGAGTAGCGTTATTACTTTAATTTATATCTTCGCATAATTTGTTCAATAAAACAAAGATATTCACTGTGAAGCTATACGTCAACTGATAACGGTTTACTAGCTATTTTTTTGAAATGCAATCAATAAATATTTATTTTTCTCCTCGTCTCAATTCCATTTTAGTATTTTCATATTTTCAATGTAGATATTTGTATATTTTCTCATAAAATTTGTGTTCTCAATATTTTTCCTATACCCAAAATTAACTTACACACACACCATACCAATATTCTTATTCTTATGTCAATAAAATTAATGGAGGCTCGTGGTGCAGCCGAAAGTACAGGATCTGCAATCTCCATATTTTACAAGACAAGACTAAGTGCAAAATCTCAAAGACACCCTACAGAAGATTACAATAAAATTATCCTAAATTGAATTCACACCAGCTTATGAATATCATAATTGCCCCTGAGCCAATTTTTATATTTAATTTAACAACTGAAAACGAGTGATCTGTTTCATTATATAAGAGATATGTATATGCTACTTGGAATAATAAATAGGAGGACATATTAATTCAAGAGTAAAACAATTAAAAAATATATCACAATTACAAGTAATATGCGACACATAATCATTCAGGATTATTATTACTTTTGTAATAAGACGTCTCATCTGTAATGATTATCTTGAATTTTGCACAACGCCAAAGAAGCCAGCTGTCAAGATAACAAGCCGAGCTCGCTCGGCCGCGTTAACATATTAATTGACTTAACGCGTCCACGTCGACTTGGGCCAATGCGTATTCTGACTGGCGCCAGTCCGTCGCGCAGTTCTTCCCTTTTATATATATATATATATGTATCATCTCCTACCTATCTATCTATCTATATATAAAACAAACATAACGAACCTGTGGACAAAAAATATAACAAACAAACAAATAATCGAAGAATGTAATCGGAGGAGGAATGTCAATCTGGAATATTCGTCAAATCTATATACGATAATTCATTATCGTATTGATATATTAATTCTATACATTAATGCAACAATATATTTGAACGGAAATATATCTTACAATAATTGCAGGTAATGTTGATGTACAGAAAAGAAAATAATTCCTGAACATCAGACTTTTAAATTGAGAATAAATTATGATCCAATAATAAAATATTAATAGATTTTTATCTCTTCCTTCATTTTTTCTGGGTTTAATTTAAAAATGAACTTTAGTCTTGTTGCAAATGTAAAAATGTGCTTTTTAATTCAAACCAATTTTCGTTGTATTTCAATTTTAATTGTTCAATAAATAAAATTATTTACGTTGAATTTAGACTGATTTAATTATATAAATACTCACCTACTGGTTTTGGAACATTTCTCTTGACCTGCATCCATTTGTAAGTTGGCACCTGAGTATGTTGATGCTGCTGCTGTTGTTGCTGCTGCTGGCTTGATTGAACACCAAGAGCATGACCTTGAGCTTGACGATGCTGTTGATGATGATCATGTACTGTTGTATGAACAGAATGTGATGTTTGTTGAAGACTAGTACGATATCCAGTCAAATCAGTGCACTCTTCTTTATAATGTGCCGACGGAAGAGTTGGATATTCAGCTGCAGTTTGTCTCAATGTCATTGTTGTTTGTGTACTGTAACGAAGTGCATCTTCCGGCTGTATTGGATGAAGATAATTTGATGTCACCGGTAGAATTTGATAATCACTATTTGAATGATGAGTATGACTAGATTGATGGTGATGATGATGATGATGATGACTGTGATGATGTATTTGTTCATGATCAGTTCTAAGATGAATTGGTACTTGGCCAATGCTTGATTGTTGAAGAATTGTTGGTGTTGTTGTTGTTGCAGTACTTGCTGTTCGATTATCATCTCTGTATCCAACATCTTGAATTTGATACGTTTGATTATGTGGATCATTATTGTGACACG
Source organism: Zele albiditarsus (assembly GCA_958496275.1). Lineage (NCBI taxonomy): Eukaryota > Metazoa > Arthropoda > Insecta > Hymenoptera > Braconidae > Zele > Zele albiditarsus. Next base: position 11,239,285 of record OY292409.1, on the reverse strand, counting down.
ATAAATTTTGTTGTTGTGGTTGTTGATTGTTAGTATAATTACTGTAATCTAAATTAGTATAACTGAGCCCATTTTCAGATGATATAATAGCTGTACCATCCTCATGTAATACAGCACCCGATGGTGAATAAAATGCTTGTGATGGTGTACCAGATGATGCTGATTCAGGTGTTAAATAAACATCAGTAGATGATGTTGTAAATGGTGCAACTGCTGTTTGTGGATAATAATGATGATTTGTTAATTCAGGTGATTGTGAAACAGTTGCATGTCCAATTCCTCCACTACTAGTGCTACCAGACAATTGATGATTTGTCGCTTGAAAATTGTAATAAGAATCAGGCTTGCCGTAAGTCCCGTACATGCCCATGTCCATCATCATCATCCTCGCACCAAATTAGCAACATTCAATCGTCTTATTTGTCAATATGAATGTACATATAAATCATGAGATCAATCACAAAATTTTATTTCTTTTTCTCTATCCAATTAAACAATCAATATTATATTTATGTTTTGACAGTTTGTACACAATCACAATATTCATAGTCTTCAAAACAATACTCTATACACAATGAAAAATTATCTCAGATATTTACTGATCATTGATCTCATATATTCCAGTGTTAATTTCAAACACTATTACAATTTTAAGAATATAACATTGATCAATTGTGTCAACCTGATTACAAAGTGTTATATTATTTTTGCAAACACAGACGCAGTATATTATGTCGTGCAATACACTCTCTATTTCCCCATATACAAATGGAAATAAAAAAGATTGCTAAATAAATAGTGTCAACAATTGACACTATGTTATACGTGATTAAATAACACGTATAACAGTGTCAATTTAAATTCAACGTTCACCACATGTACGTCAATTAAAATTATTTTGATAACACCAATTATCATACACCATTAATTATCAACACTCGACATTTGCCATAATATTATTTTACAGCATAACTAATTATCCACCATTGATAATATTCAATGAAAAATATTATAAAACAAATATAATTCAGTAGCAATTGAAAGTAAAACAAAAAAAACGTTGTTTATAGAATAATAAAACAAATATCGCACTTGTAAAAAAAAAAAAAAAATCTCATTCGTCTTATCACAACCGTACGACTTGACCTCCTGGCGCGGACTGCTCGCGACTATAGCGCCAGGTGAGAGAGAAGCAGGCGAGTTGAAGGGGGACGGGCATTCAGGACATAGTCCTGGCGTTATCATCATGTCTCGCTCATTCTTGCTTGCATGCCAACCAAACTTTTTCTATCTTTCTTTTACGCATTTTTTTTTTCTTCCCTACCTTTTTCACTCGGTTCTATATATATATATATACAGGTTCGTACTGGGATGAAAGGGGGTGCCCTTTCCCTCTTATACACATAATACTACCTCGTGAAAAGCCACACAATTGGGCGTGTCCAGTTTAATACCACGTGATCGTTGGGTGGGCGTTTTGGAGCCAATGGAGCAAAGCTAGTTGGTCGCCACGCTTGCAATGTTTCGGTGATGGATCGTATATTTATATTTATATATATAGATATATATATATATATATTTATATATGTATGTATGTATGATTTTTTATTTTTTCCCATTTTCCTTTTTATCTGCCACGCTGCAGTTGACACTTATCGTGTGACGTTTGCATTGCATGCCAAATATAAATGGCAACTATAAAATGTGCAAGCAGTATGTAGAACAGAAAAGTATAGAGAGAGACGTTGTAACTTTCGTTTTTTTTTTTTTTCTTTATTTTTTTATGTTGTTAATGTATATAATAATCGTCTTTAAATTAATGGAAAATAATATGGCACACAGTTTCACATGCGTGTCGAGATACCTGTCATGTAACATTTATCCATTTTTATTTATATTTCAATTATTTTGGTGAATTTTATGACGATATGCATTTTGATCGTTTGATGGCCTCGTTAAAAAAATTTTTTTTATTCTATATGTGTGTTTAATGGTTGTGCAGGGAGAAAATTTGTTATATTTAAAGTCACGATGTATATGTGTATTATTGGTAGAAGATATTATTGGTATAACAGAAATTGATATGAGTATATGGAAATAAATAGTAGAAAGTTATGAGAAAATTTTTGAGAATGATACATTGGATATTCAAAGTATTTCCATCGCTTTTGATACATTAAGAAATATATTATATTCTTCATATATTAAGTGTAATACACATGAAGAAAAATTTCCTGTCTTGATAGAGTACTGTGAGGAAAATATTTTGTTATAGTTAATAAAGATTACATGCGCTTTTTTCTTTTATGTCACTGCAATAGTATAGGAAATAAAAAATAAAACATTGTAAAAATATTCAAATATGAAGTAAATACGTATATGGAAAACTAACAACCTGATTGTAAACACACTTCAGGATAATTTAATAAATAAAAATATCAACATTAGGCATCATAAAAGTTTGAACGAGTTCGTGTAAAAAATAAATTTTCACAATTTAACTCTATGCCATATTTTTTTTTTTTTTACAAATCAAAATTACAAATTCCTTTATGCTCATAACGAATTTATATATATATATATATATATATATATATCAATGTCACAGATGTGTTTATATACATCATTGTATCACCTAATTATTACTTATAATTCAGCTATTGGATATGAGATCCACCATCGTATAAATATACGATTTGATAATTAATATAATATACTAAACGTGCCAAGTCAGAGGGTGTATCGTTATACGTGTATAGCTGTCTTATGATCACGATCAGAAAATCTACCGAGCTCGAACACTTTATATATATATATATATATATATATATATTATATCCCTCGGGACGGTTTTGGTTAGTCTCACATAGTCGTCTCGACGAAAAAACCGATATGGCCGCAAGCGGTAACATGACCATCGCAGCAGCGATGCACCTACGAGACCGTCGTCTCAAAAACTTTCATCTTGGAATGTGTCATTCTGTCATATGCGCAGGCGAACCACTGTTGTATACATGTTCATCGTGTTCAATATATATATATATATATTCAATGAGTGACATGAAACTTTAAAAATTGATAATGTCTCATAACAATTTATACGCTAATTAATTCATACAAACTTATTTTCTAATAATTAATTTGTATTAAAAAAAATATTGTGATTAATCGTTGAATATTTGTTTATTATGCATTGATATCGTATCAGCACAGAACAAAGGATATAGAAAAAAAATAAATATATATTGATGGTAGAATAATAATTTATCAGATAAAATTAAATATACAATTCAAAGTTCAGGATAAAATTCATTTGCTATTTGATATTAATATTGGTTTGTATTGGTAGTGAATGAAAAATTGCAATTGACTCGTTGTGAGGTGAAATTGTAGTGATATTATAATAGTAGCTGTATTATAATTAACTCATAATTATATTAGATTTTAAAACTGTCATATTTAAATGGGAAAATGACTGAAATGATTGTGCCTTATCCTTGTAAACAATCGAATTAGATACCAAACAGTTTTTGACTGGTGGTATAGTTCACCATCCACCTTCCTATATATATATATGTTTCTTTTTTCTCTTGCACTGTTCGTCTTATCCGGCACCATGCTGCGTTTTGACGTGGGATGAGGCACCTGCATTGTCATTCTCAAAAGTCTAAAGAACGACACGTCTGAGAAATGACGAAGAAGCCTCACTTTATTTTATCTATGTATCCCTGATCCTGACCTGGTATATATATATATATATATATATACATACAGATTTATCCCTTCTTCATTCTTCTTCTGTATTAGGCAAAAATCTTATCTTCAATTATTTTCGCTCCACCGGAAATTGAAGAGTTATATATAGATATAAATAAGTGCGTTAGTAAAAGTGACAAATAACTCTTGACATTTTATGATAACGCTGCTTTTTAATTCTAATTTTCCATGGGAAAGAAATTCGTGGACATTTCTTGAAATAATAAATAATTGTGTAAAGGAAAATAATAATTTTATGTCACTAAATAATTTATGTTTAATTTTATGAATTCATTGTTACAAATAATAAATTGTTTTGTACATTCAATTTTTATTTTGTATGTTGGAATTATTGAGAGAAATATAAGAGAAATCTGATGCAGTGAATTATACTATATAGAGTATTTATTAGAGCAATAAGAACATTTATTTATGAATTAAAAATAAATTATGTACATAATAAGATAATATTTTTTAATCTATAATAAATATTTGTATACATGAAATTAAATATTCGCGCATGACAATTCGTGAAATATTATCTATACACCAGTAGCTTTTATTCTTTCTTATGATATATTTATATTTTTGTATTTCGCTGAGAGACATCGTATTGACTTCTATAATCCTAAACAATTGTTCCCTCCCATAAACTAAGCCGTTCTATGTCGCCCTAAACGTTGTTGTCCATCGTTGTCTTGTCACTCAAAAACGTCCAAAGTCATAACATACTACAACGGGTGGTCGTGACTACTCACACAAAAATAGACATTTTCAGTCTTGACATCCATTGAAGATATACTTTTTCAGTATATATATATATATATATACATACCTATATAATATTAAAAAAAAAACTTGCCAGAACCGTCGTGTAGTTGAGTTTGCTGCTTCCAAACCACAAACAATAAGTGTACGCCCTATCATGAAAAATATATAATAGAGTATACAAGCGACTGGTATAAATGCAGTGTTTGGTTAGAGAATGATGCGTAGGTGTAGAGGAAGAATGGTTCAAGATAGAATTAAAAAGAACCAGAAGGATATAGAGAGAAATCAAATCCCGAGAGAGAACAAAATAGAAATCACGTAGAAGTGAACACGGAAAAAAAATATATAAAGAAAATAAAATTCTCTGTTATACCTGTGCCATTATTTACTCGGAAATGTCTACTGGCATTGCATTTAGTACACCATTCACATAATATTTAAATAGAAATAAAATTGCTTACGAAAAAATTGCGAATAGACAGTACAGAAAATTTGATATCAATTTGTTGTAAATTTAGTGATAAAAAATAAAATTTCACTGTAATCGATCATTCAATAAAATAGTTTACTGATATCTAAAAAAAAAAAGGAATACTTAAAAATGTTAGTAATACATATACTTTGTTTTACTTTAGTGATATAATAACATATTCATTGCATTCATCAATCAACCCCTGAGTAAAAATCATTTTGGAGTAAATAGGATTTATATCTCTAAACATAATAATCTCAATTAAAAATGAAAGCTTTGATTCAACACTAGAAATTAAATTGTGTTGTTTTAACAAACGTATATGTCTAATTTTCTATCTCAAACTATTCTAGTCATTTCTATCATACTTCAATTTGCAGTGTAAATATATTCTTGATCAAAGACAAAATGATTCTCCAACTGAAACTTTCATACCATTCATTTACCACGATCATCATCTTCTTCATCATAATTGTGTTCCCTCACTCGTTCTCACAATAAATTAATATTTCATGTAATATAATTATATCTCAGTATAATGTTCACTGTATAACTGCTTGAGAATAATATTACACAAAATATTTATAGTTGATGAAGCCCAACGAACTAATTGTAGTATTCCATACAGTATATAATACCTAAATATAATTCGTTTCAGAATAATTTTTTGGTTATACATAAATAAATGCCAGAGTACGGTCGATCGATCTTCCGCGTTGAATTTTCTATAATTCGCCGCATTTTCGGAAATGATTCAAGTATAGGGTACACAACTACATATATATATATATATATATATATATATCTCTGTTGTTGTCTCTTTTTTCACGTCCCCCTCATTCATGTTTCACTCTTGCGTTTGCTCTTCCCACTCTCTCTCTTTATTTTATATCTATACTCTCGCCTCACTTCCCTATCGTACTCTCTCTTTGTATGCCACACTCGCAAACACGGTATCCAAGAAAAAAAAAAAAAAAATGGCTCTCATCTATTCTCGTGGTCACAATGGAACCATCCATCATTTCGCGCGAAAGTCCCTCGATTGGTGTGTTCTGACTGCAGGAACCAGTGGGCACGGCATGAATGCGAGGCGTAATCGAATACACTTACAGACACCATGTGTATATAAGGGAGAACGAAAGGGAATCAGTATACTCAAAGTATATATATATATATACATATATATTTATATATAAAATTTATATATTTATATATAGATGTATGTGTAATTAGTGTTGTTAATTTTCTAATCTGAGAATTGCGCATTAATTATTGAAATGAGTTTAGTAACAATGGTATTTAATTTATAGTGGGGAATAAAATCTTATGGTGATAATTAGAGAAAAATATTTGAGATATCATACGAAAGTTAATTCAATAATTTTTGTCTGGGGTTGAATAATATTTACGAGGCCCAGAAATATAAATACAATTGTGGAAATATTGGACAATTAAAGTAAAATCTTACAGAGAAAATGGATAAAGCTGAGTTGTTGATTTTTATATTAAACTTTGTGTATTTAAATTTCTTACAAGTTATAATTTATAAACAAGAAAACAATGGGGATAGGATTCATTTTCTCGAAGATATTTGGTGTCACTTCATATATAATTGAATTGAATGAATTATTTTCTCATACTTTTATTTTTATAACTATATAGTACCATTATTCCAATGTTCACATAACTCCAATATCTCAAAATGTAATACACATGTTTTATATGTTTGGTTGTATGTTCGTATTTCTAATTATTCAAAGATGATTTAAATCATAACAATTGACTATAAAGAACGTATATCACAATAAATAATAATCGTAATAATTGTCAAGCAGACTTTGATGTTGAAATTGAACTTGCGAACAATGCATAATATCAGGTAATTATTATTACAGTGCCATTAAAAATAATATAAAAAATCTATTACATTGCATACTGACTTCTGTATCAGTTACAGAAACACGTGTAATTCCCACTAAGTTTAAGAATTATCTTCAACTGATAAGGAAAATAAAATGACAGACAAAAATGTTCATCAATGCTGAAAATGTGAAAAATATTTTCCTCTACTTAATTATTATATCTTTTTTGTTTGTAGTATATGAGAAAAATTGTAAATAAATAATTAATCTGATTTTACATATGCATAAAAATACATATACTTGTGAGATATCAATTGATAACAATGCCTTTAGCAGCAACATTTTAACATAATAAGATAACACTTTCGACCTTTCAACAATCTGTCGATTTTATTAATCGTATATTTAGATAAATAATTTATTGTGTCGTGTGTTTACATATACTTGGTACGTTTTCTCCTCTGCCTCCCTCCTCACAAACATAGATATATATACATAAATATATATATATATATATATATATATATATATATATATATATATAATAGATACGATATTCTCAACCGTTGACCGGTGGACAATGACTTAGCATCACCAATCTGTTGCATCTAAATACACATGTACGCAGGTAGATATATGTATCCAAATATATTTTAACTGACTCACTATATATATGATTTCGATGTCGACAATGCATCCGCGTACATATACTTGTATTGATCTTTATCTCAATGAATATCGAATGAACGTATAACATATAATTAGCAGTGTGTGTGTGTGTGTGTGCTTCCATACGCAGCCATATGCATGGAAATATTTATATTAAATGTAAAAAAAATTACATGAGCAGGAATTTGGTAAATAATATTTCAGTATATCTGGATGAAAATACCAAATAGATAGTGTAGTGAATATGGAATAGGGGAATAATAAAAAATATCTACAGCATATACATAAAATTTTCCTACTTTAATTTTTTTAATTATATATGTTACAAAAGTAATTTTCATAATCGCCAGTTGGAATCATAAAAATTAAATTCGCCTGTAAAAAAAAAAAAAAATACTATAGGATACTATTACCTTAGTTATTAGTAAACATTTTTATTGTGTATTGTTTATTGAAAAAAATTAAATACTAAATTCTTCAAATTATATTAACAATTGTTACTCCAATTGATAATTCCCCTCTCTTCTTAATTTTTCTCTATATAGTATTTTAAATTCATAAATTATCTGTAGTCATTTGAATATTATTAATCAAACTCGATCCCTGAATTTCATTCTTGTAAATTAATTATTACTATAAATACATTAACATTAAAATAATTTTCAGGTCTCATAACCATTTACAGTGTAAATTTAATTTTGTTTTCTCTTTTTTCTATTGATTGCATTTTGTGAATATACACATGTGAAATATATTTGCCAGCAGTACTATTGTTGATGGCGAATATATATATATATATATATATATATATATATATATTCGTGTCAGTTTTACGAGAGAAGTTTGAAAGGGGAAGCAGAGTTAATAATGTTGGTGCGATAATTATGACAGGCTCGTTACTTGGTACGTCACTCAGGACATGAAGTGTTAATGAATGAACGTGTCGAGCCAAGGGGCGACTGGTACCAAGTTTGATGGACTTGACTCAGAAAATAGTGTTACAATGTATTAAATATCAAACTGATGCTCTTCGATTAATTTAATATCTATAAACATATATGAATATAATTTTTTTTTTCACCTCACAAATTTATCTACATTTATAGTATTTTTTATTTAATTTTATTCGTATCACTAACTCGTCATTTGTATTATATATATATATATATATATTGTTATGTTGACGTGTATATATATATATATATATGCACTTGAGATACGTAAATTAGATTCAATGAGATTGGAGGATTTTTAATGTTCTATGTAAAAACTTTGTGTGTATAAATATACAAGCTATATTTAATTTTATTCCATATCAAATTATATACGCAGGTCAGCGGAAAGAAAATATTTACTAATAGATATAAGAAACATAATCGCTCTTTTTAATCGTACTATTTATTGTAATGATATTATTAATAACATGAATGAAAAATTTAATCTGTGAATTTTCTGATGAAATATCAACTCCAGAAAATAAAACTATATTTATTTTTAAATAATAAATAACATTTGTTGAGTGTACATAATTTTGCGAAAGAATAAACCCAAGATGAAATTGTAATGAGAATATGAGATTTTTTAGTTTTGAATTTCATTCACTTTTATTTCGCATGATATTTTACTTTTCTATTGGTATTTAAATCAAATAATTCAATATTAATATATATATATATGGTTAGTGATTTTGTACGACAACATTGATAGACACATGTCAAATGCCTGGACACACCGCAACAAAGTCTCTTTCACTCTTATCTTTAAATGTATATATACTCTCACGATTTAAATAAAACTCTTGTCGCGTTTCTTGAGACGAGTGCGGTGAGCCGGAAAGTGATTCCCTTGACGCCATGTAGGGCCCCGTGTATAGTTATATATATATATATAATACAGTTCAACACGATAATACAATGGGTGACTTGTAAATGACACAGGTATGTTCATAAATCAAATATAAACTTTTTTTTTTTCTTTTAAATAACGATATATACAAATTATATATTTATGTAACAATTATTTTCATATTATTAATTTAAAGAATTCCTTTTCATTCATACGGTTTATTTATCTGTGAAATTTCTCCATTCATAATGTCAATTCTTCATAAATCAAATTAAAATTGCCACGAACCAAAAAAAAACAAATATTTGGCTATAAGTTTGAGAATATATACATCCCTTAAACAAAAATAAAATTGAATCAGAGAGTGTGTTTAGTCTGTATAAAAAATAAACGAATGAGATAAAAGTTACTATATAGTAATCAGTGGGACAATAAAAAATGAATAGATAATAAGACACAAACGAATAAGTTAGGTTTTCCGTATCATTATGGGACGATCTTCAAAGTTAATTGAATGCAGCGTGTGTTGACAGGCGGACATATTGGCAAGCTGAGACGACTTGTGCCTTGGGTATACATATAGATATATAGATGGGTCGTCGATGACATCGAACCCTAAAATGCCTGCGATCGGGGTTGTGTCAGATGTGGAAGCGATATCGGAGCCTTCGGAGTTCACTCGAGAACTTGTACCTGTCATTTATTTCTGGACCGTGTCGTTCTCTCGCGCGCACGTTGTCCTATCCTGTTCATTCTATTCCCACTATTATCTTCATACATACATATATATATATATATATACAACTCATCTCACTTCAGAACTAATTTATATATCAGTTGCCTATACATTATTATACTGAAACTAAAATTTTGTAGATATCAAATTGCACTATTAATCACTGAGAAAAAAAAAAAAAGTTGATAAAATGATAAAGGATTTATAAATGTTATTTTATTGTTTGTGGTAAAATTATTGTTAGGAAAATTATATGGGTTAATATGAAGAATGTAAAATGATTGCGTCATGTCTTTTTGTATTTTCGTTTTGGGATTTTTTTTTTCTCTCAGATCAGCTGCAATATCACATACATTGGTTATTTTTTTCACAGTGCCCAGGTATCTCATACACCATTCAACGTGTCCTTTGAGAATATATATGAACAGTGGGAACCTATACACGCTGGAATATATCGGCAAAATATATTCTTTATATATTGTACAAGTATATGTATAGATACCAACCGCAAAATCAACTTCTTGACGCGCAGCTATACTTTCATGTGTCCCAAAGGATTCGTATTCCAAGTCACGCATTTAATCCCTGCGGTAAATCTCGACACTTCTTTTTCCCCTTCTTGTTCTTCCTCTTTTGGAATCCACCAACTTCTCACCAATGACACGTTCGAAAACATAGGAGAGAATAAAAAAAAATTGCATTTCAATATAATGAATCATAGTTTATATATATTGATATAACTATTTGTTCATATAGATTAGTTGTAACGTAACGGTGTATATTAATTCTAAAGTCAGTAGAAGAAATTTCTATATTATCTCATCATTTTGGAATGAAGTAACACTAAACTTAACTTAATAAATTCAGTCGAATACAAAATGTATTGTCAGTTTTTTTATTTTTCTTGTCGCAATGGTTTTATAAATGATCACCACACTGGAAATTTGCTATCACGTCAATACACCGTTGAATTAAAACCCAGTGAAACTTACTTAATTTACAAATTAAAAATAAGTGCAAGAATTTCTCCATGTCAAAAAAAAAAATAACATATCAAAAATACAAAAGTAATACAAAAATTATTGACTAAATTTTTTATTCTCCCGGAAAAAATTAACGATTATTCTGATTAAATCTGATTCAAAAAACATATATATATATATATATTTATACATACAAAACACTGACATTGCTAATTGGTAGCAGTCTAGTCAGTTGACAATCCCACTGAGATAGAAAGATAGTAAGGGATATAAAAGGAGAGACAAACGCAACAACCTGTCAATGGATTTTCGTAGTCCACCGTTCATATATATTCAGTAAATTTTAGTATATATACATAGATATTTATTTGGACTAGATCTCAGCTGGTATACGCTGAGAGAATCGTTTCCTCAGGGACAGATACATCAGGGTGGACAACACACCGTCGCATCTCATGCGACTGAGTGGTCCCACCGTATCGGACGACATTCACTTACATTATATATACAACAATGTATACATCTACATACACCTACAATATATGAATATACATTCATACAGATAGATATTTACAAATGCGAAATGCATGTCAAGGATAAACAAATATGTTTCCCGACGCAGTGAAAAAAAAAAAACAAATTATTTTATTTTTTATGCTCTGTTGTTGCGAAACTTTGTGTTACCTCTTCATTTCGAGTCTTGTTCTCTTGTGTAAGATATATATATATATATTCGATGAAACTCGGAATTTTTCTATGTGGAGTAATATAGAGAGTATAATGGAAGAAAAAAGAAGGAAAAAAGTTTTCTCGTATCGTCGCCCGCATGCTCGATTTTAGTCGGAAACTGCACTCTCTTCTTTCTCGTTTCCTCTTATCCGCTTTTTCCCTCACTCTGCGTATATATTTGTAGATGTATATAGAGTGCTGGACCGATCCATCAAAACTGCATGTCAGTAACCATTAGCACGCTCCCACTGCGTATATAACGTCGTTCACTTCTTTGCAATGTCAATTTTGTCCGCTATGAAGAAAATGTTATTCCGTGAATGTTAAAATATGAAAATGCGATATTATATTGTAATATTAGGTAGACAGAAGGGGGGAAAGTTAATTATAGAATCATGAATTAATTTTTTTATTTCAATTGATCAATTTGTAAATGAATAATAGAGAAATGTTTATTTTTTTATTTTTCTTGCATGATGAACCAATATCTTCAAAGGGGAATAGTGGGTATTGCCGGAACGTCGACGGCAGTATTGTGATGTCTTCAACGGGCGCATTTATATACAGGTATATAACTATATCGGTGAGTGAAGAGCGCGGGAGCTGAAACGGCAGCAGCCGACCCGCAGCAATCCATCACTGAAGTGCCAAGCTCCCTCTTGGACCAGAGAAACAACTAGCTATGACATTCTTCTCGCTGTTATACTATGTTCTTCTATACATATCTTTTATATCGCGCACGACTCCCTCTTAAATTTAATTCAATTTTTTTCCTTCTCATAACGTAAATTTCCAACATGGATAACTCATCATTAAAGCAATTTAATTATGAGTAAACTTCGTTAAATACGAATATAATTAATTGCCATGGACACGGTCCGTGAGAAATTTCTGTATTAATTTTACAGAGATGAATTTATTTACTTATATGTAGTGTAAATAATTTTTTTTCTGCACATTTATTTGTTCTTATTAAAGATGATGTGATTAATATTTTAATTTACAAACGATAAAAAAGTTGGATGATAAATAAATTACATGGATATGTGTCTTTTGTATGTATACAAATCGGTAGCAAATTGTGAGAATTTAGTTGCAACCCTGTGAGTTGAAAGCTGTCATCATCAAAACGGTTGATAGCCAGTCTGAAAAACTCGAAATGTGCGCGAATATATATACAATACACAATCAGAAAAGTGAAGAAAGAATTTCCGTGATACATATACATAGTATGTATATACATACATACATGCAGTGTGTACAATTCTATTTGTTGGATCATTGTGTACGGCAACGAAATCAAGTCTGACGAAGATCGATCGGGGGTAGCGTTTCATGCTTCAACACAGAGAGCGAAAATGCCTTGATCAGTTCTTTCTGTCTATATATACGTTTTTTTTTCTACTCTGGTTGCCGAAAACTATTTCATCTGTCTGCAGATGCCAGTCTCCACGCGTCAGTTTATTCTTCAGAATTTTGTATTAACATGTGTGTTTATACATGGTGCAGGCATTTTTATTATTTTTATTTTCAGACTGAATCCAATTTTTCTGATATCTTCATTCGCTTTTATGTTCTCTCGAGAATGAAGGTGGTAGTGGAACTGAAATTATGATTTGTTATTGTTGGAATATCTGTAGTATTTTTAGAGTAAATGACCTCATAATTCTATTACACTGTGTTCTTATTTTTTCCATATTTGTTTGTAACTTGCGGACATTCGAAATTGGATCTGTACGCGACCTCTTACGGGGAGAAAATTCGATAACTTTTCACACTTTACTAACGGGAGTAACCAACACATGGTATCATGTCGCATTCCAAAATATTATCTCTCCTGAGATATAATGCGAAATTCATATATTGATTGATAAATGAATTCAGGCCTTTCTCTTATTTTTTTCTTATCGAAAACATTTAATTCACGTGTGTGTTTTTGTGGGATACAAATTCTCATGGACTTATATTAGCATTTAAAAAAAAAAAAACAAATGAGATATGTTGTCTACCACATGTACGGTTGTTTTTTCTTTCGCTTTCTCTCTAACACTCACATTCATCTCACAATTCTTCTTAAATAATACCTAATTAAATTATAAACATTAAGACACATTTAATCATCGGAACCAGCAGTTCTTTTAACTTTTCTCTGTTTTGGACTTTGTTTTGGAGTTCGTGGCGATTTATCTGCAAGTAAAAAAGATAGAAACAAAATTAATGGTGGTATAACACAAAGGATCATAATTTTTTTATAAGTATAATGAATATACATTCTGCATCCATTTAATTTTCAAATACTTACTGAGTCGCTGAAGTGTCTCCTTTGGCAACCAATCGTAATCAACATTATTTGGATTGGATGTATTAATTTCAACCGTTTGTTTTCGCGAACTGGACGATCTTGATTTACGTCCAAATGAGGAGAGTAATTGTTGACCACCAACTAAAGTAAGTATAACACAAGCAGCCAAGAAAATATACAGGAATACTGTTTCACCATCTAATCCCTCATCTAGTTCAATAATTTGAACGGTTTCGTTGTAAACAGCTTCACTGTAAACAGCACCACTCTGTCGAAGAATATGATAATAAAATAAAATATTGCATATTGCATACGAAATACAATGTATAGTGCCCATCTAATATTTATAATAGATAAACTTACATCGTCTCTGTAATTAAGATTAACGTTCAGACCAAATGGTCGACCAGCGAATGATTCAGATGGAATGAAAGAATAAACCATTGTAGCTTCATGATCAGGTTTTACAACTTTGTTGACAGCAAGATGTGTAAAATTTTGAATATAAAATTTGAAGTCCATCGGATACCGTAATGATGTTTCCAATGTGTCGATAATGAAGTCAGATTTTCCCTTATTCGTGAAACCAACGAGGAATTCTACCAAATGTCCACCAGGTAGTTCTGTAAAATATTTCATTTTTAGCTAATATTTGCTCATAGATTGTTATCAATATTCCAGTGATCATTTATAAATATGAAAATACATACCAAGAGACGAAAGTGATGTGACAACAGGTTTTGTAAATAATATCGTTGTATCAGCATCCAAAGATGCTGTTTGAGCTTCTTCTTCTAATTCATCTTCAGTAGTTACATTAACATCCTCATTATCAATATCAGCCGTATCTTCAACAGTCTCATCTTCTTGAGCATATGCTAGATTTGCATCTGTAAATTAACAATCATGAAAATTAATTCGATATTACATATTTTAGACGGATATGAAAAATAATAGTAATAATAATAATAATAATAGTTCAAAAGAATTTCAAAATTAGCACAAAATGTTTTTCAATTCCCTATGAAATCTAATGATATTTCAACATTGTTGAATGAAGCAATATTGTATGAATTGAAAGGAAAGTACAAATATAATTTTGGGATAAACATAATGTAAATAATACGAAATTCTAATTGAAATTAACTCACCACGAAATAATTTCGTGTGAAAAGTGTGTGCCGGAATTTGTCCGTATTGAACATTATATTTCAAAATAGAAATTATAAATTAAATATTATTCCAGAATAATACATTACCTAAAGTTGTAATAGAAATCAATGCCGGTATGGCAAGTAATAGAAGGAAGCTAAAATTCTTCATTTTATTTAACTAATGAAATGAATTTGTTGAGTTCTAAATAATTCGTCTTTAACCAAGCCAAACTTGTACATATGATCGTCACTGCGGCACAAACACTACAACGGAGTTGGCTGTGTCATACCGTTTTGGCAACTATGTTCTTGCTACGTGGAAGCGCTGTGTCGTATTTGTCAATCGTCAGCCGAACAACGTGGAACACGACCAGAGAAAATCATGGTGTGTACAATTATGTGTAAAACTATATATGTATAGATTATCTAACTACTTTATCGACTCGGGTCGATAATGTAGATGGAATTAGTAATCTCCGACATCTATGAGCATGAAATGAAAAATCAACAAAATGGCGGCCGAAGAACCTTCAAAAGCTATCAAACGGTGGCGCCCTCTGAGTTGACATGGCACTTGACACCTATTTGTTGACTTGTCAATATATTCGTTTATACAACATCTGTCAAATAATACGTTTTGTATTCTATGAACATGATATGCGTGTAATAACACGAAAATAAACGAATAGAAGCGAATTTATTAACTCAATTATAACAATATTCAATGAGAGAAGGTTGATAGGTTTATTCTATTGGTAAGTGTGCAGTTATTGTCACTCAAGTTTAATGAGTGATAACAGATATGTATTCATCGCACTTATGTTAATTTCACGATAATCATTATGAGAAAATATATATATAGGTATTCATATATCAATTTTTGTTGCGTTTTACAGGAAGTTGATAAATTATATCAGCGTCGTTATGGACTTCGAGGACGATTTTTTCTTCGAGGAAGATAAAATGTTTGTTTCACGTTGAATATAGATACGTAAAAAAAAAAAACACAGAGAGAAAAAACCTTTTTCTATTTGCGCTGAAACACGTTTACACTTGTTATACTTTCATACGTATTTAGCGATGTGCTTATTATTCTTCCTTGTATAATGCATGCCTCGTTGTTGTGAATACAATTGGAACAGTACGGAAAAATGTTCGACATTGTCTCCTGAGCAAGTATCATCCGTGAATTTCATTGGAATAATTCAGGATGAAAATTCAGCTGATACTTTGATGCCTACTTTGTCACCGTCTAATGTTGAATTGCAACAGCCGACCAATATGGAAGATCGCATGTATGCTTTATTCTTTATTTAATTATTCTTATCATTTTTACATTATATTAATTTGATAATATAATAATTTTCGATATGTCTCATTTTAAATTATTTATCTATCAATTATTTGCGACACATATATTGGCTTTTGGCTTCTATGAATGTTTGTTATTTTGTCATTGATGTTTTTGGCTGCACTGGAGTTTAGCCCAGAAATTTCGCTGATTCGGCAGGAACAATCTGCTAATAAAACACAACTACCCATTCAGCAGATGTAAGTTCGACACTAACATGCGACAGATGCGCCAGCTAATTCATACTTATTGCCATGATAATTTGTTCTATTTTACATTTTGAATGATATAGAGATAATCTTTTGCATTGCTATGATTCGAATTCCACTTCTATATTTCAGTATATTCTATTTTCAATACTTGATGTCATATCATGAAAATTCTAGTTGAATGTACACAAGTTTGCAAGTCATTTTAAACATCTTCAGTGTCAGCAATTCGAATTTCCATGATTTCCGCATATAAATCGTGAGTTTTATTCTTCATAGGGGCATGACAATCACGTCTGGTAACGTAATAATCCAGAAAGACAGCAGCAATCTCATCGGTATCAGTATTGGTGGTGGAGCACCGTACTGTCCATGTTTATATATTGTCCAAGTATTTGACAATACACCGGCAGCTTTAGATGGTACACTACAATCAGGTGACGAATTGTGTGCGGTAAATGGTGCATCGGTGAAGGGTAAAACCAAAATAGAAGTTGCGAAAATGATTCAGGCGTGTGATAATCAAGTCAGCATCAATTACAATAAACTTCATGCTGATCCCCGTCAAGGGCGTACTTTAGATATTGCATTGAAAAAGGCGAGAAAATGATAGCATATTGTGTTTACGTGATCGCATGATGCCTATAGGTATTGTCTCCATCTGATGAATTATTTTTTTTTATATATAATATTTTCTGAACACAGGTAAAACATCGATTGGTTGAGGGAATGGGTAACGCTACGGCAGACGCACTTGGACTGTCACGCGCTATTTTATGCAATGATGCACTTGTTCAAAGACTTATGGCATTGCAACGAACTGAAAATTTATATCGAGGTCTCGTCGCACATGCCAAATCAATGTTACACGCATTTTTCGATCTGACACAAATTTACAAAGGTAAATGGAAACTTTTCGTTTCTTTCTTTGCCAAATATTTCTGTTTTTCTATTTCGATCAAATTTTGTCAATATATAAATTTGTTTGTGTAGTATTTGGTGATGCCTTCGCAGCAATTGGTGTGCGAGAACCTCAACCTCGTGCGAGTGAAGCATTCCGACAATTTGGAGAACAACATCGTCAAATGGAGAAATACGGTGTTGCAATGTTAAAAACATTGAAGCCGATTTTAAGCGATTTGGGAACATATTTGCACAAAGCGATACCTGATACACGTTTGACGATTAGTAAATATGCCGATGCTAAATTTGAATATTTATCTTATTGTTTGAAAGTGAAAGAGATGGATGATGAGGAACAGAGTTATACTGCACTTCAAGAGCCATTGTATCGTGTTGAAACTGGAAATTATGAATACCGACTTGTATTACGATGTCGACAAGAGGCGCGATGCAAATTTGCAAAACTTCGTTCAGATGTTATGGTGAAATTAGAATTATTAGATAATAAACATGTTCAAGATGTTGTGTGGCAATTGCAAAAATTTGCGTCGGGATTGTCAAAGTATTATGCAAACACACGTGATATGTTGGGAGCCGTTACACTTTTTCCTGTCGAAGTTGATTTAACACAATCGGCATTTCAATATAAATCAACTGGACCACAATCACCGGATGATAATAGTTATGAAGATAACGATTATACCGATTATACTGATGAAAAAAGTGAAGAAAACACTATTAATAATAAAGATGATGATGATGATGATGATATGTTAATGTTGGGCTCAAATGATTCGACATCATTGATGCCTGAATTCAACGATTTGAAATAACGTTTATTATTGTTTACGTTGGACGAATTATTTTTCAATAACAATCACTATCTGTGTAACTTCAAATACAATGAGAACACGGTTGATAGATATTTATTAATAAGTCCATAATTTTATCGTGTTATGATAATATTATACCAAACATTTTCAATTTCATACCAAAGAAATCAGGAAAATCTTTTATGTTCAGACATATATATATATATATTTAAAAATATTCACAAGTATTTACCAAAAAATTTATCGTCGACTAATTATCATTACTATTATCGTTTGAAAAGTATATCATTCCAATATGAGATATAATATATAAACAATCGAAGCAAATTATTACGTCTTATTTATTTTTCATAAATATGTTCAATTCTTCTTTGCTGGAAAAAATAAACAATTATCAAATAGTGGCGGCAACAAGAGAAAGCAAATGCAGCGCCATTCGCTCTATTCGTAAATATTGCAGCTTATCGAATGAGGTTATGGTTGCAGGCAACGCCGGGAACAAATACAGACGGTCCTTTTCAGATTAACATCTGTCGCGCGTGGTCGTGCAATATTACGATTTCACGAAATCGAATTACATCGGGCTAGTGAATTAAACTGAAGCCGAATAAAACATAATCATGCCACCAAAATTCGATCCCTCGGAAGTGAAGAAAGGTATTTCTCGGATTAAATTAATTTTCATTACAATATTTATAAATTTCAACCCATGTTAGTAGTATAACCTCGGAAATTTACATTCACAGTGTTTTTGAGATGCGTCGGAGGAGAAGTTGGTGCCACATCGTCCCTTGCTCCTAAAATTGGTCCATTGGGTCTGGTATGTTTATAAAATGGACTTCATATCATTCGAAATTATTTTACAATTATCACATTCCACTAATAATTTTTTCTCTTTCTCATCACAGTCTCCCAAAAAAGTTGGTGATGACATTGCCAAAGCTACCAGTGACTGGAAAGGTCTGAAAATCACCGTCCAATTGACAATTCAAAACAGACAAGCTACTATTACTGTGGTACCATCAGCAGCCTCGTTGGTTATCAAAGCATTGAAAGAACCACCACGTGATCGTAAGAAGCAAAAGAATATCAAACACAGTGGTAATTTGTCATTCGATGATATCCTCGCTATTGCACGTTCAATGCGACCACGTTCCATGTCACGAGAGCTCAGTGGAACTGTAAAGGAAATTCTTGGTACATGCCAATCAGTTGGGTGCACCGTTGAAGGCAGACCACCACACGATATCATTGATGATATCAACGCTGGAGAACAAGAAGTTCCAGAAGAATAAATAATTGGTAGGTATTGAGCCTATTGCCTTCTTTTCATTATAATATGCGAGTAAAACAGAGTCAATTGAATTGTTGTCCATGAATAAATTTGAGATAGTGTTCCTACAAAAATTAGGGTGATGAAATTTCAATTTGTTTCATTTTTATCTTTCGTTTTTTTTAATGAAAAGTATAAGGCTTTGGACTCGTGGTAGGGGTTGGCATCCCATCCATCTGTTCGAGTTCAAATGGATTGTTACATTAATGAACAATTCAGTTGGGTTGGCAGATAAAATGGCCATTGGGGAGACAACCTCAACAACAAATCCAATTTATTCGCTTGTGAATAGTTGATATCATGTTGTTTTCTTTTTCGTTGCGTAATAGGAGAATTTTTTTGTGCTGTTTCCAGATGTTTCGAGGTGGCGATAAATAAAAAAAATTAAAAAACCATATTTTTCCATTTTTTTTCTTTGTCTATGATTTTATATAGTATATTAAGAACGTTCTAATTTTAATAATAGAAAATTTCTATTGTGAATAATTTTGGTTGCAATAATTGCTCATAACAGTATCCAACTCATCGGTGCTAAGGTATTCTGATTTTTGTATTGAAGAAACAAGTAATTTAGGGATAGGTTCAATTTTATTGAAAGTTACAAAATTACATTGAGATAGAATTAACTATATTGTACTATTATAAATTGAATAATTTCGTCTTTTGAATTTTTTCATATCAGGCCCGACCGATATATTCATACCTAGTACAAAAAAACAGTATTAAATTAATATAGATTAAACAATTAGGAAATATAGTTAGGTATATTGTTTTGTAATCATAACACTCACATCCATCCGATTCAGTCGTTTCTGTAATATTATCTTCTAGCATTATTGCTGGACTCTGTAATACAACATCATTCAAAGATTCATGCAACATTGATTCATTATCGAACGTTGAAGAGATTTCGAGAGATTCCGAAGCCGATTGAGAGTTTTGTGAACACGATTCATTAATCGAATCGTTAGCTTTATCTTCTCTATAACTACCACTCATTATCTGTAGGAGAACGGCGGGATCGTCTATTCCTAGTTTATTACAGAAATCAGTCGTTTGTTTGTTTATACAGACTTTTGATTCAATACAATTTTCTTGTGGCAAATCAGGCTTAAATGGTTCCGCTGTTATTGTAAAATTATTTGGAATTTCTAATATGTTATCGAATTTCTTCAACACATTATTTTTCTCGAGCTTCGTTGGCGTATAATTCCATCGTCCTATTCCACCTTGCCCTGGCATATAATGCACACCGTTTTTAACACTCAACAAATGATTTGTTAAATATAATATCGTTAACCATTCCAAGTCATATGTCAATGTTAATGGAATATTTTTTTCGTGTGGTATATCGAGTACTTGTAAGAATTTTCGTTTGGGTAAACATTTGTCCAGTGCCAAGAATTTTGTTACACTTCCAGTTTCATCGTCTTTTGAGACGATTGCAGCAAATTTGCAATGGAGATGAGCAGAAAACCAATAAGATGGATAATGGTGTTTCAAAAGTTCCATACACGGTGGACTACCGAGAGAATTAGACTCGACATCGTCTCTAGAATAATCAAATATCTCAATATCAATTGAACAGTTATGAAAAAAAAAAAAGGATATAGACTGAGTCGATATTTTGTTGTCAATTAATGCAAAAGAAATCATAACATACTTGAAAAATGGTTTACGTCGCAATAATTCTCTTTCATTACCGTATTTTGTTATCCCACATGGCCAATCGTGGGACAAAAAAATATCTATTTTTTCACTCAGCTTAAAATTTCAATGAACAAAATAAGCTGTGTTAATTCGATGGAATATTTCTACATGTGGGAGTATATCAAAGAAAATGTCTTCATATAATAATATAATATACCTGCTTCAATCTGAATACTTCCAAATTTCTGATATGATATACGCTTCTAATTGTTGAAGCATTATATGGTGGTTGTTCAAAATGACCATGTAAAAGATGTTGAGATTTATAAATTCCCGAAATACCAGCAATCCTTATTCCACCAATCGTGACAACACTAGCATATCCCATATAATATATATTTGGTGCAACCCATCCACCGTAAGGTAACTCCTGAAGATAATTTGATGCCTCGTGATTACCTCCAATGAAAATGGTTAACATTGGAGCAACTTTCTCACCTGAATAATATCTGAAAATAATTCAAATTTGAAGAAAGAAGTATATAGACATGAAGAAATCATGAAATCATCCTCAAATAACCCTAGCATCGTCAACAGAAGTCTCCTCAGTCCCAGTAAAAATTATCTTTCGCATAAATCAAAAAAACTTGTTCCGAAATAATTTTTTATTTCGACATGGTATTATGGTCATCGTAAAGTTCATTGCCCAATTTTGTCTAGTAAGAACAAATACGGGGAAAAAATAGATTTTTGACAAGATATGAGTTGAAACTACTGGGTCTCACAGACTGGTCTATTTTACTAGGATTAATTTTAATGAACTTCATCTCCTCATAAATTCTTACTTGTAGAATGTACACATTTCTTTATATTTGTCAGGTACAGCCATGCAAGCTAAATCTGTACTATTTCTCGTTGATTGAAAATCTCCACAACATATCAACAAATCAATTTTAATTCCGCTATTCTTTTCAATTTCAAATATTGAATTGTAGATAACCTCTAATTCGCCATGGGCACAGCCTTCAACAGCAATTCGCATTTTTATAATTATTGCGAAACTATTATTTTTAAGTATTGAAAGTTTGTTTTATATATTCAATCTGTGATTGTGTATTTTTTTTGTCTTTGATTGCGATCAAGTGAATATTTTTAGGTTAGAATCGATATCAGGTTGTAATTGACAACAAACTGTGCAAACTGAGCAAGCGAGTGAAGCAAATCGGAGCGTGTGTGTTGCACAATCAAAATCAAAGTCATTTGTTTATAGACAAAAATCGAATTGAACGTGTGCAATGAATATAAACAGAGTGGTAATTCATATCAAAAATTGGCGACAATGAATAACGCATTGTAAAAACATTATGGCAATTCGATTAGCCGAAAGATGATAAATCATGATGTCGATGATGAATACGTGTAAGATCTGCGTGATAATTGTATCATTTTTTACTATCTCTAATAGTGCTGAATATACATATGAAATCGATTGCAATAATCTTCAAATGGGTCAATATATTTGTCCGCATCCTGAATATGATTTGATAGATCCCAAAACACAACAGCCAAGGGGTTGTACAAAAGAGAATAAAGCAAAAGGTAAAGAGGTTATGTTTTTATTTTCGTTTTGTGTCTTTAGTTCTCAATTATAGTGTCAACTAAGAAGAACAATAAAAACAGTGCGATCAGAACAATTATTCATTTGTTTTAGTTGTATGCTTAGCAGCCGATGGACTCATTTGTACAGAAACTAAAAATAATACATTTAAAAGAGATATCCCATGTAAATGGACGTGAGTTATTCATTCTTATTTCTTTTTAACCAGAAGTTTTGTTTGAATAACAATATGTTAATATTGATTGTATTTCATTTTGATTGCAGTAATGGATATTCATTTGAAACGTCAGTATTGCTTTCAATATTCCTTGGAATGTTTGGTGCTGATCGATTTTATCTTGGATATCCAGCAATAGGTTTACTGAAACTGTGTACACTTGGCTTCCTATTTCTCGGACAATTTTGCGATGTTATCCTCATAGCAACTCAAATTGTTGGGCCAGCTGATGGATCGCATTATGTTATGCCTTATTATGGCCCAGAAATCAATATCATTAGGAGCAACAATTTCACATACAGAGTGCCACAACAAGATTGGTAATAATATGATTTATTATTTGTTTGTTTGCTGTTTTGTGAAATTAATTTTGTAATTAATGTACCAGATATACGGGCATAAGAAATATATTTGTTATATGAAAAACAAAAAATACCTGTGAGTTATTTTACATTGATATGAGAATGAAAAAATGAAGGATAAGCATGAAATTCTTCCGACGTGTGTTTGTATTTCGAGCACGTATGCGATTATTTGCGCCAGGTGGATGATACCAAATCAAAAGTAAATAATTGTTTCATCTTTAACGTTTGACGCATTTAATGATCACTTGTGATCGTGAACACTTCGAGTGCTGTCACATCATGGCGATGCGCAACGAATATTTAATTACTTTCAACATACTTTTGTTTCTCTTCGCTATTTCATCAATAACGGCGACGGTAAGTAAAATAGTGGAGGATACAAAGAACTGATTGGTAAATATATTTTAATAATGCGTTATTAATAATAATATGAAAAAAAAATTCTGTAGAATGGTACTCGGTGTGCTCGAAAGAACATCACGGAAGACCAACGTCAAATGGCGGAATTATATAAACAATGCAGTGCAAATCAGTATTATGATGAGGAATCGGGACAATGTAAAGGTATTCCTGGGGGTGGCATTCAACCTTTCGTATATCAAACACAGAACTGTACAACGGAGCGATTCATAACAGCCCCGAATGACAGAAGATATTATTTATTCTGTGGACCAACGCTATCAATTCATGCATCATGCCCGGAGGGCAAAGAATTTTCGGAAGAACTTAAGCGATGTACAGAAGTATCCAATTGCGATAGCGAAACGACGAGTACAACCGAAAATTCGAGTAGCACATTTATCAACAATGACTTCGGTACTGAAACAACCGGAACAACTTCATCAATTACTGAATCCCCAATGCCACTAAGTACTTACATAATGAATCGTGCAAATACCACATCTGAAACACCATTTTCAGGAAGTACTGAAATATTAGGAGAATCTACGTCCAGTGGGGATATGTCAACCACGGAATTACCTACAAGGACGGAATCATCGTTTTCATCTAGTGGGACATCAGCTGTGGACGAAATACATGACGATACCACTACTACACCTGTATCCATTTCTGATACTACAAAATCGTCATTGTCGGAAACAACCGGAGAAACATCCACTATTACTGATTTAGCACTGACATCCGAACCGATTGAAACTCCACCAACTGAAGTTCCATTGTCAACGGAACTCACTTCTGAAATATCAACCCTTATTGTTGATGATGCAACAACGCAAAAATCTTTACCAAGTTACGCGTCAGCAACGGACGGCATTGTGAGTGAAACGAAACCTACAAGCACAGCTATTCCTGATTTCGAAGCCTTATCGACAGAAACGCCGACTACTGATAAAAATACGGAATCTACATTGGGTATAACTTCACCTGCGGAATTCATAACTACGCCTGAACCATTGGAAAGCAGTACTGCAAGGACAACAAATACTGAAGATAACACAACGGTGCAAACATCAGAATCGAGCACCCCATCTGTCACAACATCAACAGACGGTGCTGTTTCAGAAGCCATAAATAATCTTGACGTTTCAAGGCCGTCGTCTGAACCGAGCACCGAATTTTCATCATTAACAGAATCTGCTACTGAAAAAATCACAAAGGCTGTGGACTTTACAACAACGCTATCATCTGGATTGAGTACTTTACCCTCGTTATCAACAGATTCAGGCGCTCAACAAATGACAGATAATCCCGTCACCACCACAATACTATCAGGAACCAGCATTTCGCCACTTCTATTATCAACAGATATTCCATCTGATGCAACCACGATTAATCCTGACGAAATCTCAATAAATCCAGTAGAGTTGATCACTCCAATAACTGTCTCAGCGCCATCAACGGAATCAAGCACTTCACTTTTTCCATCCACAAAACCAAATGTTGCGGGAACAGCGACAAATTCTGACGCTACCACTCAACTATCACAATCTACCATTCCATCACTTTTGCTATCAACAAATACTATAACTGATGCGACCACCAATAAATTCGACGACACAACTACACAATGGTCAGAGTTGAGTACTTCAGTGACTAAAGAATCGTCAAACAATTCCGAGATTACGACAACGCTGCTATCAGAATCAAGAACTCAGTCACCTGGATCATCAGATGAACCAGCAACTGGTGAAGCAACATATAATCCTGATACTACCCCCATACAGTCATCTGAACCAAGCACTCATGCATCCTCGACCAATATCGCCGTAGAAAAGACTACAAATAATCTTGATTCAACCACAACGCAGTCACCCGAAGTTAGCACGTTAGTAGGTGGAGAAATTACAGATAATACTGAAACTACTACAGCTGATTTATCAAAATCCACCACTCCATCATTTTCGTTAACAACAAATACTATGGCAAAATCAACCATGGGGAATGCTGACGTTACCACAGTCCACTCATCAGAGTTAAGCACTCCAGTAACTGGAGGAACAACGAAGGATTCACAGATTACAACAACGGTGTTATCAGAATCGAGCACTCTATTACCTGAATCATCGGCGGTACCAGCAACTGGCGAAATCACAAATAATCCCGGCACTGCCTCAACGCAGTCGTCTTTCATTCCTCTATCAACAAACGCTATGACTGAAGCAATTACAGTGTTTCCATCCGAGTTAACCACTTCAGGACTAGAAGAAACAAAGAATACTCTAGAACCTGCGAGATCTCAGCTCACAGAATCGAGCACTCCACTAACAGGCTCATCAGATGTATCAACAACGGAAGAGACTATAAATACTTCTGACGTTTCCTCAACGCAGCCATCTGAATCGAGTACTACCACGCTGTCGTCATCGACTGAACCTATATCTGATGTAATCACTAATAATCCTGGTGTAATCACAACACAGTCATCAGAGATGAGCACTTCAGAGGTTGATAAAACAACAATTGATTCTGAAACTATCTCATCAGCGTCAACCGAATCCATTTCTGCCATTCCACTGGAAGTTGAAGAAGAAATAACGACTTATCGTAACATTACGACAACACAATCAATGAACTCAAGCACTTCGGCTACAGAAACAACGTCTGAGGATACTACGAGTAATTCAAATACGACAACGTCCATATCTACAGTTGCTGATCATGAAACAACCTCGACGACAAGGCTTTCTGAAGAAGAAAAAATCACTTTCTTACCAACAATTACGTCAACATTCACACCAAACGTTACTAAATGTATGGAAGAATGTGCCATGCGATGTGAAGCATCATGATCCAATACGGTATATTATATATGATGTGTAGTGACTCCTAGGAATGACTGCGAAATCGTTAAACGAATTATCAATAATTAATTTTCCTATAATAAATTTCTTATATGTATATATAAATACAGAAGGAATGAACGTCTCAATAATATTCTTATTATCAAGATGATTTCGATATGATGAGCATTCACTGTAGCAGAATTGAATCTATTAATTATTCACAATGGGATATCCCGAAGAGACAATAGTCTCTTCATTAAGCATGTTTAATTTTAAAATAATTTTATAAAATATAGATTTTCATTCAAAATAGATCATAAGATGAAAATATTTCGGCGTGTAAAGATGTTCAATAAAGACAAAATGTTCTATAACCATGTTATTTAGCTTCAGTTTTGGCGATATCTTTGTTTTTAGGCGATTGCGGCAGCAAATAAGCAGTTGTCTGGTGAAGCGAATCTTCACTGGAAAGTACAAGTATGTATAAAAACGAATTAAATAGATGAATACCCGATTGATAATTAAACTGGAGAAGAAGTGAATTGAGAGATTGTATAAATACATATTGATTTCCAATATAAAATAAATACACTTTATTGATAAAACATGAATTCAACTAGTCCCTGCTTCGAATCTTTATATCGATTATATTATTATAAGATCGTTGCGTTATCTTCTTCTTTGTTTTTTACACTACAAATACGTTTAATTTGCCTGATTCTCCTCGCGATTGACTAAATCAAAGTAGGCGCCACGTTTTTGTATCAACTCTGCATGACTGCCCATCTATTACAAAAACATGTGATAATTAGAGTCACTAATAAATAGCTAACAACATAAATCCATTTAGATGTTCATGAAAGGGAACTTTACCTCAACAATCGTGCCACGTTTTAAAACAACAATTACATCTGCACTCTGGACCGTACTCAATCTGTGAGCAATAATGAGAACAGTTCTACCTTTCATTGCACTTTCTAACGCTTTTTGTACTACGCGTTCACTCTCATAGTCGAGAGCACTAGGAAAAAATAAATACAATATAATTTATATACTTCAATTGATCGATAACAATTTCGTAATTTTATTATTCAAACCTTGTGGCTTCGTCGAGTATTAAAATGGATGGTTTTTTGAGCAACGCTCTGGCAATAGCGACACGTTGTTTCTGACCTCCGGACAACTGTGCACCTCTTTCGCCAACTTGTGTATTATATCCTTCCGGAAAACTCTCTATAAATTCATGAGCATTCGCTTCTTTGGCAACTCCAATTACCTAAATGAATATAAAATATATCAATTCAATAATTGATAAAATGCGAATAATGATGCCACGTTTGTTGTCGAATTCATTGAATTACTTCAGCATCGGACGCGCCAGTTCGTCCAAAACGAATATTTTCCATAATACTCGTGGAAAATAAAATTGGCTCTTGATCAATGTAACCCAATACTTTACCCCTCAGATCACACGAATTCAGTGTTCTTATGTCTGTTCCATCAATATTTATTGAGCCTTCGTTAACGTCATACATTCTGCAATGAATAGAAAGAATAATGTGAGGAAAGGGAATTGTAGAGAGATTGAAATAAAAAATGCAACTGAATTATTCCTATATGATTGAAAAAAACTTTTTTACCTTTCTAATAGTGTGGCGACAGTTGATTTTCCATTTCCACTGGAGCCAACAATACCAACTGATGTTCCAGCTGGTATATTGAGATTAAAATCTTTCAGGACGGTAAAATCAGGTCTGGTTGGATAGCTAAAGGTCACATTTTGGAATGCTATGTTGCCAGCTAGAGATACATCCTCAATATCTTTTCCATCAATCATCATCGGTGACGGTGGCATTTGTAGATACTGATAATAATTATTATGTCTCGTAAATTAATCTTCAATTAATATATTCATGTATAAATATAAAAAATGAATTAATGAAACAATAATGAAGGTGAGAAAATATCGAATTACTTCGAATATACGAGCGCCAGCGCTTGCACCTTTCACATATGTTCCAAAAAGCAATGACATCTGTGTCAATGATCTTTGTATTGTTTGTGTAGCCATTAGAAATGCCATAAGATCACCAGGTGATAGTTGACCGCTAGACATTAAATGACCACCGAAATATAACGTAGAGAGCAAAATTCCATTGAGAAATAAATTTGTTCCAGCTTGGAATAAACCAATTCCAAGTCCTAATCTTTCATATAAAGTCGATGCTTGCTCCACTTCGTTCTCAAAAAACTCAATTTCTTTTTCTTCAGCAGCAAATGCTCTAACCTGGATACATTTTATTGATATAAAAAGTTTCCTTGTGGGTTGAAAAAATATAGCGTTATATTTATTACCGTCCTGATATTTTGTATTGCCTCCTCGCAAACCGCTGTTGATTTAGCGATTTGATTTTGTGCTTCGGATGACAATTTTCTTAAACTCCTGCCAATTAAACTGCCAACGAATATAACAGTTGGCATACATAACACCATAACACCTGTTAGTTGTGGCGATATAATTATCACAGAAATAACACAACCAACAACTTGTGTTAAACTCCGTAATCCTTGTGATATGACTATTTTAAATGAACTCTTGAAGTCTTGTATATCGGCAGTTAATCGGCTGACAATTTCGCCAGAACGATGTTTATCAAAAAATTCAATGTCCTGCATTATTATTGATTTGAATAAATCTTGGCGTAAATTCATCGCAACTCTCTCGCCGACACACGAGAGCATATAAATATATGTGAATGTGAAGAGAGCCTAGAAAAAAAATTGAACAAAAATGAACTAGTACTAAATCGAATTGGGATGTTTTGCATTGCTTTGAATATGGATAATATCAGATAGAAATTATTCGAATTTATACACACAGACACATGTGAAATATACATTTACATACTTGAATTACATACATACGAGCCAAGCTAAATGCAGGCGCAGCAAGCTGTTGAAAAATGCTTGTCATTAAAGCACTGTCATCAAAACCACTTTTTCCTTCTTGTCGTACTTTCGTTATTACATTCACAACATGACCAACGCATTGTGGTATCCAAATATTGAGAATTGCAACGACAAATGCACTCTGAAAATTCAGAACTTCATGTCATCGAATGAAATTCCATAACAAATTGTAATCAAGAGGAATACTAGGGTGAAATATCGAGAAAATCGACCATTTCATAAATTCATGAAGTACTTCTAAGAATATGTGTTTGAAGTATTACATTAAAATTGTGAGAATTGACGGTGATACTGATTTCCAATAATTATAAAGTATCTGTAATGAACTAACTGTTATTGCTACTAATAAGTGGCACAAATGAGGTAAGAGGTATTTCAATAGTATAGACCATTCTATTGATACAGGTTCATATGTTTCACTCAATTCGTTAATTGTTTTTTCGGGAATAGCTTCACACTTCACAATGTGATTCGAATGTCTCATCACCCATGCTGATGAAAAGCCCAATCCACCTAAGCTCAAACGTGTGAGAAGACTACTGATATTTTTTTGGCTATGGTTTGGTCTTATATCCAAATTTTTTTTGGTATTTATATTAAATTCACGCTTTATTGTGTTAATTAATTTTCCCTTTGTTCTAAAAATATATTTCCACGGGATATCTCTGAAATGACAATAAAACTTATTAGTGCTTGTATGCATGTATGTTCCTTTTTTTTTTTTTTTGTATTGAATATCCTCAACGCAATGTTTAACCCCAAAACAAAAAATAGACTTGAATGACAAAGATGAATAAAATTTTTGCCATATCCAAGTGAAACAATGAAAAATTGTTACCTCGTAGTGTCACCATTTCTCATTGTATTTCGTGATGCTATGACAATCCGTAAAAGTGACATTTTATTTGTATAATTATTTAATATTCGGTACCTACTACTGCTGATAATGTTCTTGAGAAAAATTTTTGTACAACTTGTACGATAACATAACCTATAAATACACCAATGTGCCGATCTAAAAAGGAATTTAGAATGGTATAATTTACGTAAAATTGGATAATTCAATAATATTTTTTGATATTGTTGGATATCAAGTGAGAAATTATACAATGAAGTTACAATTTTCAATCAATTGCTAGTGAATGAAGCAAAAATATAAATCGCCCTTGAAATTTTTTTTCAAAAATATTTAGAGGAATTGTCAACCCACAAATGTGAGTAAATCTCTGATGGAACAGTGATAAATCGGCGGGATTCATCACATTATTCAATAAATTGTCGATTAATTCTTTGTTCAATTACTTTATACTAATACATTTATCAAAACTCTTATTTCAATTTGAATTTTGCCGCTACAATAAACTAGTAGGGGGAAAAAGTAGCGTGTCCGAAAATGTTGATGGCGGTTTTTGTTCAAATACCAACTTCACTATTGAAAAATACAATATTCAATATTGCAAAATAATTCCGAAAATTGATAAAATAGTTCGACTCATTTCATGAAATTAAATAGTTTCCTTTGACATATTCTATTCCCAAAAAATTTCTTTCTATCTTATTTCAATTATAATATATATATAATATATACATGCATGATAGTACGGAAAATCTGTATGTCTGCACATGAGTCAACGTAGGGTGGTACGCCACCGTCATAGGCGCGTACTACTTGCAAAACTATAGGGGCTGTAGTATTGATCAATAAAAGCAGTTTAGACATCAGAGAGAAAGATGGAAAATAAAATGAAGATCGCGGGGCGAGACTGGCCGGTATAACGAGACAGCTGTTGTTTCGCCAACGTTTTTTTTTATCACCTTTATTACTTGGAAAGTGCGTTGCGGGTAAAGAGAAAAAAAAAAGAAAACACGAGTAGTCCCACTATTCCTTTGAGGGCATATGCAATTTGGGTGAGAAGTTGTTAGGTTTCCATCCCCAAATACAGTCTTTAAATAAAAATATTCTCTCTGTTAACGATTTTGCATTTTACACCGTCTAGAAGTTAAAATATATCTTCCACTTCCTCAATGGGTTTGCACGATTTTTCATAGCAAAGAACAATAATTGAATATTGAGATTGTGAGAAGGAAGAAGAAAATAAAAAATTGAAAGAAGAAGCGGAAGAAGAAAAAGAAGAATAGGAAAAAAAAGTGCTACGATGTGCCTATGTGTTGTTGTACGAGAACGAGTTCATTGACACTGATGTGTGTTTGTGTGCATTTGTATGCGTGTGCGCGTGTTCTAACGCAAATTATTTGCGTTAATATTTCTTGGGTATAAAGAGGAAGGTGCCGGACCAAAGCTGTACATCTATCACTTTCCAATGCAGACGCTTAGGAAAAAAAATAGTCCATGCAAGTGTAAGTGCAGCGGAATAATAGTGGATATTTAATACTTATGAGATTATTAATTTGTTTCATTCAATTGATTATTGTTTTTAGTTTTGATGGTTTCATTAGTATAATAAAATTATTTTCTGTATTAACATCTGAGGGAAATTCATAAAATTCACAGTGTTTGAAGTCAAGATGGTTTGACTGTTACATACTAGTTCAATTGTTATTGAATGGAATTAATCTCATAAGTATACATAAGCACCGCGATGAATTTACAACAGTTTCAATTGATTTCATCGTGAAATTTTCATTGTTCAATGAAATTGAATTTTTCAGAGTAATCCTTTTATTATGATGAATTAAAAAAATTGAAAGGGATAATGAATGTTAGATTCAAATCATGTTTCAACGAATGTGATTTGACTAGTTACACAACATTCATATTAAAAAAGAGTAATCCATTTTTAATAGCCAATTATTTTGGTCAATTCATCAATAACGAGTTGAGATTTTCAGCAAAATGTTTTTTCATTAGTTTGATATCTGGATTTAAATTCCCAATTCACGAATAGAATGCTCAAGTTATTTTTATTAAATCGATGAGATTTTTGTATCAGGGACAATAATTAACGGGCAGACTGTGGAATAAATATATTATATCGAAGGAAAGGTTATATGAGAAAACGGATATAAATAAAATATAGATTAGTTCGATTGGTAGAAGAAAATAAATTTCATTGAAAAATTTATACATGATAGAAGTATCGTACTATTGTTCGTTTACGCGAATGCAGAATGAACAGAAATACAAATATATTCCATTCAGTTCTAAAGGGGGTGATAAAGTAAGGGTGCAATGTACCCAAAGTGCAACAGTGCATTCACTCGCTAGTCAGATGTCACCACTTGTCGCTTCTAAAACACATTCTTGAATTCACAATGAATTTTTAAATTTATATCTTTACTATTTTGACGATATAACACGAAATTCTCTTCATCATTAATACTTTCAATTCTTATCTTCTTTCTCCATTGAAATATACAATCATAGCTCGGATTCATAAAACTCCTTAATAGAAACTTGTTATTATCATACTGTTAAAAAAAAATAATGTATAAACAACAAAAAAAGTATATGATTTACATAAAAAAATATGGTTTTCTATTCCAATGATTTTCATCTGCTAATCGTACTAAAGGAAATATATTTATTCACACTCGAATATATACCAGATTGTTGGATTTAGTGTTATATACACTATACAATCATATATTACCCGTTCTAGTTTGTCATATATTATATATATAATGTATTACAAATAAATATGGGTGGGCGCGTGATGTAAATAAAAGCAAAATTATAGCAAGAGGGAAACCGCATTCATGTTTCACCACAAACTGTCATTTATTATTTCATCGTGATTAATGGTTGTCTATAATATTTAATACCACAGTATTGAATTTTCATTTTCAGCTAATGGCTTTGGTGTGGTGTTTGCACACATGGCCAATGCCTTAACTTTCACATATACATATAAATACCCATATAAATCTCATAAAGTTTTACCAATGAACCACATAAACCAAGGGATTTCATTCCTCAAACATATTGTAAATAAACTGAGCATTTAAAAGGATAAAAAAATTAATCAATTTTATTTCTTCTATTGCAATTATTTATCGAGTCAAATTCAAATGTTGATTCACTTTGGTATATATAGATATTTTCGATTAAACTAAATAAAGACCGATTTATCATCTGGATTCAATTGTTTCAAGGGTATAGTAGTGATAGTAAAAAAAAGAGGAAATGAAACGAAATAAATACAGAGAGAATTGTGTGAGAGGTAAAGTGAGTGATGGGTTTGTAATGAAAAAAAAAAAAAGTACTTTTGGTATATATGAGTTTAAAAGAGTGGGCATTATATACATACATGTATATATGCATATAATGTATATCACCGAAGTGAATAAAGCGTCAAGTGGAAGTTTCAAGTGACGACAGTTGGCGTTCTCCACTCGAGCGTTTTATACTCGGGTGTTTTACAGCTATCGGTCATTAGACCCAAATTTAATCGGCTCAAGTTGCCGACCCCCCATTATTCGACAGGACCCACATTGCGGGAGTTTTACACTAATATATATCCATATAAAATCGACAGGATACAAGAAAAAAAAAATAGAAGTAAAATAGAATGAATACGAATTTACTGATCTAATATATTTACAAATTGATATGTTCCTTTTTTACTATTAAATTTTATCTGCTAGAATTGAAGTGATTATCATTTCATACACACCAATGAAATTAATATGAATAATTTCATGTAATTAGTGTAGGTATTACGCATGACCGAAAATACCACATGATAAAAGATAATGAAGATGAATTGAATTAATTCAAAAATTTGATAGCTGAAATAGCAAATGTGATATTATTGATGTTTATTATTTTTTTTCTTTCTATTGAACTTTCAGACAAAAAAGAGCCCACCCGTTTTCTCGGGGAGGGTGTATCATTCAAGGCAAAATTAATTGGAATATTGGAAGTGTCAGAAGCGCGTGGTGACCGGATGTGTCAGGCTGCCCTTGCCGATCTCAAGATGGCTATAAGGGCAGCCGGTGAACATAAACAACGTATCGCTGTACAAGTCAGCATCGATGGATTACGATTGAGAGATGAAAAGACTGGGGTAAAAAAAAAAAATCTAAATTAATATCAACATTGAAGTAATTAAGCGGTTTCTATTTTCACTTAAACGTGGTCATGCATAACTTTAATGAATTCCATTCACATTTTAGTAGAAAAGAAATCGCAACAATCACAATATCTGTTGCACACATTTATTTTGAAAATGCTACCACTCAAATAAAATAGAGAATGAAATATCAATTGATGAATAGTTTTATTAATTTACTTGTATTATTATTAAATAGTTCCATTTTTTTTTTTTTTTCAGGAATGCCTTTATCATCATCCAGTGCATAAAATATCATTTATTGCTCAGGATATGAGTGATTCACGTGCATTCGGTTACATATTCGGTTCTCCCGATACAGGTCATCGATTTTTCGGCATCAAGACAGATAAAGCTGCGAATCAAGTGAGTTTCATTGGAGACTAATCGACTCTATTGACATTGTACAGTACCTATCTATACCGTATAGTTATCTAGATCCGTAGCAGTGAATAATAAGGGAGACTGAAGAGAACTTAGGGGAGACAGGGAGGTAAAGGGGCGAGAGAGGAAGAGAGAGGCTGGTTTATTGGTGTGAATTATACGGTGCAATAATCTCGACTGCGTGGGCTATTACGACCCCTGTAGCGTTGGGCACAAAATTGTATTTGCCCAATCCACGAACCAATATCATCCCTCGAATGAAATTTCCAATCGTTGCTCTCCCCCTTGCACTTTCACTCACTCTCGCACACGCTCTACATTTCCTCTTGTCAACGATTATTTCGAGGCGTATGTAAATAATTGTATTACATCGTCAGGTTTATCGGACCTGAATAATTCGCATGCTTCACCGCCACTAAATTACACTCCTATTCTCTTTGTTCTCCCTCTTCAGTGACGTTTATATATGCATGAATGTATATGTAGAAATCATCAATGTTGTCTTCGGAAATTGGAATGATAAAAAAATTGAATATTAAAAATTAATGGGGAGGGTGACAGGTGTGTTTTGTGTTGAAATAAAATATGTTGATACATATGTGAAACTATCAATGAGGGTAATTTGCTGCGAGGGAGGTATTTATATGATGCGCGATATGAGTTTCGTCTTTATTATTGAAATTATATTATAAATGAATTATTTTTACTCACGGCGAAATATATTTTTTAATTCTACATATAAATACTGTATGAGAATCATTTTTATCATGTAAAATTTGATGTACAGGTGGTGATTGCAATGCGTGATCTTTTTCAAGTAGTGTTTGAATTGAAAAAAAAGGAAATTGAACTTGCAAAGCAGCACATTGAACAGAATGCCATTAAATTTCCTACGAGTGGTATATTTGTTGAGCCAGCGCCAGACACAAAGGTCAGATTTTCGTTTTTTTTTTTCGCGTGATAAATTTTAATATTGGACAATTCCAA
This sequence comes from Zele albiditarsus, assembly GCA_958496275.1. NCBI lineage: Eukaryota > Metazoa > Arthropoda > Insecta > Hymenoptera > Braconidae > Zele > Zele albiditarsus. Next base: position 11,202,869 of record OY292409.1, on the reverse strand, counting down.
AATTAATTGGTCTTATTATTATTTCAGGGGGCTGCGGGAACTGAGAGTTGTTTACAGCGTATGAGATCATCGAATGCTGATGTGGAGAAGGCAACAGATAAAAAAGCTGATAATAGAAGTGGTGTTATTGCCGATCTTCTTGATTTACAATTTGAATTAAATTCGTTGCAACAGGGTATTCATCAAATGGATAAAATAACGCCGGAAAGTGCAAGACCATCATCCGAAGATCCTTTTGAAACTGATCCTTTTGGCGATTCATTTACAAACATTAAGGTCGGTACACTAAAATAATATTGACTCATGCTGAGGAAAAGTAAATTAGTTATTTTATATTTTTCTTTGCCATCTATTAATTATTTTGCTTTGATATTTCGTAGGTGAAAGGTCCTGTTCAACCAATGTTACCACCCCCGCCGTCATCGACGAAACGTGGTCACTTGGAACGCCAACAAACCATACCAACACCATCTTCCTCAACCTCAAGTCCGGCAACAGTAATGCCAAGCAGAACTTCGCCACCACAACAAACTACAATGCGATGGTTGGAGAATGATGTCGAGAAACAATTTTGCGATGGTGAAATTGCAAATTTAACAAGCACTGCGTCCACAGATAGAGATGCCAGAAGTGATAATGTAAGTTCACAGTGCAAATAAAAATTCAAAGGGAAATAATCAAGAATTGTAATTGATTAAATTACTGATATGTTTGTCTTGAATTCGGTTTCTTTTTGCAGGATTCAACGTCTTCATTCAGAATCCAGGGCAGAAGTCCACAAATCGATGTATTCACTGAATTAGATCCTCTCGGTACTGGATCGAGCAAACCTTACATTGACAAAAAAGACTTTTTTCAACATTTGAAAAATCCACCGAAAAAAGTACTAAAAGATTTGGTAACAACGAGTTCAGGTGATACATTTCCAACAAACTTTGATCTATCAATTGATTCACTCGATCCAATCAATATTAATAATGAAAAGTCAACGAATATATTTGAGGAGGGTGATTTTGCGGATTTCGATAAGTTTGAAACTTCCACAGATGTCAACAATACGTCGTCATTATCATTATCATCGAAAAAACGTTCACCACAATTACCTAAAAAATCGAAAGTAATTCATCATCAACCATTGTCAGTTAGTTTACCACCTGAGGATTCTCACACAATGAATAGAAGTACTCCAACAACATCAATTGGAAAAGTAGAGCGTGACAATTCCGAAACAATTCAATCATTAATTCGATTACCAAGTCCAAACAAGCAGCAATCAGTGAGGAAAAAAGAGTTCGACATCGATTTATCGTCAGCATGTCGAGGACAATCGATTGATAAACCATTTCCGGTTGATTTCTCTACCGCTAATGACTCGCCAGCATCACCAATACGTTCGGGCTCGTCCGAGGCTAATTCTAGATTATCAAGCTCAAGTGCAGAACTTGAAATTGTTCCGGAACCACCACCACGCGGTGTTGGCAGTATTGTAATAAATCCACCACCATTACCTCCGAAAAAACAAGGCGGTAGAGGTGGAAATAAACCACCACCTCGACCACCACACAGTGATGGGCACTTTCATTATGATTTTATTGAACGACAAACAACGACACCGTCACCAACGAAAATAGATTCAAGTATTAAAAGTCCTGAATTAAATACTATGCGTCGTTTTGACGATGATTTCACATCAATATCAATGAAAACACAAGAATCTACATCACGTGTCGACACCATGAATTCATTGTCCTCATCGAGGTTCGAAGATTCATTCAGTAATATGATACCTACTACATTGTCATCTTTATTCAAAAATTCGTATGACAACGTGAGTAAAGTTAAGAAGAAATCATCGCTCGATATAACATTGAGCCAATTAACATCCTCAAATCTTGCTGAATTAGCAACAAATCTAGATATGACTGTTAATGAATTGACGAGTTTGACATTACAGCAATTGACTGAATGTTTGGGTAAATTGTCAGTTAAAGATACACAACCAACACCACCTCCATCGCAACCGCCAACAAATAATATTCCAGAAACGTCTTTTGTTTTGGATGAACCAATGTTCAAGGCGAATTTCGAGCAAGTTACAAAGCCTCCAGAAGATCCAACCTATGATAAATACGCGGTATTTCGTGAATTACTGGGGATGGAACAAGTGAGAGAGGATCAATTGAAAGATTGTATCGATAATGATATAAATGATTTTGATCGGAAAGAATCGAGTTCACAAGACGATGAAGTTTTTGATATCGATACGAAAATTGAATTGAATATCAAACATGATGATGAATCATTGTCGAATATCAATGGCATTCATATGATGAATCAATCAGTGTTAGGAGGGGTAATAAATGAAGATATGAAAAAGGAAAACGTTCTCGAAGTAACCGAGGACAAAGTGAACCTTCAATCAATGAGTTGCGATGAAAAAATTCTGACAAAGTTGGCCAATGAAGATAATGGGAAACAAAATGATGTGCAAGAAGATCTGAATATAGATATTGAAGTGCAGCAACTGGATCAAGATGAGGACATCAATGAAATTAATGACGAAACAATAGTAGTGTCACCCCCAAAAGCTGAAATGAAATCTCCATCAACGCAATCAAGTGATAGATATGCAGCATTGAGAGAAATTGTAGCTGATGTGGTGCAACTGAATAATGAATCAGAGGATAAATCGATAACTCCACCGACATCGCCAATCGAACCACCAAAACCAACTGTTGCCGAACAAGACTTGATGAAATTATTTTCTGCACCACAATCACAAACATCGAGTCCGAAAAAATTAAATCAACACAATGCCGCTGATTTAAAAGCAATTGCCACTGATATTTTCGAAGAAATACGTATGTTAAATACAAATATAAATAATTCAGGAGTAATAAGCAGCGGATTCGAAGATGTATTTTGTCCATTTACGGAAATAAATAAACAGACAAGTAAAGAAGAAATGAAAGATGAAAATTGGGCAAAATTTGATACGGGAATTTTTCATTCCGACAAATCGCCGTATGAGGCCCACGGTGCTTCAATTGGGGGTACATCGCCGTGGTCTCCTGACGGAAAAGAATTCCACAAAGAACCCTCATTCAAAACAACAACAACCACAACTACACCAACAACAATAACTACAGCAAATCGACACTCGGGTGATAGTGACAACGAATGGAAAGACGAGGAAGAAAGTGAAGAGAGTAATGGACGGTTGAGAGATGAGGGATTTTGGAGCGGTAGACATCCACGTTACGACTCAAGTTGTGAGGAAAGTATGTATTACGATGATGGGACAGTAATGAGTGAAAAAGAACGTCACTTCCGAGAATGTGCCAGCAAAAAATCACGTGGTATACCATGGGCAAAACCTGGACGTCGAATGAGATCAGAATCACCACCATGGCACGAGGAGGAACGATGGGACGAGGATAATCGTCGGTATCCAACGAGAAAAGTCCCATACAAAGATGATGATGAACAGAGTAAAGCACATTGGAAATGTCGTGGTGGTCTTCAAAGGCCATATTGGAATGGCGACCGTGATGGACCTAGGCCACATGATCATCCAATGTACGATGAAGAACGTGGCAAACGAAGAATGATGCTTTGGAGTGACGATGATAGAAATTGGGACAGATTTAGAAGTGAAGAGAGAAAGGCTTGGGATGAGTTGGATCGATGGTCTAGACGTGAATGTGAACGTAGAAGAATGTGGGAAGAGGACGGAAGATTTTGGGGCCGACGTGGCGGATCACCGCCTGATGGTGATTATCCGGCGTCATATGGAAAGCATAATATTCATTATCGTCGTGACAGTCGTGAACGTCCATCACTTGAATATCCATCTGGTTGGGAAGAGGATTATGGAATTGATCGGGGTGGTGATAATTCACATAGATATATGACGCGCAAACGTCATTGGCCTAAAAGACCTAATAGCGCAAACGACGAGAGAAGTGTTGAGGTTGCATATGCCGAACCAAGAATTAAATATGGTGTATCGAGATCTGAATGCAGTGACAATGATTCGGAGCTTTATCATCGTCCATATCGATCAAGAAGTCGTGAAATTTATTGGGAAAGTGATCAGGAATTTGAGAGTTGGGGTGAAAGGCCATATTGGTCAGAAGGTCCCGATACAAAAAGTGAAAGCCTTCATCGTCGACGAATGAACAGACATAAACAGCCAATGAGAGCACCAGTCGTCAAATCACAAAATTCACCATTTGAGGATGATTTTACTCAAAGTTTAGAACTTGGTCAACCGTCTTTGGATTCATTGGTGGCAGATTCGAGAACTAGATCGCAAGATATCGTTGAAACAAAGCAGGCAATTGGTCCACATGGCAATGTTCAAGAGTTGACGCGAAAGGATATGAGAAAGTATAAGGATTCAACTTATCTTGAGGATGATTTGACACCAACTCCTAGCGCATGCAGTGACACATCAGATAGACAAAGGTTGGGCTCGGATTTAAAAGCAACTCCCGATGATTTACCATGTGATACAAAAGATCCAACGTCTGGCGATGGTTTTATTTCGGAGGATAGTGGTAGAGATTCATTTTTTAATGGCGATCCGAGATTTGATGATGATGCATTTGCATTAAAATCGGAAATGGCTGACAGTGTACCAGACACTACTAATGGTATGACATTGAAAAATTCACGCCAATTGAAGTATGGCAATAACAAAATTAAGGGGGGTGATCATGATATTAAAAAGTCTGAATCGGTTAATATATTCGTAAGAGAGAGCGATCCATTTGATGATGATGATTTTTTCAATTGACGTGAATATAGATGAAAAGAAGTAAAATAATTATTGTTATTTTCAAAAAAAGAGAAAGAAAAAAAATATCAGAAAGCTTATATTGTATATGTATACAGTGAAAAACTAATAATAAAAAATATTAGTACGTGTTTTTTACACTATTGAGACTTTTCATATTATTTTCTAAGGAAAGTGCTCGGTATTCTTTTAATTTTATACTCATTCAAAAATAGTCAGAATTTTCATTTTTCTTATTATTTGTTGCCATCCATAAAATACATGTTTATTTATTTATTTAATCATCAATTTCATTTGTTCCTATTATTTATTATCATTAGCGAATTTATAGTTTAATTTTATTTATTTATTTTTACAGATTTAACTTTGTTTGTTGGAATTTTTTTCTCAAGAATAATGCTAATTGAATAGTTAGAAATGATTGTGTGTGATAAGTGTGTATGTGTGCGCGTGTTTGTGTGAATAATTTATTGTATTGTTATGTTTAACAATGATAATTAAAAATTGATACGCGTTATTATTGGACGTGTGGGTATTGATATATGGTAAATGAAGCGAGACTGACAAAGAGTTGGATATAGGAATGATTATTGAAAGTAAAGACTTCTTCGATCTGTCAGATGAGGAATTTCATCGTTCATTTCAAGAATGACTCATTGTAATTCGTATGAATGACGAGAGAAATATAATTTAAATGAAGAATTAAAAAATTTAATTTTATCATCGATGTTCAATGATAATCCGTAGATAAAAAAAAATTAAAGAAAATAATAAATAAAACAATGACGAATAATTATCTTATAAGTGTAATAGTCAATCAAGTGATACAGCGTTCTTCTGTAACGCTTAAAGGTGTCTATGGGCGTAAATTTGACAATGCTAATAAAAAAGTAGAAATGATGTCATAATAAATATTACCATTGTCTCATTATTACTCTCTATATCGCAATCACATTATTAATATATAGTTATTATTTTATATTATTTGCAATGATATTATTTTAAGAAAACAGAAAAAAGTAAAAGAGTGAAAAAGAAAAATGTTGAAAACGAATTTGAATTGATTAACGCATTAAAACCTTCCGCTCTTTGATTTCATCTGCACAATGCACAATAAAAAGAGCATTAGATCGTCGGCTTTGTTGAACCGCAGTGGCACAATGCTCTTGTATAAGTCTCTACTATATTCTCTTTCCCTCTCACTCTCACAGTATATATTCCACCCTATATATACCAAACGCCAAGTACTTGAAACACCTGGTAAACAAAGAAACAATGCGCCTCGTATATATCCCTATGCAGTACAGAGGCTCAGAATGCTTGGGATTATACTCACATTTCGAACACACCTACACTAACAAATTTTGTCACCTCAGTTTTCTCTTTTGTTTTCATTTTTTCTTCATTCTCTATACTAATTTTATTATTTTGAACACAAAAGAATGACGGGTTAGATTTTTTAACTAAAATTTTATAAGACTGTCATAAATACTACGTCCGCATACTATGACACTCCCTCCCAAAATAATTATGGTACATAGAATATTTCATTAATCTATTAATTTTTCATGACAAAGGGAAAACAAATTCCAAAAGCAAGATGAAAGAAAAATTAATTGATAATGATTCGTGACAAAAGAATTACATATCCATGTTCACAATTAGCGAGTATTTGATTTCTGATTGAAGGATAATATAACGTATTGATAAAATAAAATTATTATAAAATTTTCTCTTTTCTTTGTGATAAAAATTATACACGTACATACAGTCGATAGGATTTCCTCCATTTTCATCCCTCCCATTCTCTTTCACAGTAATGTACACATATAGCCTATATGTATGTATGTAAGTATATAGATATATATTCTAAAGGTCACCCTCATCCCTGCTTAACAATAGAAATAAATATACAGTCGTATATACTATTCGCCCCGATACTTCAGACGTTCTCGACACTCATATTTTTTCGACAATTACGCTTGAAGCGGCCAACTTTTTTTTTCTTTTAGTACTTAAATCTACATGAAGACACGGATGTACATATGCATGTGTATATATTCGTACTCATAAATTCGTGGTCCCTTTTCATACACAAATGTATATATGTATAATTTATTGTTTCGAAAAAAGTCTCGCAAGTGCATGCACATGTAGCTATACAATAGATATGGCTATGATAAATATTAAACACACATATTAATGGAGTATTCTACTGAAGGTTGACATCAGGCGCTAGTGAGGTCGACTGTCCACTTGTGTTTTTACTTTTTAATATATTTTATATATGAAAAAAAAAACAAATATTTGTATAGAAGAAAATGAGATACATATTTTTATGTTTGTCCATTTGATCATTTGTTGTTGGAGCAGACATAAGTGTTCGAGATATGATCAATAATGTCATTATTCTGGCGGTTGTATATCTTGAAAATGAGCGACTGTATCAAACACATAATAAAGAACTAAACTTGTTTGATATCGAGCGAGGATTATGGATAAATTATTTCAAGAATATTGCCAATGATTTTTGAAGTTTTTGATAACGACCACATGACGTTCAACGTGGAAAGTTTCTTCAATTTTCTACGTTCATTTTTTTTTGTCTTTTCCATTCTGAGGCAGTGATTTTTTTTTGTTCAAGAGTTATTAGTCGTTTCTATTATTACCAATTATCAACGGCATTCAATCCTTCATCAATAAAATGGAACAGAACATCCGCAATTGAATGAATTCATGTTCTCATTATTCTCAATCATATATTTTAAACATAATTATTATTCCGTAAAAAGAACAAATCCAAATAATTTTAATCTTGACTGTAGTCGGAAAATCGTTTTTCGCATTAAAAATAAAATTTATCTACACGTGTAAAAATATATATTTCAACAGTACTTAATTTTTTTTCAACACAATGAAAATTGTTATTTCTATTAAAATAATTTTATTGTATACACAAGAATAATTTCACTCATGTATATGCGCTCTATTTTCCCGGTGTCTATTTTTACCACGTCTTTTTTTTTATTTTCGCTTACCACATGCATATATAAATATATATAACTTCAGCAGGAAAATATCAAACGAACGAATGGCAAGGGCAAACAATCCCAATTATAAACATTTCTCGTGGGGTTTTCACAGTTGCATTTACCAAGTGCGGTTCATTTTGTAATGCCCCGTTACAGTTTCCTTGTCGAAACTCTCTTGCTCCCACACTGCTTTCGCTTGCTCTTACACACATTCAGTCTTGCACTTGTTTCACTCTTAGAGTAAAAGTACTTTTGAACATTCAAGTGAACGTACGAGTGTATGCGGGTTAGTTTGCCGCGTTATATTGCACGCGAGCCGGGTGACGTATATAAAACCCTCGACCTCCACGAGAACAATACCACCCGCTCATTCATATATATATATATATATTATGATATATATACACATGTGCTTCACATGAATACATACAGCAATCGTGTATAGGGGATGATGATAGGATGAAATGGCGACATGAAAAACAGTACAATATATTTGGTTAAAAGGACTTGAATAATAAAAAATAAATTTATATTAATTTAAATAAATATTCTTCAACTAAGATAGAAAAAAGTTCATCAAGAATACATGCTATTATATTTTAATAATGTTTTGTATAAAGTCGAAAAAATATCTATGCAAAATTTTAATTTAATTATTTAATCGTACGATAGTTAATTTTTTTTTTTTTCTTCTAGCTCTTGAATTATTCTAGATTTTTGCGCCTCTTCTCTGATATAAACAAAAGAATATACATATATATGTATATATTTACCGGCATCAATATTCATTGTATATAAGCTCGAATAAAATTGTCAAGTGTTTGCAAAGTTCGTGAGCAAGCGAATTTTGTATATTGTCACTCGTGCATTTAACATGATAGTTATATACATGTATCTATATCGAGACTCAAGCGTTGATGATCATATCTGTCGACGAGCGCGCGCGCGCCTTCATGTTTCATGCCATCATATTTGCATACAATTGACTTTCAAATAGCCTGTATACGCAGATTCCCTTTGCCATCACAATTTTATTCACAGTGGCGTATGAATGACAGAGAAAAAGCAAAAGGGTGGGATATATAGAGACACTGATGAGGCAACGAGCACTCGATAAAGTGCTACCATACTCACTCATAAATAAAATGAAATTATTGATCCAATATAATATAAATCCTGTCTACTTATATTTATTACCATTTAATATAGAAAAAAAATAATATCTCAAGTCATTATTACTATTTACATTAGTATTGTAATTACCATTGTTTTTCATACTCGGATATGAAACAATACCACATGTACTTTCCTATTATTTTATTTTCTATGATATCTCAAAATTCCGAGTAATCGTAGAAAAAAAAAGAACAACACAAAATTGCATATTTAAAATGACAATAAATAATATTTCATCATCATATCCTATATCCAAATTGTTTCTATATTTAGACGAAAAGGAAAAAAAAAAAACAAACAAACAAAAAAAAGACAAGAAAAGAAAATTGCTTTGTCACAAAGTGAGAAAGGATTTATACCGAAATGAAAGCACAAAATAAAATGATGTGGGAGAGATGGTTGAAGCGGGGCCAAAAAAAAAAAAAAATGCAAAAGAGAATGTATAAGATACGAAAGCTTCATCACACAAAAGCGCGCGGCATCTTGGAAAAAAAGGTGCAAAGGCGACAACATTCTTTGTAGCGGGATGTAGGTATATAACCGCTTGCGCAAGTAGACAACACAGCGCACCACTTGGAACTTTCTTTGCCTTATTTTTCTCTTCAACCCCATCTATATTTCATGCCTATATATACATATGATGTGATACCCGACGTTTTCTTCCTACCATCCACCCACTCACACACATACACACGTCCTCTTAACGCCCGCTATACCTCTAACTCTGTTTCTTCGGCACACGTCTATAGTATACCACCATTTTATTCCTCTTGCACGGTGCTTTCCTTTGTCTTCCCCTATTTCCTTGATGTCGACACTGCCTTCTACATCTCTTCGTTCTATACATCTGTGTTATAGTCTTCATACCCTCTTTCATTCTCTTTCCATGTTGTATCCACCCTATATACCACCCTCATCTAACTCTGACGACCCCGCTGAGTATATATATATATATATAGACCAAGCAGTGGCTAAAGCTTCAACTCCCACTTGGTCCTTTCAACCTCGTTCTCTTTCTCTCCCTCTCTCTCTCTCTCTATCACATTCTCCCTTCATCGTAGATCTCTTTGGGCCTTTGCTTGCAAGCGCGGGATATTTACCAACATCCAAGATGGCGACATAATCTTCTGTGCCACCGCTAAAGCAGCTTCGACTTGTTGTCATCGCATTCGCCTTGTTTCTCTCAATATATATGTATATATGTTTGTATATAGACATCTGACATCTCTGTATTTCACTTTTACACAGAACTTAAGAGGGATAGCTTTACAAAATTTTAACGTCTGTAATCGTTCGTCTTTGGTGCAGTATATTCGCGTCTCGTTGTCTATATACTATTGAATTGAATGAGTATTTGCACGTTGGATCGAAGATATATAGATATTTATATGTAAGGATATTGTGTATATATATATATATTAAAGGTAGATGGAATAAATAATTTTGGGGGTAAAATTAATTAGTGAGAATTCATTTATTGAGCGATAATAGATCGTGGGGAAATTAATTGATAAGATTCGTTGAAGTATAATTAATGACAGAGGAAGTGAGAATGAATTGTTGGTTGATTTATTTACAATACCGCCATTGTATAATTTATTATTCACTATAAATTCGATAAACAAAATTCGAATTCATATATAATTATATATTAATGAGTTATATAATAGACTGTGAAATATACCAAATAGAGTTTTAGTATAATGTTGACGATAGAATAATTATTATTCATGAACGTCCGTGTATTTAAAAGGGAAAGTATATTTAAAAAATTTTTATTCCAGAATATTTATTGTGTCTCTTAATTCAATGACTAAAATATCATTATCACAACACTAATATAAAATATCTTCATAAAAGACAAATGCACGTAAATAATATCGTTATCATTCCTTATCTAATCTTAAACAAATATCCAATAATCCATTACATATATACCAGTGTGTATATAATTTACATATACTATATTTTTAAATTCTCTATTTTACACTGAATTAATCCACAACCACAATATAAATTTACGACAATATTATATTCATCACAACTCAAAATTCATATTACTATAATAATAAACAATTAAAAACAATTATTATTGATAAATAAACGAATAAATTACTAAATAAATAAATAAATGATATTGAATGAATTTATAATTGCAAATGTCATTTCACGTGAGCGAATGAATAAAATTGAAAGGGCATATTTTCAATTGCAGGCTGATGTATATGTATTTATACATCTATATTGAAGTGCTGTACAGTAAGTGCAATAATACCGGATTATTTGCATCGCAATGGCATGTATACGAGTAAACATAATATTCGCTCTCTGTCGACTCTGTGAACCGATAGCCGGGGTTGGTACCAAAGCACAGAGAACGATGCAAACTCGGGAAATACGCGCGTATCATCAGTCTGCCTCACTGAATGTCCATCTATATTCGTCTATCTATAGCTGCCGGCGTTCACCCTCATCTACCCATACAGATGCATATATATATATATATATTTATATCATCCCTCCCTTTTATATAAAGGTATACTGAAACTGCGCATTTAGCCTCTCTCTTCTTCATAAAACTTGCGCAATCATTTATTTCACTCCCTTCTACATTTCCTCACACTATCTATCTCACTTTATGTATATGTATATATACATATATATTTCACTTCCTCCCTATACCTCTCTATATACACTGTATATACTATTTCATGTGTACACCATCGCTTCATAATACTGAATCTGTTTGAGCTGCCTCAGGGATGTTAAATGGTCATATCATCCAGACTTCCGATTGTCCATGTGGCATATTCCCTATTCCACAAATTGGATTGCTCCAATTGTCAATTGTATGATGAAATATTTTTAATTAATATTTGATATATACGAATATTAATTTGTGTATATATTGATGGAACACATAATGTATTGTAAAATGTGAAAGAAATATAATGAGTTTAGTTTGGAAATTTGTTTATATATGTAGGAAATGTATATTTGATTTGGATGAATTTTAATTTTTTTTCGATCCAACATCATAAATAATTGTATCAACTATTGAATGTTGATCCAAGTGTACTCATATATTTGAGATTTTATTTGAGATTTTATTTGATATATATTTAGGTTAGATTGAAATATAATCAAAATTTTTGGTTACAAATCGTTTTGATATTTTTTTAAATAAATTGCAAATATTCAGTCTGAGTGACGGAGATTGTTTATCACAATCCACTTGTCATAGAAATATTATTTCAACATGAATGAGTATAATATATTTTCGATATCATCTATAAATGTTTATTATTCGCTTATCTACAGCAAATAAAAATTTATCCGTACAATTTATATTAAAAGTAGAGAAAAATATGTTTCTTTCATTTTCCAATTGGTTCATGTACATTTATAATACACAAGACAATTTAACTCATGTGCATATATACATATTGCACCTACTTACTTTATAACTCATCGTTTTCTATTTTCTATTTTATTTCACCACTTTTTACGTCAAGTTCGTCTTTCCCTCAAAGCATAGCCATAACAATTTTCTTCTTTTAGTGAGTCCAACACTTCTCTTTCTCTCTTTTATTCTTGCTTATATCAACCTGACGAATTTTTTCTCTGTTTGACGCGTGGTCGGATAGTGTGCGGCTCGCATCAAAACCCTCCCTCAAACCAATCCGCACACAAATCCCTCAAATTCAAACGGATGTGGAAAAAATGAAAGAGAAGGGAGGATTCAGCTGGTCGTATAGCAACCACCCTGACTATCACATATATATTCATAGAGAGATGGTGGTAGTGAGTTGGGGCGCAAGACTTGGAAATGCCCGCCCCTGTCGCGGTGGCCGCCGCCCCCTCAACAAAATAGCACAGACCGACATAGAGAGCAAGCGAGAAAGCAACAGAAATAGAGAAAGAGATTGAGAGTGAGTGAGACCTTTTGCCAAATCAATTCGGAGCAGCATCCGTGGCACAGTCCTCTTGCACAGTACCATCAACGAACGTGCACGTATTACAACAATTCGAATTCCATACGAAAATATTATCACACATTATTGTAGCAGTGAATTTACTTCAAATCAATCAATCAAATCGCACAAAAATTTATTCAATTGTGTATAGAACAAATGAGACAATAAAAAATTATATGAGGACGTGTATAAATATATAAAGTGGTTGTATATTTGAATAAAAAAATTAAGAAAATAAATGTGAAAATAGAACAAATTGTAATGTATTATTTCATTTTCTTATGTCAATGAAAATAATAACTGAATCATGGGTATAGATGTGAAAATTAAATTCATTACAAAGACAGTAATAAATATATAATAGTAAATGTAATCTAATGATTGTGTTGATGAAATTTCAATATGTAGTAAACATTAAAAAAGCTAAATCAAATCGTGATTGCGGATGATATAAAAATTAATGAAAAATAAAAACAAATTACAGTGGTTGTGTTATGTGTGTTGTGTGGTATATATTGGAATGAATGAAGGGTGTTGGATCCAACAGCACTATACACACGTCTGACCAACAGACAGAAGTAGGATTCGTGCGATCTTGAGATTCCGTAAAGTCCTTGAGACTGCTCATAGCAAGAGACTTGGGTTGGGTGGTAAACAACAACTATATACTGATGGTAATACTTTGGCACATGCAACCTGATGTGATTTTTGCCTCTTTTGATTTTATTTTTTTTTTTTTTTCTTCATATTCATTTTTGACGAGCGCGCGCCCCTCGCAGTGAAATGAAAAGTTTGCGAGTTTTTAATTGAACGAGCGAAAAATAGAACAAACAATTGAGCATAAATAAACAAAAATGACAATAGGAGAAAATGAGAAGCAATGAACGGTGTATGTGTTTGTGTGTATGTTATCACAGTCTGACGCCACTAAACTATTAGCGTAAGACATCATACGACATAGCATACATACGCAGACACGCGCGCGCGCGCGTGGTCGCACGCGAAGATAACTCATCTGATGATGATGATGATTATATTAAAGTTTTTGCTAAAAGAAAATCAGTTGTCACAGAAATATCCTGGAGTGTTATACGTTGTCAAAGTATAATTTTGATTGTCAAGAGGTGATGTAAAATTACAAAGAAGCGAAGGAAGAATAAATAAATATGAAATATGATACTTATCGAAGGCTACTTTAAACAATTAATTTCGTAAATATTTTTGGAAATTATCGACAGAACAACTTATAATAACAGAAGAAAAATACAAATATCAACATGGATATAGAATCAATGATAATGTCAAATGTTTCATGTGACGAGTGTATTGACAGTGATCGCGATTCAGACAGCAGTAGTATGATCGTTGATCCAGTGAGTTTGGATCAAAAGGATCTATCACCGTCACGTTCAAATACAAATATAGATGTTGCGTCGCATATTGTTAATGCGGCGGCAACAGCAGCACGAAATCGTAACAGAAGTATGAAAAAAACATATTCAATGATGTCAGCAACACAAAAATCCGGACAATCATCATCATTTTCATCAGATAAAATGTCATCGACACAAATAAAACCACCATATTCATATATAGCACTTATAACAATGGCAATATTACAATCGCCACAAAAAAAATTAACATTAAGTGGTATATGTGAATTTATAATGGCACGATTTCCATATTATCATGAAAAATTTCCTGCATGGCAAAATTCAATAAGACATAATTTATCATTGAATGATTGTTTCATTAAAATACCACGTGAGCCTGGTAATCCTGGTAAAGGAAATTATTGGACACTAGATCCATTGGCAGAAGATATGTTTGACAATGGTAGTTTTTTACGTCGAAGAAAACGATATAAAAGGCCACCACCACATTATGTATTACGTGATCGTGCTATTATGGCAACATTTGCTATTTGTGGTGATCGTGGTGGATGTCCTGGTGCAAATAATGCTGGCGCACTTGGTTATCCTGGCGCAGCAGCAGCAGCTTATCTAACACCACAACCACGAATTCCAATACTTGAATTTCCGACATTGGAAGCACTAAAACTCGGTGGCTTTCTCGAACCACCACCACCTCTATATAAACCCGTAGCAATAGCAGCGCCACATCAACAAATCCGTCAACTTGTTGGTAATTCAACGTCTAACAATTCAATTAATAATGCTAATGCCACAGCAGCAATGATGACAAGTATTCCAACAAGATTAGCGGTTTCTGTGTGCTCCAGTGGTGCATCAGATAAAAAAACCAGTTTCAGTATAGATGCACTTATTGGTAAGCAAGGTGGTGCAGAACAAAATATTGGCGGTTTACTCGATTTAAGTCAAGCTGAACATCGTGGAATACGCAGTCAAGCTTCGGCATTCTCACCGCTTGTTTAAAGTCTGTTGTGTACTTTGATAGACTGCATATTATATTGCTGGTGATGGCAATGGTGTACTCAAGAAAACTATCATTTTAATTACTTCCAATGTATTGAACACCATTTTGATAATTGAAAGAACATGAAATATTTTGTATTCAGCCGATAGACTGAAGATTGAATGACCAATTTGAAAATACATCCGATTTGAAATACAGTTTTGATTGAAAAACAATTCCGAATACTACGAATTTTTCGATTATTGAAACATAAAAATTTCTAAAGTTGAATTTATCAACCCTTAACCCAATCCATCTTGAACTAATTGCAAATTATTGTGATGGATTTGTATATTGTCTTACTTATTGAACAAAAGAGTAGATGGATAACTACAATTAAAAATAAATTTTAATTTATTTCAGATAAAAAGATTTTTCATACCAAACATAAAGCTCTTTCAGAGTTAAATATATTTTCCTCAATTCAAAATTAATAATTAAAAGCTGAGTTATTTCTCAAAATTATTTGATTTCTGGGTGTACTACTTCTTTCAATAAATCTACTAATGTTGCTAGTAGTATTATCCTTGCAATTCAAACACCACACAGTGAACATTGAAATCATTTTTGTTCTTAAAAGCGACAAAATTCCCATCATTCAAATATTGAGTAAAAATATTATTGACCAATTTTGCAACTACATACATAAAGTGGATATAAATTTTTTTTTTTGTATTCAAATTTTTGTTAATACATACACTGATGATGTATACGCTTATATTCGCACATATTGCTATTGAGGCCAATGAAAGCATTGTAAATATGGCCGTCGATTCGATGTGTGCAAAGCACTTGATCTCCGGGGGCTAGTCTTTTTATTTTTTTCATCGTTTTTCACTTTCACCCTCTTTCTCTTCAATTTCATTTTTTATTCTGACTATGCCTTCTGTATAGCTCGAAATTGGCCCGATTTTCGTTCTTATGTATATATAAATGGTTGAGGAGATGTGTATCTAGACTTAGATATTGAACATAAAGAATAATAATGAAAATAAAAATAAATTATACACATATATATATATATAAAAATTGTAGTGTGATTTAAATATAAAATAAAAACTCATACCCGTTTAGAATGCATTTAAGATAAAACTATTATTATTATTGTGAGCTATTGTAAGATTTTTCCTTTAGTGTACATACGATAAGACTATATTAACTAGATTAGATGTATACTTGATCTCAATTTATGTATATTATTATTTAGGAAATTAATTTGTGAAAATCACCAAAAAGATATGAGCAGAATAAATAGAAATAAAAAAAAAAAAACAACAAAACAAAACAACAATTACAAATTACTAAATAATTTAGTGCGATATAAAATCATGAGAGAAAAATGAAAATAAAAATGTCACATTATAATAAATATTTCAAAGTCCACTGTATTCGTAATAATATTGAATCAAATTAAATGCCCAAAAATTTATTATTTATTTTGTAGATATAAAGAATATAAATAAAATTGCAATATGACGTATTATATAATGCCGTATAATATATGTGTACGTATATAGATGTATGTAAATATTTGCATTTACATATATCCGTGTACGTATACATATATACATATGTTTTTTCGTTGTTTCAGTGCAATAAAGACGAATGATTATTTTTAGAATTTTTATTCAAAATCATCTGTATACATTGTATAAGAGTATATTAGAACACAGAAATGCACCCATACACACCCACACAAATATATATATATATACTCGCACTGAACACACCTTTTAGATAAAATTTTCTAGAAGTCGCAATTACGTATATGATGCTTATCCAGACAATACAGGATAATAAACAAAAGAGAGAGAATAATTATTTACGACGATAATTAAAGTGATGATAGCGCACATGTACACATCGAGTAAGTGTGATGATTTACCTGTTTAGATATTCACTCTTGCAATGATGACAACACATTCAAAGCAAATCTGCATACACTATTTGAACATTGAATATGTGTCAAAAAAATGAGGAAAAAAAAAAGAAAAAAAAAATCTGGAAGTCATCAATGAAAAATAAAATATTAAATAAAGTAAAGAAAAAGAATAATAAATAGATTTATCACGCGCGATATGATAATAAAGTGTATACTAACATGTATCAAATCGTATACATAATTGTTTATTTACCCTTGTCCCAATAACATATTATTTATTACGGAAGTTTTTCAAACAAGCGAAAACGAAACCAAGTGCTCGAGTTTGGTTAATAATTATGAATATTTCTGTGTTAAAAATTTTCGATATACGTCAAAGTGTTTGATGTTGGTTAAATTAATTCTGGGACAATTCGTATGGTAAAGTTTTTCATTTTTGTGTAGTAATTATGATGTGATAGAATTATTTATTGGACGGGTTGTAATTTTTTCAACATTTATATCAACATTCTTTCACGATATAAATAAAGAAATTATTTCGTCAACATAATTTTTACATAATGTTACGAAAACATTTCTATACATCCAATAATTTCTTGTATTAATATAAATTTTTTGTTTTTCATGGGTAAATATATTTACATGAAATTATTTTCACCCAAAAAATAATACAGATAATGAAACAAAAATTCCTCCATGCATTTTAAAAATGACGGTAAAGCACAGAGCGATGTTCGATATATTGTGTTGGTGAGTGCTAAGTGATAAAACGCGTTTTTCCACGGTATCTCTACTCTATATGTATATATATATATATATTTATGCAGGGAGTGTCGAAGCGTTGCGAAAAAATGGCATGTTATAGTCACGAGTCAGGCATCAGCTTCAAGTATGTATATATAGTAGAAAATACTGTACCCTATATATACACTATATCTATAAAGTGGAATGAATGAGTGAGAGAATGAGTGGATTTTCATTGCGCTTTAATCCCTTGACTGACGCGCGCATAAGGGAGAAAAAAGAGATACGAATATATATAAGCGCAAGCAACTCTTGTCGCACGGGGTGACGATATTGCATTCCTTGATGGTGATGGAGATAACAGCCGCTTTTCTTTGCTGTCCACCGCCTCTGATCCCACCTCTCTTATGTACAACATTTCTTTTCCTTTCATAATTTTTTTCTTCACCAATCTCATTTCGTAATTTGAATTATATTGAATAATAATCAGCGATCTTTATTGAAAAAAAAAAAAAGTGTGCAACAAAATATCATCACATGCAATATCATCATATTAAAATAAAACAGTGAATATATATTTGAATAGATATAAAAATAATTTCTATTCTGTAGATGGAAAAGAAATTTTATTGCAGGCTGTACAAAATAAAAAAATATTCATCACAATATTTCCCAATAAACAAAAAATAAACCGAGTTAATTAATTCCCCACATTTTTTTTCTCTATATAAAAAACTATTTAATCCTTAACATATAATAAATCGTGTTTATAATCACTTGAATTTTTGCTTCACACTCTCATCAAATCGATGACATTATTAACCTATACCAAAAGGAAAAAATACAAAAATACATTAGCAAACTTCAACGATGTGCAATTACACACATATATATATTTATATATAATCATATATATATATACAAACAAAAGTCTGGATATATATACGCCCGACGGGCTTTAGGATCCGTGGTGACAATACAAACCGAAACAAACACTCACCGGCACGTGACAGTCACGTGATCAACAAGATATATTACATTCCGTATGCACACACACTTGACGAGCATTTAAAAAGGGAAATAAAAAAAAAAAAAAAAGAAACAAGAAAAGGGTATGGATAATAATCATCTCATAGTGCACACACGTTACACGCGCGTGAAACCATCGCACTTAAATCTACATCTACATCCCTAAACAAATTCAATACATACAAAGTAGGTGCAATCATTCAACTGTGACTATATCAATCATTTCAATATAAATTAGCACTTAGTCTACATGCATGATTTTACAACGTGTAAATAATTAATTGAAACGTAAATAAAAAAAAAAAAGGAAGAATAAATGAAACAAAATCTGCAGAATAAAAAATACGCAAATTACTCACGCATAAATATTATTCCAACTTTTCACTATCAAAATCTCTTATATATTCCTGTAATTGTAATTCGCATTAAATCCAACGACCCTTTGACAGTTTTATCAAAATACACATGAAAGAATAAAATAAAATAAATAAATAAAAGAAAGACAATAACAATAATGATAATAAACGAGTAAATAAATGAAAAAGAAAAACTATTCAAAGGTAGAGGAGAAAAAAAAAGATTGAATGGGCCGAAAAAAAAAAAAAAAAAAGAAGTAAATGTATATGAATACTTCAGCCATTGCATTCCTTTGGCACTGGCATTATATACACATACACATATATATATATATTTATAACTATACAAAATATATACGTATACAACTATGCATCCATATATCTATATGCTTCACCTCGTCCACGGTTATAACCAATATTATCACAATTCAACCCTCTTATTCCCTCTTCTCTCTTTATCTCTTTTCCTCACTGTGAGCTTTCACAGTCGCCTCACATCCGTCGGCCATATTTGCGTGGGGGCGTGGTATGCGTGGGTGGGTTGTCATGACAACTGTAGCGCCGTTATTCGGATATCGATCAGGAGCAAGCGCCAGGAGAAAAGCACGGGACATAAAGCAGCAGCAGCAGCAGCAGCATCACTACCATCACTAGCTGAAGCAGAGAGGGTTGCTAGGCTTCTGTACAGGAGGGAAAATGTTATCACTGCTTTGTGGCGGCTAAGATAGCAACCCCTACCTATTCATCCCCCTCATGCTAGCACCAAACGGTATCCCCTGTGCAAAAACCCCTCTCTGTGTGTTTCCTCCCGACCGTTACCCGTATTACTCGTTGCTTCACGTTCTCTTCGTCGTCGTTTTCGTCGTCACCGTTATATACCCTCTCGCACTATACCTCTCACTCCGTCTCACTCACTTTACCTCTTGTCCTTTACTCTCTATATGCTTCGTGTATAAGGTAGTAAAGTACAGAAGTCGAGTCCTGTGACTCTGTGTCGCGCTTGGAATGTTCAGAATGTGTGTGTACTAGGGATGATATTAGATTCTTGAACAAAGTTTTCGCATGAACAGAAAAGACTACATATACACATATGCATTGAAATTTATATACATCTATGTATATGAATATAAATCCATAGATACATGTATGTATATGTAGACAATTTAGATAAACTCTTGAAGTATATTTATATTTTTATTCGAAAATTGAAGTACCAATTGTCAATAATATTCAATTGAATTTTATATCCAGAAACAAAAATTTATTGTATGATTTTTCATTCACAATATTTTTATGTGTTGAAATATTTGAAATATATATGTATCCAGTGTAGGACCAGAGTGCTTCAACATTTGCAATTTTATTGTTGAATTCAAGGAGAATTTTTTCTCTTGTATTTATATTTTATGTATCTTGTATTGAATATTGAAACAAAAAATATTTCTAATATATCGATAATGTGTATTCTATACATATTGATAAAAATTTTATATTTTTAATGTGGATATTATCATATATACTCTACTGTCTGGAATATATATGCATCTATATAGGTATATTAACTGATTAAAACTGTGAATGAAGAATGAGAAAAAGTCTTGGGCAATAAATGGAAATATAAGTGCCGCAAACAATTTTAGCCATAAACTCTTAGTGAATATAATTTTCATGTCGAGAGTTTATGAAAAGATTGCAACTGCGTGGCCACAGGCTGTTATAACTTTGGCAAAATTATACAGAGTTTAAAACTTTGTAGTCATAGACTTCATATAATAATAATAATAATAATAATAATAATAAATATAGGCAGAGAATGGGCGTCGAAGAGAAAGTTTGTGAGACAAACGAAATAGACAAATTTAAATCTCTCTAAGCTCGGCCATTAGTACTTTATGTAAACACAAAATAAGAGATGCATTGGGTGCTTTTGGTACATATATATATAAACGTCGTTCGTTACTCAAACACCAAGTGTCCATTCCCACGAGGATTTTATGGACAATGACAAGACAGCGATAATAGTACATATACGAACGAGCAATGTAAAGTAACGGTTGCAGTGAATACAACGGAAAAAAAAAAACAAATTCATTTGGGTGCGTGTGCGCCGATTTTCTGTTCAATATATTCTGTGTCCATGTCTGGTCACACTGTATATAGTAGCAATTTCTATTAGGGCCCGATCATTTCTATTATATACACTGAATAAAATGCACACGATAAATGATTACCCCTGGAGCGCTTGCACACGACGGATATTTATAACATAACGATGATACTGCAATTAATTAGCAATATATAAATACTTTGTGATTGATTTGACAGAAATTAATAGATGAGATGGCAATTATCTGTGTCACATATTATTGTGACACTTTGAAAAAATTTAATTCATATTCCATTTTCTCATTGGGTATAATGATGAGAACTGTTTTGAGATTGTCGTGAGAATTTGAAGATGAAAATTGTGGCGAATTAGTTTGCCTTTAGGAATATATTTTTTTCTAATTTTGTGATGATATTTTGTGAAATCCAATATTGGTGTTGAAACAATGATACCACATTTTGGGTAATTGTAAAGTCAAATGATGATTTTATATAATAATTGATGGATTTTATATGATCGAAAAATAATGATACAAAATAAATTTAGCTTACAATTAATTTGAATAAAATCAAAAATCCATACAAATATATTTTATGAAAAACATTATAGAGAGAGGGAGAGAGAGTTTCATCAAGTTGTCAAAAATGATATTGTATTGAAACAATCGTGATAAATAATATCCACGTCAATTCCATTCGTTTACAAAAATTTTCCTCCTTCTATAATACGCGACATAATCTCACTAAATTCATATCTTTAGTAAAAAGACTATAGTACTATCGTGCTGACGTGACGAAAGACGATGTCTAATCAGCAAAAATAGTCTCAAGCTCATCCATACATATATGTAGAAGAAGAAGAAGAAAAAAAAAAAATATATATATAAGAACTTAAGAGAGCGAGAGCGCGAGACAAAATTGTCGAAGCAACCTCTTAAAGAAAAGCACGTTTTTCTGCTGACTGCATGACAAAGGAGTTGGCAAAGAGATTTACGAGGACACCACTAGTCGACAACACCTCATTGGTTTGGCAATTTTATAATAAAATATGGTAGGGAGACAATGAAAGAAGGTAGAAAAAAAAAAAAAAAAAGTAGCGCCATAAAAAATAGAATGAGAAAAGAAAAAGTGCCGAGATGATGAATAAGAAATTAAAGGGATGCAACACTGGTTGATGGAATATAATGACACGTGAGATGTTAACCTGTTATGAGCATTAGCTTGAAGCGCATCACAAACGATATCACCACCCTCCAACTGCGGGTGGCAATAGAGAAAGAAGAAAAAAAAAAAAAACTTGAACGTTTTGTATATATGGGGGAGGAGGATTAAATAAAGTGAGAGAGGGTTTTTTTTTTGTCATACTACTGACTGGGGGGTATATACGAATAAAACAATTACGTGAGCTACGCGAGCAATACACTTGAACGGGCACCCCTCGATTTTGCTTTCCAGCATCTATGATCGAACGTAGTATATATGTATTGTATATAGAAAAGAAAAAAAAAAAAAAACGAAAGCGTTTGACAATGCATCATATGTGTATTTATGTGTGTAGAAAATCAAGCGATTGAGTTTAGTAAATAATATCTGAATATATTGAATGAAAATACATAATAGTTAGTAAAGTTGAACTGTATAGGATAAGAGAATAATGGCTCGTGAATAATTGTTAATTGCATGCAATGAATAATTAAATGTATAATAAATATTTTATTTAAATGCCAGAATTATCATAAGATTATAATTTACATATTGAAGTTATGAAATAATGTATGTGACAGTCGTGAATATGAGATTTGTTCAGTAAAAATTATTATCTGAACATAATTGTTGCATAAAAATTCTACTACTTGCTCAATTAATTTTTTGCATGAAGTTTAATATTAATCATTCTTTATTTTATGACTATAATATTTCATTTTATAACCTATCAATTATTTTCAGTCCAGATTTTCAGGTATTATTTATTTATTCTCTTAATTTATAAATAATTATACATATATGTGCATTCTTGAGAACAATTAAATTTGGAATAGTGTGTACAAATAAAAGTTTATTCAATAAAAAAAAAATCCATTTCTTTTCTCAATTCTTCAACTCGACACTTTTTATCTGTACAATCATGAAGGAGAAATTATGAATAGCCCTAAGGATTCGGCGGAAGTTTAAACATGTCTTCCTTTCAATTCAACCAACGTTAAAAAAGATTATTCTGCTTTGCATATATACATATAATAAGGGATTAAATCTTTAACGTGAGGTTGGGAATATAAACTTTTTAATTAAACTTTTCTTTCAGCGTAATTAAATTTTCATAATATTTTTACACGTAAATTTTCTTCGCTTATCTGTAAATTAATTTGCATGGATATATATAGAATATATGAATAGAATTTTGAAATGTATATGACAAATATTTGCGATAAATTTGGTAAATCTAGATTAATTGAATTTAGGGTAATATACACCCTAAAGTATTATAACATTTTCCCATCATCAGGTGACAGTAGTATAGATCAATGTGTGTGCATATATATACGTGTATGTCTATCTATAAACTATATAAAGGATTCACCCAGCGATTATATAGAGGGTATATATAATGCATTGAAATGACACCCGCAGAGAGATTAATTCCAATCGAATGGAAAATTAATTGTTGGTTTTAAACCCCACTGATATATATATATATTTATCACACAATATATATATATATATTGTGCAATAAATTTCTTGCTCCATGAAGAGAATAAAAAATGAAATAATAATTATTTCATCACTTAGAGATTTCGAAATAAAATATAATATTATCACACCTCGCTTCTGATATTTTTTTTTACCACTTCAAAGGCTGTTTATTAATTCGAAATCTATGATTTCACCTAAGCAATAATAAACATAACAGAAATTCCAACATGATACTATTAAAAATTATTTGATATGATATTTTTAAAAATACAATATATAAATAAACGAATTCTAAAAAAAAAAAAAAATACTGTTTGTTTTGATAAAAAAATGTATTATTTGGAGGGTTGAAAACATTTGCAATTTCACATTGATTTAGTGATATATACATATACATTTATATTTATATGTGTGTATAAAATAGCATCATTCAAAGGGATAGTTATTTATTTTGACACATCGCACGTGACCCTACAAAAACGTTCAGACCTTTAATCTACTTACGGTCAAAATCGAAATGCAATCTGACAGCACCTGCTTGCAACACAGAACAGATGTAGCCGCTCCGCACAGACTCTGGCGCTATACTATTTTATATTTTCTAAACACACACACATATATATATATATATATATATATATATTGTAAAGAGCTTTATGTATAATGATACCTGCCCGCGGATTGGAATCATCATTCTTTTATTATGCTTTTAAAATATATTCCATCACACGTCTCACATTTCTTTTCTGCCTTTAGCATTTATGAATTATATCAACAATTCTCAATACAAAGAATAATAATAATTGTCAAACAATTCATTTAATTGAAAATAGCAATCATACAAAGATAAAAGCATTTTGTTTTAATTCAAGGTAACTACAAAAACCCCAAAATAATTTAATTCAACTGGAAAATAAGACGAAAAAAAAAAACAGAAATAGAATGAATAAAAAGAATATAACCAGCTCGACATGGCTATACATACATACTTACTTATATACACTAACGAAAGGAAAAAAATAAAAGAAAAGAAAAAAATACCTGAGTAACTGAGGTCGACTACAACGACTATTTGTTCTAAAACTCTTCCAACCATCAACCACCACCACCTGAAGTAGTGTCCTCTCAGCTTTTTTTCTCCAACTACCCTCAATCCTACATATATCTCCTCTTTCCATTTCCTCATCTCTCTCTCTCTCATCTCATTTCACTTTGTCCTCTTATATACATATACACAGTGTCTCTGAGTTTACGCATTCCACACAGCATACTCCTACTTTCCACGTGATTTTCAGTGTAAAGTTGATCGCCAAAAAATAAAATTGTTTCACAGTTCTCTATTGAATTAATTATTAAAAAATATCCATTACTCCATTACAAAATCATCATACTTCGTCTCCATAAGTATATATAATTAATTAATAAATGATCAACGTTTAATAATATTAAACAAAGAGACAGTGGAACCGATTATAATCATTCAAATCATATTAAAACTTTCATAAATTCCCCAGAATTCCAAAAAATCATTTAATTCCCAACCTATTGAATTTAATTCATTTCCAATGCCCAAATGTCAATTCAAAAGTATCATTAAAAAGTATCTCCAATATCCCGTGCATGAAATATTCAAATCTTCTCAAATATGTTTCGTCGTTAAATTGCGAATTTATTATCCATTAAATTCGCACATCCCGATGAACTGTTGGAAAAACACCTTGTATATTTCCTTTTCTGCATATATTTGTATATATTATACATATATATATATTTTTTTATTCTACCCGCTATATATATATATATTCAAACGTCTATTTCACGCGTCTATTTATCCACCTAGTGGTATGATATTACACCCCGGGGCACACTTCGTTCATCCACCCATTCTCTCTTCTCTCATACTCGCCCACTAACTTGATTTCTCCCTGCCTCTAGTCTTTGGCCCCTGCATATATACACACATACAAATACAAATATACACATACACAAGTTAACTTGCTCTCACATCACACTGTACAACGCGGTTTATCGTTTCTCTAGCCACGCCCAATAGTAGCCCCTTTTGCACCTCTCGGCCAGTTCATTGGCCCGCATCCCACTGACTTTACATCATCGTTCATCCCCCTCTTTGTATATATGTGAGGTAAAAGGGGGATGAGGGTAGTATGAGTGTGCCAGAGCAAACGCATGTTTCTACCCTCTACAATGTATGAATTGCACGGGAATTGCGCCAAGAAGCGAGAGAAAGAGGATGGAAAAAAAAAACAAAAAAAACTTGATAGACCATAAGAGAGATAGAGAGGGTGTTGAAATTTAGAAGGCTTCATTTGGCCTATTCTTCTGTCACCACAGCCACGAGAGGCCGCCACAACTGCCAAAGGCATCGCGTCCCCTCCTGGTTCACCACCTCCACCACCATCGTTTGCCACCCCCGCGTCAACCAGCTCTGACAAACTATATTCTCTGTCGCAATTCCCTCGCTGTCGTTATTCGTCGACACTTTTTAGGCTTTTTCTATCTTTTTCTTTTACTGAGTATCGCAATGGTGTATATATAGATACATATGGATGTCCCGTTCTTTCATTATATATATGTACATACTCTCGCCCTCTATTTTCAGCTACTTTTCCTCTTTTCTTGTGATGTACTGAAGACATATTATATATGGAATTTATGTGATTGTGTGAGAATCATACAGATATGTGTATTTTATTTATGTAGTATGATATGTGACGGAGGGATGCGCGGTTTGGGGTGAAAGAGGGACTGCACGACGTGTGTATCCTTGTTTCGTCATATATTTGCGTCATCACAAATTCAACAAATCGATAAACATGCTTATACCAATGGAATATATTTTTTTAATACTTATTTAAATGAGTATTTGTCATGTAATAATATTATCGATGAACAAAAATTATTATTACATTCCTAAATCAACACTTACTTTAATATAAATCTTTTTGAATTAAAATCCTCAGATAGTCTATGTTTTAAACTAAATAAAAGTGATTAACTACCCTTGTTAAAAAGAAAAAAAAAAAATACCTGCACTAGACAATTCATTCACCTGACAAAAATTTCCCAATACCATATGATAACATATGCGAAGTTAATACGACAATAATCATCTATGTTGATTTAGAAGATAATTTAATGGATATCGTATGCATTGAGCAAAGAATAAACATGAACATTGACTCCTGTTGATCCTTCTAAATCTCGCTGTGGTTATTTATTACAGATATTTATATCTATGTATCTATATACATTGACAGGCGGTTATATATCCACCATAATAGCTCGGTAGTGTAATAAATTATATGGGGATATATTAGAATTGGTAAACGTCGCGCAAAAGATCAATTTGTTTCTATATGAGGGTGCGTTTAATATGGGGTGAGAGAGGCACGCCGACGGTAATAATGTGGGCGTATGGCATTTACCTCTTTCACTTCATATATATTTATATTAAATCCCACGAATATATGCATTGTCATAACTGAATGGATTAATATCATACATTTGGTCGAGAAAAATCGTACAATATTTGAATATAAATATCATTGTATTAATATGTTTTTTTTTTCTACATGTTTGAACAATTTGTGAATTGTCAAATAGTTTTCATTCGTTCTTGAATTGAAGAATAATAAATAGCATATATTTATATATATATATTTATATATGACTTTGGTATATCATCCTTCAAAACGTCATTCGCGACAGTATTTTTTTTTTTTGCTCACTACGCATGTGCATGTGCTTTTATTCACCATCGCAAATGCGACTGAGAAAACTACGTATATATATATATACAGTACATTCTGTCCTTTTGCCATCTTTTTGTACATTCCCCTTGTCATTTCAAGACCATTACTTTTTTATTTATTTTCTTTCTTCATTTTTTTACATATTCTATTCTCAACTTTGGAAACAATTCGAATGGTATCGATAAAGACAAATTGAATTCATCTGCACACCGATTATTATTATTTGAATTTAATCATTTTTATATTTAACTATCCAACGTTTTTTTTGTACAATGAAATGATTACAGAGACGCAATAATTACAATTATTATAGGTTTCTATTGTAGAAAGTTTCATGTCAATCTTTTTTTTACATCCCAGTCGCATATATCAAAGGGAGATATAATAGTGGTACACAATGTTCTTTCAATGCAAGAGTTAATAACGTGCATTTATGTATTTGTTGCGTTTAATTGCTCGTACTAGCTATTAACAGAGAACGCTCTAATGGGTTACCCATAGTCACACACATAAACATATATATAAGGACACACATGTGAAAAGAGAATTGTGACTATCGAGAAGAGTATAGGGTGGTGAAGCTGTACAAGTGGAAAATTCAAGTACCTCAACAGTCTCCCAGATGAAAGAGCAGAAAAAATATTAACAGTATCAAAATTATGTGTACGATAAACGCGTTTATCGTACACAATTTAATAAAAATAAAATCACCACTGTATCTTATTGCCCCTACGTTTGAAATAGAAAGAACAAATTAATTTGTTCACATATTCCAGCATCTAATAATAACAAATAAGTGATTATTGATTTTCTTTATCGTTGTCCGATAAGAAAGATCACATTATTATCGTGCACAGTATATAAAGGAAACATCGTAATCGATATTTTATGTCATAAAAATAACAAAAAACAACAAAACCCAATGTTTGTGTTGAAACGACAATTTGCACTGTGAATTATTTTATTCAATGAAATTCACTACCAACATTGGTTAAATAATATGTATGTGTGATTTGCTACTTTGATTATGTAAAAATCTATTCCATTATGTAAAATCTAGGAGCATCAAGTGTATATACATATGAGTATTACATATTATATCACATTTGGAAAAAATACCCAAAGTGTATATCCTAACCTCAATATTTTTCTCAAAATATTCCGCAGCTATTCTTATGATAATGAATTAGAATAATTGATATCTAGCAAAAATATAAATATATATGTATGTATAGATACATGAATCGATAAATCGACATCAATTAATTAAAAAAAAAAATAAGATGGACAAATTAACAGTAATTTCGGGAACTTTATTTCTCGCAGCAGACATTTTTGCTATTGCGAGTTTGGCAATGCCAGATTGGATTATCACAGATGTTGGCGGTAATTGCAATTGAATATAAAATACTATCATCGTTATTATTATTAACATTAATAATTATGTAAGTTAACTGTATTTTAATTAGAGTTAATTATACAGGTGACACAAGACTTGGGTTGATGTGGTCGTGTATGACACTCTACAATAGACCACAAGTTTGTTACACACCAGATTTACAACCTGAATGGTTAATAGCACTTGCTTGTATATTTGTTGGATGCATTCTAATAACTGTGACAATAATATTGTTGGCATGTTCGCACTGGGATCGACATGTTATACCTTATGCACGATGGGTTGGATTTACTGCAAGTGAGTAGTATGAGACACTCTTGTTTTATTTGAAATATATACGAGAGAAAACTTTTTTTTTCGCGAAGTTTATTGCTGACTTGAGATAAATTTTTCACCACGTTTATGAAATTGTGAGATAAATGAAGACAGTAAAGATTTGCCAAAAGGTGCACTGTTTGATCCACAAGAGTAACGAGATTAAAAAATATTATAATTATGTTTTCGACTATATATGTAAATAAAATTTTTTTTTATTTCGCAGTGGTATTATTTTGTTTGGCAGCAGTGATTTTCCCTATGGGATTTCACATAGATGAAATTGGTGGACAACCATATCAATTGCCAAATTCACATCAAGTTGGAATTTCGTATATATTATTTGTTTTGGCATTGTGGATAACAGTTATATCCGAATTGTTTGCTGGCAAAGTGTGTCTACCGCATTTTTAGCGTAATCCACTCATTAACCCAGGTTTTTGCTGTATCTATGTTTGTGCAACTTTTTGGATTTGTTCTTGGATATGTTTTGTCGTGAAGGATGCATTCACGCAGAAAAAAATGAAAGAAATAGTGGGTATAGATTGAAAGTGAAGTATCATTTGATAATTGAAATTCACAAAGACACTTGACGATTTTTTTTTTGCTGGATTATCATGAGCTTTAATTTTTCTTCCATTTTATACTGATCAAAATACTTGAATTAATATATATTTAAATATATACATATGATATAATGTACAGTATAATGTGCCATACACACATGAATAGTTTAACACTTGTTTTACCAATATATTGATAGAAAAATAAATGTAAGTGTATATATACTGTAGTTAATGGTGGGTGTGTGGAATTTGTATTATTATATTGAATATTGTAAGTAAAGTAACTAAAATTTATACACATATTACATATGCGAAAAAAAAAACATAAGTAGAAGAATAGTTATAGAAATTGTATAGCACTTACATGTCTCAACGGATCGTTCCGTTTTTTTAATACATCAAAAAAATTGTAGTGAATTGTTCATTTAATAAACGAAAACTATACTGAATATCACAAATTAATTTGTTTCTTCGAACCCTTTAATGACTGCATATCCGTATATTAAATGTTCATAAGAACAATAACGACCACCTCGTCACATTGACGACGATTCAACATATTCGCAAACCAAAACATCGGTAAAATTCCGCGTTGTGATATATACCAAGATGGCGACGGTATGCGCGGGCTTTTGGAAGGTCATCTACTATTCGAAAATGACCAACCCGAATTGAAATATTGAAGTCAAGAAGTGAGAATGAATTAATCTACAATTTAATTTTAAACACGGATCGGATGATATTATTTCAATTGTGAGAGATCAATAAATAACGATACCAAAAATCCAGCGGTGAACGCTTCATCATTTTGTTCTGCATTGCCCATGGATGCCAAGCGATGCAGAATCAAATCCCACTTTCACATTATCACTTCACTTTATGTACTATAAGTACTACAGTAACATTCACATTGTTAAGCGAGATATTATATGATATGATGCGTTAAAATTTTGTTGGATGAATACTCGGTAACTCTAAATAATCCACACGGCACTCAGTAATCGACTGACCGGACTGACCGTTAACAAATGACTGTTTGGCGCGTTTTTCATGGGATATGAATGCGCGCGCAATCTTCTGGTTGTTTGTCCAATTTCATGAAACAAAATGGTCTCCGATTTATCGATGTAGCATCCGAAATGGCGCTCATTGTCGTTATTACAATTTCTATAGCTATAGTCTAATGTCGGCCATTAT
This sequence comes from Zele albiditarsus, assembly GCA_958496275.1. Lineage (NCBI taxonomy): Eukaryota > Metazoa > Arthropoda > Insecta > Hymenoptera > Braconidae > Zele > Zele albiditarsus. The sequence goes on along the minus strand of OY292409.1, from coordinate 11,171,389 downwards.
TGTTTTGTGCCGGTGGAATTTGTAGGTTAGGATAAGTGAATTGAGGTTAATATTATCAAAACACTATTGAGTGTCGTCTGTGTAACCTAGTGGAAAGCTTTTATTGAATGCAAGACTGAGCGAGTAAATTTTTGCATAATCAAATTGATCAGACCAATTGCGAATTATGGTAAGTATTTTTTTGAGATATTTTCACAATTTCCTGATGAAAGTTATTACAACTAAAATAACTATTGAATCATTTTACTTCCAGGCTCGTAATGCAGAGAAGGCTATGTAAGTAATATGTTTCGTTGTGAATATCTTGCATTATTCACTTTTTTTTTCGGATTGTCTATTATCACGTACTCATGCACGTTAACTAGAGGCACGGAAAACCTCAAAAACCAGCGAAATCAAAGGAGTTGCCGTGCATGCTACCACAAATATGATAAAAAAATTGAATCAAATCAGTTTTGCCAGTGCAAAAAAAAATATATTATAAATTATATCTTCAAATAACTTCTAGTCACGGCCTCGGCCTTCTCATTTTCAGGCAATAACCTAATTAAAATGTATCAATGAAAAATTCATTTATTTTAGGACAACATTGGCTCGGTGGCGAGCAGCACAAAGCAACGATGGATTCAAAAAAGAACAGGAACGCAGACCATATCTTGCTTCGGAATGTCGTGATCTGAGAAAAGCTGAAAAATGGAGGATGCAAATAATACGTGAAATTGCAAAAAAAGTTGCACAAATACAGAATGCCGGTTTAGGTGAATTTCGGATACGCGATCTCAATGATGAAATAAATAAATTATTAAGGGAGAAAAGACATTGGGAGGCGCAAATTAAGGAGCTTGGTGGCCCAGATTATTCTCGTGTTGGACCCCGAATGTTGGATCATGAAGGACGCGAAGTAATATACATTTCTACAGATAGAAAAAATTATTTGATAGAACTCATCGATGGGAAATGATTATATGTTCTTTTACTTCACAGGTACCAGGAAACCGCGGTTATAAATATTTTGGCGCGGCAAAAGAATTACCGGGTGTACGAGAACTTTTTGAACAAGAACCACCCCCACCCCCAAGAAAAACTCGTGCCGAACTTATGAAGGATATTGATGCGGATTATTATGGCTATCGAGATGACGACGATGGTATTTTGGAACCATTAGAGGAAAAAGATGAACTAAAATACCGTATTCAAGCGATAGATGAATGGATACCACAGGAAAATGATGAGCCAGATGCTGAAATGGAAATTGAAATTACAGCACAAAAACCGATACCAACACAAGAGGAGATTCAGGAGGCATTGTTAGCAAGAAAAAAACAAGAATTGATGGAGAAATATGTTCTTTGATGAGTAAGCTTCTTTTTTTTCTTTATTTTCATTAGTTCTCTGTCAATGTAATTTATTGTTAGCTCATCCGATCAAATAACAGCTATTGTAGGTTTTCAATTAATTTTGTAATATCGGAATACAATTTTTATAAAACGCGGCAAATGTAATTTGATATATTTAATTATGTCATAATAATATAACATTGATTAAGGTAATGTTTTTTCTTTTTTCTTTGTGCAGTAGACGTTTAAATTTTCAATGAATTTTCATTGAGACAGAGAGAGAGAGAGAAAGAGAAAGAGAGTGGGTGCTTTTGACGAATGTCCAACAGTTTTTCAGTTAACATTCTTCGAACCAACAATCAATATCGTGATTGTACTTTTTTTGTTTTTTTTTTTCCTAAATCATTCGTAATTACTCATTATTCTATTTTGTCTTTTATTTCTTTCTTCAATCAATGCCAGACCAATAGATGTATTTACGTTTTGAAAAATGAATGATTTTCCAATACTGACTAGTAGAAATATTTGTGATCATCATTACAACTAGGTCAGTTTTTTTTTTCCTTTGTAATAAATATCGTATTATGTGGATTTATTTGTAATATTAATTATTAGTTAAAAATTCTTAGTAATAATGCAATCGAATGCGTTCTGTTCGATTATTGATGGAGTTCATTGTAAAAATGTAGATAATCTATTACGTTTTATTATTTTTTTTTTTAATCTCTTTGGCCAATTTACTTCTCTAATCGCGATGTTTCAAATTGATAATTAACTTATATAATTGTGAAACTCTGAATTGAGAAAACATGATCTTTCATAATGATCTTTTTTTTTTCTTCAACTATTAACATTTTTTAATTCTATCCATACTCTGTGAATGAAATATAACGTGACAAAGTGTATCTCCACTAAATATATTAATTAATAATAAATATAATGAGTGTATGTTTCGAAAATTTCAATAATCTAAAAATTACCGAAAAAATGTTTCACAGCATCCGTTTTTGTTCGGTGATATTCATACCGTGTCTTTTTTTTTTCGTCATTACATAAACTAATCAATTATATTAATTCTGCGTTCCTATTTAATCTATCATTTCTCTTTGTTTCTTTCACCGCAAAGTTCAAAATGTTACTTAATCTCAGTAACATTAATTTTTTAGCCAATAGTACCAATACTAAAAATCACAATCTGCATTTATGAGGTGCTGATGTGAATTGTGCGTCGTTGAGTGTTAAACACTAAAATCGCAACGTGCTATGAATTGCGCGTTCCAAAATATTATTATTATTATTTATTTAGTTTTTATTTTATTCTTTTTTTTTTGTTTCCTTCCAAAGTGGAAACACAGATAAATCAGCGCTCAAAATTTGTTTTCATCTCAAAGCAATTAACCAGCAATATTTTCTCTCATACTGTGTGAGTGTATGTGCTGAATTGATTTTATAAATGAATTAAGCGACTTTTAAGGGATTTCGAAGGCACAAAGTAAAAAAGAAATAGTATTTTGTTTGTTTTTTTTTTTTTTTAAATTGTTGGCTCAGGCACGGATGGATAAAAAATGAGAAAATAATATAGTATAGTGTAATTACGCACGAGGATTCAATTCGTTCGGCGTATGTATCCCTTTCATTTCATGATATACCCTCATAATCATTAATCAAACTTCAATATACCCTTGCCAATATTTTGAAAATATTACATCATGTTCATCGTCATATCGAGACAATGAAGACGATAACAAATTGATAAAAAGTTTAAAAGGCTGCCCATCGCCGAAGTGCGCGCATAGAAATATAGCGCCACCAAATATATTTATCATTTGAAAACATTGACGATATTTAATTAATATATTGACTTCGGTGTTTCATTTGGGCAGTAACAATTTTCATTGTGAGGTTATCTATGTCATCATATTTACCTCAAAATTTCGAAATTTTCTCCTTCCTTTTTGTTCACTTGAACATTCTTTACGATCAATTTTTTTTTTCTCCTCAATTCTCGCTACAATGTTTTCGTTAATTCACGTACATGACGATTATTTGTTTGAAACAAATATAATCGTATTTATACGTTCATAACGAAATAGAAAAGAGAAAAAACAAGAAATAATATTCTCAAAGACAAAATTTACGTTGGCGTAAATTGTTCCGAGAATTCATTTTTCATATACGTGTCCCATTGTCCAACAAATTTACGGACGTAAAAGTGAATGCCAACGTTGTACCTGTGTTGGTTGTCGTGCTGCACGCATATCATTCCAATGTTGTAATTCCTCCGGTCCAGAACTATTTAAACCAAGACAAAGCCAACCAATCATTTCCCGTCCCTTTTTACCCATTGCTGAACGTCGTCGATTATACACTGAGATAAAAAGCGTTACATCACCAAGCTGAAATAGAGCAACCTGAAATATGAATGTCTCTTTGTATAGTGGATTTGGTTGTGCACGTTTCAATCCAGTTTTCGAGCGACCCATTTCATGGCTGTTGCTGTCAACCAATGTCAATTTAACATAAGTATCAGGTGGTTTTGTATCACTACCGCCGCCACCACGAAAATGCGAACCCTTAATAATTTCAACTGATAAACGTCCAGTAGTACCATTGTAAGCGAGACCAATTAAAATTTCAGCTATACTACCACCTTTCATACTACTTCCATATGGTGGTGTAGGTGATGCGTATGATTGTACAGATTGTTGGGACCCCGTTGAATCACTACGAGTTAAACTTGTAGTTGTGCCCCATTCCTGTACGTTGGAAAAATTTCATTGAATCGAAATTCAATCATGAAATTATTATGATTATTTGAATAATTGAGAACGATAAATTACCGGCGATGACAGTGGCGGTTGAAGTGGTAGACAAAGTGTTGTTTCGAGTCGTAAATTTATTTGATCGAAGCAAACACGCGCCTCGCCAAGCAATCGTTCACGACGCATTCGACCACCCCATAAATAAACACGCAGTCTAACTCCCATGGCATTCACGTCCTCTGGATTAACACGTGGTAGTAAAAAACTTTCCATATATTGTGGTGATGTGCCTTGACGTACTCGAGTTTTGCGTCGTTGTTTTTTCGACGGTAGCAGCACAATTCGAACTTGGCTTCCGCCGATTCCCGCGGGGTAATTACGACCCTGAAGAACTTGTACCTGGAATATATTCAATGGAACTTGTGATACGTAATGGCATGGAAAAAAAACGAATCGTAGGACAGAGTATGTGTTATGTTTTGGAGAAATATTTGCACAAACCGTCATTTCTCGCATTGGCGCGTCGTATAAAAATGCAACTTCCAAGCTTCCTACTTCGTCAATCACCCCACTGATTGATGTCACTGCGTCATTTGATGACGTTGGACTGCAAAGTTCCTCAATAACTTCCTCTGGTTCCCTTGTTTTCATCAAGATACTCGGTGAACCAACTTCAACCACACACTGAAAATAATAGAAAGAAAATGAAACCTTGTGTTACTTCACTCATTTATTTATATTACATTGCTTTAAAATTACCTCCTGTTGTTCGGGGGGATGTTCTTCAACGCAATTATTTGGTGTACTGACTGAGTCTTGAAGATGATTGATTAAATTTACTACAAATATAATTTTTTCAACATTTATTTTGTTCACTTACCAACAACCGTTGGTCCATCTTCGGCCTGAATGGTAAGTGTATCAGGCGGAGGTCGTGGATGAGAATTTTGCAGTCTTCGCAGAGCATCCTCCTCCGAATCCGAGCTCGTTTCTGGATCCGAATAGGTGAACACTTTATCTGAAACATTCAATGATAAATAAAAAATAATTCAAATAAAACCACGCCAAAATTTCTCACGTAAATTTATGCTGAAAAATTTACCGTACCTAAATTTTTTGATACTGGTGCTGCAGGACAATTTGATGAATCATGGACAGGTACACAAATACCACCAAATAATGCGGTTTGAGAAACTGGTGTGGTCCATTTTCGTGCAAGATACAGAAAGAGAACGAGAAGAAGAGTAACGAAACCGGCAACTGCACCAAGAATTGCTGTCAGTCCAACCGATCCTGTAATTTTCAAATTCATTTTTTCCTCATAAATATATTCTTTTGTTTGTTTCCAATTTTCTTCATCACAAACATCCACCACAATTTCTTAGAATAAGCCCAATTATTGGTTTCTTGTACATCGGAATAAAGAAAAATTCAAATGAGCATTATATAATTCAGTATAAGAAAAAAATTGGGAGTGGATTTGCGATTTATGAATGAAGTTTCAGGCCCACTACGCATATAAAATCTTTAGATTGTGGATGTATGTGCATCTAATAAAACAAACTTCAAGGGATGGGTTATTTAAAAAAAATGAAATGAATACAATAAACCCTTCCACAATCAGCTCTCTATTCAAATGACGTAGATTCGTAAATGATCCAACATTAATTCATCATTATTTCATATTCATGTCATTGATAAAAATTTATGACTTTTTTTTACAGAGACCTTGAAAGCCTATGGATAGATTATATCTATGGACACTGGGGACTCGATAAAAGTAATTGACGAAGAGCAGAGTGGACTTACCCGTTAGAAAATGGTCTGATCCAGTGAGAATCATTATCGTCACTTATTCCAATTGTTTTCTTATTTGTCTGCTTGAGTTTACTACTTCACGGCTCGTAAATAGCCGCGATCGGATAACGCACGCATTATTCGATTGACACGACGACGTTCGTCTCGTTTGTTTGATTACAAACGTGGTTGAACGCCGAATAATACGTGGGCGGGGGCATACAGCACTCTGTTGCTCACTAGGACGTGCGCCTGCAAGATATCTAAATGGTGATAGATATACGCTTGCGCATTATTTCTACCTGCTGAGGGTGGTTTTTGCGCAAGATCTCGACATTATTATTACGATACCACCCTGTTTATTACAACGTATATGCATTCTTCTATGCATACATATATGAAAACTCTATTTATTGCAATATCCAATTATATCGCATTCAAAAAACCGAAATAAACATCTTAGAATTATACATAACAGTAACAGTGCTGATGTGAATTTTGCACACTGAAATTAGTACTATAATTATTCTGTAAAAACCCATGCTATGTCCCAACAAATCTTTAATATAATGATTTAGTTTTTGCAAATTCTCCCTCGAAGAATTTCACAAATAGATGGTTGATTTTGCATACTGTTTATGGGTTCCTCTTAGCAAATTACCAATTTTTCACCATCCTGCAGATACGGAAAAAAAAATGCAGGAATACAGTTATATGCAAATGACTTCCTGAAAAAGGTTTCATTCAAAATCCACCGGCAAACATTCAATGATAGGATATGCCGGATATATATGCTAATGGAATATACTCCTCATTTATTCATAATATTGTTTGAATGTACTTTAGATTGTTTTCATCCGTTTACGTACTGACATTTTAACACATATTTTATAACATATCAATGATTCGCGCCTTGATAATTTTGCTCAAACACTGCTGCCTCTAGTGGCATACCAAAATATTGGCAATATATATTACAGTTCATAACATTTATTGTGAAAATAATTATCGATCGTATTGTAGAGCGATTGTGAATTTCATAATTCAATTTGTTTTTGAACTTCTTGAGAAAGTTATCATCAATGGAACGGTTAATCCATTGAAAGCGATACGAGTTCATGAGGTTTCGAGTTTCTAACCTCAATAAGAGTATACAATATATAGAATCACTGAAGCGTGAACGATGTAGAAATTTCTTTCTTGCAAATTAATGATATTGAATCAATTATTGATATTGATTATGTGTGATGTATCTGAATAATAATTCAATTTATTTTTTAGGAGCTGCAGTATGTGTTTCATGATGATACGAAGACTCAAACCACCAAAATTATTAGAAATATATAATGTGGACAGATACCTATATAATTTGAATAACCGACTTTACAACAATACGAATGAGAAAATGGGATATACAATGGGGAAACTGAGTGCGCGAAAACGTGGACAAGCATTGGGAATTAAATTGGCACAAAATATAAGACAAACGAGAGCTAAAATGGAAAAAATAATTGTGAGAGAAAATATCTGGACTATTCCGAATTTTCTATCTGTCGGAAGAATAATAACAACACCATGCCTCAGTTATTTAATTATTTATTCACAAGATTTTCATGTACTATAATTTTACTTCTCATAATATATATAGGGACTTCAATAACTGTATCAAAAGCATAAAATAATTATTATTAATTCCGTTCTACAGAACAGAACTAACTGAAACAAAAAATGTTCATATTTTTAGGTAGCATTGTGGATATTTGGATTTGCGGGTTTAACAGATCTTGTAGATGGATGGATTGCGAGAACTTGGAGTTCTCAATCATCAAAATTGGGCAGCTTTTTAGATCCAATGGCAGACAAATTATTAGTCGGTTCATTATTTCTATCATTGTCATGGGTTGATTTGATACCGGTACCCTTGACATGTCTGGTAGTTGTGCGTGATGTTGCTCTGATTGTTGCTGCTTCGTACATTCGATATCGATCATTACCATCACCTGTAAATTCTCACAATTATTACTTATCGTATCTATTCATTCATTCATTCATTGAATATCATTACATTTGAATTTATCGATTCTGAATACCTTATCATTTGTTTCAGAAAACTTTGACTAGATATTTCGATGCTAGTCATGCCACTGTTCAATTAGCTCCGACGTTGATAAGTAAATTAAATACAGCTGTTCAATTATCATTGGTGGCTGGAACATTAGCAGCTCCTGTATTTCAATTTGTCAACCATCCTATTCTCGAAGGACTTTATTATCTTACAGCAATCACAACGATTGCCGGTGGAATTAGTTATTTAACATCGAAAAAAACGTATAAATTTTTATCTAAAAGTAGAAGATTTAGCAAATCACCATCATGACCATGACAGCGATCAAGGTCTATATTATTGTAAATATTATGAATAAAAACTGAAATATATATGTATGAATGAAAAAAAAACATTAAATTGTGATACATTTCACTACTACAGTAAACATTTATTCATCACAATAATTGAGGGTTTGAGACAATCTAAATATAGTAAGGATGAGGGGATTTATACATTTCATACGCAAAGTGTTCGGAGAATAATCCGTCGCATTCAACACCTACAAAGTCTATTTCAAGGCTAAATGGTCCTGGAATTCCATCACTCACTGTTATGCTCACTGCAGTGATCGCATGTGTTTTAGGTCTGTGTTGTATATCCTGAGTTCTTCCACGATTAGACAAGAAAAATTTGGAGAATGGTATTTTAACGTATTGCCAATATGGACCACCTCGTGTATACATTATATAATGATATAGATCATTCCACAAAACATCATAAAATGTTTTAGTATGCAAATTCAACATGTAATTACGTCCATCACCACGTACACGTAATATAAGGTGTGTGTATGGACTCCAATGGTGCACATCCTCACGGAAAAAAGATTTAGTCGGCCTTACGCTTCTAATATTGCAATATCCCGTTGATACACGCCGTCCATCACGTATTGGTACGGTATTGAGTTCACCTGAGAATAATCCGGTACCATTAGCTGTTAATTCTAACCTAATAACCAAAACGAAAAATTAACTATCACTTAATTGCATTAATATTTTTTGGTGATTAATTGATTCAATTGGTATTACATACGTAGCAATGGATCTTCCCTCGCCATAATCACTATCGCAAGATACCACCCACTGCTCTAATATGTCTGGATTTCCATCAAATTTATATGTGACATCAATTTCACCAGGTCGTATAATGGCGATCGGGTCCAGACGAAAATTCTCTTTTATCTCTTCCTTTAGTTTTCCCATTTCCACTCGGAATATAGAGAATCCTGAACGTATTCGTTGAAAAATAGACTGGTTTGGTTCTACATAGTCCGATTTTAATGGATAACCTGATTTCCTATCAACCTCATTAAATGCTAATAATTTAGATGATGTATGAAGATGTGCACTATTATGTTTCGGATATAATGGAAGCCTACGTAATAAACGTGTAGACATTGTTGATGTACTTTTTTTTATCTCAATTGTGGTCCGAATTGCAGTTCTTTTGAATTAACTGCGTGTATATTATTTGTGAAAAAACTGTTATTGTTATTGTTCTGCTATACCAACAGTATGGGCATGCTCAATGACTGAGCGTCAAAGGGGGAAAAGGTACAAAAATTTCAATTGAGAATCAATGAGTACACAACAATGCATTGGCTACATAGTACATGTAAGCGTTTCATTGTCGCACACATCAGTAAAATATTGAAGTAAGATGTATTAGAGTTTTCCAAAATCAGGATATTATGTTATCAGATTGTCGCTACGAGTTTTGATAGTATACAAGTGAATTTCGACGTATTGTTATATAAATACATATACCGTGTCACATGCTTTGCTTGATTAAATCATAACATTACACATGTACATACGATACGGATACAACATATTAGAATGACAGAAAAGTAATAAATAATAACAAGCTCCTGCACCTCCTTCACAGGGATTCAAAAACGCCCGCGGGTGTTATACATCAAATGTATCATCACGCATGCGCCAGCTTTTTTCCAATGTTGATATACATATATGACAATTATGAATGTATGCAACTATCGTATAGCAACATACACGTCGAACATAGGAACTGTAAAGAAAGAGAACGCACAAAAATAGTTTGAATTTCATATTCTACCACGTGTAAATACTCGTCAGTGGTACTCGATGATGTGTGAATGACCACAGTCAAGTAACGTGTGTAAAAGACGATCATCTAAAAATTTACTTGTATAAATTTTATTTATATCAATATATATGAATATGTATATATATATATATATATATATATATGTATAGTAAAATTATGACGAATAAATAATCGATTATCAATTAATATTATTGCTTCTCAGAATTCTACGCTCAGTCAATTTTGTCTGAACTAACCGTTAAATTGCAACGACAAAAGTTTCGAGAAGAATCCAGAATTATCGTCAACGTTGTTTGCGAATAAATACTTACACACATATATAATACTATATCACAATGAGACTTTTGATATTAATTCTCTCTATTTTGATGTTGTCAATTGACAATTCATTGTTTGTGAGTTGTGAGAAAAACGAGAGTAATTTTGTACCCACACATGAATGGCAACCGGTGAGAAAAGGTATTTATGTTTATGAATATATGATTTTTCATAGCTGAGAATGACTTGATATATCTTTTCTTCATTGGATTTGATTTTGCGTATATTATTTTATTGTAGGCCAACCAATTCCGAGTGGTCTTCATGTTAAACATAATTTTCAAACTGGATTAACAGAAGCCAAATTATCGGATGCAGATGAAAATAAAACTGATAAGAAAAAAATTGACAGTGAAAATAGTGTGAACTCATTGGCACTTCATCCGAATGCCCTGGTGGATGATGATGATGAAAGTTTGACAAATAATGATGAAATATCAAATAGTAATTTGAAAATGTCATTGGAAGAGTTGAAAACAAGATTGAAAAATATTAAAAGTGAGGTAAACATGACAAATAATTCTTTGACGTCACGAATAATGTTGAGTGAAAAAAATTGTGTAATATTTATTTGTTTCATTTTATTTTATCAGGATAACAATAGTAATAAACTGAAAAACAGTTTTAGAAGTTATGAAGAATTGAAAAAAGAATTGAGCGAACTCGAAATGAATGTGACAACTGATTCTGAGATATTGAAGACTCTTTTCGAAAGATTTAAAGTTTATGAACGTTCACTTGCTGCCGGAATATTAGCAAAAAATCAAATTGATGATGTCATGCAAATATTTAATGATTTTGAATATCTGCTTCATCAAGTGGACAATGCACAAATATTTGCTGACATGGATGGGTTAGTATGCACAAAATACATGTATATGTTTTTTAATTAACCTAATTTGCCGAATTGATTATGTGAATATTCGAAAACTGAATCCGTTTATTATTTTTAGAATGGTGAAGATAATATCTCCATGTTTGAATACAACCAATGACGATTTAAAAATGGAAGCTCTACGAATTCTTGGTACAGCTGTACAATCAAATCCAAAAGTACAATTGAGAGCATTGAACAATGATTTGGTACAAAAGTTATTGCATATACTAACATCAAGCAACAATAAAGTATCACTTCGCTCAAGATGTTTATTTGCATTAAGCGCACTTGTACGACAATTTCCAATTGCTCAAAAACTATTTTTTGATCTTGGTGGCTTAGAAATATTCGCGAAAATACTGGAAGATGGTCCTCTACAAGTACAACTACGCGTTATGAAGTTGATAACTGATTTAGCGATTGAGAGAGAAAATATAAAAATTACGGAAGATATAGGGTTACGAGAACGAAAAATACAAGAATATGGAAAAACCGATTTTGAGAAAAAATTAATGGCACACAAGTATTGTAAATCATTATCAAATATTATAAAGCATAATATCGAACACAGTCTTTCGATTGATTCGACAATGGAAATGTACGACTTCTTCGAAGTGACGCTTGAGAATATGATAACACTAAGTCCTATGTGTAAATATGAATTCCGTAATTCGAAAAATAATTTGTTGGAAACTATAAAAGCAATGATGGATTACTACAGTATACTTAATGATACAAGGCCACCAGAGGACATTGAAATGTTTGAAAATTTAGCAAAACAAATTTCACGATTGCGAACTGCAATTTTTGATGATACACACGATGAATTATAATTTATAACTGATTGCAAAAATCAAAAACGTTGAAATTTATTTGATTATGAAAAAAAACAAAAATAGGATATCGTCCATCTTTTTTCTGAATGAATGAACTATAAATGTACATCAAGCAATAATGCTATCTTTTTTCCTGTCGTTTCTCAGCATACAACAGATCTAGAAATATTATCACACAATTCATGATAAAAATCATTTTACTCATAAATTTATAAATGATGTTGTTTTATTCGATTATATTTTATCATCTCTTTGAAATACACAATTTGTTCGACCCTGGGCATCCAAATTCCCTTACACACACTATTTACACCATCTCCAATCGCGCATGTTCAATGTGAAGTTTAATTTTGTTACTTTTTTTCCGTACAAATTCTTCATGTTCTTCATCGAATTTGATAAAACACAAGGTACTTTGTGTATATCAATTATGACTACAGTTACAGTCAAGACAAAATGCGTCCCCCAATCATTTCAGCTCGGAAAATATATGTACAATAGCAATGTGAGACAATCGCACAAATGAGTTTTTTCGCTCCTTTATCTTGCATTGCTTTTTCTTCAATATTGGTTTCAACAATTTGGTCCAATAATACTTGAGATAATCTCGTTATCTTATGAAACTTCGGCACCTCCTCCGCTTCTATGCAATTATCTTCAAAGAAAAAAATTAAACCACTGTTTTAAGTGATACAAAGTGCCAATTGACTTTAATCGTCCAACAATATCCTGCAATTAGATTAGCCTCGAATAAACTATGTAAAATAGAACTAACAATATGATAAAGAATATGTTCGTCTAATATATATTTGTATATGTATATAAATTTTTTTGCAGAGGAAATTGTCCGAAAAATAAATTATGGATGTTAAATTATTAATATCATTCCGTTGATCGTAGTTTTCGTTCCACACTCGAACAATTCGATTCAAACACGTCGTTTCTTCCCGATCAAATAAATGTTGACAAACAAAACTAAACGGGAAAAAAATCGGATCCATTTTTTTTGACATCATATAAATTGGATAATTAATCATAATTAGTTGTGACACATACTTTAAACTGGAGAACGCGCATGTAGAGAAATGCAGACAAAATACAGAACAAAAATTTTGTAACATCCGAAGCGACGCGTTGTCAAATTGAATTTTCGCAGCAAATACGTGTGTTTTCTGTCAAGCAATTCTTTTTGTATCCATTCAGACGACACCGGTGCCGTTTTTTCGGTTCTCTTCGTAAATATCAATATTCACGCGGGGATAATTGAAGTAAAAAATAGGAAAAATAGAAAACAATATATATATATATATATATATATATATCTTCAATCATTATTTCAATCAGAAATAGCCGTTAATATCGCCATTATGGTGATACCACTCAGTAATGCTCCCAGTTGCTTCATCGACTCTTTTGGATTTGATTCCCTCTGTAATTCTGGTAGAATGGTCACCAATCCAATGTGCAAAAATCCACCAGCAGTAAATGGCAATATCCAACTGGTTCGAGTTTCTAAAAATAAGCAAAAGTGAAATTAAAATTTTATTCGTCCCTTTTTTTTTCTTTCCTAATCGAATTACTGAAAACCAATTATGTTTCTATCATTCAACATACCAACACCGCTTCCCGAACATAATACTGCAAAGAGAGCACCGAGTATTCCACCAGTTGCAGTCATCAATTGTGCGCGTGCAGCATCCCATCGATTAAATCCACTTCTCAATAAAATCGCGAAATCACCAACTTCGTGAGGAATCTCATGTATCAAAATTGCTAGCGTTGTGAGAGCACCTAGTCGAAATGATACCAAAAACGATCCACCAACAGCGAGACCATGAGTAAAATTATCAATACAATTGGCCAACAAATTCAAATAACCGCTGATATGTTTGGGTTTCACTTTGGTCTCGCGTTTCAACTCTTGCAAACTTTTATCTTCTTGTCCATTTAATGGTGAAGTATCAGTGCCATTGTCGGTCTTCTCTGTCATTTTTTCATTACCATTTTCATTCAATAATCTTTGCATCTCACCGTCGTTACTCATTCTATTGCTATTTTTCGCATCGATCACACCATTCTTCTTATCACGTACAGAACTAGGATTAGTTATGTAGCCATTTTTTCCATCATGATTCAATTCTAAACCCTTCGTAAACTTTACACTTTGACTGTCAATTTTTCCATTTATTATTGATAAATTATTATTCTCTGATTGCTTATCGTGATTATTATTAATAACCATTCCCGCAGCATTCTCAGTCTTTAAATCGTTCATATCACTATTATCATCATCATCATCGTCATTCTCATCATTTTCACCAGTACCAAGAAAAATTTTTTCAGTAATAATAAATAATAGAAATCCAGTCAGAACCCATAAACCGCATAACATTGACGGATGATCCCTGGTAGAATCTGAAAATAATACAATATAATGAAGATAAATCTTATCATCTTGCTTGGGCAGACATTGTCAACAAATATGCTATCGTGAAAGTAGTGCGGAAAAATCGATGGATAAATACAGAAAAGTTATGACCATCGATAACCTGACTAGTGAAAAAAAAAAAATGTGTATAAGCAATCTCGCAAGATTTCCTTGAATTAATTTAAACAAGTCTAATGTACTAAGTGAAACTATTTGCAATACGAGTCTATGTAATGTAATATTTTTAGTATAGATGTTGCACAATTTAATACGCATATTGTCGCACAATCTCCATGGAACACTGACAGTAAGAGGCGTTCGATATGATAAAAACTGGTTCCGTAATCACAGAACAATAGAAAATACGGCTGGTAATAATAATGTGTGACCAGATGTCGTTTATAAAATACAACTTGAAATTGACCACATTGGAACTGATTTCAGATTGATGATGGGATTGACATTCATGGAGGGTGTTATAAATTGACATACGAGTTCATTATGTGCTTTGAAGAATTATTCTATAGTGAAACGTATAAATGTCGAGATAATAATTACAAGGCCATTAGCCACTTAGAAAATATCATCCGGGAAAAAGTTTGATAAACAGATGACATATACATATTGTGCTCTTTGATCATTGAGTTCATCATTTTATCACAATGAAAAAGTGGCCAACGAATCTGGTCACTCATTGCTAGTGCGGAGAATTCTATAATTAGTTCTTCATTGCAGGAAACGTGACGTCTATCTCTTTTGTCATTCGTTTCATTTCCCTATCATAGCTTTCATTTCAAGAGAAAATAAATCCCATTTATACAGTGGACTAATTATATAGTTGTATAGGTAATTATTTTTTGTTCCTTACTTATGTTCAATGTCTTGTTTGACCATGCTTCTGGGAGAAGATGTAGGAAGACATCACCCAACAGACCACCAACCGCAAAACTCAGGAGCAATTTTAGTGTTCCAGCACCAGCTGCAATAAATTGAATTGATTGTTACTTTCTTTCAAATATAATATTTGAAATGATAATTTAACTGTTAGAAATATTGCATGATGTTACATCGAGTGTGAAATATTTTATATATTTGTGACTGATTTCATCGTACTGACACGTGCCAAATATAAGTATTGCAGGATGCGCAATGTATTATTATTCCATATTATATATGAGATATTTTTGCGCGTTAAACGTGTGGACGCTGTGAGACTTGACTTTACCCGATAAATTATCGGACAAATCATGCGGAAATTTCTCATATCATCGGGTTTATAAAATAAATGTACTTCAAGTTTTATTCATGTGTGGTTTGTGTTACCGATTTCTGAGCGATTTATTTTTAAATTATCAGGCGAATAATGTTTAATATCTCTCTTCTACAACATTGAATTTTATGGAATCGAGTGAACTGTATGTATATATTGACCTTAATTCATAATCCAATTGATTCTTTACCGAAATGTTGAACGATGACGATACCATTTATCTCACAGTGAAATTTCAATTCCACTATGAGAAATGAAATGAAAATACAATATAGTATACTCTGAATATATTTTTGTTGCGTATACAATATCATCTCTATTGTGTCTATGAAGTCAATTGACCACGCGCCACGGTAATGGTCTCATCGAAGCGATTAGGAACATTTCTACGTAAATTACACAATGCCCATGAATAACATCAACTGATACTATTTATAATTCATTGGAGATAGTAATGTCTCAACGACGATGTCTATTGTAGGTGAATATACACATTGACTGTATTTGTTTCATCGAGTTTTCATGCGAGTGTGCATGAAATAAACAAAAGTTGTGAATTCATTTACGTTCTTATTTATTCTATATCCCCGAAGGATTGACAAGTATGAAACACATACATATAATAATAATATGAAATCATTTCGCGTGTCCTCGTATCTTGCAAAGCAGCCGGAAAAAAGAGATAATGGTTGATGCTGCTGTAGCAACGCTCATTATATCAGAAAACATTATGAGTGTCATCAATATTATTACTATTATTTTTTCTTGCATGTCATAAGGACGGAGAATCAAATTATTCATCGCTATCATGACTCAGAAGACACTTTTCCCTATCGTTTATGTTTAGAATTTCGCAATATAATTTTTTTTTTCCCTTATGTCGGATATCAACATGAATAAAAAAATATTAATAACCAAAGGATAATTTCAATATTAATGATGGATTGATGGGTACATTGACATATTTGTTCTTGCGATGAGTTTGAGATAGGAAATTCAGACGCTCCCACTCGCAGACGCAAATATTAATGGAAAAATTGTGTATTCTCTGGACTTGTGATATATATGTGCTATTCCTTATAGTTCAATGATCTGACAGAACGTTTTTATTGATATGCTTATCGAAATGTGATTTCAAATATAAGACCGTATATTTATACCTACTAATTGTTTACTCATTTTATGGCAATATTGGTAGATAGTATTCGGATTTTGTTCTGATCAATTTTTATAATCATCTTGAAATTCTTGAAGAGAATATGCACACGTATGTTGAAATATCATTTTTTTTCGTTAAGTATACAATCTTCAAATTGTATTAATGGAGAATGTGTGGCATGTTCTTTATCTTTTTTGAATATACACTGACCTCGCATAATGTATATACAGGTACGTATATATACTCATTTTAAATAAGGAAAGAGTTGAGTGTTTCAAATGAATTCACTTAGCCATGCGCATTGCTACCACTCCGATGCAAAAAATAATTTACATCTACATAAATTATTTCATACGATAAAAAAAAAGAATGTTCTTTGTTTGGGAATTTTTCAATGATTTACCAACACAATACAATTCAACTCCTGAAATCGGTATTAGTAAATTCACGTGTAGCTCATCAAACACCGATTAATAAATAATTTTCAAAGTTCTTTCATAAGTTTTAATTTGTAATATCATAAATGAACATTACCTCCATGCTTCAAATTTGCGGTGTCGTCAATTGAAATGATCAGTAATGGAAATACACCAGATAAACCAACAATAGCACTAGCAAGTAATGAGAAAATCCATGGTTGATATCCAAAATAATCAGTAACAGTGTCCCATGATGATGTCCACATTTCATTTCTTATTATTCCATCCAAAATTTCCATATTTGTGCAATTGTCGTGACACGTGGCCATGGTTGCGGAATATACAATATATATTAGACCACAAATATCTTAATTTACACAGTATCGAAAACCACAGATTTTATCTCTCAACGGCACTTTCTTCAATTGTTTCGCAACCGAGTCGAATTGTTATTTTCTCGCCTCTCTTTATCCTCTCACAAGCTCGCAAACAAATACAAATTCAAATCGCAATATCAGCTGTCAACGTTACACATTTGTGTATACAAATATATACATATCAAATCGCCAAATCACAATTGAGATCGTGTATAATTATACATACGATTGTAAGACGTGTTAGAGAGCAAAAAAATGATCTAAATTTCTTTCCTTCGTTGCACACATGTATCAATATGAATTTTCTCTTAATGTCCAATGTTTTGTTTGCCACGACGTCGAAAATAACAATAAATGATTCATACCAAAGAACTAACAATGTATCGCATTAAACTATAATATACATCCAAATTCACAATGCACAAAGTTGTCTCTTATTCTCTTCTCTGTCTCCCTCCCTCAATATACTCTCATACTAATTCTTCTTACTGACCACTGTCAATAACAACATCAATAATCATAACAAAAGAGAAAGTATTCATATCAAAAAAATAATAATATATCGCATTCAGGCCTTTACAAGCAAACTTATAATACAAAATTCTTCATCTGTTGTTCGACACTCACTCTCAATCCACATACTGATACAAAATTTCTTTCTTATTGTCCACTGTGTTGTCTGTGATTACGATCTCAATGATAACAGAAAAATATTTGTACTAAATAAGCGACCGTTGCTCCCAACTCTTTTCGACGTCACACTGTTAATCAGTGATTATATACATATATATATATGTATACATATATTGGCACTGTGACTATGTGTTCGTAGCAATAGTAAGTAGAATATATGAAAAAATCCGACGACACTTTTGGCGACCGACTAGCCTACACTGAGGACTGAGTGCGGTGCGTGAAGTTAAGGCGTCAGTGTTGTTAATCGAGACAGCGTCTCACGTTTGATCTCCTGTTCAATTATTTCATTCGGCCATTCATACGAGATGATGACGATTAATTTTAATGATTGACTGACCGCGTGTCCGGCCAGTTTCACCGTGTGATGGATGCAAAACCACAATCTATCTCCCTTACAGCTTCCTTATTTTCTACTTTGTTTCTTAGCTTTTACCTTCAGGTTAGAATATTTAATATATGTATACAAAACCCACTGAAGCAATATACCACAAAATATATTCTCTCATTCCAGAGAACGAACTAATGCGAGATGTTGTTGAATGCAATGCTTTTATAGTGTGTGAAAACACACTGCAGTCGCGACGTAGCTGCGCGAATGTTTTTGCGCAGGATTATATATGTATTTGATCAATTTTTTTGTTGGAAAAATGAAAGGGTAGGGGGTAGAAAGAGAGATGGGATGAAGAGGATGAGAATAGCAATGTAGAATGGATTGGAGAAGGACAGCGTATTTGGATGTGTATGTTGTAACGGAAAAAGTTTAGGTATATGTGTGGGTGTTTTTTTTTTTTTTTTTTTTGGGTCGCGTATATGTGAATAGAGACGAAGGAAGGGGTGAGAGCGCGCCATATTTAAATTTAGTTTATGACGCAAATCGATAGTGGCGCTAGTGCAATGAAGTTTAAAACTGTTTGATATACTAATAATTATTAATGATTAGGTATTGTGAATTGGTGAATAGATGCCATCTTATATCTTTGTTGGTTTTTATTTCAAGATTTTTTTTTTTAGCAATTTTTATTCGTTTGTGAAACGGGTTTGTAACAAGGAGAATAATATTCGGTCTTTGGTTTGTGTTAAATAAAATGTGCATTGTATTATTGTTCAAAAATCTTCTATAATGATTCCAATGCTATGCAAGAGAATATAAATGCTAACTTTGAGAGCATCAATCAATTTTAATTTAATTTATTTACACTTCGTCTTTGTATTCACAATTTTTCTTCGAACACGCGCACCACAATAAAAATTGATATTGATTCTTTTTCTTTCCTGTTCTTAAAATAAATTTATATTCTATTGTTATATTAAACTCTCTGACGATACCTGTTCTGTATTGTCAATTGCTGAATAAATCACGATTTTTTCACCCTCTAGTTTAAAATGATTTTGTATTTGATTTATTCTAACGTTTTCTTAGTATTAATACGACGATGGTTTAAGTTAACATTTGAATAGAATGTATCTACACTGTATTATCATTTGGAAGTTGATGATAATTATTGTAATATTATAAAAAGAACAATAAATATTATTTTTCACACACTCAATCAATTCCTATCGTATTTATTGTACCATTTCGACGTTGCTCATCATTCATCTTGCGACATGGACGCAACAAAAAAAAAATTGCTCCTATTTTTTGCCTTTAAATGAAATATACATTTTATGACATACATTGAACAATTATAAATGAAAGTGATGGTTTAACATTATAGTATTGATCACTACGAAAACGAGTGATCATTCAATATAGATAACTCTTGAGATTATATCTGGGTTATCTGATGATTTTATTGAGAAATGTTATTCAATCACACGTAATTAGTGATAAGAGATTTTTTTTATGGTTTTTTTTTTTATTATTAGATATGAAAGTGTTGTTTGGTTTTCCGTGCATGTACTTATCAAATGTAACCATATTTAATCATTTTTGTCTCCTATTCAGCTATTTATTCATTAGATATGCCACACGTGTTATGTCTTATCTAATCATTCGTTTATTTATTGTTGTTTGACACATACATGAATTTACTACTTGAATTTAGAGGGCAGTCACGCACATTAAAATGTTTCAATTTGATTAAATAGCCGGCTGCCAAGATGCACGTGTGCGTCGTGTTCTTTTGGCATTGTGACAATTGAAACTTCATCCATGTCAGGGTGCAAAAGAATTATGTGTCTTGTCAACTGTTATATTAATTAATTCTTAGCTCTCACCAATTTCCACTAATCATTTTATATATTTATTACTTTATTCATATATTAATTTTTCTTCTTGAATAAACAATTGTTAGTTGATTCCATTGTGGGATCTACGAAATTAATGTAATAATGGTCATTGATAAAAAACTAGTACGATACAATAAAAGACAATTCGAAATATCCCGCTCACGCAACTAAAAAAGAAACAGAAAAAATGATGCATTTTCACCGTTACGCATACAAGACGCAGCTCTCCAGTAATTCTATTTTCAGACTGCTAGAAAACTAAACTTAATTCGAGGCAATTTTTTATTCTCGAACCAGAGAGAGTATAGCATCTCACGGTTCATATCCCGCATTCGTCATTATTATGTCTGGAGTATAATATTTTATTTCTTGATTTTCTTTGTTATTACGTGTTGTCAAAAGTGCAATCAGAATTCATTTTGTTGACATTTAAAAATTTTTTTTTACTCGACCAAACATTTATTTTATTCTCGTCATTAGTGTGGATATATTTTAATTGCAAAATTTCATCCGATAAAATTGACAATAGACCTAGCCACATTCAAGTCTAATTATAAACTGGATTATCGGGAAACAGTTTTTTATTTAATTGTTATTTTATTGTTTGGTTGTTTGCCATTATTCTTCGCGCGTTATTCAATTATATAATTTCAATATCTCAATATGGATTTACGGAGGATGTCAAATTGGAATGTACTTAGTGTTGAGGCAGCACTGCAACAATTGAATTGTCAAGACAGTGATGATATACAAAAAATTTTCATTCCACGTAGCAACACGGTATGATTTTTTGAATTATTTTTATTTTTTGTATTGCACACATTTCAATTATGAATTGAGACTGATAATATTTCCCTCTCGATCATTAGAAACCATGTATATAAACGTATTTTTTTCCCATTGTTATACGAGAAATAAATCATAATTTGTTTATGATTCCTTTGTTTAAATTCTGTCGATGAGACAGTACATCAATGCACAAAGAGGAAATGTCGATTGAGAGTGCCCGTTTTGGCTTGTTGCCTACCATACGCATAACGTATTTATAACTAATTAAAGCCAGAGTCAGTAGCTAATGTCGTCTCTTACGAATCGGACAAGTTGTTAACACAATAAACCATTGTTCAACTTGTGGAGAATTATTTCAATTGAATATTTACATACGAATATTTTTAAAACAAATTTATACAATTGTTTGTTTTTTTATTGAGTGGAAAATAAAAAAAAATGCGGTCACCATAAGTTCATGATTAAATCGATGGTATTTCCTGTACTGGATCGATAAAAGATGGACCAATTTATAAATGACGCAATCAAATATAAAATGAAATGATGAGGAAAAAAACTCCTCCTTCGATTAACTGATATAAGACGATATGTTTGTTTATATTTTGAATTGAAATTGATGTTCAATAAAGTTCGGACGAGTTTATAAATAGCTTTTCCGGGGCCAGTGACAAATGACAAGTGTGTGTGTAATGTACATCACCGCAGTCTAGACAAATCTTTGCCGGGGTCAGTCGATCTGTTTATCCAATGGTATATCTCCTGATTGATGCATTCATTCTATACTGCATCTCGATCACTTCGACATTAATTCATACAAATTATCAAAAATTCAAGTTATACATGTACAGTCCATTCTAATTCATCATGAATGTTTGGAGTCAATTGACTGTATTGGAGCATGCCACAACCGCAATATCTAGGGACGATCTTCATAGCAGTACTCGTCGAAAAAATTTGCCGGTAACATTATTTATCAATTTTTTTTTATCACACAACTCTCTACGTGACCCTGAAAAAAAAAAATGTTTTCCGTCATCTCCTCTCATACCGTTCCTTGTATGAGATAATAAACCATACTTTGCAATTATGAAACCCAAATATTTACATTGATAAAAGATGTTTACATTTTTGTTTGGCCTGAAAAAAAAAACGAAGAAAGTGCTGAATAAATATGAATAAAAATGGAATTTACGCGTCAAGTTATACACAATGATAACTCTGTGTACATATAATTCGCAACTCTGGCATCGAGCTGTAGTTGAAGTACACATACGACATTATATCCAAGGCCATGAGAAGAAATGAAATATTTAAACAAGAACAAAAAAGCTATCATGGTCAAACAGATCTGGCAATGAAAAATTTAAGAAAAAATGAAAGGAAAAAAATGTTGGTCAAACTGGTCTGATATATTGTCATGTTTCCTTAGGTCAGGTTTGTATATACGCGATTATATATATTGTGTGGGGTCAAAAGTCGGCCAAAGTCACCGTCCAAGAAGTGTCTGTGACGTAATTTCACATTCGTACTCTCAATTAATTCGAAATAAATTGCAGCATAGATTAAATGTGATATGATATGCACTTAAATATATTCATATCTATATATTGAAACAAACAAACAATCAACAACACCTGACTCAAGGTCGCTTTACGTGCTATCATATTTTTTAGTATACTAGTAATTAAGTTAAATTAACGAGTTTTGATGAAAAGTAAATTAAGGCAATGAACAGTATATGTTCAATGTATTTAATCGTATTTTAGTTCTATTGGGGTTTAAAATTAAGTTTAACCAACGTCTAGTAAATGTATATATTTAGGATTACGCGCTTGCGCTATGCGGTTAAGCACTTGAGGTGAAACTTGTGGGATTGCTTCGAATTATTTGCAATCGCGGGCACGTTTCCTCGAATGAACATTTGTATTTCTAATAAAGTTCTCCTATACCTCAATTCAAATTTCAATTCCATCAATTATTGAGACATTAATTTGTTATTTGTCAACAATATTTTTTTCGGTGCTATTTATTATATATTTATTTAAAAATGGATTTGGGTGGCGTTGATGTTTGGGGACAAATAGCGTTGGAGACATCGCAAATGTATGTAGAAGAAGGTGGTGTTATTAGGAGCAGATTCGCGAATACTGTGAGTGATTTTAATGGATTGCGAATTTTTTATTCATCTGAAACAAAAAAAAATATAA
This sequence comes from Zele albiditarsus, assembly GCA_958496275.1. Lineage (NCBI taxonomy): Eukaryota > Metazoa > Arthropoda > Insecta > Hymenoptera > Braconidae > Zele > Zele albiditarsus. The sequence goes on along the minus strand of OY292409.1, from coordinate 11,147,690 downwards.
TTAATAAAAATTTTTATGGATAAACACAGGAGTATTGTGATGAAGAGAAAATACTTTTAATTAATAACAACACTGACTTTTCTATTTTGTAATTTTTTTTTTTCAGACAATAGAAAAATTACCCGATAAAGTGATCCTCAATGTCTTCAGTTATCTCACCCATCGTGAAATTTGTCGACTGGCACGAGTATGCAAACGATGGCGAGCAATTGCTTACGATACAACATTATGGAAACACGTATCGCTGAGGCCGGAAGTTAGTGGACTTCATGTAAATTCGCTTGAAATGCTTCTACAATTAATAAGGTATTTTTTATTATATAATACATATGTATATGTGAATTTATATTTGAAATGATAAATTTTTTTTCAACCTAAATATTTCAATTGTTTCATTCATTTATTTTTTTCACTATCAGTGTTCGTTTTGGTGCTTCGTTGAGATATATTGAGCTGCCAATTGAACTTATAACTCATACAGTTTTGCATGAGCTCGCAAATAGATGTCCAAATTTGACACATATGCTGTTGGATTTTTCAACTGCAATGCAGCTCCATGATTTTTCCGAGATGCAAGCTTTCCCGACAAAACTCAAATACATGTGCATTTGTTTGTCCGAAGTAATATTCATGGAGGGTTTCATGCGGAAAATTTACAATTTTATTAATGGCCTGGAAATTCTGCATCTTATAGGTAATAATGAAGAACAAAGTGAAACCATTGTGGGTTAATTTGTGTAGGGTCTCGATCGGAACAACCCTTGAATAATATAAATGTATAAGTAGTGAAGAGTATTATGTGTTTGAAAAAATCATCATAATTCATTACAGGAACATACGAGAAAGTTGAAGAGGAGGAGGAAGAAATATATGAAGTAATAAACGTACATAAATTAAAATCAGCAACGCCAAATTTACGTGTAATTAATTTATACGGAATTAATTTTGTTGATGATTCACACATTGATGCATTTTCATCAAACTGCATACAATTAGAGTGTTTGGCTATCAATTTTTGTTCCAAGGTCACTGGTTCAACAATGAAAACATTATTTCAACGTAGTCGACGGTTAAAATGTTTACTTATGCAAGGAACTAGTGAGTATAAATGAGCAGATAATTGTTATTAAATAAAACAAATTCTAATACAATCGTATGATGGAACTCGAAGTTATTCTTACATTTCACAGATTTACTGAGCGAATATGTGATGCAAGTTGAATGGGAAAAATCGAGTATACAAGAATTTGATATAACAGCAACTGATTTATCCACCGAATGTTTAATTGACATGCTAACGAGGATTCCGGGTCTTCGATTTTTGAGCGCTGGTCAATTGAATGGATTTAATGATAGTGTATTGAAAGCTTGGGCCGATGCAGGCAATCCAAGAAATTTAATCGCATTAGATCTTGATAGTTCCGATAACATCACTGACGACGGTTTACACAAATTTTTATCTAGATATGGACATCAATTTTGGGGCATTGCATTATCAGGAATGCCACACATCACCGATCAACTTTGGCAAAGTGTTCTGCCAATATTGACAAATGCGAAGTGAGTGATAAAAATTGATTTGATTATTTCAATTGATGAACAGAAATTTTATTATTCATATAAATCAACAGAATTGTAGTTATGGGAACGCAAGAAAGACTCGGAGTGAATATTCATGTTGATCAATTGATGGATGGTATTGCGAGTAATTGTCCGAATTTAGAGCGTTTGGAATTGCGTTGGGATCCGGAGAATCTGAGATTTTCAGATAAAAGCCAAAAAGCCATTGACATTCTTCGTGTCAAGTGTCTAAAACTTCGATGTCTTGTGTTGAGGTAAAAAAAAAAAATTAGTTCTTATACATAGTATTTTATTTTCTAAATATTATATTAGTAAACTAGGTTGTTATATAATCATTCAATGGTATTCTGTATTTTGTAGCGATGGCAGATACTATGAAACGGTTAAAGCAAACTTTGAGCGTGCAGATAGAACTACAGTTGTCCGTACAACAACATGCTGTCGAGTTACAAACTATTACCTGTTGCAAAATTACAAAGACTTGATCTTTAATTAAATAAAAACATATACATATGTGGACATATTACAGTGATTCAATCGAGCATTCAATTTCAAATATCACAGAGTGCGTATTTCACAGAAGTAATCGCTATATAAAAGTAAAAAAAAGAAATCAATGTGTTCACTCGTGACATTAATATATATATATACGATTAACGAGAAAAAAAAAAAAAATAATAATTGTCGAATATAATTATATGAATAATATTTTATTGTAAATAATTATAAATTAAACGCGCCATATTTTTGTCTTCCAATTTTCGACACTGTTAAATTAAAAGAAAAATAAGTTTATTGAAGGTGAAATTAATTGTTGTATATTGAACAAAATGTGGATAATAAGTACCATTTCCACGTGTGAGGGATAGGTGGATATATGAAACATTTAGCATAAGGGTGAGCGCAAGCGCATAAGTGCACGCGCATGGGGATAGTGCTTGGTTTCGTGTATGCTACGTTCTGAATTGACACAAATCGCCACGCGACTGAATCGATCCTACGGTAATTTATTCATACCAAGCATTGTATAAACTATATGGCAAAAGAAGGTAGAGTATTATTGTGTATACCGATGGACAATCAGTCGATGTTGTGCATTTGTCGAATGTATTCCACCTTCATTGTATATTCAAAAGGCATTTGATACATTAAAATTAATCTAAATGAACGATAAGGAAGAGGATTCAGTAGAGAAACGGCTAAAAATCGTTCTTGTTGGTGATTCATCCGCCGGAAAAGTGAGTAATTATTTTTTCAATCGATTATTTACTTCTGTGATCAGACAACTCGAGATGGAAATCTGTGAAATTTTACTGGGAATAAATGTAGTTAACAATCACTAAAGTAATAATAATAAAGTGGTAAAATTAATATTGGTTTTTGTAGAATAACTGTTGAAATTTAAATATTAATTGGAAAAAAATAAGTGGATTTAAATTATAGATTTTATTCTTCAGACAAGTATTGCCCAAAAGTTCTGCAATGATGAATTCGCGAGGCAATACATACCGACCGCTGGCGTTGATTTTTTTTCCAAAAATCTCACTGTTGGTCCACATAAAAATGTTACACTTTTTATATGGGACGTTGGTGGTCTTGCACTCCATAGCCCAATGTTGGACAAATATGTATTTTGTGCCGAGGTAATTAATTACCAATTTAAACGAAAAAATAATAATGATAACAATAAAAACTGAATGATTAAAATTAACAAATTTCTCATCGCCAAACATAGTTGAATAATGAATTTGTGATATATGTTGCAGCTGATTCTTTTTGTCTATGACGTTACCAACAGTTCGAGTTTTGACATTCTTGAAGAATGGATAGAAACAATTAATGAAATGGTCGAAAATAATGACGAAGTTAAACCATTAATGGCGATTATTGGAAATAAATGTGATATGGAACATCAAAGAACAGTTAAACGAGACAAATCACATCGTTATGCTGCGGAGAAAGGATTTATTTACAATGACATGTCTGCGAGAACAGGCGAATCGGTAAAATTTTCTATCCATAACTCATTAAATCTATACAGTTAATCACAATATGTAATGTTAAATCAGAACTAACAATATTTATATATCTATTCATATAAATACATTCATTAAAATTGTTAAAATCAATTATAGGTGTCTCTATGCATTGTGTCGCTCGTTGCTAAAGTATTGGGTGTTGAGCTCACTAAAATGGATCAAGATTTTCATAAACCCATTGTTATTGCTGAAATTGGGGACACCGTTGATGTTTCGACGATTCAAAAAATTGTTAAAAGACGTCCCAATAAAAAATCATATCAGAATAATAGTTATCCAACGCTCCCATTATCAAAATCTGCAGTGTGTTCATTACAATAATGAGAACAATTTTATGAAATTATGAATATATTTAATACTATTGTATCACAGTGCCTTGAAATTTATCAATTCATATAAGAATTTTACACCACTAATGGAAGAAAAAAAAAATAACAACGTATGTGCCTTATGAGTCCGTGACCATGAGTATAACTTATTTCATTACATATATGTTTGTACATACACTCATTGGAGTTGGAGCGAATGATTTAGATTCAAAGCAGAAACATTTCAAATTTTAATAAAAAAACGTGAATAAAGGTGGGAAGATATAAATCCTTATAACACATTTCATTAATAAATTTTTAATAACGCGATTTATATCCGTACATGATCTAATTACTTTACTTTACCTAGTAAACTGTAGGTGAGTGTATGCAAATACACAATAAACGATATATTCTTAACTAGTCTTTTTTTTTTTTACGTATCCATCGTTGTCAGTCTTATCATAACTGCCAATAGTTATACATTTACCATACTTTATAGCAAATCGAACAAATTCGTGGAAGAGAGCTGGGGATGAGTAGACTAATAATATTGACATTTAATTGAATCTACGTTGGAAAAAATGATGATTGTACGAAAAAAACGTTAACAAAGTACCTCTTCAAAAATTTTAAGAACGAGCTAAAATAGTCCACAACGATACATATTCTCCATATGATTATGTAATAAAATAAAAAGCAACGGAACTAAATGAGGGATGCACAAAACTTCCCATATAGATCATAAGAGTGAATCTATAATTCGATGTTGTGCAATGGTCTTCTTGGCCATGAATTTTTATTTAAAATCTTTTCCTTTGCCTCCCACAATTCATTAATTTTATCATTCAATGGCATTACAAATGTTTCGATCCACTCTGTCAGTGTGTAGTCATCATAAATACCATTCATAGCCGTACGCATTTCTTTTTCAATATAAAGTAATTCCATTTTGAATCTGTCCAATTCAACAACTGCTTCTTCAACATGTCGCGGATTCGAATATGCATATTTAACATTATACGGCTTCAACCAACCAATGAATGTATTTTGCTGTTCCATGCGAATTATTTCTTCATTGAGAAAAAAAAGTCGAACAATTACTGAATAAACGGAGGCACCATGAAAGCCACATTTGGTCCAGCCGTGATGTGGCTCGGGTATAGTAAGTGCGACACCGCCATCACATTGCAAAATATTACCGATATGATGCGGTAATTCATCGGGAAATGGATTTAAATTGGGAGCTTGCAATACTGCAAGATTAATTGCCAATGATGGCAAAGAAACTGCCAATAATTCACACAGTACACTAAAATGATCGTATCTCTGCCATCCAGTTAAGAATGCACCCTTGAAATTAATTTGATGTGAATATTTGTCAATTATTCCCAACCAGCTTTGATGATTCTCCAAATGATATGAAATATTGGTATAATAACGATCGGGAAACGTTGCGCCTTTGAATGCTGTTGCGATCCAAACTGAATGCCAAATATTTGCATAACTCTCCCATAACTGATCGACCAATGTATCACCAGGGTTTGTTGTATATTTCCATATTACCGGTTCGATTAATTTGTGTAATCCACTGTCAATAATTTCTTGCGGTGAGATATTACGAAACTCATCGTCCCACATTAAAATTGTCAGATGTGGATATCTACTTTTAATATAACGAGCAACTTTTACAACGTGATTCAAAAATAATAGCTTTTTATCCCATTGTTGTTTTGCCATTTCATCCAAACAACGTGAACATTCTCCAATATAATACACTTCATCAGCGCCAATATGTAAATGTTTTATATTCGGATGTGCAGCAACAATTTGATCAATCATTTCATGAATGAATAATATTGTACCATTGTAAGTTGGACAAACAACTTGTGGATATCTCTCCACTTCACGATAATTTTTGTATTCATCAAGTTTTAATACAAATTCCAAATGTCCAAATGTTTGTATCAATGGTATAACAATTAAATTATTTTCTTTAGCCAAATTTTGTATTGTTATAATATCACTCTTTGAATAACAATTACCAGCGCTTATACCACCAATTTTACCTTTAAATGGAAACATATCTTCATATTCAATCAGTATTCCCGTCGCACCTAACTGTTTCAATAATTTTAATAAATATTTATAGTAATCAATGATTGGTGGTGCGCCTTTCAAATCTATGTGTACTATTTTGTGGCCTTTAAATATTGATGCATTGGGATTTAATATACTATTGCGTTTCATATCGACATATTCTCTTTGTTTGTTGTTATTTTTCAATCGTCCGAACATTTGAGCTTCTATTTTTTGTCTTCGTGCAACATTAATCGGATCTTCGGTTAAGTCAGACATCAAGTAACCATTTTCGATTTTCACATGTGTATATGTTTTTCTCGATGTAATAGCATCCTCTTCACTGCTCAGAATATGATATATAATTGCCAACAATGTCAATACAATCATAAAAAAAATTGTCAGTAGTGTTTTTCCTTTCAAATAAGACATGATGTATTCACATGGTATTCCTTCTTATTCTTTCTCCTGTGATTTCATACCAATAATATGGTGTATTGTATCTGCATACGCATAATATATATACACATTTGTGATATTGAAAATTTTTTATGGCTGGCGCACTAGTATTCGCGTTACATCAATTGGGAGCATAACAAAAAAAAAACTGGGACGCATAATATGCTCCTTATCCACAGATTCATTTTGTATTCATATTCATGTTCTTTATTCTATAAATTGTTTATCGATTCTTTATTTTCTTTTATTTATGGAAGATGGAACACTTACGTACGCGTAGGAGAGACAAAAAACGATGATTACTTATTCTTGATGATCGGTCTTGGCCTCGATGAAAAACACCAGCTCAAAAAAGACATTTTATAATGTTTTAGCGCATTGAATTATCGACTTATATTGCTATTATGAAGAGATTAATTATATGAAATACTGTCAAGTATATCTTGTGTACTCATTTCGTTGATTACGTCTCACTAATTGCAAAAAAAATATGTTTGTGGATACTGATGGGGTATGTGATTAAAGTTGCAGGTGAATTTTCATTGATGGTCGTGTATAAAATATGTGCCAGGAGGGATACAGCGAGAAGAGAATGTACGAATCATTGCGCATATCAGCATGCGCATGGTTTTAGGAACATTAGTAAGAGTGAGGTTATGAATAGTAAAAATATGAGAAATATAATAATTCGCGAATGTATTTGTACTTTGTGTCAATCAATTGTTTATTTTATATGGGTTACAAAACCTTATTACAAACAATTGAACTTGCAATTTTCATTTTCACTTGATTAAATGAAAGCTTCAGTTTGATTCGCGCCTCATTACATGTATATGGCGCCGTCTACAGTTCGTCACGATGAAATATTAAAACATAATTAAACAAATAAAATATTTATGTGTACTACTATATTTTTGTTTACAATAAAATAATGAAAGCAAGGAATTGGTTGATATAATTGGGGTTTATGGAACAGACGAAAATTTAATTTTCATATTTAACACAACCATGTAAGTTTGAATAAATATTTGTATTATGTGATGTAAAATATATTCATGTATTACGATAAGAGGTTATTTTTGTGAAATATACAGAGAGATACACGATATTCACAGAGGTATTTGAGATAAAACAGACGTGTTTAATAAACAGCCATCACAGTGTTGAACAAGAAACAAAAAATTGTAATGATATCAAGAATAAATTTATTTCAAAGAGTACAATGTACTTTTTTATTCTCATCCAGTAACAAATGTCGTAAAATCCGAACACACAGTTTACGATATAATTGTACTGGGCCAAAATTGAAAGCACTTGAATGCTTAACGAACAGAAGTTTACTTCAAGTTAAAGGAGAAGAAGCATTAGATTATCTTCAAGGATTAATTACAAATGATATGAGACATTTTGAAGATGGTGTTGCTAATATATATACGACATTTCTTAATATAAAGGGTAGAGTTTTGTATGACAGTATAATATATAAAGGGATCGATAATAACAGTTATTATGTAGAGTGTGATTCTACAATAATTAATGATCTACAAAAATATTTGAAAATGTATAGAATACGTCGTAAAATAGATATTGAATCTTTGAATGGTAAAATGAAAGTTTGGGCTGTTTTTGATTCGACTTTAACATCTGATGATGTGATATCGAAACAAGAAACAGCAAAATCCACCTTGGAAGGTCAAATATTTCCATGTGGAACACTCAATAATAAATCGAGTAAAATTATTGACGATATAATAATATACGAAGATCCAAGAATACGTAAATTATCATTTAGAATTTTGAGTGATGTCAATGTGACAGAAGATAAAATAATAAAAAATTTAATTGCTGGAGTGACAGTTGACGGTAGAAACACATATAATTATCGTGAATTTAGATATAAATTGGGAATTGGTGAGGGTGTTGAAGATTTACCACCAGGTAAAGCATTACCTTTAGAAATGAATTGCGATTATTTACACGGTGTGAGCTTTCATAAAGGCTGTTACATTGGCCAAGAGCTCACTGCACGCACTCAACACACAGGCGTAGTAAGAAAACGTTTTATGCCATTAATTTTTAATGAAGCACTTGAAAGAAATTTTAATTATGACGAAAATATCGTGGATGAGAACGATAAAGTCGTTGGAAAGTTCCGCAATGCTGCTGGACAATATGGTTTAGGATTAATGCGATTGCAAGAGTCCATGACTGCAAGTAGTCTCAGGATACAAAATAATTTAGTGCGTGTTGTGAAACCATGTTGGTGGCCAACAGATAGTGCAAAAGAAAGATTGAGAATGGATGAGGGATAACGAGTCATAATTTATATTGTATACTAAATATGTTGAAATTTTATTGAATCACATGAATATAATGTATTTATGACATGTGATGAATAAATGAATGATGCTAATACTTTCGATTTCAAATTATATATATTCTTGTTTCCGATTTTTCCTCTGATTTAGGGAAGATCCTGGCGCGTCATCGTCAATCATTTCAACTTCGGATAATGCCGCTACGAATTCGAAGAATACGAACACAAAACGTGACTTGGGTGGCACGTTTAAATGCGAATACTGTTCATTAATTGAGCAATATCATTATAAAGGTTCTAAACCACCATTCGCTAGAGATATATCATATCATGAAGATTGTTATATCATGAAAGATCCATTTAGTTTACCGAATAGAGGCGAAGTATTAATACTCGGAGGTGACTGTTCAATATGCAATAAATCAGTGTGTTCAGGCTGTAGTATTTTTTATATGAAGAGGTTTTGTCAGGAATGTGCTACAAATAATATGAATAATTTACCATCTCAACTACACAGTAAAATTAAATGTTTTACGAAAGATACGAACTTTTGAAGAAGAATAATTATATACATTCAGTCAAAACATTTGAGACGGATATTTTTTTCTTTTTTTCTCTGTTATGAAGTTAAGCCCTGACTTAAGAATATTTAGTTTTTTTTTATACACAACGTAGTTGCTGATTGAGCTAAAATGACATCACATAAAAAAAAATTAATAAAGATATTTAAAAAAAAATTTATCATTAAGCAGTTCATCATTTTTCTATCACTATGCAACTGGTTTCTTGGGTTTTGCCATCAATTTGCCGGCCATTGCCTTCTTCTTGTTGTCGAATTTCTTTCCACCTTTCTTTGCGTCGGCCTTTTGACCTTGGAATGATCCCTTGTTTTCATTCTTGCCATTCGCATTAGGTGCGCGTTGTTTTTCACCTTGTGATCGCTTTTGTTTATTGTTCACTCGTCTTTCGGCATTGTGCATCTGTAATCAGATATCAAAATCAATTGCTGTTCATAAGAAAGGACTATAAGAATGATAAAGCAATGGATAAATTCTCTTGAGATTAGAAACAATTACTTACAGGAACTGCAGCGCTGCCTCCATCAGTTTTCACCTTCTTGGGTGATGAATTTTTACCATTTCCATGCATTGGACGTTTCTTACCGCCTATTTCTTTTCTTGGCTTTTTCTCAGTTGGTGGTGTGTAACGTGCTACACGAATGGTCCGCTTATGCAATTCAGTACCGTTCAAATCAAGCGCGAGTGCTACAGCATCTTCTGATTTGAAACATACATAACCGATACCACGAGTAGTGCCAGTTCTGCGATCACGAACTGTGCGAACATATTCGATTTTTCCACATTTTCCGAAGAGCTCCCATAATTCATTGTCTTCCAAATCTGAAGAAGTAGAATAAAAAATAAAATTAATATAATCATATCCAACAGTTAAATTTCTCATTGAAAAATAATACTCACCAAATGGCAAATTTCCCAAGAATATTGTTTTCTTTTGATCGTATTCTTTTGTTTGATTAGCGAGATCAACTCGCAAATAATTTCCGTCGAGTTGTTTTCCATTCATTGCGAGCGCAGCTTTAGCGGATTCCGCAGATTTGAAAATAATGAATACACAAATACATGCAACCTTCTCGTGGATTTTCTGCTTGATTTTGGCAACTTTGTAAGACATTTTGGGTGAATCGGGTACAACACCTCTCACACGAAGAGATTCAATTTCGCCAAATTTCCCAAACTCTTTTCTGAGCCGTGATTCTTTCATCTCTTTTGGAACATTACCAATATATATCGTTCGCCCATCCCGTTCCGCTTTTTCTTCTACTGACAATCGTTCCTTTCCATCTCCAGATGCAGTGGAAACGCTGCTTAAATTCTTATCGCTCTGCGATTCATCTTCGTCCTCTTCTTCTTCGCTATCGTCGATTTCATCATCATCGTCATCGCCATCTTCATCATCATCATTGAAATCTTCATCATCCTCATCATCGATTAAACTTTGACCAAGAAGAGCTTTCAATCCAGGTGATTCATCATCATCCTCATCATCTTCATCATCATCATCATCATCATCATCATCATTGTCGTCCTCTTCTTCATCGTCATCTGTAGTATCCATTGCTAATGATGAATCACCTGATGTATTCATACTCGATGCAGTCACATTTGCGCCATTTTCATCTTCATCATCCTCATCGTCATCATCGTCCTCATCATCATCATCGTCATCATCATCATCATCATCATCATCACCGGTTGCCTGAATACCCTTAAACATTTTCACACCTTTTTTGCCTTCCTCATCATTGCTATCGGCTTCAAAATCATCATCATCATCGTCGGAATCTTCAGCCAAACTGGCGCCCAAAATATTTGGCGCTGAATCTTCATCAGATGAATCGTCATCGTCCTCACCAACAACACTTATTTGTTCAGTGATAGAAATTCCTTCATTGATATCTTCATCAGAATCGCTCTCTTCCGCAGCCGCTGGCTTAGCTGCTTTTTTATTATTTTTCTTCTTTTTCTGTGGTGACTGCTTAGTCGGTGAATTTACTTTTGGATTCTTGTCTCCTTGCTTTTTGTTCGTAGGATTTGCCTGTTGCTGTGGTGGCTTCTCGAATGGTTTCTTCTGTGTGTTTACATTTCCGTTTTTCTTGCCATTAATAAGCGCGACCTTTCCCTTGGGCGTTTGCTTGAATGCCGGTGGCGCCTTATTTTTCTTTACTTGGCCATCTTTGATTGCTTTGGCAGTGAATGGTTTGCCGCCTTTTTGGCCATCATTACGTGGTTTTCCCATTATCTGTAGAATTAAACAATGAAAGTAAAGAATATTAAATTAAATGTCGTTGTTGAATAATAATAATAATAATGATTCTGATAATGAATGAGTTTCGAGAATACGATAACGATATTAATAATGCTATTGAGCCACGTGCGGCCCGCCATTGATCACTAACCCGATAAAATTATATATTTCATATTTTACGGAACCAAATTCATCAAACAAGACTGTTAATTCATATTGGATACAATCACAATGCATTAAACAATTGAATTTTAATTAATTTTAGATACATACCTTCGGTATTCAACCCTTGATTGTAAATTGGATTAATTATTAAAGTCAACCGGTATACAATGGTAGACAGTAACTGCAATAATGCGGTGTTTCGTGTACGTGTATGTGTGATGATATTTCGCAACTGATATTGGTTTGGTTGGTTGCGTGCGGTAGACAAACCGGAAAATGTGTCGCAGCCATTATAACCATTAAATATCAGGGTTGCCAGACCTTTTTTTCTCTATTTCATTACTTCAATATCAGGGTTGCCAGAAGTGCCAGACTTTGAAAGTGGCACCACCTATGGGAAAAATTTTGAGAGCTATGGGAGGCGCAACCAAATTCAAAATAGCGACTGTACCTCAAGATCTATATATCCTATCAGTGTCTATTCTCACCGACCCGTGCACGGTAATTTGATGCACGGGACACTTAAAAAACCAGTAAAATCACAGGCGTTGCCGTGCACGGTATTAAAAGTGTATCTTTTGAAAATATAAAAAAAAAAATTAATGTTCGGATTTCCATTATGTTTCCTACTTAATTTAGTACTTGTATTTGACACCACAGTGTCGCACGCATCTTTTTTCATTCTAAAACTTCATTACCGACTGTGCACCATTTACCATATGTGTGACATTATAACCTAAAAATTTCTACTTTATCTAAATTAAACTGTATGAAAATAAGAGTTTAAACCACGCAATGGATGAAGAGATGTGTTGAAACTGCGAAGATTTATTACTCAATCTTTATAATATTATAATCCAATAGAACTAAATTATGTTCACGTAACTTCTATTGAACAATCAATAACCTTTACACCATAACCTTGAAATAAATCAATCAAATCTAAACATCAACAGTATAACCAAGTATGTAAATCGAAAATTAATGTAGGCACTTCGATATTCCCGTCACTGTTGCTTTTTTTTTTTTTTTACCTACACGCAAGAACACCGTACATTCCTATCATTCTCCATTTGATTTCACTCTCATCTGAAAGTCGTCGTACATACTTGGTGCGGTTGTTTTCTTGTCGAACTCAATGGACCGATCGGAGCCGGCGTGGCCTGTAGTGTACAGTGTATGATTAATACTTCATCAGGTATCGAACTCATATAATCATAAAACTATTACTTACAACAGTAGTTATATAGATTACTAAGAACGATTATTTTAACGTTAAGAAGCGTTGTATGAATTCAAAATCAAATTGTACTATATCATGCAACATGAAAGTTGAATTATATGTTTTCGTGCATCATGCTATTTTCGAATAATCATGTGTAATGTGTATTCATTTTGTCTGTTGAGAACTACATTGAATCGCGTGTTCGCAGGTGGATAAAATAACTATTTAATTAACTCATAAAACAATCATAACTATATAGAAGAAGTTTCATTTAAAAGAACTTAATAATGTAATTAATTAATTATTTAATTTATAATATGTGTGTGTGTGTGTGTGTGTGTGTATCAGTAGACGATACAATTGTGTTGATGCAAATTCAAATACTACTCCATACTGTATGTATATAACTGAATTTCTTGTGGGTCAACGTCCGAAGAAATATTCAACGTGTCTATATCAATGGATGTCAAGGTGTTATTGCAACTATTAACTGACTGACAGAATATGATGCAATCTGTGAGTAGACACCATAAGTCCTTAGATATCTTCCCACGACAACTGGGCGAAATGTGTATATTGCAATAATCAATATGTATGTATTTACATTATATACACCAAAATTTAGTTATGAGTATTCCTCGAGTCCGAGAATACCTATACAATTGGAGGAGGAACTATTAATTTTTTAAAACATAGGAGTATTGATCATACGGAAATATGACTGTATATTTCAAATGTTCGTTCACTTGTGAAATTGCTGGAGTACTTTATTATAACAAAACGAAATCAGTCAGATATTATTCTCTAATTAGTTGCAATGCTTTCTAAATCTGATCATACTAATTCAAGTGCGATTCGGTTTCATAAATCATGAAATCACAAGAAGTAATTTCTGATTCAACATATAAACAATTAAAATCATGGAATCACTCAACTACCTGGAATACTTATGAGTAGTTTCCTGATATATATATATGCCACTAATACGTAATACGCAATTTTCGATGAGTACTATCTTGTGCAACTGACTGACCTTGTTCTATTTCATGAGTAGTAGGAATTGCATCTTCATATATTTCAAGGAATTTCTCAAAAAGACAAGGCTCCGTGCAATTTGGTAAACGTTGATTGATGATCTCATTCTCTGTGCCACAGTCTGTAAAATTGTCTGTAACATATTTGTTCAATGTAGTTTAATGAACTTGAAACGATTATATGGGATGTTACTGTTTCAAAAAGTAAACTCTTAAGTAATAACTTTTATTTTTATCAATAAGAGTTTCAATAATAAACATGGATCCACAATTTGAATGAATTGGACAGAATAGATTGAGGGTTCTTGCCGAGACCGTAATACTAAATTCGTGAGTAGAATAAAAACGAAAGCTTTCCTCTTATGTGAACGTAGTATTTCGTCACGCAGCTTTTTTGTGTTATCAGAAATTTGATATATGAAGAGGAATGAAATATGACATGTGGAAGGTAAAATGTTCATTCATATACATGTCTCAATTGTGACGACGTTGTCCTTTGATATAGAATGAGAAATTCATATATACTATCACCATTTCCCCCATTAATTTTAGGTAGAGGTTCTTTGTCTGTTCAGGCAACGCCAGGTTGTGTCTGCTCTCAAGCTAGAATATAATCATAATTCTTCCGGTTCATCTTCTGGTTGGGAATATTATGACTAGTGATTCGATGGTAACATTAATCCGTTTGCAGAACAATAATACCAATAATTGCAATACAATTAACTATTGATGGACTGAAATTATTCAAACGAATTCGTTTATGCAATGAGATAGACGGGTGAAAATGGAATAAGATATGATAGATATAATACTTGTTCGTCAAATAAATTATATAACATAGCACTTTAAACAAATTATGTCTCTGTATGTATAAGCGATTTACGTGGAGTTCTCTGAATAATTTGCAATAGACTTCATAACATCTCTGTACTTGTCAAGAATTTCTTTGCCATTATCAGTTCCATTAGTGTGTCCAATTACTTCTGATTGGAGGATAGTACAAAATCAATCATGGGGAAATGTTCCTATGCATTTTAAGAGATCATTAATTCGTGGAATGGCCGGAACACATTGTCAGGAAATAATTACATTGGCATCATTTATTTATATGCATACAGAAATGTTAATAATCATATTACATTAAGTGGTTACGATAACCATTCATACTATTCGAATGCAAGTTCCATCAGAAAACCGAGGAAGAATCACAAATGTTTAGAACGAGAGAGCTATAGTATATGTATTTCACATATTCATATAGTATATATGTCAAACGCGTACTAGTGGCGATGTAAAATGCAAGCAATGCCGCTGCACGTCGATCCTTTCAAGAGTAGTAAGGTTGATATATGGTGAACGCGGCCAGCATCGTCATGGGGACACTACTTCTTATCGTTTTACTGATACACTTGATCATATATAAACGACATCGTACCTGGAATGACTCGCAATTTTCACAAATCATTTTCCAATCATCAGTATTATTATTAGGAATACTATTTCTTCCCACAGATCTATCATACATTTTTATTTATACTCAATATTATGCTTTTTCTCCATTCTCAAAATTAATGTTATGTAAAATCTGTATTATCACTTTTTTTTCTCTCTTTGCATTATAGCCACAGCCGGCTTCCAGTTTTGTTGCGGTTTCAGTCGAGCTGGGTTAATCCAAGCTCAACGCCTGAAACTGCACCGCCACATTAATGTTTGCTGTTCCGATTACATTATATTTAAAAATGAATTTAATCATCTCCATTCCCGAATTATATATTTATATTTGCATATTTCATACATGCTTTGAACAGAAAAAATTTGGTGAAGATTATAAAAAATGTGGGATATTAAACAAGCGTGTACCACTCTTCATTAGTATATCTTTACATATTCTTTTTTTTTTTTGGTTTTATGAACGAAGCGTGCATCATTTGTAGAAGGCCTTTTCACACCCGTCGAGGTGTCGTCGCGCGTGGCCCATTCTATACGAGCCTGAGCATGCCACCAAGCCAAGTGTAATGACGATGAAGATATATACATATATGTATAGAGATCCACTCACTCTATCTATATTATATCTGCTCTGTCTCGTACATTCTTGTGTCGCTTGGCCAACCTCGAAAGGCATCATGCTAACGTCTGGACGGATGTGTTCATCGGCCAAGAAATAAAAAAAAAAAAGCCCGCTACATTGTTGTGAAACAAACTGACACCTTGTCTGTCGTCTACGTCACCTGTTGCTGAAGAAAATTCTTGGCACTTGTCATATTCTTCTTTTTATTTTTGCGTTCGTTGTTATTGTCAAGTTAAAAGTTGGGCTGTGATATAACCGGAAGACAATAAGAATTCTCTCTATGCAGATGAGACTGTTAGAATACAATGATAAATCTACTTAGATATGTCAGAGTACAAATGTGTCCAATTATAGATCAGGTTAATCGAGGTTTTTGAACTTTTCACCCTGCATAAAATAGAGTTATTGATTCGTTTCTATAAATATAGCAACACTATATACCATTGTGATATTTGACGATCAATAATTTCGTTTTATCATTAAGTTACCATGGGGCTATTTTTAAATTCACCCCCCCTATCAGTCAGATATTTTTTTTTTATGTTCTTGGCTACGTATATTTCTTGTCCAAGAGAAATCTAATAAATGGCAAATGGTTTATGGGAAATGAAATGAAGTTTATTGTCAGTGATGCAACGTAAATATAATTTATATTGTTTCAACAGTATTGTTATATGCGATATTTGAACACTGATCTAACTCTTCAATAGTAAGAATTACATTGTCATATATTTTGAGAAATTTCTTAAAAACACACGGTTCAGCGCAATTTTGTATAGGCTGATTAATAGTTTCATTTTCTTTGTTTAACTCCCTCCGGCGAGGAGAAGTTACAGAGACATCTGTGTTTTGGCGACGTCCGTTGAGCGAGAAAAAATTCGACTAGTCAAATAATATTCGTTAAGAAAATCCTCATAAACTTTACGTAAATTTCGTTCCATTTCATGCATACAGCGTTTACCCACCTGATGTCAAAAATTTGCAATAAAATAAAACAAATTAATTCAAATTGTTCGGAAAGCACACGATTATAAATTCAACCGCTTTTCAATGTTTCCAAACACTCTATTTTTATTTGCATTTGCATTATTGAAATATCTTCTGCATTTCATGAAGTCGAGGAAACTCACGTTGGTCAAATCATCGTCATCAACAGGGTAGTAAGACTAATTAGCATTCGCATAATTTTGAAGTATTTTTTGTTGAACGTTTTCACCATGACGAAATATCTTAAAATGGAAATGAATCAATATGAAACTGAATTAGATGAACAAATATTTCTCTTTCTATAAGTCAGTCAAAATCAGTTAAATAGATAATTGAAATTGAATATCTACTAACTACATTCAAGAGTTTTAACTCTAGTTTCTAAGAATGTAAGTTAAAACAATGAAAATACGGATTATTGAGTAGAATTTAATATAGATATAACACGCATCTATGAAAAAGAATTTTTAATGAACATCACGAGCGATCAGTGGTAATTGTGTGAGCACAGAAAAAATTTCCCTTTTTTATATCCACAGAAGAGTTGGTACAGGATGTACTTGGCAGCAGAATAATTGTGGCACACTGCCGCGAGTGGTATCATAAAAAAAAAAAGGTGACAACATAAAAAAGACATTAATTTCTTTGCCTACTAAATATTCCACCTCTACGTCTCGATGATAATGAAACATGAATACTAACACGGTTCAATAGATTTTGTAATTGTTTTTATAATTTAATTAACCATGATACAAAGATATCATTGCTATAACATTTGATAGCCGATGGTAAATATTGTTTTTATTACTGTCCATCCTATACACGTGTATATTGACGTATTATTGTCTATTGTATATTTATTTTACATGGCAAAAAAGTATACATGAATTTGTATTCATATACAGATTCATGTATTCCACTTCATTATTTAATCAAAGATTTAATTACGCACACAGAGTTGAAGTGAGTTATGTGACATTTTATCTGACAGATTTGTTATATATAAATTCTACCCAATAAAATCATACTGATGAATATTACAAATAGTGAATCAGCAATATTAAACGATCTGCCAACGTTTTTTGAATTTTCATGATATTCCACATTATTTTTTCTTTCGTGAAGTTCGTGTAGGTGCATTAACTCATCGTGACATTGATGAACTTCTTCGGCAGTAGGAATTACATCGTTGAGTATCTTGAAAAATTTCTCAAGAGAACAAAGTTCATTGCAGCCTGGTATACGTTGAGTAATGAGTTGCTCAGTCACGCCAGTCCACAAAACTATCTATAACATTTATTGGATTGAATGTAATTAAATTGAAAAAATTGTAAAAATAAAAGAAAAATAATTGAAGTAATTAGTTCATTGATTTTTCATGAACTCACTCTCACGTAATAACGTTTAACTTCATCTTGAAGAGTTTCAATAATAATGGTTGAACCGTAACTTGGTAGTCCAGGATTTTCTAAACCGAGAGTTCTTGACATGGCAGCGACATTAAATTCGTGAGCAGAGTAAAAGAAAGCTTTTCTGTTGGATGGACGTAGTTTTTCGTCACGCAGCATCTTCATGTTTTCAGCAACTGTTTGAAGTAAAATACCTGTTGGGAATGTAAGTGACATAAGTGATTATGAAAGACGTTGACAGACATGATAAACGTTTAATTTATTTATTTATAATCAAGTATATACCTCCATTGAGACGTTTAAGCTGCTGCGTGTAGGATCGTAAATTAAAATCTAGTAATGTTATTTCTCGCATTGTATTCGGGTAGACTTTCTTGGTCCACTCCGGTAATGTTAAATTTTGAGCACTCTGCAAACGTCGTTTAAAATATCAAATCATACACAAGAATTTAATTTAGATCTAAAAATATCTTTGATACGAAAAATTCAAACATCAAAGTGTAAATCAGGAATATTTAATTTAAAATCAAAAGAATTTTGATTTCACTTGTTTATTGTCAAAGTATTGATCAGACTTGAATCAATATTATATTTCCTCGATCTAAATTATTCTCTCGTTTGTAAATTATCAATGAATAAATTGTGGAATAGACTGACGGTAAAATAAATAGTCAAACTGTAGTGAATAAATAGCGTACCTGTTCATTGAATAAATTATATAAATAAGTGACGCTCGACGTTGTTTCTACCCGTTTTCCTGAGTGCTTGCTAATGTACTCCATCACGTCGCTGTATTTCCCTACGGTTTTTCTAACGCTATCACGCATGAGGAAATCCTTATACACTTTGATATACCTAGAAATTTATCAAAGAAATGTAATTTTTAATAACAGATTAAATCGTAGATTAATCTGAACTCTCCACATCTTCTTTATGACAACACAATTCTTTTAATTATAATAATGGTCAAGTAATGTTTGGTGGTACTTACTGAGGACATCTATTTGGGAACAGCAAATTGTCTTGTTCGTATGGTACGGAGAAAGTTGATACGGGTAACCACTGTAGACGAGGATTCCAAGTCTGCTCTTCACTTGGGGGGAATAATCCAGCAAGTACAAGTTGTAGAGACATTTGCGCTCTGGGTATGTCGGTTGAGCGAGCAAAGATTAAGCTAGGCCAATAGTATGGACCAAAAAATTCATCATACTTTTCTCGAAGCATTGTTCCAATTCTGTATTCACGTAGCTTACCCTCCTATAATAACGGAAAACTTATAATTAAAAACCTAAAAGATAATATTGACTAAAAAGTCATTAACGTTTATATTTATTTTACTGATTACAAATGTGAATGTCAGATGTAAATTAAATGACCAATTGGTAATTTAATTCCAAGCTCTTTGTATCGTTGATGTGGTGGTCAACTTCAGCCTATAATATTTGTATATGTAGTTGCTAGCATTTAATTATTGATTTATAATTGATCTTATAGAACATTGCAAGATTTCGTCGTTGTCTTGTGCGATATCGCTTTTATAAACGCGGTGATAATGAAGGTATTCCAGAGCTCTTTAATGTTTTTATTGATAACAATCTAATTATTAGAGCATCAGTGTGTTTCACAATATCTACGATATTTTTCCTTAAACACATTATTTTGCACGTGAAATCCACACAATGATCAATTTTTTCCTTTAAACAAACTCTACAGTGTATCACTATAGTGTATATTAATCATTCGTGTTTACAATTCCAAAAAAAAAAAAACACCAGTGAGGAAATATTACCATAAGGAAATTGTTTTTTTTTTTCTACTTAATACACTGAGCAGTATACTGTTAATAATAATGCGACAGCTGGCATTCCAATTAAAGCTGGTTCAACGTAAATTAATTCTTCTTTCGCATGATTACCATCCTTTTTCATAATTTGCTCCGTCATAAACTCCGAAGTAATCGTAGAAAAATCAAAGAAGAATAGTAGTAGATAATTCACAGTCAGTAATTTATCATTGAATATACTTTCATTAAATTTTCAACAAGATTGTGAAGACGTAAATCAAGATATCACTGTTCAACGAGTAGATGAGTGCGCGTTAGGGAAAAATGGCTTTCGAGGAAATCGGACAATATCTACGGTTAACGTCATCGAGTGAAGGAGTG
Organism: Zele albiditarsus; assembly: GCA_958496275.1. Classification (NCBI taxonomy): domain Eukaryota; kingdom Metazoa; phylum Arthropoda; class Insecta; order Hymenoptera; family Braconidae; genus Zele; species Zele albiditarsus. The sequence goes on along the minus strand of OY292409.1, from coordinate 11,127,026 downwards.
TCATGAATACCTCACGAAAAATTACAGACATGATTGTTCCAATCAACATAATCTTTTACATTTGTATAATCTACGTATGAATTTACTTAATCTCGAAATTTATAGATCACTTCTTATCAAGAACTAATGTATATAAAATTCTATCCACTTGTGAGAAAAAAAATAAATAGTGAAGTAGAAAAAAAGAAAATGAAAGACAGATGAAGATTGATGGATGTAATCAATGGTCAAGACACCGAAAGTGGTATGTTATTGATCCCCATGTCTCGTCGAAGATTAATTAAGTGCAACATGTTTTATGAATTTACCACAGTGGATTGAGAATTAATAATAGTTATTGAAACGTCAACTTACATTAGTCAAGTCCCCGCTGTCAATGGAAGAATATGTGTAATTCCTGTGTGGATCTGTTGGATAGTTCTGGAATTCTTTATGAGGTACTTTTTCACCATGACGAAATAGCTAAAAATTGGAAACGAATGAAATAAAAAAAAATGTTGTAGAGTTAACTACCAAGGACATTTGTATATCAAATATTTATTTAACACAGTTGCTATATATAAATTGAAAATGTTTATATTACCACATGTAATAGCTTGACTTTTAGATCCGCCCGAGTATATTCAATGAGTCCTTGGATAATAAATAGGTTCACGAGTAACAATCGAAATGACGCCATTATAATTTGAGTAATTAATTTAATTATAGGGCAAAGTTACGACTATATTTTGAAATTAAAATCGCAAATATCCCGTGTCCGTGAATAAAATCAGATGAAAGAAAAAAGAAGATTATCACCAACAATGAATGACAATGTTTTGGTTCACCAACTCAGCATGCTTGGCGACGTTGTTTTGTCCACGAATTCTTTCAACGATATACAACACGACCAGTTTATTATCCGGCTCAGGCTGGTGAGAATAACGAACACAAGTGGGGATAGATGATAAACGACACAGGTTTATAAAACGTTCAAATGTACATGGAGCTGCTTCCAATGGTATTCCCTAGATTTTACTTCCTTGAAAGAGCTATTCTGAAGCCCATGACAAACGTCATATGAAAATAAGTGGGGAATATTGTGGAGAACGATGAATGTCGCGCTTCCTTTCACAGATCTTAGTGAATGCAAAACTTGTATATATTATTACTATGTATTTTCAATGTTGAGAAATAGTTTTTAATTAAATATGAATGAATTAGATATCATTATTGATGAATAATGCATTTGTTTATTTATAAAAAATGAGAGAGTAGCTGGAATTTGAGATAAATCATGTCAATTGTGGAAGCTATATTTGTTGAAGAGAAAAAAACGAACCCTTCTAAACTTTAAAGTGAGGTTCTGCTTTCGACATTGAATTGAGTGGTTCTCCTTCTATTTGATCTTGCCCTTCATTGAATTCACCACAAATTGGCTTGAGTCGGCCAAATAGAGCTTGATTATTGTCGAGAGGTACATTAAGAAGGGTAAAAAATTGAATAAGATAGTATAATCATCCAATTATATCCAGATATTTACCTTTGAATGGTTTAAGTTGTAGATTTGTGTGAAATGTGAGGGAGAATATTAACGAAACAGGAGATACATGCATGATTAAATATACATGCCAGTACAGTCCTTGTTACCTTTCTCAATATTGATCACGTCTTTTGGCCTTCGAATGGGTTTGATTGCAATTGATCTCTTTAATGTGTTCGCTTGATCGCACAGGCAAATCCATTAATCGCTTCTACGCTATAGAACTATATTCTTGTGATATTACATTATGAGATGAATAATTGAAGGTAAACATTGTTTCCACTAGCAGTCATTAACATACTTTGCTATCTAATATTCAATAATTGATAGAGCTAATTGAATTTTCATTAATTTTTTCATGACTTCATCAATTTTGCGTTGACAATTTTCATGCAAGCAAATATACTTATTATTTATATATTCTTCATTGACAGACGCATATTCGTGCAAAGCTGTACTTATCTCAATCTCCATATTAATTGGTATTATGCGACAGATATTTGGATGTCGTACAGAGTAGACGGATTATGTGATAAAGAATAGCCACCTACTTTATCTCTGACATCCGTATATTTCAAATCAATTTTTAACCTCTCTACCCATCAGACATACACGAATTTTTATATAATAAAAATGTATTCACTGAATATGTCACATATGACGCACATATAGTTTGAATAAGATGAGCATATTAAACTTTCTAATACATACATTAAACATATATAATATTTTTATGGGGATGGCGAGGTGAAAAAAAAAGTAGCGCTACGTGATGCAGATAAAAAATTGCAACGTTTAAAATTCTCAACCATAGTTTAATTGAATCAATAAATTAATTGACAAATTATGAAATTACACAATTGGATTTCGTCCTCGTTATTATTTTATAATATTGTGAAAATTTTAACTAATAGGATAATGAATATTTATTATGTTTTTTTTTTTTTTTTTCTATCGGTTTTTCCATATTCATACAACGATATTTGTATAATAATTTATTCTGCCCGAATCCATTGTGAACATTTGTTATTTCATATTGGAACAAAAGAGGAAAAATTAGGTCATTCACAAAATTTTATTGTTTCAATTGTTATGGCATAAATGTGAATAATATTTTCAAATATCATTTTCTATTGATAAAATTGTATCTATCATATTAAATATAAATTAATCGATGCTTCATTTGTACAAAGTGTATAATAGCCGAGTAATTACAACTCAAAATTACCAATGTAAATGAGAAAAATTAGTAAAGCAAATGTGTCACATAAATTTGCTCCTATCGTCGATAGAATTTTAAATTACCTTCTTTTAGTCATCTACTGGTCAGTTGGATGATTATCTCTGCATTATTATTTATTTTTCTTCCTTTTTTTGCACTAATCACAGTTTACCACAATCTCATGTTATATAATTACCAATAAATAATGAAATGTAGGTGTGCTTGTGAGATAAGTACCAGTGACTTTTACAGATTCTCTTGATTTTATTCCATGCATTTAATAAATACATGTGCACACCTATATAATCTTAATTATCACATACTACAAAGTTAAATGTATATGCCTTCAATGATTGCGTAACATAATTGGCGTTATACCAAATTATCCATTCAATCCGGATATAACCTTGGAATTTATTGAACTGAACGAGGTAATAAAGAAAATTCAGTATATAAAATCTTGTCTATTAACTTTTCAACTAGCTGTGACGATGTAACTGTACTATGTATGGAATATATATAAAATTATGTGAGAGAATGGGCATGTTATTCTTCAGTATATTAATTACGAACAATAGATAGGAATGAATAAATGAAAACTAAATAAATATGAATTCGAGAAATCCTTCCATCTCGCTCAGTTATTCTAGATATTATCAAACATTATAATATGAATTTGTCCACTGGTTGCAAAGGCTTTAAATTAAATAATTGATATCCTTACACTAAACCATGCTAACTTATTATGGATGCATTTCTAAACATTAAACTATGGTTTCCAGTACTCATTCTTGTACTCACTTGTCTTTGTTAATATTAATTCAAAGATCAAATATACCATTCAACATATATGTTAACTCCATCAAACAAAATGTATTTCAATAGAGGATCAAAGTGCATTGTATAACTTCAGTAGAAACATAGATAGATCCAATTCAAAATGATACAAGCTGATATCAAGCTCGATGAACTTTGTGTTTCTCCCAGTATTGGAAACTGAATAGATCCATACGAAAATGATGGGTTGAGTTACGTTGAATATATATCTGCTTATACATATATATATATAGAAGAGTTTTGTTCGAGTGAAATGTTCGCATGCTTGTGCAGTGAATCTTCACACTGTTTACAATCTTTGATAATTTTATGCAGCTATATACGAATGTATCTTCAATGTGTTTATCTATCTGTGCAATACAATTGTTCTCAAAGTTCCTTATAGATTCCAAGTTTTATATATACATATGTTTACATGTAGATATCTTTGTTCCTTACGTCTCACTTGATGCAATAGAATAGGAGGCATTTGTTGGTATACAGTTTTGTGATAGACACTTTCACTGGAGCGTTGCACTCTTGCAGTTGTGTGTGGTCGATGAATCGTAAGATACAGTCAAGGAACAGTGTACGCAAATAACTACTGTATATATATATATATATATAGTGAACATGGATATATAGTTATAGGTTTATGAAAGACTATAAAGAGGAGGAAGGTTGCAATTGAATAAACGTATCGACAGACGTCGACGAGACGCGGCGCCATCAGTAGCATACAACTGCAACAACCTCTCAATGTGAATTGAATGCTGAAGAGGATTGAAACACTGAGAGAAATGCCAGAGAAACGTACATAAACCGCGAATCAAATTGAATCACACAATTGTTATATGTTTTTATATATATATATATATATAAAAGGTATGTTTGGATGTGTATGTCTTTCGCTTTTTCCTTTAGATGGCGACTTTTGTGTTCACGATTTTGGTTATTTTTAGTTTGATTTTATCTTCTGAAGTGCAATTTTTTTCTTCTTCACTGAATTGCTCGCGTTTCGTCTTTCAGATCGGTCGCTGATAACGAAAATGGGAAATGACTTTTTATTTTTTGGAGTACATAAGCCCTGATTTATTATTCTTCAATATTCTTTGGATCAATGCGATTTTTGTAACAGGAAATATCAATATACCATTCTTTTAATATTTTTAATTCTTTTAATCTTGGTCCACTGTTTCTGTGTCATTTTCAAGAATGTGATTGTAAATTTGTCACTTTCAAAACATGGGAACATTTTTGACATTCACTTTGATAGTATTGTTGCTATGTTGAAATCGCAGCGAGAATGCTTTACAAATTCAAACAAGAATGAGAATCTCCTCAATTCCATGGCTTCGAAATGAATGTATCATATTTGCTAGATGGGAAGTTTGATAGGTTAGCTATATACGTATTTGAATCAAATAAATTTTATCGTTGAGTTTATCAAACTTTATTTCAAGACTTTTTTTTTTTTACGATGAAGATACTTTTATATTGTCATTTTTATGACACAGTGATAAGAATAGTTTTGTGAATCGAATTGAAATTCGACATTGGATAATTTTGTGATATCTTTACGCTTTTTATCATGATAAATTTATGAAAAACACATAAAATGAAGTATTGATATTGGCAACAAATGTCCACTGACAACGAGAAATAAATATTGTGTCTCTTTTACAAACAATAAATTGTTAATATCACATTTGGACCCACCCGATGTCTGATTTGGTTGGATCTAATTGTGAAAATAAATTGTGGAAAACTCGCGTTGGGGTGAATTCTATAAATGTGTTACAGGAAAGTTGAACATCGTTTCGTATAGTTTCAAGTGAATTTCAAGGTGTTTCATTCCCTCTTTCATTCCAGTGTTTGATTAGAAAAAAAAAAGGAAGAAGAAAAAAAAAAGAAACATTGAAGGCAATGAAGAGTTTTTTTGTTGTTTACTTTTTCAAGTTTTTATCATTACATTTTTTTTTCTTTGTTCAATGACATTAACGCGCCAATGATTTCCAATGGTTGTAATACATTGGCGGACTTGTTATGATTTTTTTTTTATATTCGATTGTCACATCGTGTATATATTGCATTATTTAATTGATATAAAATATTTAATTAAATTAATTGCTCCATAATAACTTGACTAATTAATGAATAATTGATAGAGTATGTGGTATAGTATGTTTGCAACTGATATTCAAACATTGTTTCTGTATATTTAGCTCTCAATATATGCAGTTATGGCGCATGCAGTAGGTAGTGACGTGGAAATTTCGATGATATTTTGGGTCACGTGTCATTGAGGCCAGATCAAGTTTTGCCACGCGGCAGAAAAAAAAAATGACAAAGGGACGAGAAGAAAAGAGCTATGTCGCACATATAAAAACACACATATAGGGTGGTGCATATATCGAGCCTGTATCAACTCGTTTATTCGCGCGTATATTGTTAACCCAGTTTTCATGACTGTACTGCTCGATTTCATCTGCAAGTTTTTTTCATTCATACTTTTTTTTTTTTTATTCTCTTTCAATTCTGCAGTTCACTTCCAACGTTTGCGTTAACGATTTCTAAATGAGAGAAAGAGTAACGAAGCGTTATCCACTCTCAATTTGCAATAAAGACAGGCGGGTCTTTTAATCTCTTTTAAACGCAAAAAAATCACGAGGAAATACGTAAAACTTATTCTACGTTTCATTCAAACGTGTTCTCTCTTCTTATACTTTCACGATCGACACATTGCAATCCTTTGTCTTTATCCTTCTTGAATGAAAAATCCGTAGATAAGGAAATTATGATCATAAACTTGAAAAATAAATGCAAAGTATAAGAATGAGACTGTCGAAAATACGACTAAACATTTATTACAAACTTCGATTTTTCTCACTTAAATTATTCAAGAATTATAATATTAATGAAATAATTCCTCTTCCTGCTCACAATTTATTCACGTCATTTTATCTTCTCTCTATACTGAACCCAATTTTACATTCCACGAACCAAAAAAAAAAAGAAAAATAGACCACGAAAGAAAAGAAAAAACAAGTAAAAAAATAATTCAGAACTTTTACCTCGTACGTAAAGTTGAATTTGTCATTTTCCTCAAATCATTCAGGGCTTGAAATATTAAACAGATAATTCTCACTTCATTGTAGTATTTATTTTTGTCACTACCACTGTATCAAGAAACTTCATTTCATATTTGTATGATTAAGCTTGTGGAATAAATTCAACCTTGATAAGAACTCGCCCTCGACATTGTTCCGTTTATAAATACATATAAATTCTGGCTACACGCGCGGTTTTCGACATTGAACTTTCAGAGTAGTTATATAGCCGGGAGGTGTGGTGTAATAATGAATCAGGTCGAATCAGGAGTGAATTTTTGCCCACCCTATATCTACCATTATATAAAATGTTCGGTGCAAGGGCAACAAGGAAGGGAATTTTAGCCTTGGCTCATCATAAAATACCAACAAAACTGACCTAACTTACTCCAGTAGATATATTTAGTATCAGATAGACAGAGATCACGCTCGACCTTCTCAAGTGTCCTGACATCATTATGGATTTAGTTATACTTCCTCATATTCACTTCAGTAAAAATAATTATATACAAATACATTTTGCAACTATAAACTTCATATGACAGGATAAATAATTATTTCCTCATTAATATACCTTGTACATTAATCTATATTACTGCGAGGCAGTATTAATGTGCAAGCTCAAATTAATTGCTGATGGTTTCTCAAACGCGAGTTTTATGCCTTCCGGTGGAACTATCTTCGTCAAAGATCGATGTGTATATTTCACCTTAAGGGGATTGAACCACGTCACTCCTTATATAGCCTCTGCAATCCACTCTTGGTTGAGGGACCGACGACCCACTTTAAACTGAAGATTGTGAGGCGCTAGAGAGATAGATGTCTAAAACTTTACTCCTCATCAACGCCATATATGTATGGATATACAATCAAATATTATGGATAGATATATATCGTAGCAATTTTTCTTACAAACTAATTCACGACAATTATTTATTCATCAGTTTCTTTCCATTCTTACAAAGTATTATACGATATATATCTATTTCAAATTACCCTAACGATTCACCTATTTTTCGTGGATTATTATAAATTAACAGTAAATTAGAGCACGTGAATTAATTAATTCAGTAATTAAAAATTCAATTTATGAATCAATCAATCCTTCAATTAATTATAACTCCCAATTATTTTCTTTCGCACTTTTATTTATTTATGGTTTTTATTTCGTATACATTTCTCTCTATTTTCACATTTGGCCTGAAATGTTTGAACGAATCGATTACTGCTCCATACATACCTTTATTTATATATGCATATAAATATATATATTTATTCAGTGGTGAGTATTCAGGACAGTCGCGGAAATCACTTGCGTTATATATGAACTATTATAAAGGATTAAATCTTGCTATAACTTACACTATATATTCCCAATCGTTTTCTATCAGATTGTGGGTGCGGTGATAGTTGAGACACACAGTATAGTTGACATTTGATTTATGGAATAGTAAATTTTAGTCATATGTCATTATCATGAATTGATAAATGAAGTTTCTAGTTTTTTCTCCAATTCGGAAAGGAACAATCTTCATATAGAACCTATTATTATTCCGAGTTCAAATTAGTTTTGATATAACCATTACTCTGCATATATTAGTACTCGTAATATATATATATATATATATATATTATGTATACATAATATACAGCGGTTTGTCATGATATGGTGTGTACTTCGTCTACGCTCGTTTCAATTTCGTAACTTGGTGAACATACGACGACTTCCGTTATGTCTCTCGTCTATCTACGAGACGTTCGTGTGCGTGTTGAGCATACAACGAATTGTACACGTAACGTTGTACATATATAAATACATACATATATGTAAATATATATTTATATATATATATATGGGGTTCATAGGAGAGTTTCGTGCGTCATGTATATAGTCAGAGTTAATCCTGATAGTGAACTTGCATTCAAGATTCTTCTCATATATGAAAAGTGTCTGAATCATTTATCAAAATAAATTTATTATTGGAAATTAGACGTTTTATATTCTCCAAAATACTCAAACATTCCGATATTCATTTACAAATTATATAAATCCCATTTATAAACAAAAGAGTCCAGATTATCGATCCTTAAATGTGACAGATACTTTCTGCCACCTTAATCTTTTGTCGTATACATTTTCCGTTGGAGTTATGTTTTTCATATATTATATTATTTTTGCATCTTATACAAAATTGAAATTCACATCACAAACTTTTATAATATTGAAAGAAAAATATTATATATATTTATCTTAAAAATAATTTAGACCTATAGAATGAAAATGTGTTGTACAAATGTCCAAGTTGAAAGGCTATAGGATTACTGTGTGCATACTGTAATTACTGCATTCAGTATTTCGTCTGTTATAAATGTTGAACGTTAAGCACATCAGCTATGGTACCGAGATAATGTTTAACCTATTTATATACTGAGCTGTAGTGAGACAGAGAAATAGAATGGTAGATGTATAGGAAATACCTCTTTATGCAGTGCATCGGTGCGAATACCAAATAACCAAGTAACTACTTGTAATTGCAATAGCGTCCATGTGGTCGTTTTGACATTCCCCTCTGGCGTTTTGTGTAAATACATGTGCCTTTTACCTACTAATACTGTTGCGAGAGTCGAGGATTATATGAGAACATGACTTCTACCACCAATTAGTCGAAACAGTATTGTATTAATATTAATTAACTGCAGTTTTTTTGAGTGGTGGTTAAACTGAATGTAAACATCACGTTGAGCGAAAAAATTGGTGGAAAAAGGAGATAAAGTGTTTGTTTGTATTTTCAGGTTGCAGTTTCATATCTCAATGCAAGGGTAAGATAATATACCTTTGAGAATTAATATCTGACGGTGAATGTTTGAGAACAATGTTTCTATTTATTTTTCTCCACTAGTGCAGAGTCTACCTTATTTTTATTTTTTTACTCTCCATACAGACAAATTTATGTCGGAACTGTTTAGTGATAGGAAAATAAAGAAAAATTTGAGACAATTCGTTTTATTTATATTTGGTAATATTTAGAATTATAAAAATACAAAGAAATAAACACTATGAATCTTTATTCAATAACAATTGCATATAGTCATAATAATTATTTTAATCATAGTCGTACAATTCAACAGACGAATTTTTTTTTAATTCTGTCTGTCTGGATGCATACTCTAATCAACGTACTACCCACATTTCTATGTGTCTTCTGCTCGTCTGTATTCCATTGTATAACATGGCAGGTGTACTCTGTCATGAAATAAAGTTTCATTTGCATGAGTAGACAATAATGTTCTTCAAGTAGATATAAGTCTAAATAACATCCGAGAATAAAGAATGTCAACCCAAAAAAAATAAAAAATTATTGCCACAGAGAAAAGGAGTTTAAATTCGTGTTTGGAAAATTTTTCTCAAGTGAAATAATTTATCGTATTGACACTCAGACATACAATTCGATCGGTTTTGGCTCGCGAAGTCGAAGAGCCCGTACGGCAATTTTCCTGTCACTTCATTTTATCGGAAAAACCGTCGAGTTCTATATACTTTAGAGATAAATTCTGAGGGACGATGGCAGTACCCAGGGTGTAGGGTATAATATTAGATGGAGTGTGCGTATATATGTATATATATATATCTATGTGTATACACCAGCCGACTCTCACTATGTGTCGACAAAGTCTTTTAAACTCGTTTAGTAGAATTGATCTTCGGCGTCGGAGGATTGAATAATCTGATGCTTACTTAATTTTATTCAAGCCAGTTGTTCCACACCCATACTGCCACTGTATATGAAAAAATTCTATTTCATTTTACCCCAGCTCAATGAGAATTGATATATTAAATTATGTATTTCCTTTTGTATCATACCCATATATATATATATATATATATAAAGATATCAATATATGTAAATGATTGATTTTGATAAAATTCATATGAAGTTAATCAACAGGAATATTTAATCGACTTGATTTAAATTATGCTGAAATAAATTAATTAAATTCATCAGGCTCCCATGGCTTATTTTAATTCAATTTTCAATTCAATTTTGTTTCATTATATGTCTACAATATATTATTAATTAGAGAACGGATGGATGAAGGAAGAGATTTAGTTATTTACTTTTTATCATACATATGAATTATTCATATATTTATTTCAACAAAATTTTTCATCTCTCAACGCTTTTATAAATCCATATATTTATTTTCCGAGATTGGAAAAATGTTTGGAATTTGTTCGGGCAAAATTCCTCTCGACTTTCTTTCACAATATGGTATTATGATAACAAAGGTTTATTTTTTCATTATTATTTTCGTGGTTTTTTTTTTTTCCGTTACTACCAAGCAACTATTCACCTCACAGTTATATGTTATACACCAGTCTGAACATGAACGTGGTATGACTACTTGCAATTGATGCACAAGTAATAATTTATTGGTATTCAGGTACAGAAAATTCTTACGACCAATTGCAATATATCGAAAATTCTCCGAATATAAAAATATTGCGGACATGTATTTTTATTCTATTTTGTTTTCACATACGTTTGTATATTGCGATGAGTTAAAAAGAATTTCTTGCAGGTTTAGGGTCATGCATGTCCGAACTCGTCTTAATATTTTCTCTCATGTTCTCAGGTCTGTGAAAGAATATCTCATGAATCTCCGACACTTTTTTTTATTTTTCCGTCAAAATAAAGAAGAGAAAGTAAAATAAAAAGATGAAATGACAAGAGTGATGCTCGTGAGATAAGAGCTCGTTCATGAAAGTGACGGACGAAAACGTTCAAAGAAAAAGCAAAAATTTTCTAGTCTCTCTTTTATCGAATTTATATACTTATGTCTATCTACATAATATGATGTATTGAAAAATTTCTCAGTATATGCAATTGTGTCGAGGAGGATAGATAATAGATCCGGAAAAAAAAATACTTTTGAATGAGGTGAAAAAGTGGTCGAAATATTCCATCAGTATATATGTTTTTGCTGCGTTCAGACATGTCACAACGTAGCGCAGTAGTATATCTGTGTTTTAAGGAGTACGAAACGTGAAGTGGTTGGCCTAGTGCATTTTCTCACGTTCTTCAATTCTTCCAATATTTCTATATAAATGAATGTATTTATGAAAAATTTGAGAACGATTAAAAATCGAAAAATTTGTTTTGATTCAGCAAAAATTTTACACCTTACTAAACTGAGCAATAACTCTTTGTAGAATATTCTAAACTCATATGAATGTGTATAGTTAATTTGTGTAATAAAATCTGCTCTACAATTTCATATACATAAATCTGCATCCTTGACACATCGCATGTCACTAAAAATCCTTGCAAACATTTAAATATTGAAAAATACAAAATTTTCATGCGATTATAAAAATACCAATTTATCTCTTGAGTTCTTATCTATCCAACTCTTTACCTATAATATCTATGTATTTTCCTCAAAACTTCGATAGATTTTATCCCATTTCAATATCTCCATTGGGCTTGAATGATATACACAAAAAAGAAACGAAGTATCCGATATCCCGCTTCTCTTTGCACAACGGTCACCATATATATATCCAGTTATGCTCAAAAGCCGTCTTACCGATAAAATCCGAAAGAATCGCAAACATCGCTCACATGTTGTGAAATCTATTTACAAATGGTGAAAAAAAAAATAAAAATTTCACATTCCTATACATAAATATCCGGTTGCAAAAATTTAATCCAATAATCCATTTCTTTCACCGAGAAAGAAAAATATTTTTACCGCAGGTTTTATTTTACAGTGCAGAAAAAAATAAATAAACAAAAATATTGAAACATCACAACCGTATAACTATTTTTTACATTATACAATGAATAATGTTTTGAATATTTTTGCCTTGACCCTATAGCGCGCGGACGCCCATCTTTGCAATACTTCCGTAAAGCTTTCCACGCGAGTATATAAATACATATATACAGGTGCGCGAGGATTCACTCGCCAGGATCAGTTGTGTATATATGTTGTGAGAAAGTAAAAAACGTGAAAAAAACAACAAAAAAAAGACAGAAAGTTGTGGTGATGTTGAACGAGCAGACGAAGAGAGCCTGAGGACTTTTCATGTCCCTTTTCTTCCGTTTCTTTCCTCTTTTACTTCACTCACTTAATCTACTATCTCTTTCTCTTCTCTGTCGATTCCACCATTTGGTTTGCCCCGTGTGTCGCTTATTCGCTCCGGCCGCGGAGGCTGCGCGGAAAAATCGATAGACGAGGCGGCGAGGAGCGCGAGACTCGAGCGCAAACGGCGCAGTCAACGTCGGACCGGCGGTCCTGAGGATACGCGAGCGTTATTATTGTGATAAAAGAGGCCGCCGTGTAGAGTTGCGTTGTCATTGATAACACCACTCTCTCTCTCTCTCTCCCTCATACTCAATATATATATTTTCCTCAAACTATTCAGTCATTTCTTTACTCTCATATGACAAAAAAAAATTCAACGAAAGAAATAAAATAAAATATTTAAATAATATCATCAACATTTCTCATTAATTTCACGTCGATTATTTTAATTCATTGTTATTCACACCACGTGGTATGTGTGTATAATATTCCTGATGTATTTGAAGAGAGATATATATACTATGGACATCAGAGCCTCGTGCTGATGCAGCGCTGCGTGAAAACGTGACGAGACTGTGATGAGACAATGTGTTGGATTTAATGCGGAAGTTGAAGAAGAAAAGAAAAATAACAGCATATTTTTTTATTTAATTTTTATTTTAAACATGATTGACTGATGAAAGTATTTTAAGTGTTTTTAAATTAATTATTTATTGGTGGTGATATATGTTAATTTAATATTTGACATATAAAATAGGGAATATTGACTTCTGTATATTTGTACAGATATGTGTGGAAAAAGGCGAATTTTTATTCAATTATTTATGAGATGTGATATTTGATAAGAGGTAGAGAGAAGATACTTTTGCTTTATCATTTTTCACAGTTCATTTACTAACGTCATGGATGAGTTGTCAAATAATCATATTATAACTTTCTGACAAACACACCCCTCGTATTCAATACAGTTTCTCCATTAATTTCAAATTAATTTAGCGTTCAGTATTTTTTAGTTGTTGTCATCTATCCTATTAAAAATTGATTCATTGGAAAATTAATAACTCTTCATTTTATGAACAATTGGCAAACTAATCACAAATTAATTTATAAAATTATTTGTACTGTTAATTACATTTATTTTTAACGTAACATTTCATTTCATTTTATTATTATTTAATGATTAAATTATATAGCTGCGAACAGGGATACAAAAATAAATTTAAAATATTTATATGCACGGGTTTTTTTTTTATTAAAATTGATTGGCGTCGAGTGGTATGATAAAATTTAGATTAATTGCTGTTATATATACCTGCATGCATGCATGTAAAGTGACAGGTCACACATGGTAGTGTGAAATCGATTGGAAATTTTGTCTGCATGAAGAAATCACGTACTTGGATTTATCATTGTTACATTTGCAGATACTCTGCCTGTGTGTATGTGTGTTTCTCGCATTTTCTCTCCTCTCTTTCGCCTCATACTTCCCTCTCGCGGGTGAACGACCTCTCACTACTATCCCGTGTTGCTCCTGAGGTCACGTTGTCGTGTTTCATCCCCTATATATCTCCTATTTTTGTCATAATGAATTATATCATCAATCAATTTTATTTAAATTTATTTCACCTTTTATTTATTCATAATTATCATTAAATTAAATAATAGATATACTCTACATGACTCCAAAATATATTATTGTAATAGGAATTTATTTAATACACATTATTTTAGTAATTATATTTTGGGAAGCTTCGGTATATATTAATTAAATGATGTATGGTTGGAAAATGCATTAGCGTATATGTATAATGTTTAGCTAGATCGATGGATATATTTTCCAGACAGAGTGTGGAGTAAACGTTTTATTAAATATATAAATTCGTACAATTAGAATCATGGTAATAATAACAATAAATATTAAAGACATAGTGAACATGCAATGCAGTAGATGAAAAAATTCCGATTGGCCGATTCATTATTTATTGAGATAAAATAATATAGTTCAATATAACAGCCATTATATTTTTTCGCGCCAATCTAATGTATAAAATTAATGAAATTTACTTTATATACCTCTATAAATATCTTTTGAAAATGATTATAACAGAAAAGGTCTATACAGGCTTTGATCGCGAATTCTTTCGCCTTTTTTTCTTTTTCTTTTTTTATGTGAGTGAGTAATAATAGGTAATTTCACACATCTAGTAAATGAATCGTCGGTGATGGTTGAGATTGTGAGCGGGAAAGAAGTTACCATTGTTACTTTGCTAGAGCAAGAAATAAAAATATATTCAGGCAAATTTACTTTTTTCTTTTTTTTTTTACCCCTCTTTTCTTTGAATCCCAAGGAATTACAAGCGTCTATATATTGTCGTCGATGGGCTTTGGGATAAGATAGGACGAGAAAGAATAAGGAGAGAAAAAAAAAAAAATAGCCTTTGATCGATTGGTAGAGAGAAGGAGGGACGGTAGTTATAGAGATATTTTATCTTTACCAATTCACGTTGAATTGTTCTGAATGACCTTGGGGCACAAGTGGGATATCGAAAAGGGACTTGATCATATATATTTATATATATATATATGTCTATGCAGTTCAGACGAGATGATAGGTGCCTCGGGCCGTTCAAAACCGCCACGACTACTCCTGAAGATCATGGACAAGCCAAGAAAACGAGTGATTGAGGTGTGGGAGGAGCACCCATTTACCAAGGTGAGATACAACAAGATTTTCGTCACAAATCTACTATTGAATAATTTTCTTTGTAATTTATCCGTTATTATTTTATTTTTTCTCTCCTGTTTTTAAGTTTTTGAGTTTATTCAATAATCAAAATTTATTATCATTGCACTAAAATTCATGATAATAGTTTTGATAAATGTAATATTAATAAATATTATGTCTGAGGATGAAGTATAAGAGTTTTATTGAAAAGTTTTATTTTTTTTCCAACATTCTACAGTTATTTATATAACTAATTTAGCATAAGTTTCTGTGAAATGAATCCTTGAATCGTGATTCGATAATTATATGCCCACAAGCGGTTGGGTAAAAATGTTAAGAATTTCCTGAAGTATTTTTTTTTTTTTCAAATGTTTGTTTTGTAGCCAGATGAGTTTTTCATGCTCTCTACATGGAGTGGAATATTTTACGTTAGAGCAATTCAAAGTTGCGTTTGTTCTACCCTCTACATGTTCATCACGTTCTCATCCAATTTTTGTCGTGATCTGCATGGTAGATCACGACAAAATATCAAACATATGTAGTGGATTGTTAATCTTATTCTGTGTTAGTAATACAACTAGAGATAGGAAAATGAGTGGTATAAAAAAAGTTTTGTTGTTTTATGAACAAAATTTCGATAAAATTTTATCTAGAAGTATTTATCAACGTAAGATTTTTTTTTTTTAAATTTTAATCCTCAAATACACATCACAAAAGTAGAATAATTGTCATCTGTCTACAATGAAGTATTATTATAATTCCATTTTATTCCACTACAAAAATTCAATTCTCATTAAGTGCAGTGTAGTCCCCAAACTCTCATTACTATCGAGTTAATAGCATCTTGAATATAATAGCATAATTTCAATCCTCATATAAAATGGATATAAAATTAATAAAGAAAAAAAGTGTCACAACAAAAATCATGCAATAATTGGAATTAAAGTTGGACTACTGTTTTCACAAATAAACTCAGCAGTTACTTGAAATTGTAGTATAACATTTCAATCAAATTTTCCACGAGTTCATATTTCGCAAATATATATATGAAAAAAAAAAAAAAAGAAAGATCCATTCAATGAGAATTTTACTTTGCTGATATATCCCTCTATTAATTCATAATAACTTCAATAAACCGTTCATCAAATTGAACCAACATACATTATTCAAGAAGGGTATATTTGGGAATAAAAATTGAATTGAAAATTAGTATATTGTCAAATTCAGTGTAGTGTACAATTTTCTTTTTTTACTTTCTTTCCTTTGCCTTTCAACGTTGAGTAAAAATAAATTATTTCAAACTCTGCACTCTTCATATAAGTGCTTTAGTGCTTTTTTTCATTTTTTTTTTTTTTTTTCCTTGTTCTTCTTTATGTAACCGTGAAAATGGCCTGGAGGAGTGTTTTGATATTGTGTGTGGATTTCTATCACATATATGTGTTCATGTGTATATGTTTGTGTTGGTGCGCGCAAGATCAATGACTCTGCATTTTCTCACTCGTCAAATCGATTCTTCGTTACCTCGCAGCCTTTCTCGCACACCACATTACATCACATTTCCACAATTTCAGAACAACGACAATGACGACCAGTTGAACTGTACACTTCACAATTCCTCCACCATCTTGATTTATATACGTATATATTCGCTAGAGTCATGTATATTTATCGAAAAAGGTAAACGAAACTTGCTGGAACAAACACTTACATATATGTGATGACATGAAACGTTTTTGGATAGCACACTCATCATTATCACTTGAAAAACACTCTTCGGATGTGTGCTGTTAATTTTCTATTCAAACATTTAATTCAATTTCTACAAACATCTTTTATTTTTCTTCAATTTGATATATCCAGAATGTATGATAATAATTTATAGAATAAATTTTTATCTATAAGTATTATAACAATAATAATATTGATTGTAAAATTGAGAAAGACGAGTTGTGTGTATAAGATGTGAATGCTTCAGGAGAGAAGAATGAAGGAAAGAAAGTTTTCCTTTCATGTTTCGTGATGAAAAAGGAAAAAGGCAAAAAATTCTTTGACGCTTAAAGGGATGTTTGTTGGTATAATATATCAATAATGCACTGGGCTAAGTGCCATTTTTACTTTGAGGATATTTCTGCATTTCAATCGATTGTATGAACACATACATACTCGTTATATTTTATATAACTTACCAATATATAATAATATATATATATACATTGCTCCATTCTTCAATACTTTTATTCGTTTTTCTTCTTTCATACTCCTCTGTGCTTATCGCCCATTTTCATTGAGTGCATTTTCCAATTTCGCGACATACCCTGTAACCATTTTGTATTTCATGTGCATTTTACCCTTTGTGCTGGATATCAAACATGAAAATTTGTGATTTAAATGTATATACCATGTATGTTGAGTGATATGGCAAAATTTTAAATCCTTGCAGTGGTAATAAAAACTGTGCAACACCTTTTTGGTGATAGTTATTATTCCATTTGTCTATTTTTATTTGTATCAGTATATTTCATATGTGGTATTATGTGGTTTTATGATTATAATTTTTTTGATATAAATATGATATTAATGTTGAAACAATGTAAGGAAGAATTTGATATTTTTCATTTTCTTTAAACGGTTGCCTGTTATAATTTGATTTGATATTGGGTGCATGATTGTAATATATATAATTTAAATAATTGTACGGGGAAAAATCAAGAGCTGTAGTTTGTTAAATAATAAATAAATTCCTAGGCGTACAGTACATTTTTCCTATTTTTATTTGAGAATTATGCTAAGTAGTATCCTTTACCGAACGAATATAATTCGTATAACTTTTACAATCTTTTTTCTTTTTTGAGTTGAATAAATGTAAAAATTATACTTTCTCGGCATAATTTTTACACGAAAATACAGAAATTTTGCTATACACTTAGTAACTTTACTCATGTGCATGATAAATATCCATTATTCTTTTATTCTTAGTTCGACTTTAGTATCTATTTAATAATTTTAACCCAGATGTTTAGGTATCATTTACTGAACTCATACTCTTGGTTTATTTTTGTGTACATCTCATTTGGATCTCTCTAACAACTGAAACATTAAGTAGAATGTTCTTAAACTTCCAACTTCTTCAGTTGACCCTTCTCCTTCTTCGACTCACCGTCACAAGAATTATTTTATCTTCATAATTTTTTTCTCCTATAATAAATTGATTGAATTAATTTCACTTAATTTAATTTATAACTAACAATATTGATCAACGTTTATTATATTCCCGTACATATTGAGTCACTGGACATATATATAGACTCAACGAATGGCACCCAAAGACCGCAGGCGCATTATTAACCGTCGACGCGGTTGTTGTTTCGCCAGTCAGGTCATCCATGACCGAGGTATTTCAAGCAGAAATGCTCTTGTACATATATATATATATCCATACATATATATTCTGCATATATGTGCCGTCGAAAAGTTAACAAATTAGTGGCTATCAACGGTCGTAGAGAAATGAAATAATCGTTATAGTAAAACAGCAATAAAAGTCTCGCGAAATAAAAACTAAAATGGTAGGAAAAAAAAAATAAATAAATAAAATTGGGAAGTATTTAAATTCCTTTTTTTTTCTTTCCCCTCCATTCGCTTCGATAAATAATTTTTCTCCGTGTATAGAAAATGATCGGAAATTGAATTGAAAAAGGATTTGATGTTTTTTTCCCCCACACTCACCCTTCCATCCCCCAATAATTCCACGAGACATATCACCATCAGAAAACAATATAGTGGTGAAAATAAAAATAGAGAAATATGAAATATCCATGAGCATTCTTATTTTCAATACCAAACATAAATTCGACTCTCTTTTTTCATTATTATTATTATTATTATTATTATATACTATCTCTTATTTTTTGTCATTTTTACCGGCGCAGGATGACTTCATTTCGAACATAAATGTATATATAGGCTGGTTACATTGTCCCACATCCAATATTGAACGCGTCGTCTGCAATCGACCGAAACAAATGTGACTATTCTCCCAGAGGTGTATTGTATATATATACACATATATATATATATTTGTTCAGCAGTATTGCTATTTCTTCTCCCTTACAATATTCCACCCTCTGGTCTTCTCATTCAATTCATTTTATAACATTAGTCACGTTGCCAAAGTTTGAAATGGAAAACTTGTCTCGGTATTTAATTACGTGTGCAAAATTGTAATGAGATGAAAATAAAAGTGAAAGGAAAATTAAATAGATTGTTTGAAAATACGCCATCTTGGTAGAACTTTGAAGTGCCTGTGGGGGTTAGATTAAAGTCAAACTATTTTCAAATCAATAATGATATAAAAATGACGGATTTTGTTTGGTAAAAGATGAGGACATTTTTAGAAATGAATTATCAAAACTTCGTAACTCATGTATTGGTTTTTGAATCACAAAGGATAATTACGTATAGCAAATTTTCAAACCAGTGTACAATATAAGTGTAATTAATTGCGTACGAAGTGTCCGTGCAGCGGTTTATCATGATCAAAATTCATGAATTATATACGCGATTAAAATCATAGATATCATGTATATGAATAGCTTTTTATAAATGAATATAAATATATCAATTGTACCTGGGAATATGTCGACATTGACCGGTTTTCCGATTTCCCATTGCACTAATTATTTTGTTGACCGTGTTTATATATTTGTTCAGTGGATTTGTTCATTTCGAATTGTTGATTCAATCGGTGGAATCAATTTGAGGTAATGGCTGAATGGGAAAATAATTTCTTTACATTTTTTCTGGAGCGATTTATAAATATACAAATTAATCATTTGATAGACGTTTATTTTTTGAAACCCATGAATCAAATTCCAACTAGGAATAAATAATAAAAAAAAGTGAACGAAAGCATTTCAGTGTGCACGCGATGAGGTTAAAAAGTAAAACAAATTGTTCTGTTATTTATGCTAAATACTTGAACATTTATATATGAATGCCATTTGTATGTTTTGCAGAAAGTTCGCTTGTCGGTGATTAAGTCCTGCGGTTCAGAATGAATCGACGTGAGGACCCGCTGCTTCGGCAGCACTGCAGTCGATTGCTTCAGTTAGCCGAGACCACTAACATCAAGCCGGGTCATGGGAGTGGCAAGAGACGAGGCCAAAGTACACCCCACGGCTTTGGACCGAGGTATACATGTAGCATCAGTCAGCCAGTCGTTCGATGTTTATTCATATGTTTATGTATAACCCACCTACAAACTCCTTTCTCATCAAATGGTTACGAATTAGCGAACGCCAAATTTCATGGTTGACCTGGTGAGGTTTAAATTTCACATCGTCATCATACCACTGTCCAATGACCCAAACATGATTTCATGCTAATTCTCTGTTTGTAGAAGCTGAATACATAGAGTACTAATTAATTTTTTTTACGTTTATTTTCGACAATCAATTAATTCCAATATTTATATTTACTTTTATTCTTGATCATTGATGATAGATTTAAACTTTGATTGGAATTTTGAAAACAAATCCATTGAGATATTTTTGTTTGTCTGTCTATTTTTCATTAACGATAAAATTATTTTTGTGGACTTTAGATTTAAGTTTTCAATCTAAAGATTATCTTTGCATCATCCGTGTTTATATTCATGTTTGTCTTTGCAGTACAAGCGGCCGGATTACGCTTCAGGATATTGTGAGAAATGATCCGGGATATACAACGAATATTGAACATCTTGTATTTCCTGATCGTAAGGGTAGTAATCCAAATTTGACTGGTCAAAGTGGTACTACTTCATCGTCAACGAGAATAAAGTCCAACAATTCGAGTGGAATAACTTTAAATGCATCGATGGGTAGATCGAGACTCGTTGAAGTATTCACACGACCGTATATGCGTGGATCGTCCCTTCAAGATTCACTTACTGCACGGAACAATCACTTCAACGTGAGTATATGTAAATGGAAGAGGAGGAAACACTCAATTTCAATGAATTAGAGATTAATTAATTTTTCTCTTTCCTCACGTGGAAAAATATGTAGTGAAATTATTTACAAATATATAATTCCACATTATTTGGAATACAAATTGAATAAGAGTTTAATATACGTTGAATTTGCGATAGACTTGAGAAACATGCACACTGGAAATGAAATCTTATTTATACTACTAAAAGAGAACAACTTAAAGTTTCATATTTTCAGAGCATAATGAAATATTCATAAATGATATATTTTCGTTTTCAATTCATTTTTTTATTCATCTTGTTTTCATTACTTCAGAATAGTATGAAGTAAAATTGAATGACAATATATTGGTGTAGATTTATTGAATTTTATTTGATATATGATACGTAATGTATTTTTTTTTATATTTTGAATTTATATATGAATATATGTTTTGTCCATACATGGAGAAACTGCGGCATTCGACCAAAGAAAACCAGTTACTGTTCTATCGCGTGCTTCACCCCATTCCCCAAATTCCCGAACGAGTTTGAAATGGAACTGGGTAATCTCGATTGACCGGTGTGAGTAAACGCAGTATTGATGCGAGGTGGAGCCGGTTTAGGTTGCGAATATCTGTGACGTGGTTCCAATTCGTGTCAATCATTTGTGTTTTGGACTTTCATTGAATAATTCCTGATAAATGTTTGTACTCGTCAGTGATTCGTTCCTCCCAACATATATGATTAAAAAAAAATATTCATTCTGCTATTAACTTGATTATAATATTTTATTATTTCGAGTGTTAAAATGCTTAGTGATGTTCAGGATAAATGTGTACAGCAACTTCATTAGCATTAATTCATAGAGCACTTCCTTGGATGGCGGAGGTGCTGGTAGTGGTGGTGGTGGTGGATCTGGAGGCGTTAGTGGAACAGTAACAGCATCATCATCGTCGGGTCATCCACCGGGTTCCGGATCAGCGTCCTCAAGGCCAAGTCAACGCCGTTGGCTTTCGCAAACATCACAACAATCCTCGAGGCAACAATCCACTGAGGATGGGGGAAGCCTCGTGGGGTCTGTAGGCGTTTCATCCAACACGACCTCGGCTTCAGTCCAGCAACCTCGACGTGTTAGTCCGGCGTTAGACCTAACAGAGATTACAAATTCGGCAGCATCGTCTACAGTTGGTTTATCGCGCACTGAACGTTCCGAAAGGTAAACCAATCTAATATAAATAATACGAAACATAAATTTATTACATTTATTATAATTATATTGAGAATGATGACGGTGGTGGTGGTGGTGGTCTAGTGTGCATATTTGTTAAACGTGTCTTTGGTTGCGTTAGCCGACCGCGCTATTGTTTAAGTATTGAAATATGAGAATTTTTCGCATAACATAACACTCCCATAGAACATTGGTTAAAAGGTGTACGTGGAATTTACGTTGTCACTTAACATGAGATACTGAAATATTAATCATTTTCTTGAAGTTGATGTCAAATTTTATTTATTCTTGCCATACTTCAGCATTGAATATACTTTATATAAATAAGAAATGTTTTCTGCTGCTCTACGTCTCTCTTTTGCGTTTATATATATTTCTCAGGAACTTAATAATTCATATTACTTTTGCAGAGCGTCAAATGTATCGATCCACCACCTACGTGGCACATCATCAACGGAATCTTGGGGCGAAATTGGCGGACAGATGTCGAGTTTTCCCGGGAGTCGATCAAATTCATATACACGTCCAAGTTCTATATCAAATTTGAAGCGTCATGAGAATATATCAACAGTAAATACCAGTGGGACGTCAACTACAATTGTTAACTCATCATCAATATCATCATCGCGTAATAATCATCATCATCGTCGTCAAGACAATCAAAATCGTCGACGTGATGCAACAAATTCATTTTTAACTGGAAGTGGTGGTACATCGGGTGAATTGTTTGTCAGTGGAAATTGCAGTAGGGAATTGTCACCGGTGCGCTGGTGTGATCGCGAAGTTGATGGTGTGTATCTCGGTAGATCGGGTTGGGTTCAGGTGCAACAACGTTCGTTAGACGAGAATCGTAAGACAAATTACGAAAGCAATCCTCAAGTGAATCAGCCAAATAGTTGTAGTGGTGGGGTAAGTGGTACAATTCCATTGCCTCGTCGTGCCACAGTTAAATTGGCAGACTATCATTGTAGCAATAGTGAACCGGGTAAATGTCCTGACTATGTGCGAAGTCTTACACTTGATTCACATCGTCCAGACTTTTTGAAATTACACAGTACTGATTACGAACCACCAAGTGAATGTGCTTCACCACACAGTATCCCAGAATCCTTCTCACCGCCCTCAATAACTCCAATTATTTCTCCACCGCCGGCATTCCAAGACGTGGCAAAAAGAATCCCTTCACGCTCGTCACGCTCAACTACTTCATACGGAAAAGCATTTCTACCACGTTCCAACGCCATTGTCGACAGTGACGTGATCAGTCCACCACCTTCGCCATCTTTAAACATGAATTGGACCACTTCCTCATCTATATCAAGAAAGTCTGGTTTGCCTATCAAGCCACGACCGAGACGGCCAATAGTATCCCAAGTGTCCGGAAATTCTGGTGTATCACAACCGCGACTAGACATTACCTCTAAGCAATATCGACTGGCATCAGCCAAATCCCTTGAGGATCAATCTAGCACAAGACGATCGCAATTTGCACAGAGATATCGTGAATCTTCATCATCCTCATCATCTTCAATGGGTTTCCGTAGTCTTGACAGTTGTGTTAATAGAACAACAATGCCAAGATTGGCAGAGAATACAGATTCATCAGTTGAGGGTTATGAAGATGGTGATGAAGATGATAATCCGGATTCGTCGTTGAATATTAGTGTGGTTTCGTCGCCGGGAACGGTATTGGATTCTTCACCAGATGGTAAAATTAATCAAGATCGTGGTATATCACCATCAGGACGGCAATCGCGTTTGAGCCGCAGTCAACAGACATTGCGACGATCACCTGGTTCTTCGGATGCTGGCAAACTCTCATTTGATTCATCGTCATCATCGTCATCAACTGCGAGTAGTGTAGATCGTGCCACCGCCGGTAGATCACCAACGCCAAATCAATATAAACGATCAAATCACTCAAGACATAATCAACAGGGCTTCCGCAATACACTTGCACTCTCGCCGGATCCATTGCAAACTGCGCGTGTTCGACGGTCACGTAGTCTTCAATTACCAGAAAAAAAATCGCCCAATTCCACAAGTCATTCGTCGCAGCAAGTTTCCAGGGAACATTCACGCGAATCAAATGAATCCAATCGTGTTGTGGTGAAAATTATCAATGACCGGAGCGCTGACAGATCGAAAAGACATCTACTATCCAGTCGTAAGTAAATTTGCATTTAACTAGAACTTGAAGAAGCGAAATAACATGATTGGTAATTGATTCGATAAGTATTTTTTTTTCTGGTGCTTTTTTTCCTATTTTCTCTCTGTTTTTTTTATAAAAGGTAAAGCTCAATCGACGGACGAGACATTGAGTATTGAATTGCATCGAGAGCCTGAAGTTGTAACTGAATACCTCTATGGAACTCGAAGTCGTCCAATAACACGAAGTCATCATACATTATCATCACGTTGTGACACACGTGATGACAATCCATCAGATCGTAGAAATACAACTGGCCCTTACGATGTGTATTTCATATCAGCGAAACAACCGCGTCATCAACAGTCGTCGAGTATTAATTACCCACAGCAGCCACAGTCATCAACAAGCGGTAGACAACGACCGAAAACTCTCCAACGCGGTGCCACAACACCAAATCCAAATATGTCTAGTGTGTCCAACGACATAAAATTGCGATGTAATACAAGTACATGCGATTTTTGGCCACACTGTTCACAAAAAGAAACTTTGTATTCGCCGAATCAAAGTCAAGCATTCATGAAATTATCTCAGAGTTATCCGTCGCATCGGCGTGTCTCGATTGATAGTGTTATCAGTCATTCAACGCGCGATCGTGGTAGCACTTGTTCTTCTCCGGCTGCTCTAGACGTTGTTGATGATCGTGATACATTGAGAAAGGTTCGTGCACGTATTGGTGAACGCCATCAAAATTCCAAGCAAGACGAACGTTTACCAAAGAGTGTATTGAAACAATCACGAAGATCGCCAGTGAATTCATCGCAGAATGGACTTGACCACGCGACTCGATGGGAATATCGAAATGCACATGCCGACAATGGACGAATAATTTCACCCGTTCAATCAAAAACCATTGGAAGATCATCCAGTGGTGGTGGTGGTGGTGCAACTTCTTCAATCACCACGTCGTCGTCCTCGAGTAGTGACATTTGGGTAACAACCTCCGACCGAACCGTGACAAAAAGTCCAAAAAATCCAAAAAGTAGTGGCGGATCGACTCCGATGGAAGACGCCATTGCCGGATCCTTGAAGACACTGCAACAAGGGCCAACGCGCGAATCAGAACAATTGAGACCTGGAAGTGCGCCAGCAAAACGCGAAGATTCGCCAAATGGCGATGGTTTTCTCGAGCCTCATCAACGATCTTCATCTTTACCTAAATCATTTTTGACACATGATTCAGCTGCCGATGGGTGAGTACCAAAATCACAGAAAATAACAACAAAAAAGGATTACTTTGCAAAAATATTTCTTGCGCATGTTCATGCTCTTTCGGCATTAGAAATAGCGAAATAACTCATAAAAAATTATTTTTGTTTCAATTCTCAAAATTACAAACCCCGGAACCGATGCTCAAACTGATAAACATGACAACAGTGTATGCAAACCAGTATCTTCCACGTCCCCATAGCCTTTATTTTTTCGTTATATACAACAATTTCGTAACGTAGTTATACCATGAGAAAGCGTGCGGAATAACTGAATCAAACGTTTGTGATAAAAAAATCCATGCAGAAATGGGACGATACATGAAAAAAATGTTCATCTTCCGACGTGTTAATGTGTTGAATTTCAAATTTTATGATTGTTAAACGACAACCCATAATCGAGAGAGCTGTTGCGCATGTTCTCGTGTTACATACAAACATGTATTGTGTTGTATATTGTCAAGTTGCTAATGGTGCAATTACTAAAGCGTCACGCCCCAACATAGGCAAACATATACATATATCGTACACATATATATATGTTCTTGCCATGAAGGGGATGAATATGGTGTAGGTGGATATATATAGGCAAATAGAAGCCGCATTCTCTATTGTCACCCTCCAAATATACATTCTCCATGGCGTTCTATGCTTTCTATATACACAACATTTCTATAGACTCAAAATCTCTGCGGATATGTTGTGGGTTAAGCAACGTGTCGTCCACAAATTCACTGTTGGAATCAACGTTCACTATACGTTGCCAATAGGTAAAGCGCGTATCCACATATATCACCATTGTACAGAGTGCATTAGTTAGAGGACAAGAAAAACGACAATAATTTCTATAGCTGAATGCGGTTGATATTTTGTATAGTATGAAAATACCGTTTGATTTTATGCATTATACCAATGTTTACTCAAGTACACTATAACGACAACGGACGTAGAACGCCAACAACACGGAATATAACTTTGTAAAACAACGAGACGTAATAACAAAAGCATGTGCCGGAACTTGAACAATTTACATTATAGATGAGTGTATATTATGGAGTTTGGTTCCATGTTTTCTCCGATAAAGGATTGTGAGTTGGTACATATATAAATACATTTCTCCTCTACTGACGGTGCGCATTGCCGTTGGCGATTGTACCCAGCTGCTATCTGTATATAATTCCGTGAACATCGGACGAGTTAAATACATATTATTCGCTAGACGACATATACGGACTACACGCACCAGTACATATATTTGTGAAGAACTGCAATAGTATAATGATAATAGTGCTGGTTGCGATTGTACAAGTGGAGTTTGAATGGAAAGAACAATTTTTTTCTCCCCAGTGTGAAAACTTTTTCTTCGAAAATCTCATCTATTTCGCATGGACCCTTGAACTTTTCCCACATGGTTGGTGTCGAATTTACACACAAAGAAAAACATTATTCATATTCAATTTTATGAATTGGATTTACAGCAATTTCAACACTTGAAGTTAGATGAGTTCACTATTTTTGATTCCATATTTATATAAATCGAAAAGGAAATATTTAACATTTTTTTATATTTATATATATATCTAGTATTTCTTTGACATGATTCTGCAAGAGCTCGTAAATATTCTTCAGATAATGTATATACTCTCGACTATTGTGTGGATGTGCGGAAAATTCTGAGGAACTTTTTCGTTAACTCATTCGGGGTAAAAATGATCTTGAAACTTCAGAGGATACATCAAAAATTTGCGACTTGGAAGAAGCACACATATGTATGCACCAACACTCTAACACATATAGACACGCGTGTGTTTATATGCAAATAGTAAAGGTACACATACGTGTATGCTCAAAGTCACAAGAAAATTGTTCAACTAAATATTTCATCGCCGACTAAAATTGAGTGAAATGAACTCGAGCGTGTGCGACTATACATGTTGTATGTATATATCAGTGTAATATATACACTTTTCACTCTCGCAAAAGAGGTTGTGAAGGTGCAAATGTACTTATGGAAGTACATGTTAATGCGCAACTGGATCTACATGTAGTTACACACACACACACATTCACATATAGCTTCATATGTTATTATATCATTACGAGCATGTATGGCATATACTACATATACGCCTTGTATAATCCATATGAGCATTTTGCTTGTAGACCTTGAAAACTTCATATTTGGATAACAAAAGCTAATTTGCTTTTTTTGTCCCATTTATTGAACATCAGTCAAATTCATATTCATACTCTCCCAATTAAATTTTTAATTCCATTCACATTATAAATTCAACTTTAGATGTTCATAACGATCGGTGATTTTAATCACCAAGCAAAGTTTCTGCATTGAAATAATTTACAAATTTTAAATAATTCAAATGGTTTTGTCGTTTTTTTTTTCTTTTTTCATCATTTTTTTCATTACCCACTTCATATTATTATTATTATATGCATGGATAAAACTGTCAAGGTCCTTTGAGAGAAAGCAACGGAATTTGGTAATTGAAAACAACTTGAGCATGTATATATATGGAAGTGGTTCTCGATTAAGAAGATTAAAACGGTGAAAATTTTAAAAGGTGTTGGATACCGGTGTTGATGCTAACGAAGCACGGCGCACAAGGCAAAATAATTTTCCACTGCAGATTGGCTGTCATATATATCTATATAATATCTATGCCACCGGTCATGCGAATTTTTGTATGCGCTTATTGAATTTGTAAATTTGCTGGCAGACAAACGTCGACGAGTGTTCATTGCGAATCGAATGAAATCAGAGTGTCCCGGATAACGAGCTACAGCATTTGCTATCACCACGTTCTTCAGGCTTCGTCTTTTTTTCTCACACTCTCACTATGATGCTCTCATTGAGCTTGAGAGAATGAAAACGAATAAAATTAAAGCGTTGAATTGAAGCGTGAGAATTGCAGCAGATGAAGTAAATGAAATAAAAAAATTAGAAGGAAAAGAGATTGAAGTGAAAACAAAGAATGAATATACATATCATCTTTCAACTAACTGAATGAGCGTTATTAGATGCTCGCTTTGTCTTTGAATCTGTGTTTGTATTAATGAAGAATTTTTAAACGAACTTTCAATTTGTAAACATAGCAATTTCTGTTATGGATTATTATAGCGGTAGAAGATTAATAATGCAATGAATTTTTATTATGGACCATTAGCAAAAAAAAAAAAAATGTGATAATGTTACTACGCAATAAAACATCATAATATATTTTACCTAAACATATATATAATGTTTTATTATGGCTAGTATTAAAATCCTTATAAAGTCAAGGTAAATTCTCATTATCGACTAACTGTGTGCCCTAATTAGAATTTACTATAGTACATTTGAATGTGAAATTCATCATGATATTAAGACGCTATGACAAGTACAAATACATTCTATCATATTCTTCACTGAAAATTAAAACGCTCAAGTATTATGCTTCCTTTTTTTCTCTCCATTGCAGGATATATAAATGGTATTTGTGGTATTGCAGTGTTGGTGAAATCACTAATATACATTTAAAAAATTGCCTTTATATCTTCTATTTTTTTCCTTATTATTATATCAATCTTTGTCACAATATTGATATAGTTCACTACAAATATATCAACATAGTAATTTTAATTGCAAAAATTCCTCTTTATATTTAGTGAAGCAGATGAGGGACAGAAAAAAAAAAATTGAAAAACTGGTTGATGAAATATTTTTTTTTGCAGTTATTTCATGTCAAGATGAAAAGTCATCAAAGCGTTCGTTGCAGCATAGCAAAAATAATTAAACGATGCAATGTATATACGCATGTATGTGTGGATATATATATATACACAACAAACAAGTTGTGCCAGCACATGGCACGCGTTTTAATAAAACGACCATCGAACCTCTATCATTCCGTATAAGGATGCACTTATGTTTGTATATATTCATCTCTCTTGTCGCAACCCACGCGTAATTTTAATACATATATACAAGACCTTAAAAGTCGAGTGGGCGTGCAATGTTACTCCGATTTCGGCATTGATGTGAATGTGAAGATGGATGGAAGGAGAAGTGGAAGAATGTGGGGACCGAAGAATAAAAAAGATGGGGCAAATTGTAATTGTGGTGCGACAAAAAAAAAAGATTCTGGACTGAGAGTAAATGCCAAAATGCCACAAGGAGACTTTTAATTAAGAGATGATGAAATTTTTTCTTTCGTGTTCGGAGTAAAAATTAATTAAGCTGCCCGAGATATGAATTGGTTGTGTAGACGAATATAATATATATGTATATATATATATATATATACAGGAAATCGATATAAATTGGAAGATGGAAAAATATTAAAGTGAAAAAAATGATTATGTTGGAAAAGTCAATAATAATTTCGTTTAAAAAAAAATATCTTCAATTATGGATATTGTATTTTTTTTTCATTACGATATTATATTGATTCACTGGTGTAGAGATGTGCTGCACATATATTCGCTTTTATGTCAAGTACCAAAAGCGCAGGCGTCTGTTAGCATCTCATTAGTAGTGTGAAATTTACTGGTCAAACATGTCCAGTGCATTTGGCGTGTAAAATTATTATCATTAGTTCAATGCTAATCACACCTGTGGTTAAGGATCCTCGAAGTACAATATATATGTAATTGTAACGCCATTAATTCATCCAACTATTGATGATGAAATATTGGAGGAAGATATTTTTGTTAAATTAGAAAATAAATAGAAATTAAAAGATATTATCTGCAAAAATGTTGGCATATGTTTTAAGTGAGTGACTAAATTATTTGGATATAATTCGTAGAATTGTTACGTCGATTTAATTGTTTCTGGTATGCAATTTGAATACTTCATCCTTGTCCATTAACGTGAGATACAAAGCAAGCGGTATACCTGGGGTACAAATTAAGTCTACAATCGCTAGATTGTTCGTAGAGTTGCTAATAGATGGCTCCTGGAGGTGAGTTAATCTGTATATACTCAGCGCATCCACTATCCACTATATAAACATATATACATATGTATGTGTACATTAATTATCCTGAGATATTATCAAGTTGCGTTTAAAATATAAAACGGTAATTGCTGTAACAGTATAATTATGTTACGTCATTGCTATTACGACGTTGTTTATATCTCTCATCTCACACCTAGATAGGTATACTTTATAGTTCAATAGAGTTTATTTTTTTTTATTCAAGTCGTTGGAGAATATTAATTAATGCATAATCCATTAGCGGTCAAATGTCGCATTCTATTATTAGAGATTTGATTTAATTATTGACTACAGTTGGAAAATTTTGTAGAATAGAATCTCATTATAGTATACAGTCAGAAAAAAAAAAGGTTCAATTAGCGATTAGTGATTGTGAAGAATTTTTCTTGTTTCTGAAGGAGGATAATTCTTCAACACCAATTGGTGTATTACTAATTTAAATTGATAAATTGCAAATTAAATTTGGGGGTTCGGAGACAGACTCTTGTAAAATTTTTCATATTACTGGTGTGGATTATGAATGTAGTGTGGGACATTTCAGTAATAAATTTGGCAAATAGGTTTCTCAGTTCTCTTCGTAATGTAACGAACAAATCTTGGAATTTTTTAGTCCAGCCACTCTCCAAATTACGTGATTCATACTGCAGCACACAACAGACAGACCGACAGATGGAAAGACGAATAGTATACTGGATTACTTTTTGCAGTCTCACAAATTTCGAGAACATTGAGAAATGTCAAAATGTCTCTGCAAATTTAAGTGTTCATTTAATAGTCAATTTTTAAACACTTACAATAAACGAAATAAAACGTACCAAGTTATTGAACAAATAGCTGCAACGATAATAATAGTGAAGATAATGAATAAAAATGTTTCGAATGAATGAATCATATTATCACTTGTTTATCAAATTCATGTTCATAAAACAATGAATAATGTTTCTTAATATCAAGTTTTAAATTTCGGACGATCCCAATATTTTTCTTATTGCTATGTAATTGGGAATTAAAAAATATCTTCGGTAACTGAGTGAATGTGATTCTCATGAAGCAGACCAGTGTTTTGAAATTCCAATTTCTCACTAAATGGCGACATCATGAAACAAAACTATCGAATTTCACGGACGTTTGAATGACTGGATAGTATCAAATCGAAAAAGAACAAAAAAACAAAGCAACAGTCACAGCAATTGTGAATAATTCAGTCCAAGAACTCTCCTAATTAAATTATTCATTCTAGACTAAAAATTTTCGTTGTCTCGGAAAATGGAACGTTCCGATAAATGCGATTTAAATGTCTACTTTTCCCTCAGACCAGTCGCCTTCAACTCCCCAAGTAGATAATAAAAAGAATTAATTTTCACACTATTGATATAAAATTTTTCCCACATATTATTGACATTAAAAATATATCAACAATATAAACGCAAAAATATTTATTCTTTTCTAAATCACATCCTGACGATTATTGCTAAATAATTCAAAATCGAACATGCAATAATTTTGGAATTTAAATTTCAATTTTTTGCATATAATACAATTGAAATTTTCTATTAACGTAATAGTTTGAGATAAAAATATTCGTTAAACACCAATAGGAAGTCTTATCCAAGTGCTTTTTTTTTTCCTGACAAACACATAGACAGTATCACTACATAAACTCTTAATGGAGAAAATAAGTTAGAAAAAAAAAAAAAAAAAGAAAAGACGTATTTAAATGGTATTGACAAAAAAAGTGCCTGGATGATCCACGCGGCGCAATGTCACGTGCGAATAAACTCACCAAGCAAGTAAAGTGGAGATCGTCGTACCGGCAGTTGACCTGCCAACCTGACCACATTGTGGCAGGGGTATATATACATACTAGGCCTGCGTTGTGTTATATTCAACACAATCTATACATACATACATATATATGTATATGTATGGCATACCTACCTGCCAAGAAGAGCAGCAGCAGCAGCAAGCCGGCGGCAACGGCGCCGCGTGGCGCTGCCATCAGAATTCAGAGAGTGCAGTCAGTCGGCCGCCGCCGAAACGGGAACACGCGAGACTGTGAATCTCTGTCCGCAAAAACGCTAATGTTTTATTTTTGAAATTAATTATATTAATAATTATATTCATTTCATTTTTTAATTTTCTTCACCCATCTCGCATCACAAAAACATTTTTTTCTCTGATATAAATCGTCATACAATTGCAATTGTACATTGACAAAACAAATCGATATAGATTGAATTATATATGTATAAACGTCGTCACCGTAGAAATATGAATTTTTTACACCATACCAAAAGAGACAGTTGATAAAAATAGTAAAAAATAACATTTACCCAGTTGACTTCAAATTAAATTTAAATATTTGCGAAATGCAATTGGGTTTACGCGTATAGTGTCATAATATTAATGAAAGATAATTCAGAGACACGTGTATGACGAAATACGAATTAATTTAATGATTGGAAAAAAGGGTTGACAATGTCATATATATTTTCGCGCGAGTGTAATAACCTTTCATTCAAATAAATATAAAAATATATATATAAATTTAAATTGATCGGTTGAGTTGTGTATGACCGAGAGAAAATAAAGGGAGAGAAAAAAAAAGAGAGAGGAATAAAAAATTGAAAACAAAAAAAAAGAAGAAATGACAAAGTGGACAAAAGAGAGTGTGAAAAAAGATGTGCGACACTGTTGACGATTCTAACGCAGTTGAATCAAATTATCGTGGCGCATTTTGGAGGCGCAGTTGGCATTGCACCTGCGCCCACCTGCGTAATACTAAACTTACACGACGAAATCTGCTCGGAGTTACCGGCCGTAGTTTGGATAACATGCTGGGGATTAAGGATGACAGGTAAAAGGATTTAATCACGAAGAGGCTTACACCTTTTAATTTAGCTTAACGGATATACACTGCTATATATGAATGCAATATATATATATATATATATATATATATATATGCACTGCTATCACACACATAGACACACATTCGTTTACATTACATTCACAAAATAATATATAATACACTGTGCAAAAATTTTTGCTCTGATAATCGCGCAAAATATAAATTATCTTATACATAAATTTATATATGTAAAGAAAATGTTAAATTGCACGTCATACAAAAATGTATTTTAGACGTTATAAATTATATAAAAATGAAAAAGAGAAAAAAAAGAAGCGAAACAAAGTTTGTCCAAGGGTATATATGTATATAAACGAAAATGAACGTGCTACTGCATAGTATGACTACTGTGATAAATAATACATGAAGAAATTTATTCAAACAACACGATGTAGCTGTGGAAACAACGGTGAATTTTCTATTCACTTATTTTACAAACCAGAATGAAAGGTTGAGAGAAAGGAATAAAGAAAGGAGAGAAAAAAGACAACACCGGTTATCAATGAAATTGGAGTTTCGCTGGCATCCGGTCTACTGCCATTGTCCTCTTGGTACCTATATGACAACGAAGGGAAATATAATATATATGTTGTATATAAAGGAAAGGGGAGTGATGGAGTGGCACACGTTTGCCAGTGTGTGTTAGCGCACTTGAAATCCTACCTATATACTTATGAAACTTGGTGTGGTCTGGGTCTTGAAATGTTTTAATGGTATAGTTGTGTATGCGTTGCTTTTATTATTGGTTGTATTGTCCTCTTTGCCTTGGGCAACGGACCGATACTTTTGGGTAAAGCTACATCCGGTATTGGTAGAGACAACACAATATTTATTAAATCAAAAGTCATTTGTATTTAGATATACTGGGTATTGAGTATTCCTCGGAAAATTTTCATTCTGGTTGTCACATTTTTTTCACAATTTTATATCAATTTTTTTGTCCGGCTTTTTTATTACTTGGTTGTTGTTGGAGCTATATAAACATTTATTATTAAAATGGAAAAACTATTTTTAAGATATTTCTAATATTCTGTTCATTTAACTGATACCTAAACACCTCGTTCAAAATTAACATATGAAATTGAATCAATTTCATCTTTACCATATTTTTGATACATTCATTCATTTTATAACTGCAACCATTTAAAACGATAACATTATTATTATAGCTCCATTATTTCACGCCAATAGTAACGAGGATGGAATGATTGGATAACTGTACAAAAAATCGTCTACTTTTTTTTTTGCATAGAAACCGAAGCAAATGAGAAAAAAAAAAAACAAAGACATCCTGACTAGATTCGAATGTAAATTTCTGTCTGAATACCTCATATATATTCATCCATTGATTAATTATTTCATTCTATATGAATTTGAAATAGTTTTGGTATGGAAATCATGGCAAATTCTTTGAATACGTGGAAGAAAATAAGTACAGATAGAAAGTGAAGAATGGAAGGTTGTGGAGATTGAAGAGACGAGAATTCTCTCAATAGTTATGGCGCGTAACGTCGCATGCGATTTGTGCACGAACACTTTGCGTTCAGATAGGAATATATATATATATATATATATATATATATATATATATATATATATATATGTATATATATATACAGTCATGGAGAATGTTGGCTGAAATATGCTCGTAAATGCTTGATGCTGCGTGCGACAGACATATACATAATAAAAAAGACAAGATAAAAAAAATTTGGTGGCGTATGATTTTTATCTCAATGTCTGCACGTGCTACACCGCAAAGTTCTTCATTTATTTAAGTGTAAAAGTTGTCTATATAGAATGTTTAAAAAGTTTTTATAGCTTAAATTATAGTATGTACTTACGCAAAATTTTTATTGACAGATCAAGAGGATAAAAAGAAAAATAAATAATACATGACCTTATGATAATTCCTTATTTTATTTACATATTGCGACTGTAAAATAATTTATGACAAATTATTTGAACATTTTACAAACACAATAATAAAGACATATATAAATAATCAAACGATTATGATGCCGAGAGATTCGTGAGGTTGAGATGTTGAATAAATGCCTCATTCAACTTTTAATTGGATAGAGAGAAAGAATAAGAAAAATAAATTAATTAATTAAATAAATATTAATGAGCAAATAGAAAATGAGTATGTGCACTTTTAAATATATATTCATACTCGAAGAAAAATATATTCTCCTTCATATTTTTAAAGATTTATTTTTGCAATCTCGATTGCACACTTTTTAAAGCATCTCAGCGCACATTCATCAAACGGAAAATAATTTGCCAGATAAAAAAGAAGAAATATATAACGTCGAAGATTCTCCATGCGGTATATGAAACGAATTCAATTCATTTAACAAGACATTCTCCCTCGAGTCTTGCCATAAAACTTCTCAATAGAAATGAAATTACGTATATCTATATATCTATGCATTATATATATATATCTATATGAATCTAGAATGATACGCAGTGATAAGAAGTTTATTGCTAATCAAGTTGGCATTTCCTGCACCGAGATGAGAAATATTGTTCAGCAGATGAACTAAAAATAAAAATAAACCGAGCATATCAATCATAATTTGCAATGGCAAATTGGAAATGGCAAGTAATAATAATAATGAAATAATGCACTCGAGTACCTTATGCTATATATATTCGGGCACTATATATATGAGTTGCATAATTCATGCGACATGGCGAAGTGGCTGGTGCGGACGAAATCGATAAGCGTTGAGGGCATGTGCCCAGCTTAGCTATGTTGTGCAAGGTCAATGATCTACATTTTTTTATACATCTGTATGTATGTGTAATAAATGCATGGTACAACATGCAGAACTACTTTAAAAAGTCATACAACACAAATTTCATGATGTTTAGCTGCAGCAGCAATAGTGGTAAGAAAAGAAGAGGGCGGTGAACATTTAACGATGCTTCATTGCGCCGTTATATTCCCTCTATATTCCAATGGAATATTTTTTTTTTTCTTTCTTCTTCTTTACGGTTTTTTTTTTTTTCTTTCAACTCTTTCAAATGCTGTACGATAAAAATGAACATTTATACGAAATCTACTTACGTATCGTCGTAAATTCTTCTACGTGTATGTTATACAATGGAAAAGAAAATTTTTATCTTCTCCGATTTTTTTTAAGTGGTGCAAAAAAAAAATTATTGAACATGAAATGATAATACTGAAAAAAGATAAGTTCTTGTGTGGAAATATATATTTTTTTTTTTCATTGAATATCCTCATTTATTCAATTCCTTCACAGAAATTATATATTCTAATTTCCAATATTCTTTGTGACTCTTCTTAGTTTTATACGAAAAGGAAAAGAATGAAAAAATATATTTTATTTTTCAATCCTTATACATAATTTATACTACAGTTTTATCTTCAATAATATTCTTTGATTTATTTTATCTTTATTCATCTTCATTTCTTATAATGTTTCTCTCAGTTGGAAAACGTGAATTGAAAGTTCAATCAAAAATTAATTCAGATTCAACGCACGTGTATATGTACTGTGTTGAGGCAGGTGTCAAAAATTCTTCTATAGTATTACTGCTACGATTCGAGTTGTAGCGAAGAGCACACGCGCATAAACAGGCGCACACACAGACATACTATACACAATTACTATGATCATGAGCTAAAGAAAATAGCTATAATAAAATGAAAGAAAAAAAATGTGCAGTGAGAAAGATGAGAAGAAAATTGTAGATGGCAAAATGGGAGCACAAAAACGTAAAGTAATAATAAAAAAGGAACATTGAAAAATATAGTATAGAGGCAAGAGTGAGCACGTTGCAGTCAGGTATATAACATCTGCCCCACTCAAATGTTGTCCATGCCACGCGACAGCTGTTCTCAAACCCAAACGTGTACCAGCCTCCACAATCTTTGCGGACAACTTTGAGAGTGGCAAGATCCAATATCACGGCAATGAACAAATATGTATGTGCAAGTGCTGCTGTAGATAGAAAATTTTCAAGCCATGCAACTGGCACAGATGAAAAGAGCAAAGAAAAAATGAATGGAGAAAAAAAAAGTGTGGGGGGGGGGGGGGGGGGGGACTCTTGAAAAAAGAACCATGTAAAAAAGTAATATCATCGTCAATTTATATGGTAAAGTGTTGAGAATAATGGTCATCTTAAAGTCTCTTCAAATCTACACACGTGTCTCGAATTTCTATCCTGATCACCTATACAGTTTAACACATGTATGTATGTACGTACTCTGGATAGTCCCTGTCCGGATGCTTGCACATCACAAACTCCGCACGTCCGATATTCCTTTGCCGAATTGAATCGACAGCTGCTGTAGACTAAACTACATAACCGGACGTGGTTGAATCCTATTGATATACCTCAGATATACTATACTTTCACCTGCTCCGTCATTATTTGTTTTTTATTTTAATGTACATATGCTGAAAAAAGAGAATAATTTGGAGGAAATTTGATTTGTGATGATTCTGACAATCCAAGTGAAACGTTTAATGATTTCAATCAACAAATTGATTTTCTAGTGTATATTGTGTATCAAATATCTATCAATTTTTTTTTTCAATGTCAAATATATATGAAAGAAAACTGACCTCTTTTTTATTTGAAATTAATACCGAGTGTAGTATCATACACATGACTCAATAAATATTGAAAATGTCAAATATATCATTATTTTCTAATCTTCATCCATTTAAAAATTTAATATCTCGTTTATGTAACGCCAATAAAGTATAATACAAAAAAATATTTGATGAAAGTCTGAAAATGTTTCTTTGAAACGACGCAATAGCACGTAAAGTGTAGGAGTAATATATTTCTCCATATATATATATACATACATATCACCTTTCTCTCGGATCATTTCCTTCAACTTTTTAATATTCGACTGTGTGTGATTCGATGGCTATACACTTCGTGTGTATGTTAGTCGCATAGTGAATTTCAAGAGCACACGTCTATTATTATTCTACTGGGTCGATACCATTCCGTGACGTTCCATGACCTAGGGAGGAATGAAATATTCGCATTCGATTCGCAACCAATGCATTCACCAGACGATATCTCCATTTATATTTATATACTTTAAATTCATACACGAATGCACACAGGTAGAGACACGTATCTATATACGTTTACAATTTCAAATAGATTGACATACTCCATGTGGCACACGAAAGTGATAGAAATGTCCATTGTAAAAGATTTCGTATGGCTTGCACATGTGTGCCATTATTTATTTTTGTCAAGGAATAATATTCTCCTAAGTATATAATACCCGATCTCAATCTTCCCAAATGCCATTTGATGGTTTCTATATTATATGATAAAAAAGCTATTCTATATATTTTATTTTATATTTGGGATCTCATATTTACAGTTATCTACAATTTTATTAATATATTTTTAATAATTGTAATGCATATACAGTATGTTGTTGATGTGATGTTGTAAAATTAAAATTACCGTGCTCAAATAGATATTTTATTGTATTCGGTAGGCGGTGAAATTTCTCATTTTAAGCCAAGACATAATGGCAAAAAAATTGTTTGATCGCAATATCAATTGAGACTTTGCCTTTTTTTTAATTCCTCTCGATATAATATGGGCGGAGGTTGTGTTCGAGTATAATATTCTTATGTATTACCTCAATAAATTATTAATAATGAGTGCTATAAATTGAAAAATTATAAAACGATCCAATGTGAATTTATTGTGATTGAAAAATTCATCATCAGTACTCTTACCATGCTTTTTGGTTTTTTTTACATTCGTGGTTTTCTTTGGTATTTTTCTTTTTCATTTGTTTGTTTGTTTGTTTTATTTTATTTCCTTTTTATATATTCATTACTGCACGGAGAGCGTGTGAATCAAGTCACGAAAGCTTTCAGAAGCAAGTGTGAGTGTATGTAGAAATATACGAGAATTGAGAGAGAATGGCCATTTGGAATTATCAGGAAGTTAGAGAGACCGCAGCATCCGGCTTTGTTTAGAGAGTATACACACATTATCTCTCGAGATGTGGAACATCACGTATATTTACAGGAGAGATCTTGCACAGAAAAAGACACAATCCTCTTTTCTCATCAAATATATAGTTATACACAATATATATATATAAATTCTATAAAATAAATTAAATATTTAATATTATTGTAAAGAATATGTGAATGCGTATATAAATTCACGCACTATGGTATCGGAGTATTCACGTGTTAAATTCATTATAACAAACACGGCCTCGTAACAATTTCACTTCATAGACTCTTCAGCAGGTTGAATAGATATAAACAGATACAATGTAGACATATATATTTTTCTATAATATGATTTGACAGCGTGGTGCAATATGAATGGAGATGTGTTCGGTCATTCATGACATTGCTACAGCTAAATTGTACTGTCATGAGAAACACTGCACAACGGATTATTAATAGTTCTGTTTCTTTTTTTTTGTCAGTATTATTTTATTATTCATTTCTTTGTTTGTGAAATTATTCTGGATGAATTGCCCAATATTTTTCATCAATATTATTTACATGCATGTGTATGAATGATGCATTCAATTGATTCTTGCTTTTGATGTGCAAAATCCAACTGCAGATTTATTCAATTCCATATTTTCCTTTTGTGTTTTGTTTTCTTTTTTATTTCTCTCACAACGATAATGATTGAATTTTTTGGTTATTGTTTCGGTGATTCTATATATGTGAATTGAATTTTTTAACTGGCAGAGAACCAAATGTTGTCTGGTACACGGAGTAGATGACCTGGTTAATGTAAAAAATAAATAAAAAAACAGAAAAGTAAAACAAAGTTCAATATATATAAACGTGTGGGCAAAAAAAAAATACACATGCTTTATTGTTATATAATTTTTTTTTTCTACAACAGTTTGCTATATTTTTTAGCATATATGAATAGAATGAAAAAAAAAAGATAAAATTGATGGCTGTTTTCCATTAACCATCCATTCGAGTGACATTGCTTTTATTATTTTTTTTTTCTTCTTGTTTTAATAACTTTTGTTCGGCGGCAGTGACATACATATATATACATCTGGTCAAACTGATTTACATGTGAAATACACGTTGTGTATTGCTCCAGCAGTGCATAGACCTTTATGAAATGAAAAGCCACTGTTTATGCATATACATAATAAATAGTTATTACAGTGCGAGAAAATTAATGCTTTTCCAACTTTCATTTATTTATTTTTTTTCCTTTTAAATAATCACTGAGTATAAATAATTATTTTAAAGATAAATATCCACGTTGAAATAATGTATAGAGTAGTGAAAAAAAATACTGTGCAATAGAAGAACGCATTATATTTTGTGAAAAATAATGATAATTTAGAAAAGTTTCTTTTACACGATTATATATTGCAAACGAATATACACATACACACACTATTCCAATGACCTTTGCGTGGCTGCCGATGATCTCGTTTTAGAGTATACCGCCTTTATATGCGATGCTTTATCTTTCATGTACATGAGATTTGCTCCCATGCCTTCGGGTGCCACAGAAAAGACCATAGATACAGCCAGAATGCTATATTACATGCATGCATATATATACATATGGATTTATGTATGTATTTATGTGAGATATAGTTGCACTGGTGTGTCTCTGTATTTGAAATTGTGTCATCTGTATAGACCAACACATAGCGTGCGAAAAACAAAACATTTTCTGCAACAAAAGCGAAAATGTATAATACATTTATATTTTTATATATCTTCGCTCAACATTTTATCATATACACATAATTGGGACAGAAACAAATGACGCAATAAATATATACATATGTGTATGAGTGTTCATGGCATTTAATTTTCTCGAGGAGGTCATATAAACAGTTGCGTCACTGGCAAAAAAAAAAATAAACATGAGATGAAAACAATTTGAAAAATAATACGTATATGAAAATATGATTGATGTGTTGGATGTGAGAGAAAAGAAGAAATGCAAAATGCGAAATTGTATGGTAATTTTATTTATATATATCTGGGCGTACTCAAAGTGAGAGTTTTTCGTCATTTAGACAATGGACTAGTGATCAAAAAAGTTTATTTCAAATAAATATATGTTAAACCGTTGTTCATTTCATTTAAAAAAATCTTTAAAACTACCCAAATGTACAACGAATGAATCAAAATTCAGCTGCAGGATTTATACTCCTGAAACATGAGATGTGTTCGTTTTTAGGACGTAATAATATACATTCCATGTAATTATAACCCTTCATTGATTTTGAGTGAAAAGGGTGGACGTTTTCCATTTACATCAATTCATGTTAATTGAAATTCTCATGAATAGAATATATTCAATACACAGTTCGCACACGTGGCATTTAAAAATAAGTGAAATTTCAGAGAAGATATGTATTTATATTTGAATCCAAACCAGAGATTTATTCCAAATCAATATTATTCTCAGTTTTGAATCAAATTAGAAATTCATTAGATGAATTATATTATATCTATTTATAATTTTGCTTCATGTATCAAAGTCACTTTATATTTTAATTTACGTTTAAGAATTGACTAAAATAATTGTTTCTTTCTAGATATACTTTTTCTGTTGCTATCAAAATTTTCTATATCGACATGTGATCACGTATTGAGGAAATTTTATTGTATCTATACGTACAAACGTACCTGCTTATATCAGAACTATATATTCCAATTCTATGGAGCGTTGTCAAGTAAGCCGATACTAAGGATTTGATGCGTGACCCACCTTCGATCCGGGGCTTTGCGCATCGATCGGATTACAATTTGCAATATCTTACGCTATATCTAATTAAATCCGATCTCACTAGAGACA
Organism: Zele albiditarsus; assembly: GCA_958496275.1. NCBI lineage: Eukaryota > Metazoa > Arthropoda > Insecta > Hymenoptera > Braconidae > Zele > Zele albiditarsus. The sequence goes on along the minus strand of OY292409.1, from coordinate 11,084,188 downwards.
TTGCATCCAATAACAATACATACGTAGGATTCCTGATAGATTATGGAAACAATCGTTCATCCATCGGATATACCTACGAAATATATAATCTTAACTAAAATTATAAAGAATGAAAATAATTTAATTCAACTTCGCAATAAACACTCTGGGTCTATTTATAGAATTATGGTGTATTTTATTTATTTTATTTGTGAATGACGCGAGTTCAAACGCTCAAGACCTCGAAGAGGAGTGCGTTGAAAAGGATAAACCGGTTTTAGTATACTGCATATATATATATATATATATATATTATACTCCCTCACACGTTTTAGACGACCGCAGATCAGTCTCGATTGTAGTGAACGTGCATTTTTTCAGATTAAAATTCTAACAATAAAGTAATCAACATCTCTTCCCATATCTTTCTCTCTTCAGTTCTCTCTGTTTTAACATTCAATTATATACATTATAATTTTCCCACAATTTGAAAATTGTATTATAAAATATAAAGTAAATCATATTTCATAATATACTCAATGAGAGAGAATAAAAAGCGTTCCTCCTTGTGCAGTGTGAAACGTTGGTGGAAAACGATTTAGAACGTGAGAAACGCTTTTCCACGCCATTAAATTGCCAACTACCACTGGGAGACAGCTTCTCTATTGCGTTCTCCTACTATATTATATACACATATATATTATGACTATATCTTGTCGGGTGTAATTAATTCATGGACCATTTTATTGCCTCAAATTCTCTGAGTTTAATTTTCACTGGCATATATGCTTGTATGTTTTTACCATTCAGTATACAGACATATTTATGTACCATTCGTGGTGTCAACCGCACAGACTTTACGTGCCCATCTCTTATGAGAATATGTCATTGTTGGTGATGATGTTGATGCTGGTGTTACTATTGCTACGTTCATAAGCATTTTATTCACATGAATTTATATTCACATTATTATTCATATTATTTCCCTTGTGTTTGTCGCAGAGATGAGAGCATCCAGACAACGTCAACGTCCTGGCGTCGAATTGATGGCTCAAGGAGATCAACACCTAGCCCAAACTGTCTTCATCCAGATAGTTTGTCATCTCCTCGAACAGCACCTGGCTCAGTGAGTTATTAATATATTATATTATAACTTATACATAGTTATATGAAATTAATTTACAAAAGTGGTTGAGTGAATAATTATATTCACGTTGGTATCAAATATAAATATAATTTTTGCAAATAAATATACATTATCTTTCATCAGCATATATTAAATACATGAATCCGCAATTATCATTGAGAGAACAAATAATGGGGTCATGGATGGAACTGCAGTTGAGTTCACAATTAATCTCACTTCCTTCTTCGCTCTCTCACTTCATGAATAAATTCTAAAGACAGTATAAAAGCCTGTATGTCCAGACGTCCGTCAGTTTAACTTAAGACAGAGTATCCGGAAATAGATTATAATGACTTGAGGCACGAGCAACACAATTACTTAATTGTCACTATTTATAAATATACTTTTGTATAAACAAAGGTATATTTCAAATGGCTATTCAATTTTTGTTTATATCTAGACGGTAAATATTATTCAATAGATTGATTGGTTATTATGGAATGTTAAATGATATGATGCGACGACTACTTGTGACTCATAGGACATAGACCAACCGACGCAAATTATTCCAGTATTGTTTACTTAGTTACGGTCTATTGCTTCAGTCGTTAGTCAGCAGTACGTCAATGCAGAGCGGGTACCTTCATATTCCTACGCGAAACATAACTCGATGTGTTGTGAAATAAAAATAAATTTACGGTCCCTATGCGTTTTAAATAACGCAGCATTTTATCAGTATTTATTCAAATATTGAAAAGCTGTAGTGGTTAAAGTAGAAGAAAAAGTAAAATTTATTTGTATGAATACAAAATGAAACGAACAACTGAGATGATGCTCGAAAGAATTACAGTAAAGAGTAGGCGAGTGAGGAAACGGTTATTGGTGACTAATTAAAATTAATTTGCATTACTCCATTCATTTTATATTCAAATATCTATCATGGACAACAGTTAGTAACGAAGAGTTTAAAGAAAAATATTTATTGAAAATACAAAAAGAGGGTAGAGAGTAGACAGCGAGAGTGGTTGAAGTAAAATTGCAATATTGCAAAGCTATGAGAGCTACAAAAGAGAATATACATTGATATATATGTTAAAGCTCTTCTGTTATGATTGTTTGTGAATTCAAGTCGAGACTGAATTAATTCACGTCTGAGTATCATCTTCTCTCAGGTCGTGATTTTAAGTCAACGACCCCTTTTTCTCATCTATCGTTCACATAATTTACAATCTCATATATATATATATATATATATATATATATATATATATATTAATGTATTTTATTTTCTCTTTAATAGCCGTCGCATGGCCAGCAGTCAATTCCCCATGAGACAGCAACTGAACGACGTCGAGGTACGTTGGGGATTAGTCGAGCTCAAAGACGAATCAAAGCCTCGAGTACACCAGCACTCCTCGATCGAGACGATAGGTAAAATTTAAAATGATATATTATATATCATATGTTTGATAGACGTGTCAACTCGTTTGTTTATTAGCTAGACTGTTGACTAGACTATGTCTCGCGTGCGATGAATAGACTGAAAATAAAAGGGGAACGAAATGTTTGACCTGAAAGAAAAAAGAACAAAAAGTCCAAGCCTTTACTTTGATCACACGACATCGTGAAATGACCCTGTTTTTCTTTAGGCTCATAGAATGAGGAACTTCTTTTTCCTTCCTTTTTTTTTTTTTTTTTCGGTACCCTGAGATGATTGTCAGTCACGGTGCATAAAAATGCTCACGTGTGAACTCTCTAGACTAAGTAGAGTCAGAAAACTACTGCTCGTTTGTACTGGTATATACCTGAACGAGCGCACACGAGTGAGCCAAGCTACTATACTCAGCAGTTCGGGGTTTCTAATTACAATCTCAATGGGACACCCACAATGTTATAGTATGGGAGTTGTATTTTCTTTTTTTTTCCCTCCTGTTCTTTCAGCTCCAGACACATACCGAATGTGAACACTGGGAGATTTTCCAAGAATTTATTCTTTAAACTCGCCGACTCGATTTTTTTCTTTTCTTTTGAGAACACGAATCCGATATGTTCATCTTCATCAACTTGGATCGTGTTTGTCTTTTTCTCTTTCCTGCAAAGTATATGAGAATGAAAAGAGTAGAGAAAAATAAAAATATTAATTGTCAGTGTGATGAAGTAACACCCTTGGTATGTTTTTGTATAGAGTGAAATGTTATGTCAGTTTGAGAAATGGGAAATAGATTATCTTTTAAAAAGAAAGACATTTAGATATTCGGCATGGTCAAACGACAATTTGGGACCACCTTCGACTCAATTTATTTTTTTTTTTCTACCTGAATTAACCGTAGGCTACTATCCAGGATAGGAAGCCCCAATAATGCCTGTATGATGTTCAACGTCACTGGTATTAGTGTTCATATACACCCACGTTTGAACATTATTCAGTTCAGTAATTTCCCTTCCTCAATTCGTATACATGATCATTGTCACGTAGGTCTTTTGAGGAAGCCCCGAATTTACGATGGCAAAATAAAAATTCTTGTCTTCGTATGATGAAATATAATCAACTTATCAACGAACCTTTCAAACTTGTTTTTAAGTAGATGTTGACTTCAGCTATTTATGTATTATTTAAAAAAATATTTTTATGTTTTTCGTCGACGTTTATTTCTAAGATATATATTTTATCACAACATACAGGCAGTGGTCAGGTGATGAAAATCGGCCATCAAATGATGAGACATCACGTAGACGAGATTTGAACACAGAACATCCTTTAATTGAAGCGACAATTCCTCTTGTACAACATTCAAGATTACAACAGGAAACAACTGGCATCAGTGGTCACAATGAAAATCAATCGTATCGTTCGCGCGACAATAACCCCACCAATAATTCGCAAAATTCTCAAGAAAGTGTCTTGCAAAAATTTCGCAAAAGTTTTTCATTGAGATTTCATAAACGTGGTAGCAAAGAGGGAAGTTCTGAATGTGATGGACAGTCAATGGCACCACTTCCACCACCATTGCCACCAGATTCTGATGCAGATTCACCGTCTAGGTTGCGACCCAATGCAACTGATGATGACAGCGAGCAATCAAAAACAGTTGTTGCCACTGAACAGCATCAACAACACAAGGACGAAATGAATGATCAGAAATTTCGGTTTGTTATTGAATGAAACTTTCCTTGAAAATGATTAAAATAATTTTCATAGCTTGAATAAAATGCGAATCATTTGTCTTTTTTTTTTTAGCTTTGGGCCACTTGTTTGGCGAACGAGTAAAGAGCGAAAGAAAAATAATAAAGCCGCTAGGAATGCCAAGTGCAATAGCGGAGACAGTGGTATTCAAATTGAGGTAAAATATATGACAAACAAAATAAATAAATAATTATTAATTTTAAGGATAACTCAGAAGTGTTATCAATGGAGAATGAGATGATAAGTTATATAAAAATGAAGATATAAGGTTTTATTAATAAAAAAAAAATGAAAAATAAAAATGAAAAAATAATTAGATGGTATCTGGCGGAGCATTGACTGGGGGCAGTGGCAGTGGGAAATACGGTGCTGGTGATAGTTCCGAATCACATGATACCGATGCACCGGACGAGACTGACAGTCCACCGGCCCTTCGGCGTCGAGTCAATGAAAAATCACGGCCCCAGTCCGAGCTCATCAACCAGATACTAATCGATAAGTTCAAGGTAAATTCGCGGATAATAAAACGCTTGACGCATCATAAATTTTTAGACAATCAATTTTAGTCGCTTACAGAAAATATAAATAACAAAAAAGAATAACAATGAATAAATAATCTTTTGTATAGTCACGTGTATAATGCGTAGGCAATTTATCAGTTGCGCGTGTCCATATCACGCTGTGCTATTCACAAGTATATATGTATATATGCTGACTCTATATCACAACCACATCCTCATCAGAATATAGTCAGCGAATATAGCGCATTTCTTTTCAGTTTATACAAAACTTACAACTGGTGATCAGTCCGCATACTCTTGCTGTTCTTATTTTTTTATTTTTTTTTTCACATTCAAACCATTCATGTGCTTTTTGTGCGTGTCGATGATTTATAATCCAATAATAAATGTTCCGAGTACGAATGCGAACGAGATAAAGTACATTTTCACATACTTATTTATCAACACATTTTTTAAATTATTAGGCGGACCTGCAGCAAAGTCGTGTGACACGACATCACAACGTACGAAGGACAAATAGTGATCTTGGTGGTCAAAGATTGCTACAGTGGGACACGAGAGGCTTAACTGGTCCACTGCATTACAGAAGAATGCTATCAACACCCTCACCCATAAAAACAAGACCGCCAAGGCTGAGTCCGAGACACTCCTCCCATGACATCGTTACACTAAGAAGGTAAGGTGCACCAATATATATCGTACACACAAAAAATACACACCCTAATCGGTGTCCTTGTCAAGTTTATATATGTATTATTATTATTATTATTGTCATTATACCATTATCATTATATATTCATTCTCCATCGAGATCGTTTTGTCCATGGCGCTTTTATTTGTCCATGTAGAAGCTTGCCATTGGCTAATTAATATTATTCCATCGTTCAATGGTATTGAAAAAAAAATAAGATAAACAGTATGCATAAATTACTGGAGGGTAATAGAGTTCAAATTTCTCCACGAATGTCAGTTTTATATATAAAAAGTGAATACCGGGAAGTTGTTGAAGTTGAGAGAAGCACAGTTTTTTTTTAATGGCGTTCTCCAATATACCAACATAACGATATAAAATGGCTCTTGAATATTTTCACGATGCTTTTTGTTTCTTTATATCACATCGTAAATGTATATATATATATATATATCATACATACATATACTTATATACTTGGTTTAATGCATCCTGTCCTCTTTAAATGCTCTTATGGTTTAAATTATGCCCACAATTTTGATGTGTGCTATCTCTCGCATTAACGAACAATATGAAAAAGGTGAATAAAAAGACGACAAAATAATTATCAAAATAGAATGCATCACATACTGTTTTTTTTTGTATTTTAAAACATATATAAACATTCGACCGCATAACACACTCCCTTATTTTTCTACATCACAAATTTTGACGTCGGCTCACATTTAAAGTTATTTGTTCGAAACTTTCCAGTAAATCGAGGGAAAATAGTGGTAGGTAAACGGGCACATATGCAACAAACTATAATAACCATATTATACCAATAATAATCCTCGTAAGAATTTTCTTTATCTATATATACTTATTGAGATTTGAAAGAAAAAAAAAAACACCAACGTATTTCTTTTTTGTCGTATTTATACTATAACCGCCTATCCGTAATTGTTGTTGTTGAATGTATTGTGTAATTGATCGAAGCTTTAAAGTATATTATTATACACGCTTGTCATAAATATTATAATCCCTACATAAATAAAAAACAATCTTATTTATCCTGTTGGTCACCTTTGACCCTATTCTGTTGAAATACTTGCAGTGACCTTTTCGCACACTCCAATTCTCAATTTTTTTCAAAATTATTTATTACCTCCCCTGCCATTAATATTTGAAACCGCAATGATTAATTATATTTGTTCTTTTTTTCTTTCATTCAAAAATGCAGTAACGCAAAAGGGAGAAACTCACGGACAAATTTGAGACGCTCGTTGAGCCAACCACTGGGAATAAATCAATTATCACCATTGATGCGCACCAAAACTGCAGGTTAGACAATATATTATAGAATATAGTATAATCAAAATATGAAAACGCAAATAAGTACTTTGAATATATATATACCTATATCCGTACACACTCTTTGATGCTTACATATACATAAACATTCACATCGTGCTTCCAAATCATTCATCCGTGATGCACGTGTAATTAAGCAATTATTACCGTTGATGACTATTGGATATATATTACCTTCACGGTTAAACAACTCTCGCTCGGTACATTGATATACCATATAATTTCTCTTTTTTTCTACATTTTTTCTGCTTTTCTACCTGCGCAATTAACCAAATGTAGTAGTAGCATGGTGGTTCTCTACATACTTGATAATTTTTAATTGAATAAACAAGTTAACGCGTGCATTAGTAAAATGGGTTTGAGAATGTTTCATTAATGCTTTCCATTGGCGAGAGAATAAATCAGCCATAAGGAATGGGTAATGAGTGCAGTATATCAATTATTCATCTTATCATTTCAATTACATGCCTATATGTATATATAAAATGTTTGAAATTAATTTAGAAAATTTCTTTTCTCATCAATTAATGCAGCATCAAGATTTCCCGGTGGTAATGTCTTGTCGGAGGACGAACAAGATTTAAGATCAGGCGGCAGTGGCGGCGGTGGTGGCGGTGGTGGATTGGGAACATCCGACGATGAAATGATGTCAGATTCTGAATCGTCAATTGCTTCATTTACCGAACGTAAAAAATCATTTGAACAGGCAATGGAGGAGGAAATTGCAATATTAGCTGAAGCGGTTTGGGATCATGTTGCTATTGAACCTGAAGAACTGGCTTTTCGTGCTGGTGAATTGATTGATGTACTTGACACCCTTGATAAGGATTGGTGGTGGGGCAGTTGTAGAGGCGAGCATGGATGGTTTCCAGCTGCATTTGTTCGGGTCAGTGAATTTTTAATATCATCCAAAAATATATATTTTATAGGAAAAAGAAAAACATTGTTTATTATTTATGATATTCATTCATTTATTTTTTCGTTGTTTCGATACAGCTACGTGTCAGCCAGGAGGAAACGGTAGAGGATTGTTTAGCTGCCATGGCATCTGGCGCAACATCCTCACAATCTCGCCGACGCACGAGTATATCCCTTTTGTCAAATGAACAAGTTCGTAGTAGTGTTGTACGTGAATTGGTGCAAACTGAACGTGATTTCGTCAAAGTGTTACGTGACGTAACTGAGGGTTATATTGCCGAGTGTCGTAGACGTGTTGATATGTTTACTGATGATCAAGTTGAAACAATATTCATAAATCTTGAGGATTTAATGGAATTTCAATCGGAATTTCTGAAGGATCTTGAGGCACGTATTGATTGGAATGCGCCACACAAGAGCTGCGTCGCAGAATGCTTTCTCATCCATGTGAGATAAAAACGAATTCCATTCATTATCATCATTTATGTTTCAAACAATAATTTCAATTCAAATAAAATTTCGATAATTAATTCATTTCATTTACTATTTTGACAGAGAAATGGCTTTCGCATGTATTCCGAATATTGTAACAGCCACCCAATGGCAATTGTTACACTTCAAGAACTATATCGTCACAATCGTTACAGTAAATTTTTTGAGGCATGTCGATTAATGCGTGGTCTCATTGAAATACCTCTCGATGGTTATCTTCTCACACCCGTTCAACGTATCTGCAAGTATCCATTACAACTCGCTGAATTGCTCAAGTATACCAAAACAGATCATCCAGACTATCAAAAAATACGTGAGGCACTTGATGCAATGCGTGCCGTGGCTGTTTTGATTAACGAGAGGAAACGACGAATGGAAAGTTTGGAGAAGCTCGCAGCTTGGCAATTGCGAGTCGAGGGATGGGAGGTAATAATAACGAATAATATTTATTCACGAATAATAAACACTGATAGGGTATATAAACTTTTTGCTATCATATTATAATATTTAGTCATGAGTACAGGGATGACAAAAAAAAATAGATTTTAAAAATGACATCAGAAAAAATAAGTCTCCAATTCATGTTGTCTAAATATTTTTTTAGGGTGAGGATTTAATAGAGGTATCATCACAATTGATATACCAAGGCGATGCTGTGCGCGTTACAACAGGAATGTGGACCAACAACATAACATTATTTTTGTTTGATCATCAACTAGTTTATTGTAAAAAAGATATACTGAAACGTGACACTTATGTATACAAAGGGCGCATTTATCTTGATACAAGTGAGGTCATTGACGTGCCAGACGGGAAAGGTGAGTGTGTTTATATGTCTATGTATGTGTATCTGATGGTAGTACAATATATACAATATAGCATTTATTACATGAAAAAAAAAAAAAATGGGAGAAAAAGGGAAGAAAAAAGAAAAATGAGAAAAATAAAAATAAATGATAAACCGGTTTTTAAACACAAATCATTTACTTGCAGATCATCAACTCGGTGTAACTGTGAGACATTGCTTGAAGGTATACAGTTGTGTGCGAGACAAATGGCTGCTATTCTGCTGCAGAACTGCTGAAGAAAAGCGTAAATGGTTGAATGCAATGGCAGAAGAACGGCGACTCGTTGAAAAAGATCGAAATGAAGGTTTGGAATTTCCTGCTGCTGCAAGACAACTCGCACGATTGGCTGCTACACGACAACAACATCGACGTCCACCAGCAAAACCACGAAGTTCGTTAAATGTTTCTTTTCAAATTGAACAATTATTAAAAATTTAAAAATTATCAACCCTTCTTATTTTTTCATTTTATTTTCATTAGATAAAACGTATAAGGGTGAGGCGTACGAGATGCCATCATATCAACCGAATTCATCGAATTCATTGGGACGAAAAGTTGGTACATGGTTCACATTTGGCAGTAACAAAAAAACTACTCGATTGCGACCATCCTGAGCCAGGCCTACCTTCGTACCATACATTGATTTGTGATCAGCTCATGATCTTCTGACTTTCTGATCTCTGCAAATGACATAGTTTCCATAATGGTGCCGCCCATTGGACAACTGGTTAATTGAGCTTGATTACAATCAAGGTGCGAAGGTATATATAAAAAAAATTTTATGTGTTTATAACCATATATATGTATATATTACATACTACGGATATCAGTATTGCCAAATTCACAAGGGCCTTTTGTTATTATTGCCATGACTAATGTCAATTGCGCAATTAATATCAAATTTAAATGTGTCGTATTAAATGGGCATACGTAACTAAAAAATGAATTTATTGTAAGGGAAAATATTATCACTTATGTGTATACAATTAATAATGACATCAACGAATGCCAAAGGTCAACTGCACGAATTAAGGTAGACGTAGAGAGAACAAAAACACATAAAAAAAAACTTATTGCTTATTGATACACGTGTTGCGACAATAGATGAAAAAAAAATAAGGGAAAAAGTAGCAGTGGTAGAATTTATTTACTCTAATGATAATCTCAGAGTATATGTAGTGATGACTGAAGAAAATGATAATTATTATAGCTGATATGTTTAGCGGATGTCGTAGGGTAAATTGACACTCTATGAAAAGTTATGCGCGCAATAATAGCAGTGAAATAAGATGGGGAAATAATAAAGGGGAAAAAGATAAATATGAACATTGACGATGGTCGATTCACACACCGTAAATTGTTTTACTACCGAAACAACTATCTTGGAGCACTAGAGTCATCCATAAAGACTGAAAGGCGGACGCTTACTTCTTACAGGGGGAAAAAAAAAAGGAAACTCACTTGGGAAGAGAAAAAAAAATGAAAATATTGCACACACGAATAAAAAAAATTATACCGCGGAAAATAGTTATCAGTTTATCATCGTATAAGTGTTATATTGGCACGTAATTTAGACGCCACAAAAAAACAAATGACATTAACTCTTAGTGGAAATAATAAAAAAGGTTGATATAAAATACAAACAATTGAAAAAAAACAGCCAATTCCATCCTGAACTTTTAACTGCCTATAACTGAAACATCCAATGCAATACGCTATGCACGCGAGCACACACGTGATAGATACAATTAGATTAGACTTATTATTCGCATAGCATCTTTGTGACAGATGAAGAATGAATCTTGAGAGTCTCCAATGAAATAATATAAATGTCTGATGGATGAAATTTTTGAATTGTAACTATACAAATTATGAATGTGACGCAACATCGCACTGCAATATTCCAAACGCGAAGTAAATATACTAAAACAAACGAAGATGGCGGTCCTAGATTAAAAACGATAATCATTGAATACGATGGAAATTGTGTCAGGTGAAAGTGATTTTGTCACTGCCATAGAGTCTAATTGGAAGAGAAAAAATAGAATGAATTCGCGAGTAAAAAAAAAGTGGAGGAACGCCATGCATATATTACTTCCATTGATTCACTTGTTTTGTGCTTTATCAACAATGAAAATCAACGTATTTTATATAACTATCAATTAAAATAGAACAAGGCTGTATGCAAATGAGTGTGTGCAAATATGTTTGTGGTATTCACATCTATCAGTAGTAATTTGCATCGTACTTATCTACGTAATTCATACTATGAAACGCACATCATTTTTTATAAACAGAGTGGAGATCCATTTTCAATGGATGAAAGATGAATGAACAAATAATAATTATGAATGCTTTTTCTGTTTGATTTCAACACTAATCTATATTCGCAAACTCAACGATGATTATTTGTGAATAGTCATTCATTGGCACAGTGACATTAATATTAATAATAAAAAAAAGCACATGCGCACACTTTCGATGATCGATAGAGAAGGAGAAGAGAATCACGATGCGAAATGGGAAAACTTGTTATAGTTAAGACGACGACAATATGATGAAGTGACATAGTGAAAAAAATTCTTTCGTATTGATGAGAAAGGAAAAAGGAATACAACTTGTACAAAGAATAACCAATCTATCGATAATTATATCATAGAATGAATAAACAAATACAATTAATTAGTGATGATAATTATATATTTGTTGCTTAGACACCACTTTGTCTAAGTGTTATTTTTATAGACGAACTTATTGGTTCCAAATGCGTGATTGAGATATATATTCTTCCAAGTATACAAGAGCATTATCCGAATTACGGATACATGCATACATAAATACATATAAATAGATGTTGATTGCCGATTTATGTATTTGTGACGTGATAAAATGGCAGACAAAAATGTTTGCTCAACAATAAAAAATGCATGTTCGTGCACGTTCACGCGTGTGAAAATTGATTTGGGAAAAAGGATGGAACAGTTGGATGAAAAAATTTCAATATTGGACAGATTATATAGACAAAGAGAAAATAAACAATATATGCCGGGTAATAATGGATACTTGACGCTGACGATTGAAACTTCTCTGCTCTCACTTATTCATATGTCAGCGATTTTATACCGTTAGGCATATTGTTTCCTTGCATGAGATAAATAAAATTAGAGCGCGACGGAGAATAATGATGAAAATTATAATAAGGAAGAGAAATGTATCTCCGTCGGCAATTTTTCTGTATCAATATCGTACCAAGCTCGACTTGATCAATACTAACTATTGAAATGTGTAAGTTCAATTTTTAGCTATTTCTCGGCGATGTATATACATGCGTACATATAAATATGAATATAAATATATACATATTTCTACATAGAGCTAGATGTATGTGTTTCATAGATGTAAATACGGACATAATTAACTAATTAATTGATATAGTAATGTGAGAAACTTCAATTCATTCTAGACAAATGTGAGAATCATCAATGAAAAAAAAAAAAACTGAAAAAAAAAATTCTTTCGTTGACTATGTTGTTGGAAGGCAGATTAATTGTTCGCCTAAAATTATTTCTATATTTATATGTCCAAAAAAGCTTCAAAAACTCGAAATCTAGAATAAATTGTTTAACCCCTCTCCGCTGCAGTATATATGTACAGTTTGATTAGTTGTACACACATTTTCATTATTGTTAACAAATTGTGTTCATAATAAAACGGAAAAAAAATCATATATAAATAAATATATTTACATATAAACACATACATGACATATATATAAAATGAGTTTAAGTTGCATAAACAAACATTTTATAATTCCAATCAACAGTGATTGTCACTGTGAACAAAATGATTCCTACAAAAAAAGAACGAAAAGGAAAGAAAAAGGGGATGAAGTAAACAGCGAAATACGTTATAATTTCGGATCATGACAGAAATGCATGTTGAATTATTTCATGCTCGCCCCATTGCGTGAGAAATTATTCAAAGTGTACGATGTTTCGACATTTCAACGCCCCATGTTTTATTTAGAAATGTTATCCCCTTTGTCTTTATTTGTCGTCGTCGTCGACGGTACAATGGGGTTCGAGAGTAAAATTACGTTGGGACACACAGTGGCCACTCCAACATCGTAAATATTAATAATGTTCTCGAAAAAAGTTGTCGTGTGCACATAAAAATCATACCTGTATCCACACTTATGAATGAACGTAATAATCGGCACGTTGACACTCATGTTCCATTCGAACTACTACCCAGAATTTTTATCTGGAATGTTCATATGTGAAATCAATTTAATTGCTCAAATCAAAATTATCTCTATACATAATTAGAGACATGAACAATTTTTGAATTTACAGGATCAAGATTCTTCCCCTTTTCTAACTATCAAAATATCTAAGTTATTGAGATAATTCAAATCGTTCAATTATTAAAATAAGTGGCGATAGTATTTGACAGTAAATCTACGTAATCCGGCTATTAAGAAAGAATCGAATTCGAAAATTTATATTTCAATTTTCTTCTGATGAAAAATTGCTCCTCCAGCAATAAAAAAATTTCGACTATCTAACAACTCGAATTCCACAGAGCAAACACTTTTTGTTCAAAATTTTGTACATTCATCTTTAACCGTGCAGTGAGAAATTAATTTGAATTGATAGTATTGAACAAAGCAGATAATTTTATCACAAATATTAGCAGCATCAATCGCCCATACCTGCAACAATATAATTTTATTAAGTATAATATCATAAGATAAGAAATATTATACGTGGAAAAACAGGATGCAATACGCCTAAAAGACTTATCCCCTATATTTTCTACTTTTATCTCTTTATCCCCTCATGATATTATTTTTCCTACATTCTCCTTTTTCTCATTTTACTTATCTACATCATAACGTAGGTTGATTTCATACCATTGCGTCTCGTTAGATACATACATAGCGTGTATAAAATATTACACGACGACAAAATAAAAATGAGGAGGAGGTGAGTGTAAATGTGAGAATGAAATCGATGCACACACGCGCGCAAAAGACGACAGTGCGGATAAAAATAGGGGGGAAAAATATGCGTGGGTGTATGAGAGGGGAAATGAGAGTGGGTACATACTCCTGTAGCGCGTTCAGAGCGTTTGTATATATAACTATATACAAAACCCGCGCATTTTACCCATAAGAATACGGTTAGCGTCGACTCTCATTGGTGCTTGGAGCTTTACACATCACCCTCTCTTCGCCATACGCTATCGCGCGCGCCCTTGTCGAGCACTCTGTCAGCATTCACCTCGCGACTTCGTGCCCGATGAAAAGCACGGCGCGTCTACGTTTAGCTGGCATTCGCGACCGCGTACGAGCCCGCGGAAGGCGACGAGATTACAATTGCACATTCGCTCGTGTCTACAGGACAAAAACAATACGCACTGATCATATATAGATAAATAAATTGATATAAATTTATCTGAGCACGTTGGAAACGTTAATCAATTAATCAATTTATCATTCGATAAATTACTCCATTCGTGCACCATCTACTACACCATATACTTGGTTCATTCAAAGTTATCCTCGTTGAATTTTCTTATGATTGAGAACCGGCCACGCGGAGGGACTACATAGAGGATAATATTAAAGGTAATTGTAAATAGAGATTCATTGATTTCAATTAATACATATATGTGTCGCACGTGCAATAAAAATAATGGTTGATCATTTAATATTTATAGTAGATACACAACTTTCATTGAACACTGAAAAATATGGTTCGGGCATTGTCCACGAGCTTGGCAATTGGCCTCGCCCTCACAGCTTGCGTTGCCTTCCCGCGTGCCACCCTGGCGATCGATCTCAGCCGATTTTACGGACATCTGCACTCAAAACGTTCAGGTGACTTTCATATACTTAAAATTGCCATATATATATATTCTTTTGGATGGACCATTGCGGCAAATAAATTGTCTTGTGAGTTATGAATTTATTTGTTGAATTTTCAGTTTGTTATTTGCACAAAATATGTAGGAGAAATGATAGAAAAATTCCTGGATGTATATTCCATTTTCGCCGGTACAAATGAGCGCGTGCATTTATCATTTTTATTTCGTATCAAACACTCTTTTTTTTTTCTTTTTTTTTCGTTCAATCAATTATTTTCTTTTGTTCATCGACCCATAGTGGGAGTGCCCTTTTGGCTGGCACTCTCGTTACTCCTCTGTTGTATGTTTCTCAATCGATATAAATATAGGAAGAAAATTAAAACGACACGCTTGAGCAACAGTTGCTGCTATCGAACACTAACAGAGAAAAAACGTCACACAAAGTGATTCAATAGAGATATATATCCGTATACGTATTTATATATCAATAGGGTATAGATATAGAAGGGGTCGCATGAGGCGCTTGAATACCGCATATTGAACGTGTTGTACCTGGGAATCCCAACACTTACCTTTAAGAATTGGGTCAGGTGCTTGTGTCGATCCAAGTGAATTCAACGACGCAAATTCTCAAGGTCGTACACCGTCCATTTAACCGGCACACTGAGGGGGTTGAACAGGGGGTGGTGGTGATGGAAGCAGTTGAAACTTTACGCTGCAATGAAAGAGAGAGAGAGAGACGAAATGTGCAGTCAGCGGCAACGTATTTAATGGGGTTCCTAACTATCCATTCTCTATAATATATAAATTTCCTCTTTCAATGCCACGATTCATCGCACCAGACATCACTTTTCATTTCACAGTTTTTATCGTATCATAAATGTATTTTTTGCCCCGTTCTCCCATCAAATTGACTTTTATCACATCCCCTTTATTATATATTTATATAAAGTCTAGGATGGGGATATAAATTTAATATGAGGGTCAAGCTCTTTGTCATGAGAGAGAATATAACTTTGTCTGGCCAATGAAAGTTAGATTGATGGGAATATGGTTTAATATTGTATTGTATGTATAATTGATGGAGGAAGTTTAATAAACGTATATCATTTATAACAGGGGATGCTTGCCACCCTTATGAGCCATTCAAATGTCCTGTGGATGGGACGTGTATCTCGATTCAGTATCTTTGCGATGGTGCCCCTGATTGCCAGGATGGTTATGATGAGGATTCTCGACTTTGTACAGCTGGTGAATTTTATTTATACATCAATATTATTTTCCACTTATTTTTTATCATCAATTTATAATTTATTTCAGTTATTGAAATAGACTACTAATAGAATGACTTCGGATGTTTCTCTCAAAGTGTCAACAATTTGCCAATGATTTGAATTCAAAATTGCAACGCTTAAAAAAAATGATATTTTTTATAATTTCAAATGATGTGTAGTTCAAACGAAAAATTAAAATTATTCCTCTCATTCTTTGTAGCAAAGAGACCACCCGTAGAGGAGACAGCGAGTTTCCTGCAATCATTGTTGGCAAGTCATGGCCCGAATTATCTTGAAAAATTATTTGGCAGCAAAGCAAGAGATGCATTGGCGCCATTGGGTGGAGTTAACATGGTGGCTATCGCCCTTTCTGGTATGTATTTCCATTTATTTTATTTTATCGTCGTTCTTTTGTACAATCTATCACTATTTTTCCCCTGTGGAAAAATTCCCATGTGGATCATTAAGCGTCAATCGCCTGGCTTTTATATAAATATAGCTGTAAACATTCAATATCACCCCGACACAATTTGTTCTCTTGGCACACCGATTTATATTGTCTCACCCTCATTTATATTTATCAATCGTTGCCAATTTATCTTATTTCACACGAAAAAAAAAGTTTTTGCTACTTGTAAAATATTTTCATTCCAATTTTTTTTTTTTATTTTGATTATAGGTTTATTTGATATGAAATATTTTCGGTATTTTCAGAGTCACAGACAATTGAAGACTTTGGTGCTGCACTTCATTTGATGCGTTCAGATCTTGAACATTTACGTTCAGTATTTATGGCTGTTGAAAATGGCGATTTGGGTATGTTGAAATCACTCGGTATAAAGGATTCAGAGTTGGGGGATGTCAAATTCTTCCTTGAGAAACTTGTCAACACTGGATTCCTTGATTAAAATGTGGTACCTGAAAAAACAAAAGTATCAACAACAACAACAACAACAACAGCAGTAGTCGTAGCTGAAGCAGAATATACTCATGAATCTTTCGTAACCACAGGAAAAATTGGAAGAAGAAAATAAACAAAAAGAAAAATCAACAAACTCTCCACGTCTGCTGATGGAGGTGTGAGAGAATTCAAGTTGATACGCAGTCAAACTTTTTACCGAAACGATGAAAAAAAAAAAAAATAAATAGAGATAAAATAGAATAGAATATAAAAATGCACTTTTCGACATAAAATTTGGATGAGGGGGACTCGTGTTTCATTATCGAGTAGCCACAAATTTTTGCAACAATCGATAAAGAGAAGAGAAAATGAAAACTGTGAGGATAAAGAACTTCATTTTCTAGATTTAAATATTTTTTTGACACGCAATTTTGTCGTGCACGCGTGATCATTCTCTTTATATACGTATATAAATGATAGTGTCTCACTAATTGAGGATGAAAAAAAAAATCTTTACAATCATTTGAGCTTATATGGCTTTGCATATCAATATTGTGAACGAAAGAAAAAAAAAAAAAACAAGAATAAGAAAGATGTATTATTTATACTTTTGTCTATCCAGCCGGGGAGAATAGGAAAAAATACACGTTGAAGGGAGCAAAGTATTCGGGACAATGTTGCCACACACAATAACATTTTCTCGTATACTTGTAACATCATGTAATGTGACATGTGATGATTAATGATGTGCAATTTCATGAAATAAACGCATACATATATTTATATGAATATACACATATATAAATATGTGTGAGGCCTAGAGATTAAATAATTTCAATTAGAAAATTGATGTGCTGCAATCAACTCGATTCTTTTTGGAATTGATAGAACTGACAAAATTAATGAAATTTAAACGCAGTGTCCCACGCAGTTCTCAAATATTCAATCTTCATAATCCAAATTTCATTAGAAATGCAGAAAACAATATTTTTGCGAGGTAGTTCTCTTTCAATTTATATAAAAGCAACTCTTTATTTTATCTCCCATTGATTCATTCCAAGCATTCATTATTCTGCACTTATGAAAATTTAATCGTTGCGTGTTATTTTCTCCAGCATATATATTAATATTCCAAAGAGTGAATTGTTTTCATTATGCTTCCGTATATATATATATATATATAGAGAGAGAATTAGCAATGATATAAAAAGGGGTTGTATTATCGACCGGATGAAGAACGACAGGAAATTGTTATACCATTTGCGTGATAATTATTACATTATCCCAATCAAACTAAAAGGGTGCGCACAATTTGGTGAAGTCAAGAGTGTAACAGGGGCATTAAATTTCTATGAATTTTCTCATTCCTGATGGGTCAATTTGCTTCTGAACAATCTCCGTGACTTATTCAACCTCTGACATTATCACCACACAATTCAAAATGTCAATTGTCTAAGCCTCTCCCACTTTAATTGACATAACGTGTACCTGTGAGTGCGCTTTATACACTAACTGTTTCCTGCGATATCCAACTACTCGATAAATTCAATGAAACCGAAATAAGTTTATTAACACAATTATAACCGTATGCAGTTCTATTAGTTTCGTGAAGCAAAACCCGGAGGTAATTAAGATAAGAAATAAATTGTACGCCTAAAAATATTTTTTTTCCTTGGCGAACGTTGCACAGATTAATTGTGACATTGAAAGTAAAATGCCATAAAATTTGGTATAAATTTATGAGATAATATTATGTGAAATCACGTACATATCATATATATTATTATATGCAATATACATATCAGTAATATTAATGAGTAAATATATAGAAAGCTAAAACAAGGAGAAGTAAGGAATCTCGTCGTCGTCATCCAACTCCCAATTCCACCTCTCTTTCTCTTGTCATCAAGTAATAACGATTGTATTATCCCGATATATATCTCTTACACTGTCTTGCCAATCATATGTACGATAAACTTCCGTTAAACCAACCAGTCAATGTCCAAAGAGTACATATAAATAAAATACTTGTTGTTGAAACAAAGACAAGATGAAGAAAGTGTGGATGAATATTGAATCAAAATTCTCAATTAAAATTTGCAGAAAGTAATTGAAAATAAATTCGCAGTATTTTTAATTCCCATGGGAATGTATTGATGCGATGGAAGAGATAAAAAAATTGTTGCTGAATCTACATATCATGTAAAATAATGGAGTAAAAAGAAAAATAAATAAAAAAAAAATGATAAAAGTCAACCCACGACAACAAGATAAATACAAACAGAGAGGAGAAAAAAAGATGATAATCGAAAATACTTTTATGAAGATAGATAAATACTATTTTGGTATAACAAGTATGATGAACTCCTTCAGGCGACTATTGCGATTCAAAATAGGGCCTGAATCGTGATAGTGCCTCATGGATAAAATAAAACCCTCCACATCATTGACGCCAAAGGGTCAAGTCGTCCTCTTCGCTCATTAATTCCATTAAACGTGCCTTGTCCCTTTAGCATCTTGATGTTAGGTAAATAAATTTAAATTCTCAGAATTATTAAACATCATGGCGTGACGCCTGCGATTAAAAGAAAAAGTAATAATAAAAAAAAGTAAATTTAATGAGACATGTGGAACGGCTATATGATGATATCGGGTGATCTGAAAGTCGTGGAGAGTGAAAAAAAAAGCAGAACATCATATATAATTATGAAGTTAATCAAATAATATTCCAACGATCGCGTTGAATTATATGTAATTGACAAATGAGAACGCCACGATTTCCTAGTAATCCGATATTATCATTTCAATCGTACGATATTATTTAATTAATCAACTATATGGCGTCATTGTGCCATTCAAATATATTAGATTTAATGGAATTCAAATTGATTGCAATTGGATGAGATGAAAAGAAACCTATTTAATTCCATACATACATATATAATTTTCGTTTGTCTTCACAATATCTCTCGACTGAATTTTAATGAATTTTTCCTTACTGTTATTCTTTTCGTTCTTGACACATAGTAATTATATGCAATTAATATATTGTAAGGTAGAACAGATGAGAGTAGGACAATAAGAACATATCATTAGATAAAGAGAATATGAAAGATTGTTTAGAGAGAAGAATCCTTCAAGAAAAAAATCCATCTTTCATCGCTCTACCTGTGTAAAATGTATATTTCTCCAATTGTTTCTTCAACCAAATAAAGTCTGAATCCATTAGCATTGTATTGGTATTCATTCAATTGATCAACCAAAACAATTCTGCAATAATCCGCAGTACTGCAATTATCCTGTGATACCGAACTGGAATAACAACCTTCCTGTGAATATTTACGACAAAAAAAAGTTGATCGAAGAACTATGAGGGCTTCAGGAGTTGCTATGAATGAAAAATGAATAATAATAAGTTAATTTTATTTTTTTTTTGTATATAATATATGTATATATACACACATTTATTTTGTATATGTATATATATATTTATATATTCATTTATGACATTACACAATAATCAGACAAATAACAGTGTAGCGTAATTCTGCGACGGTTGTCCATGATGAGGTGTGTCGCTACGGCGATACTTATTGCCACTCGGATATAATTTATAGTAAGTATTTATAAATTTACCTATGTGTTCTTTTATTTTCCACAACTGCGTTTCAGTTGGTCGAGATACGAACGTAAATTCGCGACGTTTCTTTATATTGCGGTGCACGAGATAAATATGAGGGTAAAATATGTGTGTGAGTGTTGGATGAGTGTCAGTGTTCTGGGTGTGTTTGGATCCACGAACAACCGTCTAGAGTAAACGCATACTTTTTTTTTTCATTTTCGTTTTTTCTTTGTTGGTTTCTTTTTAAGTACTGGTAATAGTTCCATTGTCTATCTAGACGCTAGAGTCACGGTAAACGCATATATTCTTTCACGTAATTTACGTGATATCTCAAATTATACAACTGTATTATTTATTACATTTTACATTACTTTTCATAATTCCATTTTTTTTTTGTCTGTATATATTATTTTTCTTCTGTTTGTTTTCTCCTTGTAACAATTAATCATTTTTCCAACGCGATGAAGCAAATGTGGCGCGTGTTGATTCATTTATCTATTATTTTTTTTTAAGAGATTAGAATATATATAATGTAAAAATCACTTCAACGCGTACATAAACCGTCGACGAATACATCTTTTTATTTTATATATATATATATATATATATATAATTCATATTTTCAATTGGAAATCTGAAGTATTCGTGATATTTTTGCTCTCTTCATAATTTTATTTCTTATTATTTTCAAAGACGTCAGTCCGAGGACATTGTGTATGAAAAAAACAAAATTGTAATGACAATCAAAACAGATGATTAAAAATTTATGTACGCTCTAGTTTTATCTTCTTTTTTTCTTTTGGCACCGATAAATCATTGGGTTTCCTTTTCATATTACTTTTTAAAAAAACGCCTCATGAATGTAGATCAGAGCAATGTCCTCGTGATTAAAATACGTCCATTCATCTGTGCAATTTGAGCCAGTTTAATTTGTTCTTATTGTTGTTTGGTCTACGTATTACAAAGAATGGAGAAACAAAATAATCATGAGATAAATAACTTTACGAAACTGTTGATGCACAAAATTTTAGTGGACTATAATAATAACTGTATATATATATATATATATTAGTCAAGTGACATTTCAAGTGACATTCTGCAGCTTGTGGATTTTTCCGTACTTTTCTTCGTTTGTTTCTTATGAATTTTTGGCTACTCATCCCCTGCTTTCCAATTTTTCTTTCATTACTCTTAATTATCTACAGATCATAATTTGTATTCCTAATGCATGAAAGATTGCGTCTGATTCGCGAGCGTCTCATGATTTTTTTATTTTCCGTAATTCAATTCTGTTTTTTTCCCATTTTTATGTCTTCGTATTATTATTACTTTTTCTTCATTATTATTATTATTTTTATAATTATTTTCTTTTTAACATCGAAAGCGTTACTCGTTTTATTCATATATTTCTTCTTGTTTTGTAATCTTTCTTATCCACCCAAAGGCGAATAAGACAATGCTAGTCGTACGTACAGGATGTGAATAATGATGATAATTTAATTGATAATTACTTTCGTACGAAGCAGAGGTACATTTCCATTTTTTTTTTGCGCGCGAATTATTTCAGTTATACCGTTTTTCTTTGTTCAACGGGCTGCAATGTGTTGCTTCCACATATATCATACTGAAATTTCATCCCATGATTTTGCTACTTTTTCGTGACCCTAAAAAACACTATGAAAAAATGCCATACACATAAATGAATGGATCAATAAGTCATTATTGGCTCAGACATTTATAGATCAATTATAAGTAATAATAATTGAAATAAAATTGTTATATATATATATACATTATATAACAACGCATTGTTAATTGATTACTGGCAATTTGCAAACTGCACTCACCATCTGCGGCTTGTCAATTAAATGAAATGCCAGTACAGAAGCCCATTGTATTCATCAGAGACAGAATCAAATTTCTTTCTCGCCGGTAAAAAATAACACCTGCTAAATAACATCTATAACATTATATTTATTATATTCGTTTATTGCACATAGGGAAAGAAACTCTGAGTTTAAAAATTTTTTTTCCATCGTGAATAACTAAAATTCTGCACTGGCGCAAAATTTTTTATTACATTCATAGGTACTAATAAATAAAGATCCAATGAAACGAATTGTAACATGATTTGTCATGTGGCATCGAATAGTAAAATGGAATTGAAATTTGACTGTTCCATTTATCTATTCATTCTTTTGTGACTTTCTTTTCTTTTTATTCTTGATATTTTTAATTTAACGACTAGTAAATAATTCACATGCGATCACATGTGCCATTTTCTTTTGTTCCACTTCATATTATACTTAAATAAATTTGAATATCAAATCTCAATGATAAAATTTGTCATACTATTTTTCTTATAATCCCAATTCCGTTCAACTATATACGCATGTGGATAGTGTGATTCAATACACGACACAGGCAGGGGCAGAGAGTGGCGGTTGCATTTAATGTAGTCTTTGGTAAGCAAATATTAATAAATTTGTTCGCTTTGTACGAAAAAAATATTAATAATTCAATAAAAGAAAACAATAGTAAAATGCGTAGTACTTTGTAAGTCTGTGTGTTCTACAAACATGAGATCTTTACTTAATAATCTCAGATTAAAACTTATGCCTACCCAAAATACTCCGCACAGCGGTTCTTTCTTTTCCATTTTCACACAAGAAGAAAAATATATCTCAATGATTCCACATTTACGGAAATTATGATGTGAGAGTAAGAAAATAAAAGTATGTTTTAGGGTTCACTATTTTTTTGTTTCTACTATTCCCGCGTAGGCAACTGCACTGCTGCGTACCATGATCTTCTAATAATAATGAAAAGTATTATTGTTATTAGTGATCACAAATCTGGCAGATTATAAACAAAAAAAAACAATATAAATAAAATTATGTGGCACGTGTGTTTTTGGTCATCGTCGAAAGGTGATAAAGAATCACTATCCCGCAATAAAAAAACTGAATATGATAGCGAAAGAAACTATAAAATTTTTTTGCAATTCCAGTGCGCAAATTCCCTTTACGACTTACAATATAATTCTTTTTCCTCGGTCTCTTATTTATATATATGTATATAGATTTATATATCGTAACGGTGCTCGGTGTCTTTTTAATCTATTTCGCAAAAGTCGCACGTGCCCGTTTTTTTACTAGATGTCACTGTCTCCCTCTTCATCACTTCGTTTTTGCATTTTTTCATTCATGCTTCCTCGCAAGATCGCATGTCACATCATTTAGGTACGAAGATAACGCATTAGTTATACACTTTCAACATCGAATCTGTTAATTTGCATTAGTGCACGCGTTCTGTTTGTACGTGTATAACACACCATTTGCGCAGTGCCTTCAACAATTATAATATTTATTTATTCTATTCTTTTTTTTTTGTTTGTTTCTTTTGTTTTGTCTCGTTATTAATCTTTATACTCTAAACACAAGCACGTTATTAGACATATTGACGTTTTACATTAAATATCTTATTCGATAATAATTTTTTTTTGTTTTGTTTTAACATTCAACATATTTTTTGTTCTTTTTTTGTATTTTTTTTTCTCATTACGCTATTTTCAATTAAACTATAAATGTAGCGATAAAAAATCACATCGAACAGGATTTCGCGATTTTTTTCTTGTTCAGTAAAGGGCCGGGTCTCGCTAGTACATTTTTTTGTTTCTTCTCACCCCCCCACACTCTTTGTAAATATACTATTATTCGATTGCATAAACTCTGTATGTATATTTGCGTTCAAAAGCTCAGCTTCCGACGCGTTTTCTCACTTCTATTTCACATGTTTATATATAATTAAATATGCTCATCTCATGCGATAGATGGGTAAAAACTCAATATAAATTGAAAGAGAAAAAATAAATATGGTACATAGAATTATTAATTGTCTAGTAATCATTAAACATTTCCGCTTCCATTGATTCATAAAATTGTGATATCAATTTCAATACAAAGAGAAAAATAATACAACAACGAAAACAATCGCATGAGACAATTAATAGCATGAAGATAAATACAAAAAGCAAACTTTGGAAAATTTTCAAGTTTCACACATTTTTAAACTTGACATACAATCAGGTGATATCGTCTTATCCGTTCAGACACATGTATATATATATATGGATATATTACGAGTATATAACAGAAAAAAAAAAAATAGAGAAACCAAGAGGGTATCATTTAAAATACTTCATTCATAATCGCGTTCGCATCATTTTTAACGAGAATAACAAACGCAATTCAATTATTGCCACTGACAAGAGACGAAAACGAAACTAATAGCAAATAAATAAATGAAAAATGAAGAGCAATTATGATAGAACGGTATGGCCATATACATGTATATTTATATAAAGTCTTGTACTATGTGCGATTAGTATATAAAAATAAATGAACAATTTCGGAATGCGTGTCCGACATTGAGGTTTTATCACCGACGACGAATCGATTTGGATAATGAGAAAATGTAAGGAATAGCAGAAAAATAACTATAAACGAGTATAACTAGTACTGTGTGCCATTTGCGCGATTATTCCAGAGTTCATTTCAATTATCACGTCAAATCGATGTGTGCGGGACGGCAGTAAGTCAATGCAAACGTTTTTTTCTCAGTGTGCGAAAAGGGATGGTTTTGATTTAACGGTGATAATTATTTCGATTCGTCGATACGGGATATATAATATGGGTATACGTCGGCACGTTGACGATCATTACGGAAAAATATATATGTAAAAAAGCATGGAAATCAATCAATTCCTATATTTAAGATTCATTTGGGTTGAATGATAAATTAAAAATGAATAAATCTTAGAAGTATCGCCGATTTTGTGTTGACGAGAAAATAACACCCGTTGCTTCTTCTCTTTCCTTTTTCGCTAGTGAAATATAACACGTAAGCCTAAACAATTAATTGATAAGGAGGTTTTCTACCTAAAAAATCCAATTTTACGTTTAGATTACATATATAGATTTATGTATGTCATAATCTTACACATATACATTTTCATTTTTACTGCTATTATCAGTAAAATTCGTGTACTTTTTCTTTATCATTTATTTATCTATGTATTTTCTCAAAATTACGCTTTAATTTTTTGTTTAGCTAAACGTAGGCCGGACTAACCGTTTCTCGTCGATTTTTTTTTTTTTTTTCCCACAATCGTTACGATACATATTCGTGTATGTATAAACACATGTACGTCGACGTGTGTTGTTGGGACACTTTTTTTGTCGTTTCAGTTTTATACATCTGTGGCTCAAATATCTATAAGAACATTGTACATTTGTCGCGGAAAAAAAAATCGATTATTCCAGCGAGTAAGAGATATTTGTTCAGTGATTGCATAAAAATAACCGACAAAAGCTTCAACACACGATCAATTCATCTCTCGAGAAACCTATATTTATTATATAGAACGTGAATTGAATGAGTGGAATTTCTAATTATAGAAAGGAGTCTATGTATTGCAAAATTGAATATAATCGTCACCGACATTATTTCCTGTATCGAGTTATTCGCGTACAGGATGTGCGAGCATTGGAAAATTTTTCAACGTCAATAATTACATCTATGACTAATGAATCTAAAAAAAAACGCAATGATATACAAATAAGTTCTATACTTAGTTAAGTTTGCGAGTTTTCTCGATTTACTATTTGAATTTTTGCGAGATTTTTTCTTGTGTTTTTAAATTCTGGCGACTTCACTGTGAAGTATTCGAGAAGACACGTTCTTAAAAATATTCCTTTAGTCTCGATCCTATGTTTAATATTATTCCCGTAATGTTTGTTCACGACAATTATTATATATTTACTTATTCATTTTCATTTATTATTATTATTATTCTTTTTTCATCTAATGACTAATCAGTGACGTGGCATCCTCGCATTATATATAGATCGATTTGCATAAATTCCTGCTGCGTTTTACTCATTTAATTATCTTTGTTATTTTCTTGGTTTTTTTCACTATTTTGATAGCACTGGTAAAACTTAAATAAATTTTATTATGCAATCTTTTTTTAATAATCCTCCTCCCACTGTCAATCATATTGCGCGTCGTGATCAACACGAGATTTGCGGCGTCAAAAATGACACGACGTGAAAGATTTAAAATCTTACACGGCATTAATTCCTAAGAATAAATAAATAATCAATTCAATATCCATATAATTAATATTATTTTAATGCTCACGACGATTAAGTACACAAATCACTTGTATTTTTGGGGCCGAATAAACGCTTTAATAGATACATATATATTCAATCATATATGTAACACGCCTCACGTACACATGAATATAAGATTCAAATGAAAAAACGAAACAAAATATGGCAAATACTATTCGAATAAGATTTTGGGCTCATAATTAGAATGAGTACGATTCAGTGAATAAATTCTTGCGCGATATATATAAATATATATATATATATATATATATATATCATGGCCCATTGATACACATAGCTTTACTAGTGTCAGCACGCAATAATTGGCTTTTATATTTATACCCGATTTACTTTATTTATAAAGAGGAAAATAGAATAAAAAAACGTCAATAACTACACACCGAATATAAATGCGGGAGAAAGAGGTCGGCGTAATGAACATTGGAAAGATGTTCGTGCTTTTTTTTTTACTGCAAAAATGAAAAAAAAAAAGGTAAGAAAAAAAAATCAATCGTTTGTTCATGGCTTCGTGCGTTTCAATAGCTAAAAAAAAATCAATTGAACGAACTTCCCCACCCATAATTCTCTCTTCCTCACTTTCTCTCTTCTCTTCTATCTACCGCTCTCTATATCTCTTCCTTTGCCACTGCATTAGGCATGTGCTAAAATAACTTTTATATAATATATTTTATGTATAATATGTATACATAGGTAATTTAAAGCAGACCACCAGTGGTCCGTGGTATCTCTCTCACCCCCCCCCCCCCCCCCCTTTCTTTCTCTCGCTATCTCTTTATATGTATACAATCGCTTCCATCTCTGATTGTGGTGTCAATCTTTGAATATATATATACCGATACACGCGCGGGGACGGCGATATATAAATTTAGTAAGTTATCTATAGCAATCAACGAATAAAAATAGAAATTGAAAAAAAAATAACATTGAGTGTTTTCAATCAGGAGATTTTTCAACATGACATTACGCGGCTCCCAGATTATTCAATTTTAACATATGTTTTAGTCATTTCTCATTTTCTATTGAGCGCAAAGGGCGTTCCGTAATACAAGTTTCTCTGGCGTATTGTGTGATAAAGTTCACATCATATTGTTGTATTGATGTAATGATATTAAGTTGAAAGACGTTGAGAACGCGTCCTTCAACCCTTGTTTAAGTTGTGTAGTTCAATCGACATACATACATAAATACATACTTGCAAAGTTCACTCGCAATCGTTCTGCAAAATACTCGCTCCAGCCGAGTCTGTTTGTTGAATACAAACTGCCATATATATGTATAATGACAAAAAAAAAATTGACTGATTTCTCTCACTCTCCTGTCTCTTACATCTATTCTCTTCCCCTCACAATCTCGGTGAAGGAACACTCGAAGCCTCATATAGCGATAGACCTCTATGGTTTCTCTTGTTTCCCCATTGGGAAGAAAATGAATGATAAAATACTATCAAGCATTTTTCATGTGCTTCGACCAAACATTATGAAATAAAAAAAATGCGTTCAAATACGCGCGACTTTTGGACATTGGTCACCCTTCTCTAATTCGCTGCACTAATGTATTTATATTTATATTATTTAAAAATGTCGTAGAGAGAAAAACTTTGGAACAAATACCTTTATCATTTTTTTACACATTCTCCACCCCCATGTCAATAATATGATGGCACTCATTAGAATGCGAAAGTGCGTATTTATGGTTTGTTATTTTTCCTTTCTCGACCATTTATCGATGGAGAGTCCAAGGTGTTTTCTCGCAGTATTTAAAAAGTCAGAAGCAATTTGCGGCAGCGTAATTGGTGGTTTTTGATGACGATGCCGACGTTCCTCTCTCAAATGTTCACAATCAATTCCAATTGTGTCATTCGATAATTTGTCAACTTTATATTCTCATTAGGATGTCCCCAATTTTGATATATTAAAATCGCGATTGACGAAAGAGAAACCTTTGAATTCATCCTGATTAACTGATTGCAATACGGAATGATGTACAGGCGTGAGTACAGGATCTTCTTTTGTAAATTCGGCATCAAAATTCATTGCATCTTTCTCGTTATTCTGAAAAAAAAAAAAAATGGATAAAAATCAAATAAGACAATTCGATATGTCAAAAAGTGAGAATAATTAAATTGAAGAATAAAACAATAACTCACTATTTTTGGCATAAATGGTGGTTTTAGTTTCCGCGCTTCAAGCGCTCTCCAATCCATGTTTTGAAAGAACGGGTGTGCTTTAATGGCATATTCACCACCATTTCCTGTAACGCAACCCAATCGTCTGGCCGGATTTTTCGTCATAAAACCTTTTAAAATAGATACAGCTGTTTTGCTCAACCAAACCGGATAAAGAACGTCATCATGTAAAATCGATTCGAATAGATCGTCTTCATTATCAGCCTCAAAAGGAGGTTGTCCAGCCATCATTTCATACATTAATACACCAAGCGCCCACCAATCAACACTCGCACCGTATTCCAATTCTTGTAATATTTCTGGTGCAATATAATCGGGCGTACCACAAAATGTCGTAGTCGTTTGACCATCAACAATCCCCTCTTTGCACATGCCGAAATCAGCGAGTTTACAATGACCCTCTCGATCCAACAAAATATTGTCGAGCTTTAAATCACGATATATTACACCGTGTTGATGAAGAAATTGTAACGCTAACGTCACTTCAGCCGCATAAAATCGTGCACGTGTCTCGTCGAATTTACGCGCTTTTTGAATTTGAAACATTAGATCACCTGAAAAAAAGAGAATAGAATAATTCATTGTAAAAGTTCAGTGTTATATTCTTTTATTCTTGATGGTCAATTAAATTGATTACCTCCATTGACGTATTCCATAACAAAAAATAGACGTTCTGGTGTTTGGAAGCAACTGTGCAATGCAGTTAAAAAAGGATGCCTCGCAGCCAATGCGAGAATTCGTTTTTCTGTCATGGTACAATCAACATCATCATCTTGAATTATGACATCTTTTTTGAGAACCTTGACAGCATAAACTTCTTCGGGATTGCCTTTACGCTCAGCTAACATGACTTTGCCAAAACTACCCTTGCCCAATACTTTTATAAAATTGAAATCTTCCAGTGTTACTTTCTGCATTTCATCTTCTTCATCTTGTTGCGTTGGATCATTAATAGCTAATTTATTATCGGACGATTGTTCAGTTGATTCGGCATTGTCTGATGTTGAGGGGGGACGTTTACCGGGTGTTGCACAGTGTGATGATCCACCCGCAGTACTCTGATTTTTATAATTTATTCGTGGTGCTTTCGATTGTTGATCCGGCGAAATATTCAACATTCCCAATATTTCAGCCATTGCTTTTGTATCTATACCACAATTGTTCGCCACATTTTTTTGGCATCGTTTGTGTACGTTTAGATCACAAACTGTGGAACAGAAAAATTATATCAACTTATAACATGGAACTTTATGGAAATATTTGCTGAAGTTAATCCATTTGTTTATGGAGGATTAACTGATTGGTTCACCTTTACATTGAAGACCCTGTCTTATCAAGCCATAAAGAAGTGATCCACAGTGATCGCAAAATGTGAAACGTTTAAATGTGTGAACCTCGAAGACGTGTGGGACATTGACGCTGAATCGTTGGCCTTGAGTACCTTCATTGGACTGCAACACAGTTTTCTTTTCCTGAGGGTCCGGATCATCCGGATAAGATAAAGAAAGGAGAAACAAAAACGGATAAAGCGTATAAAGTACAAGCAGAAAAACATGGTGCTCGGCGATACACATATATAAAGCGTTCATATCAAATATTGTATTTGTTTGTAGTAAAACGCAGAAAATGAAAAAAAACGAGTCATGAATATGATTTCTTCTTCAAAATATGGTTTTTCGTTTACGCACCTCGTCTCTCATTCCGGGGCACTTCGTTACGACCAATTTGTGACATCTTTTGTGAACAACGCAGGCACAAACTGTAACAGATAAAATTATCGTTTCGGATTTCCGTCGTTCATTTATTTATTTATTTCCAACAAAATAATAGTAGATAAGAAAAATTACACAATAAAAAGCCATCACATGCGTTTTAGAGAAATGCGCTCTTTCTCCAGCGATCGCCACAAAAGAATATCCCTAAATTGAAAAATAAAATAAATTCGGCATAATAACAGAAAATAAACATGAAATGAATTAACTGAAAGAAAATTGTGCATATTTTAGATCTACATTTTCAGATGAACTTAGTGTGACCAAGGAGAGAAGCGTATAAATGTGATAGAACAATTGAAGATTTTCCTTCGTCAAACATCAAATGAGTGAAAAAAATTGTACTATTGGAAAAAGCTGAAGCATAAAACAGATGAGAAAAAAAAATCGGTTAATAACATGACTTGTGTGTCATTCTCACCTTGACACTGATAGCCTTGTTTTCCGACTCCCCTGAAATACAACAGACAAAGCACATCACATTATCACTGTGATAACCCATCGGAACAAAAAAACAGACAAAGAGCGTGATTTCACGATTTTTTTGTTGATATTTCATTCTCGCAATAAACTTTTGCAATTCGACTGTGATTTTGTAATAATCTAATGACATATCGCAACACTTTTAAAAATACCATTGACTTTTCGATTCCAGTTCATACTATCAAACAATATACCCAAAGCCATCGTGCGAAATCCCATAATCAAATGGATATAAATAAATATATATTCATTTATACATATGAATGCTTTTCAGAATCTGATCAGATAAAAACTTAACACGTTGATTTTAATGACAAACATTGAAAAGGACCCCACATGCAATCAATTGAATATGACTCCGCTTTGAAACGAAATCGCGTCCGACACGTCTATAGTTAACACAATTATTCATCAACTTTTCCTTCTTTTCAATATTCAGTAGCGTGCATGCCCCTATGAAAAGAATGGAGAAAAAAAAAATACAATCAACTGTATTGTTCCAAGCTGTGCTGTCCCAATACTTTGATGATTAACCGCAAAGTTTCATTGACCCAAACAGAAGAAAGAAAGATTTCTCCCAAATGTCATGAAACGTGGATGATTTATCTCGGTGTTATTTTTATTTGGTTTCCCTTTTTGTTTTTTTTTTTTAATAAACATACCAAATGAATTCGCGGCAGTGGGAACAGAATGTTGGCTGTCGCAAAAATGTTGCCATAAATTTGTGACCATTGACTTGATGTATCCGACGTCGCATTGCGCCTCTTCGGCGGTTGAATCCTTGACGTTCGGTGAATCCACGAGGCTCCATGCTGCCCGTTATAACGCCACCGCCAACATTTCCAACGGCTGATCCAATCCCATCGGTTTCCCCGCCAGTACTGCACCCTGGTTGTTGATCTGAGATTACCAAGTAGTATTATCATTTTCTTCAAAAGTCAAAACGAATACTGAAAAATAAACCAATTAATATTTTTCATACCTTGATTGCTCCATTTTAAATCAATTCTAACTCGCAATTTTCCATGAGGTTCGAGATCAACCTGAAAGAAATCGCGTGATGTTAATGTACCCCTTAAATTACTCATATCATTTTTTTAGAGTAAATAAATTGGATAAATGTATGAATATTGTATCAACGTGGAATTGACAGCTCACCAATTGCTTTTTACACAAATACTGAACTTTTGTAATTGTTCCATTTCCAATGTTCATAAGTGATTGATAAAACACTATATAAAAGTGAACTGCACAAACCCTTTTTCAATGTCTGTTTATTGTTTATTCTACTTCATTTCGCTTTGTATGAGAGTAAAATCCGATGGATATTTTTTTTGTCCCAGTACAGGCATTGAAAACTATAACGTAACAAAAAAAAAGTAATTTCAAGGACAAAAAAATGGGAATTCAAATGTGTTCAAACCCACTCAATGGCTATCTCAATTCAAATGACGATACATAGAAGTTAATGTATATTTTCCTTGCATAATGCTATCAGTAATCGCGTATAGATATTATCTCTCTCTCTTATCAGTTGTCTATATCAACGACCGTGTGTGTTGGATCGTTATCAGGAAACAGACCTTCGACAATTATCAGTTATGTCATGTATTTCTCATCAGTGTCATACAAGTGTGTATATGTTTTATTTGTGTATGTATATAAACCCACATATATGTAATATGTTTGACAACAAAAGCGGTAAGAAGTAGTGTGTTGTTGGTGCGAATATGGATTAAAGATGAAATACAAATGAATAATGGAAAAATTGGTATGAATTAGAATAAAATTAAAAACTAAATTGAATAATATAAATGCATTACCCAAAAATCAGCTGTTTCATCCTCACGACGTACAAGTTCATCAAATGGAATACGACAATTAGCAACAAAGTCATCGGGTGGTAATGCAGCATCATGGAAGACAGTTAATCCCAGCATAATTGCTGCTTGTACATCATGTGTGAAACATTCATTCCATACTGGATCGAATGTCTTTGGTTTTATTGATGTACGATTTAGCCGATTTTGATCAACATCAAGTAATACATAAGGATCTATAATGGGCGGTGCGTCCTGCCAGAATTTTCGATGTTTGTCCGTGGCACGAAGACCCGTGGCCTCGCATACTTTAATTTTAACCGTGCCGGTGAACATTTTCCCCGATTAATCTAAAGATAGGAACAAAAGAAACAAAATAAATGACACGAAAAAAAAAATACACAGCAGTATGAACAATAAAATTCACGGACTAAAGGACAAAACAAAAATTGGTATCATTACTTAAAAATAGGGAAACTAACGAATTAGAAAATAAAAAAATATTGCAAAGTGAACGCGCGGTGTGACATAAACTGTCATTCGGTTGTCACTCAGACACAACAACGTGCTTCTACATACTAGTGGAGGAATTTCCTCTTACGTCAGTGTGCCTGTATATGTATGTGTATGTTTGTGACTCTTTTTCGCTCCCTATCTCTCTGTCACTCCTTCCTTCGCGTGTGCTGCGAGAAGGGCCGTGTCAAGGATGACAAGATTGTGGAGACGAGAAGATGTGGGTAATGATGCGATGGCGATGATGATGATAATAGTGATGGAGTATGATCCCCAGGAACGTGATGCAAACAATTTTGCTGTTTCTCTCGTCTCTCACTTTTCTTTCTCACTCACCGTTGGATGAGAGAATGGTGGATGGTGGTGGTGGTGGCGGTGGAAAATGTGTCGACGGCGATGACACACTCACACGACACATATATATATATGCATATATATATATATATATATATATATACGCACAAGGCCACCCTTTTTCTTCTCCTCGTTCTCCTCGTATGGTTGGCCTTTACTCGTACACCAAAAGCTTTTTTCCACCAGTATCTCCACAAATATTTTTAATCCTCAGCAACCCCGATGTATTTACGTGATCTCGTTTACTCCTTATATGTATCCCTACAGTGTTCTCACACCTGCATCAACGCCATCGCCGTTGTGTTATAAACACTTTGGTGACGGCCTTGCACTCAGACATAACAGAAAAGGAAACGGAAGTACGAGTGGGGCCTTGGCCGAGGCAAGTACGCGCCGCGCAGACGACGATGATGATGAAGACGACCACGACGAAGACGACGACGATGAAATGAGGGTGAACAAGGTGAACGATATTATTACCACGCAGGAGCAAAAAACGACCACCAACACCACCGCCACCACCGTCACCGTATCGAGTAAATTTGTCTTCGTCTTGTTTGTTACGTTTGCGATGAGCTTTCGATGAAGACTCGTCGCTATTGCTATTGCCCGACGGCTGCTGACAGCCATTAAAGTTGCCCGCTCGTATGATCTATCGCTGATCAAGTGATCACGGATGTTGTATTGGTGACTCGCGGCGAGCGCTTGTGAGTGCCCCTTTAATTCTGTCGTATCGCTCGATTGGTCGCGCGCTCTCACCCATATACAATATCCTATATAATATATATATATTTGAGTATGTGTGTATATACAATCTACATATATAGATATAATACTTACGAAAATACGCTCATGGATCCTTACGTATTGTATACGAATACGGCCGAGTGGCTATTGAGTTCGGGTTTGCTATTCGGTCAACATCGACTTTGTTCGCTTATATCTTCTTCCCTTTTTGAGAGCGTGTCAGATGCTTGGTATATTCGTGTATTGTCGCGCGGTCTCGAGCTTCCTCGATATATATTTTCAGCGCATTCGATTCCTCGAAATCGCTTTTTCTCCATCACTTTTTTGATCGAGTATTCCTTCAATCGACAAATTCTCTTTCCTATTCTTATAATATATCTATTGAGATCAATATCCCTCAATGGAATATTTAGTAATGTTTGCAGACTGGAAAAGTCAATTTTGAAACAAATTCTCGTGTGAAAAAATGACATTCGAGAGCACAAAATTTCAAGCTCTACGTGATATTACGAAAGACTTGAGATATTGTGTTTATTTACTCACATGATTCATTTAATAAGACTTTTGGATAGAAAATTTACCAAATAGTTCGTATTATATCTCCGTTTTGAACGTATTCTTTATTGGACGGGCGATATTGTCATCCTTTTCGATATTTGAAATTCCGGATGTGCTCTTGGTCCATGTTGATTCATATCCGAAATTTGAATTTATCGGTGAAATAGTATCACATGTGCCAACGGTACATTCCAGCACATTTATCGGTTCGAGTAGGAGAAAAATTTTATATCTGTTTCTCTTCTCTGAATCATTTATTTATTATTCTCGAGAGAATCACAATTGTTGGATTTTTTTAATGAATAAAAAACTAAAAAGCTACCCTATATTGAACATTGGCGCGGTCCGTAAAAATAATCCGAGCATGTTCGGCTATTGTCGAGAGCATTCGGCTTAACGTATGAAACTGTATAGCTGCAGTTCATAAACCAATGACGCCAAGTGAAAACTCATCCAAATAGTTTTCACGTTCTTATTTTCATAATATTGCGTATGGTAATCAGCTGATGTTGGCATTTTAGTTTTCAAACATGGCGAAATTGCGGCACGCTGTGTGGGAATTGTCATCGAATTTCTCATCGAATCGATACTTTTCTCGCTTACTTTCGTAAGTTTTGATTGCAAATATGAATATTTAAATCACCATGGAATATTATTGTTCTGTCGAAACGCGATGACACCTCGATATATTTGAAAGAGAAATATCAACAAAAATTCTATTAACAATTATCAATTGTCATTAGTTCAGTCATGATATTTTATTTCCCTTTTTTCATTTAATAGACCATCATGGCGTCGAACAGTTGGACATAATGTACGAAAGTTCTCATCAATGATTGCACCAAATTCTTCTGCCAATACTCTCATCATAAGCGACAACTGTGCAAAACGTTTGAAAGAAATATCGGACGATGGAGCGTGTTTAAGGGTAACAGTTGAGGGTGGAGGATGTTCCGGCTTCCAATATAAATTTGACTTAGATTCAAATATTAATGAAGATGATAAGTATGTTATTGTTGAATGAATTGGAATGTTGAAAGAATTTACACTTATTAAATTTCAAGTAATTCTAAACGATAGTTCCATTCTCATTTTTTATTAGAGTGTTTCAGAAAGACGGAGCAAAAGTTGTTATCGATGAAACATCATTAGAATTTGTGAGAGGCGCTACGATTGATTTCCATGCAGAATTAATAAAATCTGCATTTAGAATAATAAATAATCCATTGGCTGAGCAAGGTTGCAGCTGTGGTGCGAGTTTTGCAGTGAAACTCGATTAATATATGTAAACACATCCATAGTGAATATTAGATAATTTTATAATGTATATGGATTCATTGTATTTATTTTCGTTTTTTTTTTTGTTCTATTTTTTTGACTCTATCCATATTTTATTATTTTTATTTTTTCCCCATTCTATTCATTGTGAATATTACTTTTGGTTCATTCATTGATGTGAATTGAATGGCGTATTGCCCAACTTATAATTGCTGATTGTATTATCGTCGTCAAGAGTTTTTTTATTCTCGTTTTTCATCATCAAAATGAGAATTTGATTTATTTTGACAAATGGTTGCAACATGAGAATAAGTGCGCCGTATTCATATTAATACGAAGGTATTGTAAATTAATGGAGTATGTTTGTTGTTCTTCACATGCTTTCAATATATATATATTATTAATAATAAAATTAAGAGTATTGAGACAAGAACTCTTGGAATGTGGATTGTGAATCGATAACAATCGGCATTACTTTTGCTTTCCTTTTTTGCCATTCTGCAAGAATAAAAACAAGAATAAATATGTGTAAACAGCAAAAAAATATATGTAAAATAATAATTTTATTTATGTGCTTTTTACTTTATTTCCCAGCTCGTATTTCAATTGTTGAATTTCTTCAGTTTGTTGAATGAGTTTTTCATTCATATTTGCAAGATGCTCAGTCATTGTACTGAGTTGCGCTTTATAATGTCCCTCTTGTACTTCTTTTTCCTCTTGGGAGTTTGTCAAATTTGATAACGCTTCTGATAGTGCAACTTCACATTTGTCACGTTTTTCTTCACTGGTGTCTAAATGAACGGTCATTACTACATTCTGAAAATAAAAAAAAGCCGAAAATTGCAGTTGTGGAAAATGAATTTCGATGAATTTTTATCTAGTTCAAATCACTGAATAATATTTACATTTGTGACCATGGCAAGATTTTTAGCATGATAAATTTGTTTTTCCTCTATTAATTTGTCAATTTGTCGCATGAAGTATTCCCGAATTTTCGCTTCACGAGCTTCAATTTCTTCTGGTATTGCAAATGGTGCTAACAAACGTCCAATCTGAAAAAATTCGATTATTCGATTACGTTCAATAACTGATTGTCATTAAAAAATTCATCTGATAAATAACCAATCTACCATATTATTAATCTCTAATGGTTCCAATGTTTCTGTTTGCATTTGTTGCATTACTAAATTATCCTTTGATAATAGATCATCGTATTTTATTTTTAAAATATTGTAATCACTCTTGTATTGTTGCAATTCTTTTTCAACATCGCATAATTTCGTTAATTCAAAATCTGTATTATTTTCATCATGATAATCCGAATTTTTTAGACATCTAACATCACCACCCATTGACTTAGACGATCGACGTGATACGGATGGTGATGAAAACGGTGAATGATCAACCTGACGATGATTTGTTATACCAGATTTCAATTCATAATCATAACTACACTTTCCTTCAATGCTCGACCATGATCCAGTTTCATCATGCTTCTGACGTTCACTAATTTTTCGTTGCAAATCATTTTTTTCCCTCTCCAATTTTTCAATTCTCTCTTGATATTTGCTATCTAATTCTATTCTTGATTTCTCCGATAAATCTAATTTATATTCAAGATGTTTTATTCGATCATCCAATTCTTCAATTTCATTATCTTTATCCGCTAATTGCGACAATAATTGAGCATTTTCAACAATTTTTTTCTGAAATTCTTCTACATAAACATGATTTGGCGGTGGTGGCGGTTGATCTTTATTCTCCAATGTTTTATTCTTTCCTTTTTTCGACTTATTTTGCGTATTATCTAATTCTTCTTGCAATACAGTAACACGTTTAGTTAATTGTTGATTACGAAATATTAAACTATCTAATTCTTGTTCAGCGCGACGTAGTGAAACATCTTTATCCTTCAATTGGTCTTTTAATTCACTAGTACGTGCTTGTTCATCAATCACAGCCTTTTTCAAAACACTGGCCTGAGCACGTATCTGTGAAAGTAAAACAAATTAAATAAATCAAACATTCTAATCGTGAATTCAACTGCTATATTTCATCTGTATACATATAAATACGAACATGGATGTAAAAAACATACTTTGGAATATTCAGCTGCGATCTTTTGATATTTAGTTTGGAGTTGTCCATTCATTCCCTCCATGATAAAATTGATGATAATAGAAATAGATTCGTTGGAAAACAATGAAAAAAAGAAAATTACCTAACCATCTATAAAAGTATTGCACATAATTTAACTTTATTTATCTACCACAGCGCTTTTTTTATGCATAAAAAAATGCGTCATATTGATACATTCAAGATTAATTGAATTCGTGTTCGGATATAAACGAGTATGATGATATTATACCTATAAACAAATATATGAAATAAAAAACGTGATGATCGCACTCTCACAGAAATGAGCAGGTATATAATAAGACTAGGGTTAACTTACATTAAATATACGCCCCCTTCTCAATATATAATTATTTCATGACTGTTGATGTTAGATAATACCGGGTGGCTAGTGAAAAATGTCGATATTGAATGGAAATCAAAGAAAACGAATCGTTGGTATATATTTTCTC